>OX592702.1:8750000-10000000 GCA_951361185.1 Ochropacha duplaris | reverse complement strand
TTCACAAATTATTTATTTATGTTGCCGCTATAACAACAAATACTAAAAACAAAATAAAATAAATATTTAAGGGGGGCTCCCATACAACAAACGCTATTTTTATGCCCTTTTTTGCTCGTTAATAATAATTTTGTTATGTTCATTATTAAAGTCTACAAGTAAAAAATACTATTTCCCTATAGAAGAAAACATAATTCAACCATTACTAAAACCTCATATCATTAAATTACAGAAAGAAACAGTTACGAAAAATCTCGAAGCATCTCTGGCCGCAGCAATACCTTTGAGAGCTGAAAACCTGGCATATATATTCAAAGTACCAGCTCGACCAAGGTCTCGGAAACCAACCAAACCACAAACTAAAAGTAAAACAATTGAGAGAAAACTTAACTTACCACCAGAAATAATAGAAGATATGAAATATAAGCCACCAAAAAGATTCCGGCCTAGTAATGCGTCGTGGCTAACAAAGAGATTGTATACATTTTTGGAAACAAAACTGGAACCTAGGTAAGAATCTACTGTACCTACTTGGGTTGAGCTAAACGGACATTGCTGATTTCATCTCGACAAAACGTTCATCTATATATATAAAAAGAGAAGGGGCCTGACTCACTGACTTATCAACGCCCAGCCTAAACCCTTGGCCTTGGACCTATAAACTGAATTTTTTCACTGTTGTTTTTAAGTAGACAATGAATAAGAAAGAATTTTTAGAAAAACCACCCCAAAAGGGGTATGAGAGTGAAACAGTGGGGCGGAAAGCTAGTCTATACTAATAATAATAATATTATAAAGAGGTAAGATTTGATTGTTTGTTTGCATTGAATAGGCTCTGAACAATTTGAACGGTGGTGGTTACTGGGCCATAAGATTATCGTCAGATAGACCGTTTTCAGATAACTAGCGCTTATTTACTAAGAATCAAAGGCATGTTGTCTAAGATGTTGTGAGCCAGAAATGAATATGACTTGTAAATTTTATGGGACATGTATTTATCACACGTCATTTTTTTCTGTGTTGCATTTCTTATCTGAGATTGGGGATTGCCAATGTGTTGTACAACATATTACAATGCTTTGAAGGCAAACTGGCTCTCAAGTGCAATTGCCGGAACACACCAACAGGTGCTTGGCGACAGATTTTCAACTTGACGGTGGTAGCCAGCCAGTCGGGTACTATAAAGTACCCTACCATTTTCAATTTATCACGCTTATCTTTCAGATACGACTACAGATCCCGCGTCCGCGCAGAGAAGCTAGCGGAAACGATATACAACTTCACAAAAGACATCCGTCGCCACCAGGTGGCGCCGCCCGACAAGGTTCACGTTTTGAAGCACGAGATGGCGCGGCTGGACATCGTGCGAACACATTTCGACTTCTACGAGTTTTTCCATGATTTTATGCCGAGAGAAGTACGAACAAAGGTTCGTACATATTGTATCTCTATTAAAATACTATTACTTTAAAATAATCAAGATAAGTCCAAGGTTTTTTTTTATTCTGGCTAAGCTTGTGATTGACCACAATCTCATCATGGTAAGTGATGATGCGGCTGAAGGTGGTAAGCACATAAAGCCTAGATGGGAACTGGCTCTCAAGTGCAGCTGTCGGAACACAACGATAGGTGCTTGGCGACAGATTTTCAACTTGAGGGTGGTAGCAATCCAATCGGGTATTACAAAATACCCGTCCACCGTGCTATGGTTTCCTCACGATGTTTTCCTTCACCGAAAGCTCAAGCTCATTGTAGGATTCGAACCCACGACCTTCGTCGCAGTATCCGACGTCACTTACTAGTCTTACCACTGAGCTATCATCGCCGTCATCGTTTTCAAAGTCAAAGCTATATATTCAGTTTTCACATACACGTTCAGTGGTAAAGACGCGTATAAGCGTCAATCCATATAGTCCCATGTGCTTCTCGACGCGTCTGTGAGTGCATTATACATTTTATTGCTTACACTCACCTACGCGTCGTGTAGCACTTGGGATTCTAAAGCTTAACACTTAGCACTGAAAGTTTCTAAGTAGAACCGGCAAGTCGTTCTAACATTTATGATCTGACTATTTTGAGTTCAGAAAAACATAGTGATGACACCATAGCACTGTGCACCATACCACCACAGGGTGGTACTATGTAATTCCCCTTTGTTCATAACTGATTAATGCCTTGATTATACTTTATTAAATACAAAATAATGAAATGAAGGGCAGCTACTTTAGCAGGTACTGATTATTCTTTGTTTCTTAGGTGGTGCCTGATATGATAAATAAAATACCGCTGCCAAAGGATGGAGTGTTTACAGATATCATGTGAAGTACTGTACATGAATAAATGTTATTTGTTGATAGTAATTAGAATTAATGTCACTAAGCCGAATTTTGCAGCGTTTTACCTTCTACACATATCTTAGGGACAATCTATGCCACCACATCTTCTATACTTTACTCGGTTCCTTACAACTTGTATGCATACCATGATTGACAATGTAACTACATAATTTGTTAATAAAATGTTACTCTTTCATGACTTAACTAATAATAAAATGCTATTTAACTAAAATACCATTTAAATGGTCAGGTAAATAACATCACATTGTTTGACTATGGCTGGAAGACGATCAATAAATGTGACCAATTAAAAAAGTGATTTAGTTAAATAGCGTTTATGAAACTTATAAAATTTGGTGACTTTATAATATAGGAAATGAATTGATATTAAATAGTTGAATAATATTGGGTTTTTTATTAATTCCAAACCAACCAGTTCCGTACGAACTCATCACTGGAACACTTTGAACTGAAGATTTTAAATTTAAAGTCCCTTAGTAACAGTCGTTCCTATTGATTACAACTTGCACCACTACCCCTGCAATACATCAAAATCACCCGACTTTTCATTGAAATCGTGTAGATATTTTGAGTTTTATTCAATATCGGCAGTGTTTTATCCAATAAAGATCAACCAGTGTAGTGAAATGAAAGCGTGTATCGTGACTTTTCATGTTGTCCCAAAAAGTCTATATATGGAACGGCCACCAGTTTCACTAAAACCTAACCGGACTTGTAAGGACGACGGCTAAACTTTACTGTGAAATGATATGACGAAATTATAACAAAAAAGAATATTAAATGATATGACGAAACTATAACAAAAAAGAATATTAAAAATGAAGAGCTGGCTTTACGGTCTAGATACCAAGCCAAAAACCTTAAAAAACAAAATCACCTTTTTTTTTTATTCTCGATAGGCTTGTGTTTGACCACAATCTCACCATAAACCTGTATAATGATTAGCGGTTACATACTTACTCTTTGTAATGATATATTAATTATTGACGACGAGCTGACAAAGTAGGTATTTACGGAATTAAAAAACTATCGATCTGGATTCTAAGACATGTTTATTTCGAAAATATTAAGATACAAATGTAAACCTATGTTACAATGGAGCACCATACACATAAAATTATATATTGCAATAATATAGGTACATAGAAGACATACAGTTTAAACTTACACGAAAAATACATCTCACTTATATAGCTTACACTAGTATGTATAGAAGGATAAAGGCAAAGCTTAGTCTTAGATTATAGTCTAATTTGGGGCACATTCACACTAAACTTCTACACGAATTAGTATTAATGTAATTTTACAGAGTTACACAAATGGAATATCCATTTCACAATATTAATCTGTATGGATTATAATAAAAAATAGTCACGTCCAATGCTGAGCGTTAAGCTTTATAATCAAATGTGCTACTCGACGCGTATGTGAGTGCGTGCATTATAAAGTTTATTGCTTACACTCACCTACGCGTCGAATATCACTTGGGAATATATGGATTGACGCTTATACGCGTATTTAGCACTAAACGTGATAAAACAATATATAAAACTGAAGTGTAAACTTGATTTTATGCGAGTTTTTAAACTTGTTACTTTGACCTATATATTTTCATTACAAAACACATCGAAATGACACTCATTTGTACATACATTATTATACACCATAGAATACAAACTGTACGACCAAATTTTAGAATGTACAGTTAGTATTGATTAACAATTGATAAAGGATTTTTGTGGATTATGATCTCAAATCAAATTACGAATCTATTATTTTTAGATTTGGTTAACATCTTAAAACAAGTCGCCTTCGTAGGAGATCTGGAGGTGGGGGGATTCCATATAATACCCCCATAGATTTCTTTAAATATGCACTGCAAATAAGCGTTGGAATAGTGTAAATATTATATCTATTATCCAGTTTACCGACTGAAATGCCTACTGAACGTGTGCAGATCACTTGACTATTGACTGGTATAGTATAAACAAGGCATAAAAGTGATTAAAAAGAACATGATTCAATTATAATAAAATCTAAATAAAATTTTAAAATCCATGTCTTTGTTTATTGTATGTAGGTATATATCACAAAAATACAGAATACAAATATTAAAGATTAAATTATGTCCTTACAAAATAAATAAATGCTTGTAATGATATACTGAAGCTAAAATAACAGTCAAAGACAAAAATGCATACAGTAACTATAATACCTTATACTTATTTTAAAACATTGTGACTACAGTGTGACCGATTCAATAAATTTTCAATACAAAATTCTACAAATGGGTACAAATGTTTGGCACTATTAAGACACAATTTTGGGGGTAGTACCTAATGATTTGAAGGGGTAAGCATTAATTAATAAGTCAGCAATAATAATAAAGAAGAATAATATTAAGACAGACATACAAAAAACGGAGCCTACTCAACCAAAGACAAGCTCAATAGGGATGTTGACATTCAATAAAAATAATAGTTATAATCAATATATAAAATTCAACGTTTTTACGATTTTTAATCAGCAATGTAACGACAAAAAGCAGATCTTTTGATGGTGTATATTTATGACGTCACAAGCCAGTATTTCATACAAAACTCCTTATAAACTATTATTTTTACATTTAATAAAAAGAAGCTGATTTGATATTTCAGTCAACATCCCCATTCTCATACGTACATATGTCCATTCCCATATGGGAACATACGTAAAACTGACCCTTATTGTCAATAGTGATGTCTCAATGTGGAATGGCTACCGGGGTACTTTGGTACAACACAAATGTATGCGTGACACATGTCTATGGTTACAATGATAATAGCGGTGTATGACAAATATTTTTGCGCGATATTATTGGAATTTAAAAAAGATTAAGTAACAAATTAGTCGAATAATCGATAATTATACAATATTTGATAGTTTAACCTAATTTCTCCTAATGTGCATTACATAAAATTTATAATAATAACAAAATTTTATAATACTAGGTACAGTTAAAAAGCACAATGAAAATGCAGTCCATTCTAAAATTAAAGCAGTCCAAGGTCTATAATGTACATCCGAAATCATATATAGACCTTAAGCGATTGTTATAAAGTTCAAAATCGCATATAAATAAAATTTAATAAATAAATGGCAGTTTACATGACGTTAATTAAATTAAAATGTTCACGTATACCTAAATTTTGACTAATCTTAAATTATTAATATTTAGTGTCGCCTAAAGATATCGATAAAACATATGACATGACTGACATGTAGCTCAATAACTGAGTCGATAAGTCAGTTATCGATTTTAGGCAACACTGGGATAGGTATAACGCGTATACCGATTATTTTACGATCATGCAGTTAGATCTTTTTCGGAAAAATTTATTTGGTGATCTTTAAATGAGAATATTCAAATTTCGATCATTTTTTTCTTTAAAGCAGTGTATCTAGAAAAAACTTGCTTACTTATTGCTTTTATTTTAAAATTCATACTTGTATAAAAATTACATAATTTAAGCAAAAAGTACTTTAAGAGAATACTCAACAAATACATTAAATAATTGAAAAAAATAATTAAAATTAAGTAAATGTTTCAGCTATAGTGGTTGTAGAAACAATCAATTAAACATGTCATAATACGAGAAATCGGATCACGAGATATCTAAAGCCATACTTGACAGCCATGTCTGTTGTTTCGTTTATTTAAAGGCTTTAGTTACAAGACTATCAAACCCAAACGATTTTTCAATTATTCTTCTTTCATGTTAAAGTCACATTATATTGTCACATTCACTGTAAAGCCTAGTCCTCGTCCGTACAAGTCCTGTCAGCTTTTAGTGAAATTGGCGGCTGTTCCACTAAAACTTTTCACGGACTTTTTGGGACTACCGGAAAAGTTACGATACACACTTTCATTTCACTTCACTTGTACACATCGATTGATCTTTATTGGTCAAAATAAAGATCAATCTAAGTGCACAGGTGAAAACCACCGATATCATTAAATAAAACTCTAAATACACGACTTTAATGAAAATGTAACAAAAACGCAACGTCACTTCAAAAATTCGCACCAAAAAGTCCAACAGCCAAGTCCGTCAATATACCACAGACACAAAAGCGAAATACACTTTTGTCAAATATAACTATCGAATCTCGAAATTTAAATTATATTCACAAATTTGATTATGGAACAGCACAAAAAGTTACATAAATAAAACCAATGACAAATTCGGAGCAGATCAATGTTTTAGATAACGAATGTTCAAGTGATTGTCGATCTAATATCATGGAGATAAGGTCCACGTGTAGTTAGCGCGGCGCACAGGGTAGTAGCTCGACGTAGTTGGCCGGAAACAAACCAAACAGGCCTCTTGGACCGAGTCCCTGCCACCAACCCGCGTCTATTTGCTCTATGTGCGTAATAATATCGCCAGGGTCGAACGTTATTTCTGATTCGTCCGCTGGAGAAACGAGTATTTATATGTAAATAAAAATTGTATATAAATATGAAAATTAAATAATAATGGTTCTTGGCCGTTCTGTTGAAAATCAGACCAGCAGTTTCGAAGATAAATCTCGTCAAATCCCACTAATATTATAAATGTGAAAGTATGTTTGGATGTTTCACGCAAAAACGGCTGAACGGATTTTGATAAAACTTGGCAAACAGGATAAGCTTGTGTTTGATCACAGTCTCATCAAGGTAAGTGATGATTTGGTCGAAGGTGGTAAGCTCACCAAGCCGAGATGGGAACTGGCTCTCAAGTGCAGCTCTTGAAACACACCGATAGGTGTTTCGTGACAGTTTTTTCAACTTGAGGGTGGTAGCCAGCCAGTCGGGTACTACAAAGTACCTTAAGTACCCTGCCACCGTGCTATGGTTTTCTCACGATGTTTTCGTATCCGACGTCACTACCACTGAGCTATCATCGCCTTAAAACTAACTATTTTTATGTTTATCTACGGTTTATCCATTAGAAACATATATATATCTTAATGGGCGTTAGTAAAGTATTACCTGCTTGATAATCGTAGAGCGCTCTTGCACTGAGACCTGGGTCGTCGTCCAGATCTTCGTATATCGTACCCTCTTCTAAATCTTCCGGAGACACATCTAAACATTACATTTATTTTTTTTATTTCATTTTTTTTATTAGTAGAATTTAGGCTTAGAAAAGTATCATAAAGATATACATCGTGGAGATTTGTTATTAGCATTAAAATATTCATTTTCTTTGTTATATAATCTTAATTGCTGTAAATCTTCCTAAAAATAAATAAATATTTTTTTATTAACTAGCTTCCGCCTCACGGTTTCACCCGCTATAGTACTCAGGGATAATGGTACTTACTATTAGTGAAATAATTTTCAATATCAGAACAGTAATTTCATCTAAACTTTACAATCTTTACCTCTGTATAAACCCACTAATATTATAAATGTGAGTTTGTATATTTGGATGTATGTTACTTAATCACGCAAAAACGTCTGAACGGATTTTGATGAAACTTGGCACACGGGTAGATCATATCCTAGAATAAAACATAGTAATTTGAAATTAGAACAGTTTTTGTATTGAAAAATCGCCCCTTAATCAGATAAAGAAACTCACCTTCAAGCGTAGTACCATTTTGATCTTTCTTATAATTAACATTCTCTATAACAGTATTCTGCCGACTCAATTCGGACCTCGTTTCCTCTGCTATATTATTCTTACTGTACGGCGACCGCTTGATCGTGCTAAACTTATTGTCACTGTCATCGTCATCGTTTTCATTCGAACTCGAATACGATGTATCGAACATATCATTCTCGAGTATGTTCTGTTTAATCATCGGTTCACTTTGCTTCATAGAATCGATATCTCGGTAGGAATTATCATCGCATTCCGAATAATTGATGGCACTGAACGAACTCGGATTATTTTCTGTACTAGGGCTCAGGTCTGCGGGATCGATTATATGCTCGTATTGGATCTGCGAAGGGCTTTCTAAACTCATTTTTATTTTGTCAATGTTTTTCAATGGACTAGTTTTGGGTTCTTCTTGTATGGTTGTGGGTTCGAGTTTCGATGGTGATTTGATCGGGGACGTCGGCTGGGTTGTTTGTGGTTGTGAGAATGTGTTTATGCGTTGCGCTATCACTGAGCTTCGGACTGGCTTTTCTGGTACTGAGTTCGATCTGAAAACACACATAAATAAGGAACACTCTTTCACGGTCATCTGATTCCAAAGTAAGACGACCTTGTGTTATGGAAACAAAACACTGATTATTTTTACAACTTTTTTTAATAATTATATAGATAATTACACCCAGACTCAGGATAGACGTAATGCACTTAGATTGCGAAGAAATTACGCGCATTTTAAAATTACTGTTCTCAAAGAGTGTACAAAATTTTGTCACGCAAATATTATCAATGTGATAAATACAAATAATTGAATGTAAGAGGTAAGTTGTTTTTGAAAAGAATAATTGCTGAGATTAGAGCATTAGAGTCTAGACTATTCATAAGTACTTGGAAAGGCCTATTAGAATAAAAATATTGTAAACTAAAGCCAGTTTACCTTGAAGTAAGTTGTCCCTGTGCCAAATTCTGTTGGAATAGGGCTCTAGCGGCGGCTGTGGAAGCCCCGATGAGTGTCCGCGCCTCCTGCGACCGTTGTCTCCGCAGGGCTTCGCTGGCGGACACGGAGCCCGGGCTCGGCAACTCTGGTACCGTACTCCTAGGAAGGGTTAGCACAATGCATCTATTGGAAGCTTTTGGGTCATACACGACGCAGTAAAGTAAACCGACCTACATTTGTTTCGCCGTTTTTTTTCCTGACAGGTCTTTATTTGGAAATGGTGGTAATAATAGCAATAAGATGACGTTCAATAAGTGTTCCTTAAGTATCCCAAAATTGAATAAAACATTTTGATTTGATTGAAATTTACAGAAATGTGCCGTTACTTCGACGTTATAATGCCTAAAAATCTAATTCGGTATTGACTACATATTCAACACTAGCTTTTTTAATTGTTTGGCTCGCTAATCCTTTTTCTTTTTTTACTCTTGGATAAGTTTGTGTTTGTGTGTGACCGCAATCTCATCATACTAAGTGATGATGTGGTCGAATGTGGTAAGCACACAAAATTTAGAAGGAAACTGGATCTCAAGTGGAATTGCCGGAACACATCGATAGGTGTTTGGCGACACTTTCAATTTGAGGATGGTAGCCAGCCAGTCGGGTACTATAAATTTCGTCTCCAGTCAGTTTCTTCTCATCTTAACTCAATACCAAGGCAAGCATCGCAACGCAACACGATATCCCAAAATTGCAGCGTTATTTGGTTTTTGATATAACCCGACTAAATATGTACCTAAACTGATGCATTTTAATTAGTAGATCATTTGATGATATTTTTATGATGCCAAAACTGTTTCATGCTAATCTCCATAAATACCATATTGTTTTGACATTCATTATGTAGCCAATTAGCTAACTCTTCATGAAATTGCGACACCCTATCAGGGTTGATGTACCTAACTCTTAACTATTTATGACCTAATATGTAATTGTGTTTGTAAATGCAATAAATAAATTGAAAATTGAATTTGACATATCAGGTAACTCCTATTGAGTTACATATGTTTACATTTAAAAAAGGGTTTTTATTACCTATACAAGATTATACTATCACCAAAACTGTGTTCAGAATTTGAGCTCAAACGGTTGTGAGAAATTGGTTCAAAATTCGGAACGGAAACATTTTCATTCACTAACAGTTAGTTATATAATATCATGAAAACTGTATATGAAGTATTTAAAAACCATTTGAATTAGTTTTGGAACCACTTGTTTAATCGGATACCTTTAAAGCGCCGACTAGATAAACTATTATATAATCTACAGGGCCGGATTTAGAGGTGTGGAGGCCCTGGGCCAACAAAAGTGGAGACCCCAAATTATTTTGCAAATAAGATAAATAAACTACATATTTTTTTTGCAAGTGTTTCACCTTATATAGCGGAAAGAAACCTTTGTTCCATCCGACGACACTTCTAGAACTTTATGAATATAGTATAGAATTTATGTGGAGGCCCCCGGGCAGTTGCCCCGGTTGCCCTCCCTTAAATCCGGCCCTGATAATCTATATAATAAACTTTAATTATTTCATACTCAGACCAAATAAAAAACATAGACAGAGCGCCGCGCATCTAGAGTGAAGCATAGTAAAGGAAGCCGAATTTGAAAAAGGAAGCCGATCGCATTAATGTGCGACGCGAGTCATGCGGCATAACGTTCGTGCAGGTCACGCAACTTTGTGTACGTTGCTTCATTTCATTGGAGACTATTGTTTACGTTACGCTCCTTCTACATTTTTCATTTGTTCTGTGATTTCATAACAAAATCACTACAGCGAAGTCTTAGTAATAGGGTCCCGTTTTTACCCTTTGGGTACGAAACCACAAAAAGAAACAAATTTCATTTATTTGAGTAGAATGAGTGAAAAAGTTGTGAGATCAAAGTAAAAACCGAAATACCGACAGACCCAGATTAAAAGCATCAGTTAACAAAGTTATAAGCGAGGTCTAATATTATATTTGTTTAGCATTTAGTGACAGCAAGCGTTTCGGAAGCAAACAGAAGAGTGCATAACCTATGAAAGAAAAATAAATTAAAGCCAATTAAAAAAAACTCACTTCTGTTGTTCATCCTTAGCTCTCTTCGCTGCTTCCAATTCATCTCTTCTCCTAACATCTTCTTCTGCTTTCCTCTTCTCCTATAAAATAAAAAAGAAGAATTAAGAATATCTGGTTAACTTTTAAAACTCAAACCAAAATGGACCTTACATTTAAATAATAAGATAGAGTTATTGTATTTTAATACAATTCAAATTCTTTATTTCGGACACAATCTATGTTTAACTTTGTCTGTTTATAAAGTATCATACTAAATATTATAAATGCGAAAGAGTTTTTTGGTTGTTTCTTTCTTTTTAAAGTACCTAACTCATCAACACACCTTTTTGCATTTATTACGCATTGAACGGGTAAAAAGAAATTAAACCATATATCCATCCCAGTCATTGTTTGTGAAGATTCAAGCTATTATGATATAATTAAAACAAACCTCATCTCTCCTTTTTCTTTCTGCTTCTACCCGTTTCTTCTCTTCTTGTTCTTCTTTCAGCCAAAATTGATCTCTTTCTTTTGAGTTTATTTCATGAACTGAAATATAAATCCATGATATAATTATTACCACGTTTTTATTAAGTCATTTTATAGTTTGTTTTTCCGTCATTTCGGGTGGAATCTTGCAACACAAATCTCGAGCACATCCCGATTAGCTATGCCGCTGAAACTTTCCAGGTAGCTCACAAGTCGATGAAAATACGTTCTAAATACATATTCTTGTTTTTCGTCTCTTTTAGATTAATTTTTAATCTACATTAATGTGTTCTTTATTCTTCAGTGATTAATTTATAGAAACAATATTGGTAGTGCTATAATTTGACCTTAAGCGGTTTTATTTCATCACGCTTGCATCTAACAAAATAATATTTTTATTATATACCTCTTCGCAAACTAGATTTCTTTCTTTTGATTTCTTCAGCGACTTTTCTGGACATCTCATTTATATAACAATATCCATATAGCCCATGCTTTAACCTTTTAGTAATTTTGATAGGTTAGTATTAATCAAATACTACATAATTTTTTTTTATTAATACTTCTATCTATATACCTTAGTGTTCAGAGTAACAAGTTAAAGTGACAATCTCTGTCCAAACATTTATTTATGTTTACGTTTATTGTTATGCCATTTGTAAACACTTCTATGACCGTATTGTTATAACGTGTATTGTAAACAAAATTGTTTAAGATAGTATTATGAAATTCCAAAAATACAAGAGTATTGATTACGCGTCATTCTTGTTTGCATTGAATTGTTATATTTTCATCATTATTTTAAGCTATAATACTATTATTATAGCAAAAATCTTTACTAATATTATAAAGAGGAAATATTTGATTGTTTGCATTGAATAGGCTCTGAAACTACTGGACCGATTTGAAAAACTTTTTCATCATTAGAAAGCTACATTATCCCTGATGAACATAGGCTATATTTTGTCCTGGGAAAAGATAAGATCCCACGGGAACGCGGGTGAAGCCGCGTCGAACAGCTAGTTTATAATATTTATATTTGATGTTTTTATTGTGGGGTTCTAAAGATGGTTTAAATGCCGCATTTATTATGGCATCTAGCTCCAATTAAGTTATTCCAAATTCGCAAAATATCTTTTATAAAATAAAATATATTGTTATGATTATTTTAAACTTTATTTTAGCATTAGTCTGACCATAGACCACTCCAAATGTAAATCAATGTTCCACAATGAACAACCTACATTGTATGGCTGCTAAAAGCGGTAAACCATACGTTAAGTTAGTATTTATAAACAATTTTAAAAATATATTTACAGCAATGATCACGTTCACTATAAAAATATTTTGCATCGCAATTTATTTTTCCAATGCACACCAGAACCTACGTAATTCAAATTTTCTTTTTGAAAATAAAAAGTTACACATTTTATAAAATTCGATTTGGATTCAATAAATTGCGTAAGATCTGTTCTAATTTCTAAAATTTTATTGCAACCAGCAATCTAGCACAGCAAAATGCTGAACTATGCTAGACAGCATATTTGTCCTCCATTAAAGTTTCACCTGTATTATTTTTTTAATGTATTTATACTTCAACTTATTTATTACAATTTTAAATATAAATTATAAAAAAGAAAACATATTTATAAAAAACAGCATCCAACCGGAATGGGAAACTGGGTCCTAGCTACATATGGTCAATGCTTTGAGAGAGGAACTTCCTCAGTTATTATTATTATACTTAGGTATATATTTAATGGATATAATGAAAATGTTTATTTCTTTCTTCCTTCATTCACTAAACCCTGTTGTATTGTAAAAAAGTAAGTATTGAATATTTAAACATACCTGGATTAACCTTCTGATACGCAGTCCCAACGGGGCCACTGGGCGGCATTTCTTCAGGCCTGCTGGCCTTGATGTTGAAGGCCGACCCTGCTTTAGCCACCTTATCTAATATGACTCTTTCGTCGAGGTCATCCTCTGTTCTCGCGTGCATGGTGAGATGGAAACCGGTGAAGAATTGAGCTACGTGCTTGATGTGATTCGCGCAAGAGCCTTTACGAACTGTTGGTGCCCCTTCACCCTGGGATAGATGATTTGTTAATAAAGAATTATGCATCCAATGGTGCTTGCTTGTTCTTTTTTCGCTTGATGGTAAGTGAATACCGACCCCTATAGACATTAGCAATACCAGGGGATTGCCAATGTGTTGTACACCTTACTACAATGCCTTAAAGGCAACTGGCTCTCAAGTGTAACTGCCGGAACACACCAACAGGTGTGTGGCGACTGATTTTTAACTTGAACGTGGTGGACAGCTAGTCGAGTACTACAAAGTACCATACCAACATACTGCGGTTTCCTCACGATTTTTTTTTCACCGAAAGCTCAAGCTCATTGTAGGATTCAAACCCACTACCTTTGACGTGGTGTCCAATATCACTACCATTGAGCTATCATTGCCTTAAAATTCGTCTACAAAAAACAGGTGGAAATAAGTACGAAAGAAAAGAAGGGCTTTGCATTCAAGTAATAATATTTTGATAAGTTTTTTAAATAAATGACAGTAATCTATCTACATAATAAAAATTAATTGCTGTTCGTTAGTCTCGCTAAAACTCAAAAACGGCTCGACCGATACGAATAATTATTATTTTTTTGTTATGGTCGCTGGGTTGGCTTAAATGAAAAAAAAAATAGGGAAAACCCATTTTTTTTAAAAAAATATATATATTTAATAATTCTAAATTGGTAATTTTCTACAGAAATTGACGGAACGACAGCAACTGTCATTATTTTTGTGATGGTTTAGATTCAAAATTGAACCGGTAGGTAGCGTAGGAATTGGGTTCGAAGTTTTGTTTAAATTTCAGAGCAGGACAACGTCTGCCCGGGCCACTCGTATATAATAATATTATATAGTTGTTCATTTGAGGACAATTACTTCTAAATATTCCAATGGGATGGGAATATTGTATATTATATAATTCTAGATTTATTATTGAGGAAATAGTAATCAATGATATTGTGTATAAGTATAACAATATAATATAATAAAACATTCAAGGTAGGCTATTAGTATAAATATGTGATAAAAGGAGTATGACTAAACCAAAAATAGATAACAATATCTCATATAAAACAATAGGCATAATTTGTTTTGTCTTATCATTTATCTAATGCACATACCTGCCAGTTGATAAGGACATATTTAGATATGCTCCCATTTGGTAGATCCACTTTAAGGAATGCATACTGTATTTTACCACTGTTGAAATCGTCTATTAATTCCATTAAACCACCATCTCCTTTGCCGATGAATTTCAAGTCATTTGAAAGTCCATCATAACCGAATAAGGCCCTGCAACAAGATAACATATTATCTAAGCAAAGTATTAAGACAATATCCAAAAATAAACACTACAACATATACAAGGTTGTTGTAGATAGATAATTATTTATTGGTAAATACACCATATAGGAAAAATAATTTAAAAAACCGGTCATGTGCGACTCAGACTTGCACACCAAGGGTTCCGTACAAACATGTAGGTGTGTAAATAGTTTGTTCATCACGGGAATCAAGACTCAAAGACTTTTCTTTTTTTTTTATTTGTCTTTTTTTCTGATTTTTTCTAGATGCTCAATTTTTTTGGTTCTGAAGTTTTAAATAATCTAAACATTGTATACAAAAATATAATACTGAGGAGATTGTATATATTTTTGATCATGGTAAACCCAGGAACCACCAGTCTGGTTTAATAAAATAATTTTGAAAAGATTGCTTGTTTATAGAACATTAGCAAAGCAGGAAAAGTTTAATGTGAAGCAGTTGAAATTGCAAGGGGTCTCAAGCACTTCAAGAACACATCTTATAGAATTTGTTCAAATATATTTTGCATAATTTTTTTTAGTTGTGTAGGTAACACAGCCTTTAGATCCTAAGCTATGCAAAACTACATAAATCATGAAATTAGTATTTAGTAATGTAGGTATATTTCTGATTACCACATTTAGGCAAATTTATTTCCACAATTTCTGGTTATACCATTTTAATATTGTATACATATGCATGGATAGGTAAAGTAATTTGGTTTTTAATAAGTGATATCGCAATCAAAGTAAACTGAATTTTCATCGGTTTCAGTCATTACCTACTCAATGTATAGAGCTGCTTTCCATAAAAAGTAAAAGGAATGCATTTGCGTTATCATAAGAGTTGAACAACCGTTCATACTAATCTTGAGGGCATTGTTGTCTCGTATATGGGCTCGCTGTAAATACCACGCTAATAATTCAATTGATTATTGTAATCAGTCAGCGCTGTTTTCCCTACCAAGTAGGTCGGCGAACCAAAGTGCACTTACCAGTTTGTCTCAGTTTTCTCATCCAATACATCTTTCCAGGCAGCGATCAGGGCTTGTTTGTGTTTCTCCAAATTTATGGCCATTTTACATTATTTGCAGAAACACTAAACTTGATAAAACAGCCAAATTACAAGGAAAAATCGAAATAAAAATGTACCGAGTCGCCTTCCCTGACTCACAACACTTTTACCACAGCTAATAAAAAAAAATACCGACTGAACGAACTTGTTTGTTGGCTGACTGACAAGCAAGGAATTTATCTACTATGTACATGACAAGTGACATATTTTAAATGTTGCCAAACTTTACTCATTTTCGCAATTGGTAGGTATTTGATTCAAGTAGGTATGGAGAGTGTGCGATCCAGTTAGTATATAAATTCATGTACATTATTGCCAAGAATCATATATTCTAAATGGATTGGTAACTCTAAATACCTATCTGAAGCAAATACCTATCAATTCCGAAAAAGAGAAAGATACGTTGGGACAATATCTTTCTTTCATTAACCTGTTGACTTGCGAAAATGAACTGTCAAACACCCTATGAATGGCGCCATTTCGAAATGTCAAACGAACACGCGCGCCTCCTTTGAAATTTTCGCTTAGCGCTCCCAAGCTGCTCATCCTTTTAAAAAACAAAAAATACCTCTAGAATCATAGATAAATTGCCTACGGAAACAATCCTACCAACTGTAACATTCTAATAAGACCGGAACACAATCTTATTGGAAATATCGTTGTTTGGAAAAAAATATACTTTTTATTGAAGATTTTACGTAAATTTCTAGATACCTTGCTTTATCGATGTAAAACTAATTACTTACAGTCAAGGTATCATTGGAGAATGTGTTTTTTTGGTTTTATTTGATCCCATACAAACTGAATAAGAAATTCGAGTGCGAACATGACTCAGCATGATTTTTGCCAACTTGCAAAAGAATCGGGCAAGTTTGAAAAAAAAATAAAAAAATTGACGGCTCAAACACGGACGTATCATATATCACTGGATAGGGAATTTAAAGGCCTTTTCACACATACCATTAGATTTACAAACGTCAGTGTCCACGAAAAGTTATCGCGGTGAGTGTAATAGGGGTAAGTAGGGTTAGAAAGAGAGATCGTCCCAACGTAGTTGTTATTTTTCTCTTTTTCGCAATTGATAGGTATTTGCTTCAAGTAGGTATTTAGAGTTACCTATCCATTTAGAATATATAATTCTTGGTCGTACTCTAGTTATTATTCAGCATTATTATTATTAGAGGCAAAGAGTATGTAATATATTATTAGAGGTTCTAGCATAGATAATACACTATATACTAGGGTTCTAGTATGTCCTCTGATAGTTTACGGTTCTAGAGTCCCTCTACGGTTCATTACTTTCACAAAACAACAGAAAAACCTATCATATCTATTGGTTGGTATCGAGCCTGCGCTCTTTTTTATAAAATTAAATCAAAGAATTTTAAATGAAATTTTTCATTTAATAAGTAGGTTCCTAATTCATTAGGTGAAAATGATTCCTCTCAAAATTTATTCCACTCAGACGTAGTCGCTAGCAAACGCATAGTTATAAAAATAGTATAATTATCTCCTTATAAGATAGCGTCGTGCATTTTGCTCTTCAATAATTTTCAGGCGTTATTTTACTATCTCTCTTCCCTTCCCATACTTCTTTCGCACACTCAACGTAAACATGAATTGATTCAGTGGTGGATGGACACAGGATCCCTAAAACGTATCTACATTCCATAGTAATCTACATTTCTTATTTCTTGCGCGCGCATTCTACTACTAAGTAGGTTAGCCCTTTGCACATGCTAGAAAACTTTCATTCACCATAAGCCGGTAGTTACGATAGCGCTCTCTTGGCGGGCAAACGCTGCAGAATCGCGACATGGCTTGTTATCGTTCGAGAAAAACAAAGTTTTAATTAAAATGTGGGTAGATGTGAGCGGGCGGGAACGACGTAATTACACATCGCAAACCAACGGAGCATTTATACCCGGGTAAGAATATCCGCATTTTTATTGGACTAAAGGAAGCGACGCGACGTTAACCAAATTGAAGGAACTTTATGCGCGAGACTCAAATTATGGGGCGGAACAAATCAAGATAAATGCAGACGTCGGAAATTTGCGACGAATTATTTATTATAGGGTACCTTCCTACTTAACTTGATTAACTAGGTACCTTTTTTTATAAATTGCCTTTGTTTAGGCCGACTAACTTATTGCATTAAAACTTAGGTACTTAAGTAGGTATAATTATTTATTATTATTTTCCACCTACATAATTGACGTTATCTTCATTGATTTTCAACTTTATAGTAGTACCTAATCCTAATCAAAAGTTCACTCTTCAACATCAGTAGGTACCTACCTAGCTAGAATTTTAAATTTTAAAGTAAATAGCATCTATTACTCACCCAATTCCTATACCATACCTAGGTATAATAAGACAACTCGGGTAAGGAACGTCTCTATCCGGATAGTCCCACTGCCAAATATTTTGACTATGAAATAATTTAGATAGGCGGCATAGTCGGAAGGAAGTTCCTATAAATAAACCGCCAACTCGACTTACTGCAGTGTATCATGACACGATGTCAAGGCTTCGCAAATTAATGATGTGAATACCAGGTTCGCCGTACCACTGACCGGTTATAGCAATTTTAAAACTATTTAAATTCTATTTTGCTATATACATACCTACTTCTTTCTTTGTTTACTTTTGTTGGTTTAGTTGTTACGATGTTTTACATCAACATACACACTTTTGTATCTAAGTCGGTACATAGGTACCCACACTCTGTAAGAGAAATCAGGATGCAACCAACATTTATTTTTGGATTAAAGTTAATGTGAGCTCGTATAAAAGGTCCAACAATATTGGCTAAGGTCCTGTTTAATATTCATAATATGGTGCTTAAGACATCATCAGACGCGGGAGCTGTTTATTTTATACTTTTTTGTATTGGTTGAGATAATGGGTCCGTGGGGGTCTGAAGCTCGTCGTTTCGCAAATATTTTATGTAAAAAATTAATCGAGGCCTCGGGTGACCGGCGGGCGGGGAGCTTTTTCCGCCAACGCATCAGCTTGGCCATCCAAAGAGGAAACGCTGCCAGCCTTCTGGGAACCTTGCCGATCGGCAGCAGCGGCAGCCTCGAAGAAGTTTTTTATATATTATAGTTGTACATTTGTTTGTATATTTTGTACATTTGTTGTAAATAAAATTTATATATAGAGTAAAATTATTTATTTTTCTTAATTAGATTAGACATTCACACCTTGAAAAGGAACTCCGCAAATAGACTCGCGATTCCTGGATTTTGTTAGGTTGATTTTTTGTGACAATGGGGTGTATAATTTGATATCGACTTAATGGCAATATTTTGTTATTCGATACGTTTTTCAACTAATAATCCTTGAAAGCCTTCCTTCTAAATATACACAAGGACCTGACTGGTCCTGACCTACCAGCAACGAAATAATTAGGTACATATTCACAATTTACTTGTTATGCATAACTTGGTAAGCATTCTTCGAGAGTACCTACCTACCTACCCACCCTACTTATTTTAGACCATTTTGTCACGTAACCAAGGCTTTGAAAAGTTACTCGGTCAATTTACAAATAACCTTGTATAAAGGGAAACCCTTCACGAAATAGCAATCTTACAAACTTCGCTCGTTAATTTATTTCATACAACCGATATGATATGAAATAAATGTGGCCAGTCAATAAAAAGCATTGTAAACATAAACTTTACTTTACGTACGCTAGTACCTATATTAAGTTTATGATTATAACCTAAGTACATATATGTAGGTAGGTATACCTACATAAATAAATTAAAAAAAAAACATTTACGTAGGTAAATGTAGGTAGGTAGGAAATCTATTCTAAATAAATTAAAATAGAAAAAGAATCAGAAGAGGGATTCCAAAATTCAAAACGTTACTTTAGCCAGCCATAACTCAAACCTCATTTATTCATCCATCTCTAAGAGTATCGGGATCCTCGGTGTTGACATTGCGAGTGATGTCCAGTTCCGAGGTTATCTGGAAAGCAAAGCCAAACTGGCTTCAAAAAAGCTGGGTGTGCTAAATAGGTCCAAGCAGTACTTCTCACCTCCCCAGCGGCTGCAGCTTTATGAAGCGCAGGTTAGGCCGCATATGGAGTACTGCTCACATCTCTGGGCTGGCGCACCCGCTTACCAGCTTGATCCACTTGCCTCGGTGCAAAGGCGGGCCCCTCGTATAGTTGACGATCCCGAACTCACCAGCGGTATAGAACCTCTCAGCCTTCGGAGAGATATTGGCTCTCTCTGTGTGTTCTACCGTCTGTATAATGGGGAGTGTTCTCAAGAACTTTTTGACTTGGTGCCACCGTCACCATTCTACCATCGCACTGCTCGCCGGCGATGTGGAGCTCATCCTCACATCCTCGAGCCGCCTCGATCGTCCACCGAACGATTCAGTCGGACGTTCCTTCTGCGGACCATTAGGATGTGGAATGAGCTCCCCATTACGGTATTCCCTCCGCGCTATGATGTGGGGTTCTTCAAAAGGGGCGTTAAAAGAGCTCTTCAAGGTCGGCAACACATCGGCAATCACCCTGGTATTGCAAATGTCCATAGGCGGCGGTGACCACTTACCATCATGTGGACCGTCTGCCTGTTTGTCAACCTATTGACATAAAAAAAAAAACAGGCCCTGGTAAGGCACTTATGAACGTTACAATTGACTCTACCACTGGTTCGGAAGGTGCAGAGAGAAGCTACTGCAACCATATATTTCAGTCTTCCATATAATGAGCCACCTTATAGTAAGTAGGCTTTGTTCATTAACCTAAGTTAAATATCATTTTTAAATTTAAAATAAGACATTCCAGTTACCTCACGTGGGATCCTATTGTAGAAACGAACACAATTCCCGAGAAAAGATTTAACAAATACCCTTTTAGTTATATAATGCAAATTAAATGATGGGGCGATAGCTAAGTGGTAGTGACGTCGGATAACGAGGCGAAGGTCGTGGGTTCGAATCCTAGAATGAGCTTGAGCTTTTGGTGAAGGAAAACACCATCCTCATGTTGAAAGTCTGTCGCCAAGCACCTATCGATGTGTTCCTATAGCTGCACTTGAGAGCCAGTTCCCATCTAAGCTTTGGTACTTACCACCATCGGCCATAGCCACAGACATTATCTAACTTTAGATAAATAAGTCTGTCGCCATAGCCCATATCATAGTGGTGAAATTAATAAAATACAAGCTTATCCAAAGTAAAAAATAGAAATGTTTATTTGGTCACGTAAATAACATCACATAGTTTATTATCAATTTTATGGAAGATGGTCGATAAATATGTGACAAATATTTAAACAGTGTTTTCGCCGTGGTTTAGAATCCTAATATCTGATAGATCTATTAGGTACTAATCAAAACCCAAAAAATCTAATAAAAATGTTGAATTAAATTACTTTATTTAGAAGCTGTAGCTATTTCTGGGTTTAGATTAAGAACCTAATCGGTTTTACGGTTCGAATCACCATACCCACTACATGATATTTTAATAAATTCACCAATTTTTGTTTGTCTAGTTAGAGGTCAGGAGGTTATATTGTCTGTGAGGTCAGGCCAGACAATATTACGAGAATTGCGTCATGAGTTTGTGACATGACAGAAAAAGTCACATAAGTGCGTGCCTGCCACGCGTTAGTTGTGTCGCAGGATATTATTATTATTTTTAGTTTTTTTTTTTAAATATTATAGTTAAGTAGGTAGCCATTGTTTTTTTTATTATCTTTGACGAGTATAAAACTAAGCATCTAACCTAACTTATAATGAAAGACAAAATGCTTAGTTTGACTTTGAATTTTATATGACTTAATTATTATTAAGGGTGCGAGCTTGAAACTTGAAGTCATCCATTAAAATATGCCACGGTCATGTTTATTTACCTACGCTCCTACGCATGGTAAAAAAAGTAATAAAAGGTAAGCCAAAACCTTGAATAGTTGCCCTCCAATAAACAAAACCTTACATTTAGCAAGGACGTCGAGAGAAATATTTTTATTTCATACCTTGTTAATTAAGCACCTTTCCAGTCGCAGGGCTGTTGGAAAATTTCTATAAGAAAAAGCAGTTCCATTGTGCTCTTGTATCTGTTATCCTTGTTAATTATTTGTTGTGCGCGGTTTCACCCACGTTCCCGCGGGATCTTATCTTTTCCTGGGACAAAATATAGCCTATGTTCATCAGGGATAATGTAACTTTCTAATGGTGAAAGAACTTTTCAAATAGGTCCAATAGTTTCAGAGCCTATTCAATACAAACAAACAATCAAATCTTTCCTCTTTATAATAGTATAGATAAGATATGTCACAGGAGGATTCAGATGCCTATGGAGATTTTCGGCCCCTAGATTAACTAATGTTTGTCGGGATTATATTCCTGATATCGATAACCTTGCCTTGCCTTAACCACAGTTTAATAAGTGCCTTAACCATGCCTTGGTTTTTATGGTTCATCATAAAGTCGTGAAGGTAAAAACACCTGTTTCGGCCGCAACTATACCTATATATATATCAATAACAAAAGAGAAAGCAAAACCGATTATTCGATGCAACTAAAACTCTATCAACAATAGTGTGAAGATTCCTTTCGTCGATAGTGAAAACTCATTCGATTGTTCTCACGATTATCTAACTCGATTGTCTGTCTTCAATGAGCGTGACTGAAATAATTTCAAAGAATTATAGAACTTATTATAATTTTGTACTTAGATATAATTATTAGCTCTAGGTACCTAGAGTCATATTGCATTATGAAAGTTTTCGAAGTTATTTATGCGGGGGTGATTTTCACCATCTGAATTTTGCTACCTAGGTATAACTTAGGTCGATTTTCAAATCGCAGAAAAAAACCTACACCCAATGAAAAATATTTAATCTCGGCCAAAATAATGGTTCGAACTAAACAAAAAAGATTACCAAATGAAGGTAAAAACAAACCTTAAATACCTCTTTATAATATTAGTACCTAATGGATAAGAAGCATGGAAATCATATTTACTTAGACTAAAACCAGTGGTAGGTAGGTACTAAACTAAAATATTTCTCAGTCATGACCAGAGTAAGTAAAATTTCAACTGTCATTTATCTCCATCATTGCGTCAAACATTGCGTGTCCTTACGTAACGCGACCCTAACATCGTCACGAATACGATAAAAAGAAATGACAACGTAAGTACAAATAAATCTAAAATAAAGTTGGTTATATTTAATCGAATCAACCTTGAAAATGTATCATGTCAGAGAATCGATTATCAGCTCCATTATTGCATGCGCGTATTCATGTTAATTGTTTCAACGTTGCTGTATTACCTACCATAATAGTGGCTTTTTTATTCGATTCCGGAAAGAAAAAAGATATGTTGAGGGAAACTAAAGGACTAAGCAGATGCCGTCGCCGGCAGCTTATCATTCATTCATTACATCAAACTTAACATATGGCAATTCTTTATTTCTTTTTACATAACATATAAATATAGAGAATTCAAGTGTTTTATTCTTCCCGACAAAACGTCTCGATTCACAGGCTTGCATTAAGTTTACGCTAACTGAGATTCTCGAGGAAGTTTCACGGTGGAGTAAACAAACAATTCACTCGAACACATGGCAAAATGCCATCAAAGTTTCTACCTCTAACATTTACGATAGATTCTATGCGAACTCTATTGAAAATGAATTAGGTCTCCATTTTATTCATGAAGCAATTATGTGGCCTACCCTACCATAAATTGATACGGCTGTTTCGCTGTTTGTAATTATAGGAAGGTCCCTAATAGCAAAATAAGGGAGAAACTTTCAAAGAAATGTTTTCAACAATTTCATGGAATTTCCTGAGGATTTTTTGCTTATTTCTGTAAAAAATATAAAATTGTGGTTACCTACTCCAACATAATTTCCCGCTCGTGATGAAAATAACTACACACTCTATGTTCAGTTGAACGATAAT
This sequence comes from Ochropacha duplaris, assembly GCA_951361185.1. Classification (NCBI taxonomy): domain Eukaryota; kingdom Metazoa; phylum Arthropoda; class Insecta; order Lepidoptera; family Drepanidae; genus Ochropacha; species Ochropacha duplaris. Next base: position 9,976,095 of record OX592702.1, on the reverse strand, counting down.
AAATCATTGCAAATACATAACTGAAAACAAAGCTATGTTTCCTACACTGCCTCGATTATAGTTCGCATCGTATCTTTATCTCGGAAGTACAACACAGGGAGGGCGGGAGGCCGGGAGCTCCGTGCCAGGCACACAATCTTAACCCGCTACAATATACCTACGAGTATACAATTAGATAACTACCACCTATTCAACCTACATTTCATAGTTTAAACAGGCGGTAGGTTCGTGATGTCAGCTCGTTTGTCAGTTAACTAACGCCGTGTTACCACTTAACGGGGAAGTTGTTTTTAAACTTTATTGCAAATTGTGACTTTGCTAAGTAGGAATGCCACCTAGTTTGTTGAAATGTGATTTATTGAACGTGGCTATAACGTATTTAGGTAAATATATGATGAAATATGAGTGTCAAAACTTATTTACCATCAAATTGTAGCACATTATTACAAACACACACACAGTTTTAAACCTATTTGTTTTTCGCTATATAATTGTATGTTATTACAATAACAATACAAGCAGTCGTTCAAACGATGCATCCAAACTCTCTCTGAGTATTAGTTCACACTTAGCTACATACAATGCTAGCAATTTCATGGTATCGAATTGCTTTCTGCATGAATTACTTGAAATTATATCCAACCTGTGTTTTTTGAAGATTTCGCGTCTTATTAGTTCAAAAAGTTATTAGTTCCAGGAAAATAGATCTATAGGAGATATGATACTAAAATCGTCTATAGGTGTACAATACAGCGCAGGGGTCACTAAATGACGGACCGCAGCCTGAGTCCGGACCGCCGACCTATTTTGGGCGGTCCAAAAAAATACATGATGATGTATAGAATGTGTAGATGGCTTAGTTAAAACCTCGCGGGGGGAGGAGGGGCCCCTAATTGTCTATCAAATGGACCTCGACAGTCATATTATGTATTTAAATTACAGAATTACGGAAAAATTAAACCTACAATACAGTATGAGCGCGCTGTGCCGAGTTGATTTGTAAACATGCAAATATTTTTTTGTAGTATCCTACCTAATCGAGGATAATAAATACCTACCCAGCGATACTTTAACGGTCAATGCGATATATTTAACAATTTATTGCATGTAGATATTAAATAGTATGAAAGTTGTATTTCGCTGCAAAACGAATGTGGGTAGGTAACATATCTTCAAATTCCAATACTGTAGAAGACGTGCAACTTATTTTATACCTTTAAACTTATAAATAAGCGAGCCAGACGCACCATCCTTGTGGATAGAATAATCGTAATAAAGTTAACATCGATATGTCAGCCCTAAGCCTACTGCTGGCCTAACGTTTACTATTTTCAAAACACGCCGTCTTTATGTAAACTATATAGGTAAAAATATAAAAGTAGTCGCCCATCCGCGCCGTGTGAACAAGAACGTATTATGCGACTACATAATGTACATGTGTGTTAGCGTATAACAATGGATTTGGCTGTTGTTATTCTACTTTCTTTAGTTTATATCGCGAATGGATTTAATCCCGCTACTCGTTGTTTGTTATTCTTGGACAGATGTGAGTATTATCAACGGTTTTTATTTAATTATTCGATTATGTTACATAAAGCACCGTACTGGGTGTAAAGAATTGATGTTTTTAAACCATTACTATAGCGTTTGCGTTTACAGGAAGGCGTTGTGCTAATTCCTATGTCGTAAACGTAAATCGCTCCGAATTTTCACGCACATGCAAAGCAACTTCGAATTGCCTACGCCTATATCTGTCCTGCCTGAGCAAAGCTGGGTCGCCCAAATACATACATTGAAGAAGTACCGAATTAGCCACGTAGCAAAAGTAGCAAATGCTACCGGCCCCGCGCTATTGGGGGCCCCGCGCTATTTAGGGCCCCGCGCCGTCTTAATCCGGCACTGAATTGATGCCCATTATTTGTGATCATATAAATAGTGAATGGAAAGAGAGTATCAAATTGGCGTCAACGTTTTTTTTACAAATAATTTCAGGTGTGATCCGATGTCCAACAATGATGCATGCCTATCAGACGCGATGTAACCAAGACACAATGTCGCAGCGGACTTGCGATAGTCCAGCAGTTTATAGTATAGGTACTCACAAACCATTCTTTTTGGGGTTGGAAATCTTCTGTGGGACTTAAACTAAAACTATCCCGGCGGTCAACCACTGTGCATGTCAGGAGGCACCTTGTCCACCATAGGAAACTGCGCCAGTGCCCCCCTCGCACTTGCCTGAAGCTCATCCCTGAGAGCGACAACTCCTACCCTTTCCAAGCCAGCTTTGCTAGCACACGACAGCACTGACCATGTGGCGCTGCCGATTTTCTCTTACCCGATTTTAAGAATGTTCGGAGCCCTCTAACCTTCTTCTTCTTCAACTCACATCCACCCCATGCTAAGTGTAGGTCTTCTAGTGCACTCCATTTTACACGGTCTTGGACTTTCCTCATCCAGTCCCTTCCTACCACCTTGACCAGATCATCGGTCCATCTTGTAAGTTGTCTGCCAACATGTCCCCGATTAAATTTCCTCTCTAACCTACCATCATAATATTACACTATGAACCAGTCGCCCCACCCAGCAAACCTAATGAATAAAATATCCTGGGACATTTTATTTACTCTACCTACACTAAATTAATATTAAAATTATAATTGCGAAACTAACGGACTGTCTGCTGGATTATAACGACTAAGCGGCTTAACAGATTTTGATAAAAGGTATGGGGATACCTTCAAGGGTGGTGAAGGACACGAGGTACTTTTTAAATCAACGCGTAATATGGGGTGAAATGGCAAATTCCAACGAAACGGACATAGTCGCAGCCTTGCAGACATAAGCTAATACTCATAGGCATAAATAAATATTTATACACCCCGTATTACCTATATAGGTTACACCTGCGGTTGGTCCCGTTGTGACTGCAACGGAGACAAACTCCTGTTTGAGGACGAAGGCGTTTGCGTAGAGGAAGATGAGTGCCCAGTAAGGAAGATAAAATTTCGGAATAGCAGGAAAAAGAATGAGCCTCGACACAGAAAGAAGCTCCATCTACCACGAGATGAGCCAGAAGACCCGATATAATGAATTGATAATAAAATATTTTGAACTTTTGATTATAATTTTTTTTTAAATGTTTGTAAGACCATCATAAAACCTGTCCTAATGTATGGATCTGAATGTTGGGCAACGAAAGAGATGCATGTGGTAGAGATGCGAAGATGGATGTGTGATATTCCGAGTATGGATTAGATAAGGAATGAGTATATCAGAGGAAGTTTGAAAGTAGCACCAGTGACTGAAATGTTGAAAGGCATAGATTGGCTAGGTATGGGCATGTCTTGAGGAGGTATGAAAAACATATAAAGAAAAGAGTGTTGAGCATGATTGTGGATGTATATAGAGGCAAAGGAAGGCCGAAGAAGATATGGATGGACTGTGTGAATAGTGATATGTTTATGAAAGGTGTGAGTTAAGATGACTAGTGATAGAGCGGAGTGGAAGAGGAAAACATGTTGTGCCGACCATATCTAGCATGGGATTAAAGGACAAGAAAAAGAAGAAAAGGATAAGAAATCTTTTACTATAGCTACCCTCCTCTTACAAACAATTTTGAGAACGAATAAAATCTTCATATTTTTATACGCCACGTTTTGTTTTATAGACTAGAGAAAAGGTATTATTAGGCTAGCAGGATAATTTGGCACGGTGGTGTATTGTAATTTAATTATACGGCAATAACCTAAATATTTTTACATTATAAGTATGTAATCATATGGGTAATCGTCCTTCGTATAGATTTCCGATGCAACAATTGCATTTATTATATGTTTACAAATATCTATTAAGTATTTAATTATTAGGAACCAACTTATTAACTGACTACGTCATATAGCCATAGGCGCCTAAAATTTACGTAAATTTAGACAGGGTTATTTCCGCCTTTGACATTTCCACTTCAAGTTATTCTATCGTCAATTTCATATTTATCTCGACATTCGATCAAACGTTTATTGCCGCGCAAACATACGTCCTAAACGTAAGTGACTTCATGTCGGCTAATGTAAATCACACGTCCGTATAAACCGTATGACATCCACAATATCGAGAATGAAAACAGGTTGTTGGTGACAATGGTAGTTTATGACAAACAACGTGTAAGTACCTAACACTAACAACATAAAAAATTCAGGTTTCATTTTCAGTCATTTCGTTTGGAAGCTCACAGACGCCATGCATTCCATACTTGTTATACTATGTTTAATTAAAGTTATAGATAGCATTTACTATGGAACAGTAGACAAAGCTGGATGTTTATCATTCAATAAAACATGTGAGTACCAACTATGTAATCTTTATAGGTCGATTGGAATAAAGAACAAAGGCTAAACCAGTTAGTTTATAAAACAAAAAAACTTTTCGAGAAAAAGCTCATGCACCATTATTTTATAGATTTTTTTACTGTATGTTGTTACTAATGTATTCCTCTTTATGAAAATATATTTCTACGGTGCCTAGATTTTTTCGCAGGCATAAATCATTATTATCAAAGTTTCATCCCAATCGGATAAACGATATGGCAGCCTTTGATTATTAAACCAGCCTAATACTCAAAGATGGCAGCGCATAAAATTCGAGCAAACAAACATTTTTTTTTATTGATTATCATTGGCAGGTGTGGATGAATGTCCAGAGAACATGCATCGGCTAAATAGCGAGTGTCGTCCGACTCCGTCGCAGCGGACGTGCGACGAGCCGGTCGCAGTGTCTATGGGTATCATATGCGACTGGTCGCGTTGCGATTGCGACTTTCCGTTCGTGTTACACGTACAATCCGGTTATTGCTTCGTGTACGAAGATTGCCCCTGATCCGATTCCCTGATTGAATCTCGTGGGTTATCGGAAAATATGGATACGTACTTTTAGATCGAAATGAATATTACTTTATGATTGAAAATAAATTGTTTCATATTTGGTTGAATTGTGTTTTATTGTATAATTTTTTTTTTATTTGCTTCGTAAGTCAGTATAATAATTTAGATTCCGCTAAAAATATAACTTCGTTTATAGCGTAGGTAGGTAGGTATATGCATAGGTAATAGGTACAGGTGAATTTTACAAGTTGGCGTGGATGGGCAAATCCTGAAATAAAGGGAATAGCGAAAAATGCTTGAAAGGAGTCTCGAGGCCCATTTAGATGGAAACTAAAACTGTTATTCTAACGTTTATTTTCGAAATGTCTAACATATGAGAATATATTATAATGGAGCTATTTAAGACAGGTCCGTTGGTGTCCGGGTTCGATTACCACAAGTTTCTATTTATTTGAGCAGAAGTGTATTTGGATTGTAAATATCTATTTTGTAGGTATTTACCTACAAATACCTAAGTAGCATAGCATTTGTAGTGTAATATTGTCGAAAGTGGTGAGTTTTGTGCTTTCTGTGAAAGAAAACATCATGAGAAAACCATGGTCTGGTGAGAGAGCGAGCGACTACCACCCGGTTTCAAATTAAAAACCTGCGTCCTGGAAGCATCCGACAAATGAACAACCCGTAGAATGGAACGCAGTTAGGAAACTAAACTTAACGACGGTAAGAAGTTTCTCGAACGTGTACATTTTGTTACAGATACACTGGACACTGTCCCATGCTGAAATTCCGTTTCGGAAAATGTTATGGTGACAACACGCGGCAGATTCTACGAGAGATACGCTCCAAAGGACTTTTTAAGTAAGACATAATATTTCGTCCACATTCTTTGGTAAAAAGTAAAGATTCAGACGTGAAAAATTTGTAGGAATGGGAATCCGTTCAGCTAGAGTCGCCACTAGCAGGATGGCCATATGGCCAAGACTTTAAATACTTTTGAAATATGTATGTACTGAAATAACGAGTCCGCACACACTTGTACCTCTACCATGAGTTTGCTCTAGTTTCGTATTGGATACTCGCTAGCGACTACGGCAAACATTTAGTATGAATATTTGTGCAGCGCCTCTAACGGACAGATACGACAGACTAGTGAGTATCGATTACGATACCAGAGTAAACCCATGGTAGAGGCACTGTGTGTGTATGTGTGTTTTTTATATCATTAAATTATACATTTATGTAGTGCTAGTGGCGCCATCTTAGCCGTGCTTTGCATTTTGTCCCATTAGGAAATAAAAGGTGTATTGATGTGTTCTATAGGAATACCTAAAAATCATCAGGAACTGACGGAAAACACATAGGTAGATCATATCCTGGAAAAAACATAGGATACTTTTTATCCCGAGAAAATATAAGATCCCTCGGGAACGCGGGTTAAACCGCGGGGTACAGCTAGTTTTATATAAATGCATAGTTGTTTATTATTTCTTCCTAAACGTGTTTTCTGTAATTAATCTTACCCACATCATATAAGATCCATAGCAGATTTGGTCGGTCAGTGTAATGACACCAAATCCCTTGGTGGATCGGGTTACTAATTAAGATTACATAATCTTGTATCTTAACATGGTAACATAAGACTCACTTTGATAATAGGTACTTGTGAACAATGCTGCTTGTTGTGACTGGTCTGCTTGAGTTTGTTGTTGATTATGTTACTTGTAACTAAATTCTATTCATATATTCTTTTTTAGTAGCCATAATACACAAGTATTATCAGTGAGACTAGAATAATTTATTGAATTTAATAAATCTATGTTGCTTTTTAAAAATAGTAATTGCTGAGTTTATTGAAGGCTCTTCACAGTAAAAGCAACAATCCTTCCTAACCTAACCGTGCGTTAGAGACTGGACTGTAAGTGCTTGCAAAAGTTGCAAAGGCCTATTTGAATAAAACAATTTCTTTCATTCATGCAGGATTAGATGTAGTTGATTTAATTACATAGTAGGTTAAAAAAAAAATATAGTGTAAAATTTTGAGGATACAAATGTGATGAAAGTTTTGATCTGAAAGATCGTAAAGATTGAAAAAGAGCAAAAGCTCTAGCAATGCCATGGGGCCCCAGCTGGACGGACCCTGGCATGAGGGGGCTGCAAGAACTGGAAAATCCTAACGTTTATTGAACTGTAGCAAAAACTCAAGGATGCAAGTATTATGGGAAAGTTACTGTGCTTCCGAACGTGCGCAATATAAGAATACGCGATTTAGGACACGATATGGGGCAAATCCACCGCTCCACTTGTAACATTAGCAAATATTACATACTAGGTGTCCCTTTTCCCGGGATGAATATTAGCTCAATACGAGTAGTAGCCTATGTCTCCTGACATTTATAAAAATTGGTTTAGCACTTGGCGTGAAAAAATAACATCCAGACAGATAGATAGAGTTACTTTCGCATTTATAATAAATAAATAAATAAATATCCTGGGACATTTTTCACACACGGCTATCTGATCCCAAACTAAGCATAGCTTTTAATATGGAAACCAAATTACTGATATACTACATATACTACTTTTTTTTTTGTAAATACATACTTAAATAGATAATTACACCCAGACTCAGGACAAACAGACATGTTCATGCACACAAATGTGTGTCCTGGACGGGAATCGAACCCACAACCTGCGGCGTGATAGGTAGTGTGTTAACCAACCACGCCAACCGGCCCGTCTAATAATATAAGTATGGAATTGCAGTAAGCCGTTAGAGTACCGTCCAGGCGATAACTACGAACTGCACAACATCCCGCGACACGAGATGCCTCAGCGAGACGTATACGACGGCTTGTACAACCGACAGACTGCATACATGACTGGTTATACTGGATACGTTCCCGGGATGACCTTCAGGTGTGTATTGTATAAGGCGATAGCTCAAAGGTAGTGACGTCGCGGCGAAGGTCGTGGGTTCGAATCCTACAATGAGCTTGAGCTTTCGGTGAAGGAAAACATCGTGAGGAAACAATAGTACGGTGGTAGGGTACTTTGTAGTACCCGACTGGCTGGCTACCACCCTCAAGTTGAAAATCTGTCGCCAAGCACCAATCGGTGTGTTCCGATAGCTGCACTTGAGAGCCAAGTCACATCTAAGCTTTGTGTGCTTACCGCCTTCGGCCACATCAGAACTTACCATGGTGAGATTGTGGTCAAACACAAGCTTATCAAGAATAAAAAAAAACACATAGCGATATAAAGTGGCATGTCTGGTTTAATGTAGAAGGCGTAAAAGATTGAGAGACCTCTTATACTCTTTGTGGGTGCTGGGGGGAATCTATTAGATGCGGAAGACATAAATCTGGGGACTTTTTGGCGGGAACTTGCGAAGTGATCGTGTATTTTGAGCTTTATTAATAATATCGGTGGCGTTTTGTCCAGTTCCATTTAAGTGCCCAGTGAAATGAATTGAAAGTGTGTATCGTGATTTTTCAGGTTGTCCCAAAAAGTCCTCTAAAACCTAATCTGTGGCCCGATTTGTAAGGACAATGACTAACTTTACCTATTTTAAATCAGATATAACGAGACTATAATATAAAAGAAAATTAATATCTTGAATTTGGCAGATTTTCAGCTAAGAAAACAAACAATTGCTAAAGATTTTTAAAATTTTACAGATATGGTAAATCATACGGTCGATCCGCTGACGACTGCATGGCAGATTTCACGGAAAATCAACGAGATTTGAGACGCAAAGCTGATCTCAACAGAAGTTACGTACGATCTAGGAGTGCTCCGAAAACTGAGACAATCCATTCCAGAGACGAAATACGACGTGATCTTAATAGATTTAGAGAGATTAATAAGTATAAAGGTAACGTCCAAATATAATAAGATAAATTGTTATTAATTGTGTATCCTACTTGAACATGTTTGTTACTTTTCCACGCAAAAACTGTTGAATTGATTTTGATGAAACTTGGCACACAGGTAGATAATAAACTGAAATAACACATAGGATACTTTTTAGCCGTTAAAAGATATCTCCAGAACGCGAGTGAAACCGCGGGGCACAGCTAGTTATTATTAATAAAATACTTTATAAGGTTAGCTGATAAAATAAAATAGCAACAAAACCATAGTCTCAAATCCTTACAGCAGATTCTTTGATCTAGGAGAGTTCTTCAGGGCACTTACGTAGGGCCACTTTATTTTTAATACCACAACTGAGACAACCAACCTAGCGGATTGATATGGTTTTCTCATAATGTTTTCCTTCACCGAAAACTCAAGCTCATTGTAGGATTGGAACCCACGACCGACCCTATCCGAGATATCACCGCCACTTATGTTGAAATTGTATATTCTTGCAGAAAACACGATTTCACCCGAATTCCCTCCGATAGCTGGCTACACTGGACACATCCCTCGTATAAAAGGATCAGAGGCGTCTCTCAGTCAGAGATACCATTGCGCTGCTAAACGAGGCTTGGAACTTATTAAGATGGAAAGAGATAAAAGAAAAGACATTCAAGTCGCTGACAAAAACATAAGAACTATTTTGCGAGATCACGAGAAGAAATATTCATATTTGAATTGGGGATAGCATACAGGCAGAAGAATGTTCTTTACCAAACGTAGATGAGCATTCTTCTATAAACAAATGAAGAGACAACAGTATTTTTCAATTAGCAGTGCTATAGTGTTTTGTGTAGATCAATATACCATCTATTTGGACGTCATACTATCCTGTTCAGCTGTTCCCGTATGAAATATGGTGCAGCATAGAATAGTATGAATGGTTGTCAATATAATGGGAAATATAGCACGATTTATGAATTTAACAACAGAAATTGAAAATTCTACGCCTTTAGATAAATATCTGATACAAAGTTCTGCTTCGAATTTTGTCTTTGAATTTACACAATAGGGAATATGCATTTTTTATGTGTATAAGTAAAAATATTCTACGCCAAATTAACATACAACTAAAAACATTCTGGCGTCAAGTTTCAAATATTTGAATTTATCACAGGATTTTTGCACTTTTAAAAATTAATTTCTTTCTCAAATATATGTCATGGAGGCATAACTATGAAGTAATTGACCTTTATTTGAATCACATGCATGTTCTCTATTGATTATATGGATTTTGTAAATCAGAGATTCACATACGTCACAGTTCAGAGATATTTATTTTCAAAAGGCATTCAAAGAGTATTTTGATGTATACTTCGAATTTGATAATGCCTCAAAGAGTGCATTAAATAAATGTTTCCATTTATAAGAAAAAAAATAGAGAAATTATATTTTTAAGCCTAATGTGAATAATTAGAAAATAAACTCAATAAATGTTATATTTGTTTTATTTCTATTTAAAAATATATTACTTCACTAAACACATAAGATCATGTGTTAATACTTAGGTAAACTTATTTAAATATACAGTAGGTACAAAAATAGAGTACTAACACTCATAAAAATACCATATAATTTGGTTTAGTAAGTTAGGAAAAACTGGCCTATAATTACCATAGATTATTATTCTTATACTTAATAATAATTTGTCATGTTCTACACAACTTTTTAGTATAAAATAATGTATTTATGTGAAGGCACAATTTTAAGGCACTTAAGTATAATCTCATAAGATAATGCAATTATATTCTTTAAAAACTAAAAGATGCACCATCGATATTAGACAATATAGAAGCATTTACATTTACACTCCTACCAACTTATCTGTGAAATGGCGAAAATTGGAACTACGGCCGTCATGAACATTCGAATGTCACAACTGTCAGTTACCTATTCATTTCTGTGACCACTAGCGCCACCCTTCAGTTCACAAATAAGTTGGTGGCACTATATTATCGGCAGTAGCAATAGGGATGTCGACTGACATATTATCGAATTGGCTTATTTTTATTAAATGTCAAAACAATAGTTTATATGGATGTTTGTATGAAATAGTAGATGGTGACGTCATATGTTCTCACCATCTAAAGTTTTTTTTTTGTTAGATTGGAAACTAAAAGTGGTGAATTTTATAACATAGTTCATGTTTTAGTGCTTGTTTTTTTTGTTCAATATAGGCAACATACCTATTTGAGTTAAACTTACTAAAATATACTTCAAATCAAATTTCGGGAGTAAATTCAACCATCTTACCAGTTCTTTCATCAACGCCGTCAATGACAACAGGTTTATCATTTTCAACAGTTGTCACATCATTTTCTGCTTTTTTATCACTGGCAAGTTCTAGCATTAGAGTTTCTAGTTTATGTGCCTTTCTTGTTTCGTTGTGTGTTATTAATGCACATAAGTGTTCAGTCAAGAGTTCTTTCTTTTCCTTTTCTTTTTGTAGGTGTATCTTTGCTTGGAGGAATTCTTTTTCGACTTTCAGGTAGTGCTTTCTGTAAAATAAGAATAATAATATAAAAACAATCAATTTTGTTGCATACCAGTTTCTGCATCTGAATAAAAAGTATTTCCGAATTTCATCACAAATTTCGAGTGTAGAATGGGTTAACTATTTAAATACTTTCACATTTATAATAATAGTTAGAATGTAGACGCTTTATTAAAGCTGCTACAACATTGGGAGACTGAGTGCAGGAGAGTGGATAAAATAAATATATACAATTTGTGTGTGAAGAATGTCACAGGATATTTATTTATTTAGCTAAAAGAAACCTAATTTATGCATGACTAAACAGACAAACTAGATAAGTACTTAAACACATAATGGTAGGGGAGGCAATGATGCTAAATTTGTAGTTACTCGAGCGTCTTTGGGACCTACTGGAATTTGAAGATTAGGTGGAATAAAGAAAAAAAGGTTATGTGATATTTTCCCCTTCAGCGGTGGGGGGAGCGTCTACAGGGTTTCAAAAATGTAAAAAAAACAGTCACCAAGAAATACTCGAGCGCGTCAGATATTAATAGGGTAGTCGCGCCACGTCTGTCTGATAACGGAAAAATAATAAACGTTTTGCGTGGTGGGGGTGGCCGTACGAAGGGGTAGAAAGTATTAAAAAAAAAAATTTACTCGAGCGCGTCAGACATTGATAAGGGATGTTAAGTGAACCCTCCAGTAGCTCCTATTTTAAAGACTGACGATTTGGACGCGACCATCAGTCCGGGTCGATTTTTGAAAATGCAAAAAAAAATCGTGACCTTGATTTACTCGAGCGCGTCAGATTTTTATACAGGCGGTTCTTCTTGATGGCCTTGTTGTACTGACCCATAATCTGACAATTATGTTGAGGAATTTCCTTAATCTGACGGTTTGAAAAAAAAAATATAAAAAATATCGAAATCTCGAAAATGGTTCAAGATATCGAAAAAAAATTTGTACAAAAGTTGGAGAGAATTTAATTTTCTACAATATTTATTATGAATACATATGCCAAAAAACCCACAGGAAACGAGATATTTGCAATAAATCATTTTTTGACCTTTGACCTTGAAAAATCAGTAGTCGCGGGCACCCTATGATAAGTAGCTTTTGAGACAAGTTTTAGGGTGTCAAAATAAAGGTTTATACAAGTTAATAGGTGACTATCTCTCATTCTGAGGTGAAACTCATAATATTCCTGGACTATACACTTAATAATGATTTTAGCTACTTCGGCTTGTGCAAATCGGCAGATTAAGATATTTCCCTGATTCGTGACTAATTTCCTTCAAAATAAAAAAAAATCTAATCGCGCTCGAGAAAATCCAGGTGACGTTTCTTTTTTGCAACTTTGCGAGTCTCTAATTTTCTTTCGTCACGCCCAAATTGTCAGATTATTGAAATGTATACTATTTTGCATGTAACTAACTTACCTTACCTTAATCTGACGCGCTCGAGTATTTCAAACCATCGATTTTTTTTTACTAATCTGACGGGCTACCCTAGACGTTCGACACTCTATATAGAGGGCTCAGATTTGGTGAGAGTACTTCACAAGGTGCAAGGTTGCCCCCCTTATGTTAATCTGCCGCGCTCGAGTAAATCCCGAAATCCCCTATTCGCCTCCCCTACCATAACACATCCTTCTTTTAATTAATTCCAAGAAACTAACAATTAATTATAAACACTATCTCATATAACAGTATCAGAAGAGATATAAATTTGATTGGTAGATCATATTATAGTTAATACTCACTCTGCCTCAGCATAGCTCAGACAAGCGAGGTCAATCTTCTTCCTCAATACAGAGACATCTTGTGAGAACTGTCCGTCTAACACCTGAAGTTCCTTCTTTATCTTTTCCAATCGCATCACCTCTTCGGCCGTTTGTTTTGTCCTGGAATGATTAATCCACTTCATAAAAGCACATAGATATAAAAACAGCATTATAATTTTTTTTAAATACCATATTGTCTTGTTAATCAACTGAAAGAATTTGTTTTTAATCATAATAAATCATGACATTTTAGCCACAACTTGGATGCAATGTTGCCCATAAAAGAGCCCTATCTAATGTTTTCAAGATCTGATAAGAATTTCAAAGATTGTACCTTCCTGATATCTATAGATAACATTAGATTAAATAATCATAACCATCCTACTAATATTATAAATGTGAAAGTATGTTTGGATGTGTGTGAAGATGTTTGTTACTCTTTCACACAAAAACAGGTGAACGGATTTTGATGAAACTTGGCACCCAGGTAGTTCATATCCTAGAATAACACATGGGATACTTTTTATCCCGGGAAAAGATAAGATCACTCTGGAATGAGGGTGAAACCACGGGGCAGAAAACTAGTCTGGAATATTTACTTAGTTTTCAATTTCTATTTCATGAGTGATTTACAGTAGATCTCGTAGCAAGCAACTCCAAAACAGCCTATCATGCCACGTGTTGTGGGTTTGATTCCCACCCTGAACATTGCCAAGTATCAAATCCGTTCAGCAACTTGTGTGATTGAGGAACAAACAGACAAACTTTCACATTTATAATATTAGTATAGATATAAGTAGGTATGTAAGGTTTTATCAATAAACTCTCACCTATCAGCTAAAGCCTTTGCTAACATCTCCTTCCTCTTCTTATTTTGTTCCTCCATTAACCTCTGTTTTAGTTGCAGATCTGCCAACTTAGCTCTATGAGATGCCAATTCATCTTCAGAATAATTGTCAACACCTCTCACAATATCTGGTGTAACCACTGCACTGTTCCGTCTGCTATCTACTATTGTACTATTGATACCAATTTCAATGGTATCCATATCATTATTTTCTTTAATTTGGCATTCACTATCAGTTATTTCTGGATTTTCTTCATTTTTATTTCCATTATTATTTTCTTTGTCATCACTATCATTACTATTCATAACAGAGTCTGCTGAGGTTGGTGTTTTCAAGCTCAGTTTACATTTATCAAATTGTATATTATCAATAGCCTCATCGGAACTTTGTTTTTGAAGCATTGGTGATTTGTATTGATTCACTACACGCTTGGTTTTGGCTCCTATTCTATCCAATTTCTTTATGTTTGTGGTGTTAATTTGGGATACTGTAACTGGAAATAGAGAAATACAATTTAGAATCAGGTTTATAGGAACCACACATATTTTCATCACATGCAAATTTTATAAACTAGATTAATTTTAACGGAAATAATATTATATATATATAATCGGATTAAAAGGTTCATGCAAAGGTTAAATGTAAATAAGTAATCAACATCCTGCAGACAAAGATTTCAAGATAACTTGGACATAAATAATTTAAATGCAATATAAAAGGAGGGAAGGTCACACATTTAAATATAGGTCACAGCCTACAGATAAGTACAGTCTACAGGGAATGTGGCTTGCTTAAGATGTTTAACCTCTTGAACAGATGGCCATCCGCAAACTACAATACACTATTCAATGCAGCAGAATGCAAAATAATATTTGATTAATCATTACAATTAGGTCACCATTAGATCATTTCTTCAAGATCTTTATTGTGAATAATTGAAGTATCAGCTTCATGCATTTTATGATAATATTCTCCTTTTATATATATATAGATAAAAATCCTTAAAAGTTTAAAAGTCATAATGATTACCTAGTCTCTTTTTCTTACTTGCAACATAATTACTATATTATGTATTTTTATTTTATTGATTCACCATTGTTTTTTCTACAAATAGTTTTTATTTTACTACAAATGGTATTTCTAAAATAGAATTAGCAACAAAAACTATACCTTTGTTAGCTATAGTTGCCTATGTTAGTAGGGCTTGTTGTAAGCACAAATTCTCATTCAAAGAGGATAAAATCACTATGTTTCTCACTAATAAGATGATGTGGCCTAAGATAATGACCACTAAAGCAACAAAATATTTGGATCTGGAGTCCAGTTGTGCTGTCATCAATGATAAAAAAAGTGTAGTTTTTGGACAGCTGTCCCATAAATTAAACTAAACAGAAAAGTTCATACCTATTGCTAGTAAAACTAAAATGCACTATACACAAGCCGGATAGATCTCAATGAATTAGTTCTCTCAGACTGATATTGATATACGGAGACTAAAACCGTTAGTAACCTACTAGT
Organism: Ochropacha duplaris; assembly: GCA_951361185.1. Classification (NCBI taxonomy): domain Eukaryota; kingdom Metazoa; phylum Arthropoda; class Insecta; order Lepidoptera; family Drepanidae; genus Ochropacha; species Ochropacha duplaris. The sequence continues at coordinate 9,960,675 of OX592702.1, read as the reverse complement.
TTAGCTGTAAAAAGATATGTGAGAATACAAAAAGACAAATGTTTAAATAGAATAGATATTTACCGTTTCTTGTGCCAGTTTCGCTGGATTTCATTCGCTTCAAATCATCTTCACTGAAACCCGTAAATGTAGACATTTTACTTCAGTGTTGATTTGTTTATAATTTTTTTCTTCATGTAGTTATTTTTATTGAACTACAAATTATATTGATGTAGTGATAAACACAAAAATAATTACCTACACGAAACAATATAAATTTTATTTGAAAATTGGCCGAACTATGTAGACGTCGATTGATTGACTCTTTTTTGGCGTGTTGTTGGTTGATTGGATTGAGTTGACGGAGATGACGTTGACAATACTTGACAAAAGTTGACATTGTGTATGTTCCGATATACACTACGTGCAAGCACTATCCAGTGCTCTTACTGGGATAAATCCGTTCCGTTATGGACTGACAAGTATACTGCCGCAGTACCCTAAAGGAAATATACATAAATCGCCACCATTTTTGTACTGATCACTGGCTCTTTGCTCTCAGTGTTCTGATCGCGTGATTAACAGCGTCCAGAAAAACAGCTTGCACTGGACAGTCCTCGCATTGTAAATTTGTGTTCGCTGCGTGGCCTGGCATGCAGGCGCAATGCAGGCAATGAAAGCGTGTATCGTGACTTTTCAGGTTGTCACAAAAAGTCCGTGAAAAGTTTTAGTGGAATGGCTACCAATTTCACTAAAACCTGACGGTATTTATATGGACGAGGTATAGACTACCGTGAATTTAGTATACAGCGTGATCAGTAAGTAGTACGACAAACTTAAGAGTAGATAGGTGGGTCGGTCATTTACCAAATATACAAAAATCTGCTCAGTAAAAAGGTCACCAATTTCGAGATATTTCAGATTAAATCTGAATATAAAATTTTTATGCATTGATTTTAGAATTTTAGATCTTAAATATCTCGAAAATAGTGATACTTTTTAACCGACTTATCTCCCCCTTAAGTTTGTCATACTCCTTCTACCGCACACCTGTATATTATGCCTATAACATAAAAGATAAATAACATAGCTAGGCTGAAAGTCTTGTAACTAAAGCCTATAATTAAAAAAATTGTAGCGGGCGGCATTTTGTTTATAGGTTAGAAACCGCAGTAATTTGGTAGAAATATTTGTGATTTTCGTTTTTCACTCGCAGGACTAAGGTAATCTTATGAAATTGAAATGCATTTATATCTTATCGTAATGTATTTGTACTAAATTTTTGTCGACTATTGCAGAACAACGCAAAAATGGCAGCGGCTATGCCAATCAACCCCAAACCTTTCCTCAACAGTTTGACGGGAAAATCTGTGTTAGTAAAACTAAAATGGGGTCACGAATATAAAGGGCTTTTAGTATCTGCTGATGGATATATGAATTTACAACTAGCTAACACTGAAGAAATTGTAGATGGCAGTTGCACAGGTAAGCACCATTCCTAAATATTTAAAATACTGCTTGTGTAGTGGGACGGCCGTACCACTTTAGACCCCTGCAGTTAATGATAGATAACTCTTGAAAGCTTTTGAAGGAACATAATAATAAACCAGATGTAGCCAACTAGATCACAAATTTTGGCAGCTCAGTGGTAGTGACGTCGGATACCACGGCGAAGTTCGTGGGTTCAAATCCTACAATGAGCTTAAACTTTAGGTGAACGAAAACATTGTGAGTAAACCACTGCACAGTGGTAGGGTACTTTTTAGTTCTCTCCCGACTGGCTGGTCCGGTTCCTCCCTCAAGTTGAAAATCTTCACTTGTGGTATAAAAAGAAATTGGTTTAACTGACCCTTTATTTTCTTATAAAACTGTCTATTTCCTCCACTCAAAACTCACTATATATAAACATACATGTTTTATATCTTCAGGTAACCTTGGTGAAGTTCTGATCAGGTGTAACAATGTCTTATATGTAAGAGGGGCTGAAGAAGAAGATGAAGAAGGGGAAATGAAAGAATAACTATAAGTAATTACATTTAAACTAAGTTAGGTTAAGTTCAAGGGATATTGAATTGTGTGTGACAAAATGTGTGTTGAATATTGAATCTTTCTTCATTAAGTATTCCAAACTTTACTGTTGTAAACAACAATTATGTATTGTATGCTTTCATACAACTTTGACACACCCGTTCATTTCAGACAGTGATTGTACTACAAAATAAGAAACATATTCCAGTAATTATAGTTTAATTTCATTTGATATCTTTAATTAGCTGTTTCACTGAAATTCTAATTCCTACCCTTTGCACAGGGTTATGTAATCTTAATATATAAAATTTCGATGTCAGTGTTAGTAACCAAACTCCACCGAAATGGCTTGACCGTTTTTTTTTTGTGTAAATTTGGTAGGTTAAATCATCTGTGGTCTGAAAATAGGTTTTTTTTATACCACTAGATCTCACGGGAACGCAGGTAAAACCGCGGGGAACGGCTAGTATGTATATAAAATTCTGGTGTCACAATGTTGGTCCACAATGAACTCCCGAAACTACTTAACTGATCTTAATTTTTTTTTTATACTGGATAAGCTTGTGTTTGACCACAATCTCACCATGGTAAGTGATGATGTGGCCGAAGGTGGTAAGCACACAAAGCCTAGATGGGAACTGGTTCTCAAGTGCAGCTGTCGGAACACCAATAGGTGCTTGGCGACAGATTTTCAACTTGAGGGTGGTAGCCAGCCAGTCGGGTACTACAAAGTACCCTACCACCGTGCTATGGTTTCCTCACGATGTTTTTCCTTCACCGAAAGCTCAAGCTCATTGTAGGATTCGAACCCACGACCTTCGTCGCGGTATTCGACGTCACTTACCACTGAGCTATCATCGCCTTAATGACCTTAAACTTGGCACACAAATAGATTATATCCTGGAATAAGAGATAGGATAGTATTTATCCTGGGAAAAGGATATTTCCTTCAGGAATGCAGATGAAACCCACAGAACACAGCCGTATTATATATTCATTTGAATACCAGGGTAAATGAAAGAGTAATATGATTTATGTATATTTTATTTTCATCATCAACAGATATTTACAGTGATCACAACATTTATTACAGTCACACATTACAAGCCTACAAATCTTAATTGAAATTAGCATAATTATCTGTGTAAATAGAAAGATCTTTTGGCTTATCTACTTTTATTGCTACAAGCACAAAATATAAGTACCTAAGCTTCTCATAGTCACATAAAGTAATTTAAACCTTACACAGATAAGTTAGCAAAAGTTTATCACAAAGTGAATAATCTTGTGCGACGAGCTGAAAATTCAAAAAGTGGAAGGTTTAGGCAAAATACTAACCTGATTTACATCTATTCGGTAATATTTGAATGATAAACCCATAGATTAATAATAGGTCCTCGCGCGCCGTTCGGACTCGATGCCGCCGTCATACTTGGAAAAAGCAGCAACAAATACTACGCCTAAATCGATCCCGAAGCGTACTCGAGCCGAACCGAGCCCAGTCTCGTTGCATGAAATGACACCATTCAGTGCTGCCGCGAAACGATTTTTCACGCACACTAGCATCCTTGCAAATACACACTAAAATATTGAGTTGTTTTCCGCATTTTCGGAGCTGTGACGGAAAGGGAGCGCGGCATCTTTGTCAGAGCGGAGCAATGACCTATTATTAATCTATGGATAAACCATTAACGAACAAAGCCACACCTATTACACTCCGCGGTCATTCACGACAGCGCGTGTCAAATGTATGAGTATACAATCTTTGAGTATACAAATGCTGAAACAGACACTTTTTGATGATTAAATTTAGCTATAAAATCATGAAAAATTTTGAAAATAATTAGGTAGGTATGATTTTGTAACAATAAGAATTACATAAAAAATCGTCCATTTTGCGATAGTATAAATATAGTATAAATTAATGAACATTTTCAACATAATAACTAGTAAACACACGTGAAACTTTGCGTTTTCAAAATAGCATGTATACTCGTAAGCATAAAGTTAAAATATGACTGCCACACATTAAGTATCAAAACATTTTATAAAAGAGAAAATTGAATATTGGCACTGTTCATTGTAAATACGGAATATTACAAGTAAGTCTAAAGTAGAAACATTAAAAAAAAATAATGATTGACTAAATATTTTATACTTAAAATATTATTTGAGCTGTAATGTACTTATATCTTAAATTATTTATTGCCGTAAATACTTACTTAGTAAACGAAAATGTTTACAAAATAAATACATACATAAAAAAGTATGCACATTCTAAAGTATAGCGGAATATGTGCAAGATCATTTACAACATAAAGCATAGCATTCGTTTTCGTAAGTACTTAATTATGTATTTATAGGATAATATTAACTTGCCATTGTATCTTTTCGTCACATATGACCTTTAAATATTATTCTATAATACTAATATTCGATTAGAACAACCTATATAATATATAATTTTTCAGAGAAACCAGCAGTAAAATGTGATATTACTATTTTATATCGGCATTTTTGGGTTGAATTTGTTATATGTTGAAAAAAAAAGCAGCAATAGTAGGTAATTGGGTAATTTCTAGAAATGGTCAGAGCTGTGCCAGGCATAAATCATTTATCTTGTTTTAAAACGTAAAACAAAATACTCTCTCTAAACATTAATGGCCTTATTCATTAAGATTTCGACGATTTTTAGCAACGGTTTGGCAGATTGTTAATTCGAATTTTCTATAGAGAATTTGAATTTAGAATCTGCTAAGCACTTACTAAGCACCGTCGAGTTTGTTATGAATAAGGCCTGAATATCTACCCCCAGAATATAGCGTTAATTTTACCCAATGGCATCATAATTACTTAAGGCTTGGGCAATAATATGGGCAAACGCCACATTTGCTGGAAAATTACATGTTTTTAAGATGTTTACACATAGCAAATGCAGAAGAATTATTATAAGTATCGTATAGCATATAATTGATTGCTATAAAAGATTATATTTCAAAAGGGTTTAATAGTAATTCAACAGGGTTTTATAATATAAATGCCCCACTGACGCCTCTGGTTAAACATTTCTCTTGTTTAATATTTGAACCATTCCATGATTTCTACTCGAATAAATGTATCGAAACATCGATAGTTAACAAAGTAATTGAACTCTTATTACAATACCACAAGGTTTATAATCAAAGGAATAGTAAGCTTCCTCAATAGAAATAGGCAGTAATAGCGACAAATCTCTTATCTAGGTAACTCTGTTCAACTTCTACGGAACCGCCAACATCTTTAGCCAGGGACAGTATCTACAAAAAAAGAGATATTGAACTATTATAGATTATTCTAGAAAATCATTTGCAAAATATTTTTAAGTTTGAAAAATATAAATATACTGGGACATTTACTGGCTCTCAAATGCAACTGTCGGAACACATAGATAGGTGCTTGGCGACCGATTTTCAACTTGAGGGTGGTAGCCAGCCAGTCGGGTACTACAAAGTACCCTACCACCGTGCTATGGTTTCCTCACGATGTTTTCCTTCACCGAAAGCTCATTGTAGGATTCGAACCCACGACCTTCGCCGCGGTATCCGACGTCACTTCCCACTGAGCTATCATCGCATCTCTATTTGAAACACCTGACAGCTGTACTTGAGAGCCAGTTCATCTCTTCGAAACAAAACTAAAACAGTATCAAAAATATGGTACTTACTTGGTCTGGTCTGCTGTTCCTTGGCAAGTACAAAGATATTGTGGGTGATATAGTTCTGGCAACACTCATCAATTCCGAAGCTGGTCGCGGCTCCAACATTGTTTCTATGTCATATTCTTGGTTCTGTAAGGGAAATATTTGTTACCATAACGTCTGAACGGATTAGGATGAAATTTTCCACGCAAATAGAAGTTGTATTAAATAAATATCCAGAAATTCGCATATAAGGTAATTTTCATTCGGGAAAACATACTTTGGGGATGAGGGTGAAACCTTGAGGCGGAAGTCTAGGTTAAACTAGGCGCAGTGAGTAAAATTTCATGGTCGCGTTGAGTTTAAAGTTCCAAATGAAACGTTTCTAGAAACTTCCGGCTAGGCTAGCCCGTTCTTCTCAATTGAAGGCTGACTTCCGAATCGGTGACTTCTGTAGCTCGACCTCCTAGGGCCTAACTGAATGTTCACCGAATTTTACGCACTGTTTTAGCCATATTAATATACGAAGATCTGGAAAGACCGAAGAATAACCATAGCCGCTATATATGGTCTATCCGATTTTCCTATACGGAGCCGAGAATAGACGTTGAGACTGAAGGAGCAGAGGAAAATCGTTGCGAGGATTCCGTAGACAACGCACCACACCAACGTGTCGATTTTGGACTATGTTAACTATTCAGGTGCGAATCCATTTTGGACATGTTACCTGCAAAGAGGACTCAATGGAACGTTTGGTAGAGCAAGGCAGAATGGTGAACTGTCCCCGACTAGATGGTCAGACCTCATAAAGTCCACTAAACTTTCCACCATGACCAAATGTTTTTTTTTTATGTCATTAGGTTGTTCTCGCAATACTTGCAATAGAGATACATTGCTACAGCCACCAGTCAAGATTCGAGACCTACCATAACCACGACCACTATGTCTAGAGTGAGAAGAAGAATATATATACGTACCTCAGAATACTTAGGGCCTCCCCAAGGTGGACTTAGGAACACCATATCAGCTTGCAACTTAGGTGCCAACTCGAAGAAGTCCCCCACAATGAACTCTATACGATCCGCAACTCCGTACACCGTCGCGTTGTGTCGAGCCATTTCTATTTTCACAGGATCTATATCTATTGCTATTACTGGGAAGAAAAATATATGCCGTGTTTATGAATATTTAATAGCCCATTTTAAAGTTTGCCACAAAAATGTTATTCAATTTTAAATAAACTATTTGTAACCATTTAAACAGAGGAAGATTGAAGAGAAAAAAATATTTAATTTCATAAGTATCCCACTAATATTATAAATGAAGTTTGGATGGATGTTGTTACTCAATCACGCCAGAACAGCTGAACGGATCTGGATAACGAAATTGGCACAGAGATAGAATATATTCTGGAATAGCACATAGGCTACTTTTAATCCCGGTAAAACCTTGTTCCCCACGGTTTCACCCGCGTTCCCGTGGGATCTTATCTTTTACCGGGACAAAATATAGCCTATGTTCATCAGAGATAATGTAGCTTATAATGGTGAAAGAATTTATAAAATCGGTCCAGTAGTTTCAGAGCCTATTTAATGCAAACAAACAAACAAACAATCAATCATTCCTCTTAATAATATTAGTATAGAGAAAGAAACAAAAAAAAGTTACATACCATTGGTGCTGGTGTTGGCAAACTGTATAGTGTTACCGCCGGCGCCGCAGAAGGCGTCGAGCACGGTGTGGTAAACGTACTTGTTGGCCACGTGACGCGCCACGCTCTCGGGCGTCACGCTGAACCAGCTCTCGCGGTCCAGTCGGATACCTTCATCGAACCTAACGCAATACAATACATTATCATCACCATACATCATGACAGCCAGAACACGTCCACTGCTGGACAAAGGCCTCCCCCAAGGATCTCCACAATACAATATACTTATTTACAATACAATATACTTATTTACAATACAATACAATATACTTATTTACAATACAATATACTTATTTACAATACAATACAGTATACATATTTACTTCCCTACAATATGTGCGAGGAGGGCGGTGGCTGCCACACGCGTCATCCTTGTGAACAGGTGCTGCTTGTGGGGGCTGGTCTGCTTGAGTTTGTTATTTACTTAGTCAGTCATAATTAAATTTAACACGCAAATGTTATTAGTGAGACTAGATAAATAAGTAATTAAATGTAATAGGTGTAAGTTGTGTTTTTGAAAAGAGTAATTGCTGAGTTTATTTCCGGCTCTTCTCAGCAAAAGTAACCTTGTATAGGCCTATTTGAATAAAAATCTTTTTCATTTCATTACAATACAATACAGTATACTTATTTACAATACTGTGGGAAGCCATTGGATGCGAGTAACGCAAGACCGGACATCGTAGAGATCCTAAATAAATATATTCGTTTGGATATGGTGTTTATAAGATGTGAAAATGATAAAGATCTACATATTCTGCCAGTAAGGTATTAATAAGGCAAATTATTACACAATTTCTTTATTAAAAAAACAAGTATACATATAGTTCTTACTGTTTAGTTGTTAGTTACGAATGAAATGTATGCACCTAATTAAAGCTGAACAAACTCATTTTGAATTGAAAAATAATTAAAGGCATTCGCAAACTAAAACTAAATTCATGTTCATTGTATATTTTGATAATAATCTGTGCGCGAATAGATCCCATATATGTATAACATTAGGCGCTCGGGAAATAGATGGGATATTTTTTAACTTACCTATGGAACAGCGAATGCCTTTTCTTCCAATACTTCATCATTTTAGGGTCATCCTTCAACTCCTCCGGTATATCTGTCTCTTCATCCAATCTCGAGTACCTCTTTGGCCGACGTCTACGCTTCGTTACATCTTGCGTCACTATAATCCACAGTTTTCTCATTTAATTTTTGTATTTCATTTTGAATTTTATGCTGATTGATTGAGAGTTGAATGTGTGTTGATTTTAGATGAAATTAGGACAAGTATTTATTTAATAATCCTATCTTTTCTCGGGATAAAAAGTAATTCCAAGAGATGTTTAACAAGTTTCTTCAAAATCCGTTCAGTCGTTTTGACATCAACAAACATCTAAACATCCACTCAACATACAATCTTTCACATTCATAATAGTATTTTATATATTTATGTTTGGAGGGTATTGGCTAATGATGGGATGTCAAAGTAATGATTAGTGAATTATTTACAAACCAAGGTGTAGTACTGAAGATCTTTTAATATTTTTAATCTTCTTTAAATATTTTTGTTAAACGTTTATTATAATGAGAATACATACCTGTATTTCCTAAGTTATCTTCATTCTTTTGCTCTTCATTGGCATGAGCATCACTCGTTTGTTCCACGTCTAGTGGCAAAGGCGTATAGGCAGCTTCTAACGTAACATTTTTATCATTATTGTCATTGTTTTCCACTTTATTTTCCACATTATAATCTAAGACTGGGGCAGAATTATTTTCAATGGATTTTTCAGTATCATCTCTGACATCTGGACACTCGTCTTCAGTTTGCATTTCTTTTTCGTCTTGAGAATCCTTGTTCTAGAATAAAAATTAGACAACAACATCATATTACTTATGCCTATCAAAATGGTTAATTTCAAATTCTTACCTGGTCCATTTGATAAGGGTTTCCATCGTCATCAAAATAAGTCTTCTTTGTTGAGGCAAATCGCTTATAGCGCGGCGGTCGCAGTCTCCCAAGGCGCTTTCTATACAATATCTGTCCTTTTGGCATTTTATTTGAGTGTAGACTGAACCCCATTATTTCAAAGGTGCTCTTTATCTTTTCTGACGCTATCTCTTCTTCGTCTAGTTCATGACTGCAAATGAAAACATATTTTATTAATATAGATTGTGCCATCCTACATAAAAAGATAGTGCTTTAGAATAAATAACTCACCTTCTTTTCAATGAAACTGGTGTTTCTTCTGGCGGATCGTCATCTCCGTCATCATAACTATATGAAGTAAGGTTATTATTGCTCATAGATGGCTGAAATGATGAAGTACCACCACCATCTACTGCATCTAAACTAACGACCGTTTCATTTTTATCCATATTCACTTCCCCTGCATCATCAGGTTCATGTTCACTTTTTTTTTGTTCTTCTTTGATCAAATTCTGTAATAACACCCCAACAGAGCCAATATATCTGTTACTGGCTTTTTTGTTTCTTTTTCTCGGCTTGGGGACTTTATCGTCCAACTTTATTTTATCTACTTGAGCTTGAACTTCAATAACTGTTGGCATTTCTTGAGAATTGCCCTCACTATTCTCACACTCAACATCCAACTTTTCTGTGTGCTCTTTAATCTCAGCCACCGTTTCTAAATTTATTTCTGGCAAATCTTTGCTTTGTACATCATGTTGCTCAATATAATTTGCGTAATGCAATGCAAATTGTTCTCCAAAATGCTTCTTCCATAAGAACTGCCAGTATTGTTCTGTATCTAATTCCTCTGAAGGTACAAGGTCTAAATTGTCGTCGATATTAGCAATTCTTGTTTGATCATTGGATTGATCATCAGATGTTGACGATGAAACACTGTAGTCATCTGTTGGAGTTGATTCTGATGTAACATGACTTGATGTCACATCATAACTGGATAGAGTAAGCTTAGTAACGTTAGTCATAGAGTCAGTAGCAGTTACTGTCCTTGGACTGAGTATCCTATCATGCTCAGAGCAAGACCTCCTTCTACCTATAGACAACCACCCATCATCTTTATTTGTTTCGTTCTTATCAGTTTTCTCAACCTGATTTTGAGTTGTATTTCTATCCTGTCTCTTTTTGTAAGGGTTAACTTTAGAATCATATGAAAACTTTCTCTCTCTCATACTGTCATCTTCAACTTTCTGATTTGCTTGCTCTCTGTAAATCTCATCAGCTGAATGCTGTTTTGGTATATTATTATCATCCATTAATAGATCATTATTTTCATTCAAATATGCTGGGTTTATATAATCGCTGTATTTTCTTATCCATGAAGCCCAAATGAGTCGTTCACCATTGATTGCCCAGAATTTCTCCCATGTTTTTTCTGAGAAGTAATTCTCATTTACTTTTTGACAGATTTGAATAGGGAAATCTTGTTCCATCCTCTCTAATTTATCATGTGTGGTGTTATCAGAGTGGTAGTCTTGATATGTGAGGTCGGCCCCACTATCACTAGGCTGTAAGGCATGGGACATTGCACCATGAATTTGTGCTGGATCATGCTCGTCAGTTGAGCAACAGTTCTCAGTGTGTGATGCACTACAATAGCAACTGGCAGCTTCATCTTTCTAAAAATTATAAAGTCTGTATTAATTTATTTTCTTTGAACAACTTATGTTTTTTCATTAAACTAAACTCATTTCTGTTTATTAACTTTTGCATTTCCTAGAATTATATATAAAAAAAAACTACAAAATACATTGGACGATTGTCCAATCAGTGATTCAAAGGGTTTAAGAATATGATGGCCATGTGAAATATTACCAATTATATTTGTTGTTTATTTTATTATGTTGACTCGTGGAAATTTTGATTCAATTGTTATCTTATTGTTTAAGTAGGACAATCATACCACTTCAGAACCAACAGGTTAACTTACCTCACATTTCACTTTGTATGAGGTATCTAATGAGAAGTGAACATGGGAGTGTTCTTCACACTCTTGGGATTGTGAGTCTCGTAGCACTTCAACATCACTCTCACTAGCATCTTCTTTATCACCGTAATATGTTTTCACTCCATCTCTTTATAATGGAAAATATAATTAAATAGACTTTATGTGATAATATGGTGATTTTGTGATGAGTAAGTAGGTAGTCAGAGTTTTGGAGTTAAGATATACGCTTTGGGACTCTATGAGTAGCTAAGTTTTTTTTCTACTCAGTACCCTGGATTATTAATAAATACAAAACAAAATCACAGATTTTTTTTTGTCCTATCCTAACCCTTTCATAAAGAATTGGACTGGGAATAGCATTTAGGATTTAGATTTAGGAACAACATTTCTTGCCTTCCATGAAACTTTCAAATATTACCCATTTGGAAGGTTAAACTTAGTGCTCTCACTAGGATAAGTAGGATACCTACCGTATAAAAGCTCTGCTGCATAAACAGTAAATAAAATTTTCTTCATCAATCTCTTCATCTTCACTATCAATGTTGAAATGAAATTCAGCCAAAGGCTCCCAGCGATGATAATGATCGTAATACTCTGCCATCATCACTGATAAATCAAATTCTTCTTCAATTCTTATCTGCCTCTATCGACTATGTTGTATAAACTTAAATACACTATACCCCAGATAACTATATACTAGTCGGAGACACTATACCATAGAACACTATACTCTACTAAATTAAATACTTTTTTTTTTTTGAGAACATTTTTGGCCTGGTATCGAGACCTTTAAGCCATTTCTTTATTTTAAATATTCATCTTTTATGTTTAGTCACGTTTTATTGTCACTTTCACTGTAAAGTCTAGTCCTCGTCCGTACAAGTCCGGTCTAAGTTTAGTGAAATTGGCGGCTATTCCACTAAAACATTTCATGGACTTTTTGGGACAACCTGGAAAGTCACGATACACGCTTTCATTTCATTTCACTTCACTTGTGCACTTAGATTGACCTTTATTGGATAAAACGCCACCGAAATTATTCAATAAAACTCAAAATACACGAATTTAATGAATATAAAACGAAAACACAACGTCACTCCGCAAGTTCCCGCCAAAAAGTCAAAAATTAAATACTATACCACAGATTCACAAATTACTGATATGTACTCGGAACAATCACTAACATGTTCCGAGGTTCTATGGATACTTTGTCGTATCGAGTACTTTTCGTTTCGATACCGGTACTTTTGTACTTGAGCCTCTTTGTTAATATAAACTTTGATGGTAATTTTTAAAGAAAATAGATAAATTTACAAAGAATTAAGCAAATTGCAAATGTACTATAGACTATAGGCCAATAGACTATACCATGCCCTGAAGAGGCGAAAAAAATAATCATAATATCATCTGTCACCAAAGAGTATAGTAACTATCCATAAATCTGTCACTGTCAATGTCATCTATCATATTATTACCATGTGTTTTTCTTTTCGGTTACATCCATTTCATTTCGCGTGAGAAGTAAAATAAACAAACGAGTTAAAAGTCGTTTATTCTTTGGATTAATACCAGGACCAAATGGGGAAGAAAAATAAAGAATCGCTGGGGCGGGCTCTCATCAAAGATAGATTCGCGAAGAATCGCCATCGAAAACATGTCGAAGACAACACAATGGTAAATTTGTTTTGAGTTTTACTGGTGCAGGTTTTAAACCACTTGGGTCGTGAATGAGACGGTCGTCCTAAGACTACCAAAAAAAAAATTAGATATCAGGAATATTTGTTCAAGTCGATAAATATGGCCAGCTTAAATATGTTTTATGAGTTTTTTCTTTTTTGTTATTTCTCTAGCTACACACAACAGAAATTAATGATGGCTTTGAGTGGGGTCGGCTGAATCTACAGTCCGTCACTGCTGAGTCATCTCTCCAGGAGTTCCTTTCAACGGCCGAGTTGGCTCAGAGAGAGTTCACAGCTGAAAAACTTAACTTGAAATATGTAAAATCTGTGCCCAGTGAAGTGGCTGTTGTGACTTCTCAGCCTGATTTTGATGAACCATTGACTGTACCACGAAGGTATGTTGTTATTTTGGTCCCCTTGGCTTATTAAGTATGCAATTCCCATTAGCAACAATTGGGTTAGCAATATTTCAATTAAATATTCTTCTAGTATGCTTTTGCTTAAATTCACATTTATTTGTGGTGTATTATTGGCAGTGGCTGGCCACACGCGTTATACTTGTGAACATGTGCTGCTTGTGTGTGCTGGTCTGCTTGAGTTTGTTGTTTAATAAGTCAGCCATAGTTAAATTCTATTTTTTTTTTTGCCGCCCCATTACACACTAATTTTAATGAGACTAGATAGATAAATAAGAATGTAATAGGTGTAAGTTGTTTTTGAAAAGAGTAATTGCTGAGATTATTGCTAGCTCGTCTCAGCAAAAGCAACCATCCGAACCGTGCATTAGAGTCTAAACTAATTATAAGTGCTTGGAAAGTACTATTTGAATAAAAACATTTTCATTAAAAAAAAAATTCATTTTCAAATATAATCCATAATAATTAATATATCTGCTTTATTATTGTAGACCTGCGTGGAGACCAGGCTTGTCAGCAGAGGACCAGATCAATCGTGAACGGGAATCCTTCCTTGACTGGCGCCGACATCTGAACGAGTTGCAAGCTAAACTTGGGGCTGCTGTTACTCCATATGAACGGAATATAGAGTTGTGGAAGCAGTTGTGGCGTACTTTGGAAAAGTCTGATGTAGTACTTATACTGCTTGATGCTAGAAATCCACTTTTGTTCAGGTAATTTTTTGCAGTATTTAGAGTACTGTAAACAAGCAAAAACAGGCCCTATAATTTGAGCATAGGCTGTCTGTCATATCATAAGGTTGTATCTTTCTTACCTGAAATTGCTTAGTTGAAATTATCTCTAAATACAATTAATACAAATTCAATGCTTGTTGTTTCCTATGACAATGTAATTTAAATAAATCTAAAATGAAGTCTTTTAAAAATTACAAACATGAAAGAATAAACTGTACATGAACAACAAATACTATTATCCTACTTCCTACTAATATTATAAATGTGAAAGTATGTTAAGATGTGAAGATGTTTGTTACTTTTTCATGCAAAAACTACTTAATGGATTTTGATGAAACTTGGTACACAGTTAGATCTAACCTTGAATAAAACATTATTATTATTTAATGATCAGGCAGGAAGTTAATTCAACTGATAAGTGCCTATATAATGTTGTTCTTCTCTTTGAGATGCTTGTCGAGTCATTTTTTTTTTAAATTGGTTAACATTTTGTGCTGTTCTATATAAAATATCCTATGTGTCGTTGTTCACATAGGATATTTTTTTATCCCGGGAAAAGATAAGATCCCCAGGGACAGGTGTGAAACTGCAGGGGACAGGTGTGAAACTGCTGGAGACAGCAAATTATTAAATGTAATATTGTGAAAAGTTACAGCCACATATGTACCTAATATGAATATATTTTTTTAAACTTCCTGCCTGATGGTAGGCCATTGGTTATACTAGCCATCCCCCACGGTTTCACTCACTTTCCCTTGGGACCTTATCTTTCCCGGGTTCAAAAGTATCATACCTCCTAATCTAGGCTATAATCGATTTGTGTGCCAAGTTTCATCAAGATCGGTTTAGTAGTTTTGGAGTTCATCGCTGACCATCTTTGTTACACGGAAATTTTATGTGTTAAGATCTGCGACCCCCATTTTCCTAAACACATGGCCCAGCTTGAGAAACAATAATCTTACAGATGTGCTGACTTAGAGGAATATGCGACAGAACAGAAATGCAATTGTATATTATTATTGAATAAGGCTGATTTAACCAGTGAATATGAAAGAAAGTGCTGGGCTGAGTATTTTAGCAAAGAAGTAAGTTTCTATGTTATAATCATAACTAAAGTGTATTTGAGTGGAAATATTGTAAAACTGACATACTTATTAATTAATATGCTATTCATTTTCAGAATGTACCCATAATGTTCTTCTCTGCTGCCAAAAGTACTAATGAACGTAAAATATCAGAAGCAAGTGAAGATAAATCAAATAAAACAGATGTAGAAGCTAATTCTGATACTGAGTCAGCTGATTCTGATATAGAATCTGATATTGATGAGAAAGAGGCCTTAATATCAACAGCGGAAGACATAGAATTGTTTAAAAGGCAATTGAGTGACCTAGACAATGCAGTGACAACTACATTTGATAAATTGGACAAAATACAAATAGCATTAGACAAGGTCGTTGAAAACATGAGACTAGGACAACCTATAGAACCTTTTCAAAGTGAACAGTTAAATAACGAAACTAATAATCAAGAAGTTACTAAAACTGATGATGTGGTTGAAATAGTTCAGAATTCGCATGAAATTTATGATAGGACTAAATTGTTGGAAATGTTAAAGAAAATTAAAGTTGATAGACTGAAAAATCCGCCAAGGTTAAGTGTTGGTATGATTGGGTATCCAAATGTGGGGAAATCAAGTACAGTAAATGTTTTAATGGAAACAAAGAAGGTAAGAATAATTTAATATTTCAAAGATTGCTAAAATTACTATTAAGTGATTGACTTCTTGCTTTTGAGGACTTTGCTTGTGTGAGATTTGTTTATGGCGATATTGTGACATTTCACCTACTTGTGGTAACTTATGTAATTGGACGTTCATAAGTGCCCTCTTAGGGCTTAAACTGAACAAATGGTTTTGATATTTTCGATGAAAAAATAGTAGTAGTATCAGTGGCTTCCCAAAAAAAATTGCTTATCTTTTATATACTTTGTATTCTTCTTTTATTAAAGTCTTGTTGGACAAGTCAATTTTCTACTGGTCTTATATGTCCCTGTATCTACGATTTTTATGAACCGGAGCAGAAACATTGTTTTGGCGCCCCGTGCGTTTTTTTTACAATTTATATCAAATGCTGAAGCTTTGAGATAAATTGTAAAAAAATCGCACAAATTTACATATAATGGTTGGTATTTTTTGTGACAGGGAGAATAATAAGAACCCTTAAATAAATTTACACTCTTTTTCTTTAGTTTAGTTTTAATTTGCTTCTTTAGCTTTTTTTTAAACATATTATGATTTTGGCTCCACCTTCAAACTGCCGCCGGGAGAGATCCCCGGTTTGCCCCGGCCAAAGTGTGACCAAAGTGCTTTTTTGCCCTTCCCATAGTAATATAGCCTATAATCCTCAGGTAAGTGTGAGTTCAATGCCGGGACACACGCGTCACATCCAGTCGCTGATTCTCGACGATGACATAGAGTTGCTCGACTGTCCCGGGCTAGTGTTACCAGCTTATGCAGTCGCTCCGGACTTGCTGTTAACTGCTGTGTTGCCTATTGATCAGGTGAGCGATATTGAACTCTGTACATGTTTAGTTTTGTATCAAAATTCAATAATTCCAAAAACCTCAACTGTCTTAAAATTAAAGCTACATGGAGATATGGTGGTATGTTGTGGACTCAATAATGATGGTATGTTTTGGTATCTCTGGACCCATTTTTTGGGCAAAATTATGGGCATAGGTCCAAACTGTAGTAGAGCTTATCATAATATTGTTTCAGATGCGTGCCCACGACGCAGCAATGGCGCGTCTATGCCAATTAGTCAGCAAACACACATTCGAAGAGAAGTATGGACTACTACTGCCGCAAGAAGAGTCTAAGGAAGTCGAATATAAGATGATACTTACAGCACATGCATGTAAGTTTGTCACAAATTTAACTTTTCAAAACTAACTGAACTAATATTATGGTAGGGGAGGCAATGATGCTAAATTTGTAGTTACTCGAGCGTCTTTGGGACCTACTGGAATTTAAAGATAAGGTGGAATAAAGAAAAAAAGGTTATGTGATATTTTCCCCTTCAGCGGTGGGGGGAGCGTCTACAGGGTTTCAAAAATGTAAAAAAAAACAGTCACCAAGAAATACTCGAGCGCGTCAGATATTAATAGGGTAGTCGCGCCACGTCGGAAAAATAATAATCTGCCGTTTTGCGTGGTGGGGGTGGCCGTACGAAGGGGTCGAAAATATTTAAAAAAAAAATTACTCGAGCGCGTCAGACATTGATAAGGGATGTTAAGTGAACCCTCCAGTAGCTCCTATTTTAAAGACTGACGATTTGGACGTGACCATCAGTCAGGGCCGATTTTTGAAAATGCAAAAAAAAATCGTGACCTTGATTTACTCGAGCGCGTCAGATTTTTATACAGGCGGTTTTTCTTGATGGCCTTGTTGTACTGACCCATAATCTGACAATTATGTTGAGGAATTTCCTTAATCTGACGGTTTGAAAAAAAAATATATAAAAAATATCGAATTCTCGAAAATGGTTCAAGATATCGAAAAAATGTTTGTACAAAAGTTGTAGAGAATTTAATCTTCTACAATATTTATTAAATGTACATATACCAAAAAACCCATAGGAAACGAGATATTTGCAATAAATTATTTTTTGACCTTTGACCTTGAAAAATCAGTAGTCGCGGGCACCCTAAGATAAGTAGCTTTTGAGACAAGTTTTACGGTGTCAAAATAAAGGTTTATACAAGTTGATAGCTGACTATCTCTCATTCTGAGGTGAAACTCATAATATTCCTGGACTATACACTTAATAATGATTTTAGCTACTTCGGCTTGTGCAAATCGGCAGATTAAGATATTTCCGTGATTCGTGACTAATTTCCTTCAAAATAAAAAAAAACTAATCGCGCTCGAGAAAATCCAGGTGACGTTTTTTTTTTGCAACTTTGCGAGTCTCCAATTTTCTTTCGTCACGCCCAAATTGTCAGATTATTGAAATGTACACTATTTTGCATGTAACTAACTTACCTTACCTTAATCTGACGCGCTCGAGTATTTCAAACCATCGATTTTTTTTTACTAATCTGACGGGCTACCCTAGACGTTCGACACTATATAGAGGGCTCAGATTTGGTGAGAGTACTTCACAAGGTGCAAAGTTGCCCCCCTTATGTTAATCTGCCGCGCTCGAGTAAATCTCGAAATCCCCTATTCGCCTCCCCTACCGAGAAAAGATTGTATGTTTGTGTGTAATGGATAAGCTCAAAAAATACTTAGGTAACCGATAAAAAATGTAACATAATTTTGTGTTTGACCACAATCCCACTATGGTATGTGGCTGAAGATGGTAAGCACACAAAGCCTAGATGTGACCTGGCTCTCAAGTGCAGTTGTCGGAACACACCGATTAGGTGCTTGGCGACAGATTTTCAACTTGAGTGAGGCCAGCCAGTCGGTGTCCTACTACCGAGCTATGGTTTCCTCACGATGTTTTCCTTCAAAAGCTCAAGCTTGTAGGATTCGTACCCACGACCATCGGCGCGGTCGTATAGAAGCTGGTTATTATATAAACGGTGTGGTGAGCAGACAACCGCGGGTTCATGACGGCGGCGGGACAGCCGGACGTGTCTCGATCCGCGAGGTTACTGCTGAAGGACGCGGCGAGTGGACGGCTTCGCTGGGAACAGTTGCCGCCCGGGGCTCCGCTGCCGCCCGTCGAACTCTTGCTCGACGAGAGGAGGCAACATAATAGGAAACCTACCCCCAGGGAGTTCAGGATGGTTGAGGTAAGTTTAACTGTTAGGGGGGCGTAAGGTTATTTGATGGGTGTTGAGGTTATTTTGTAAAAATAGGGAGAAAATAAAAAATATATTTTATTCGATGGGCCGGTTGGCTTGGTTGGTTAACACACATATCACGCCGCAGGTAGTTCCCATCCAGGACAGATATTTGTGTGCATGAACATGTTTGTTTGTCCTGAGTCTGGGTGACCGGTATGTGTGTATGTACACACATCAAAAAAAGTTTGTGATCACTAGCATAAGCTGATACAATTTCTTAGATTGAACTTTATCAAGAAAAAATCTTTGTAAGGTATGTGTTTTCTTTAAATAGAAATAGGTACCATTTTGAAATTAAAAAATAAAACTATTTTTATTTTTTATAAAAAAAAATTGAGTAGGTAATTAATCATAATGATGATTTCGATTTTTCAAAGTAATCGCAAACTTTTTTTGATGTGTGTATGTATGTTCATCTGTTCCCTCATACCTCTACTGAAATACGATATATATCATCCTCATACTTATCATAATTTGACAAATGAGGTGTCGTTGGAAGCGTCTTGTTTGTCCGCGTACAAAGTCATAGTAAATTTTACAACTGAAAAATCACGCTCTAAAAATTGCAGAATGTATTTTGTTACGGTAGGTGGCGGTGGCATACGACCACGGTTATTTCAGATGAAAATATTTTCTTGTTTCATACTTTTTAGTGCGTGATTTTTCAGTAGTCGGATTTTAGCTTTTGAACTTAATTCATGTTTTTTTTTACATTTTATCAGGGTTGGATGAACAAATCTTCGGAAATTGATAAAACATTCTTCGCCATGCAGAAAGGCACGGCGCATGTCAAAGGAAAACCAATCCTTGGGTGAGTGGTTCTTAAGTTTATTTTAGCCTGCTAAATACAATAATACAATCTGGTTTTTTAAAGCGAATGTTATCACAGTGGTATGTCAGGATTAGTACTAATGTGAGCTTTTGGTCGTCTATTTTCTTTTAAAAACAGTTATAAAGAAAACAAAAGCTTACATATACCTATGGATCTGAAAGTCCATATTGGTACTTTATTTCAATGGACCATTTGGAAAATCTATTATTGTAAATATATTTTTATTTAGGTATTTAAAAAAAAAATACATACAAGTGAAAATATCTTGGCGTTCGTTATCCCTCTTCGCGATTACATCAATTTTTTAAATAAAAATATTGAGGCCCATTTCGTGAAGAAGTGGAAATTATCTACCACGTTGTTTTTCTTTAGGGGCCGTTCATAAAATACTTCACTCGCAATTTCATCTTATTGGATCCCTCCCTCTCATTTCGTCACGCTATTTCACAATTTCAGCGCCCCTAACAAATATTACGTCAGTAAAGCACATCCAATATGTACTTGATTTTGATAACGTCTCATAAATGGATGAACGCCGGCTGCATGCACGAAAAAGTGGCACGTTCCGGTGCAAGCGAGAGCGCAGAACAAGCGATAGAGAGGCACGATCGGCCTAAGCGTTCGGCTTGTGACGCATCCAACTCTCATCCTTATGACGTTATCTCGTAAAATTATTGTCCGGAAACCAACTTTACAGGCAACCAATTCTTTTTATAAAAATTATGAAGTGCAAACGTCCCAATTCCTTAGACCTCATCATACCACGTTTTCATACCTCGTCATGCTAAGTAATACCTATCCCTTCCTTTTATTTGCCAACTTATTTTTTGAACCCCTTTGACAGAATTGAAAAATCCGTATAGGTACCTAATGAAAAATATTCCAGAAATAACATGCCTAGTAACAAGCGAAGATGAAAGATATCTCATCTTTATTATCAATTATAGTAAAGGGAAACCTAAATAAACTTTGTGAAGTCGGAACGGTCAGCCTGGATACCAGCCAAGTGTTAATTCATAAGGTTTCAGAACTTTACGAGCTGGCTGCGGTAACGATCGCACCAATTACTTTCTGCACTAAATAGACGCACTCATTTGAATACCCGTTGTAACTAAAGTTAAGCAATATTCACATGCTATCCGAATGTTGAATAGCTATTGATTTGTGAGTTTAGTACATTATCTATCACTTTACAGGCCTTCAGTTATATTTATTTTCTAATGTTAATAAAACAAATCACTATTTCCATAATCACTTCAGTCCATTTTATTGCATTTTAGACTCCACTCTTTAAAAATTATTTATTTCCGCAATTTCTGATAATTAGACCGAATCTTGGATCCTGTAATTTTTGTTATGTGATGTCAATAACAAAGATAATTTATATTGTATATTTTTATTAAATACCTTGCTGTCGCCCGCGGTTTCACCCGCGTTCCACTAGATCTTATCTTTTCCCGGGACAAAATATAGCCTATGTTCATCAGGGATAATGTAGCTTTCTAATGGTGAAAGAATTTTTCAAATCGGTCCAGAAGTTTCAGAGCCTATTCAATGCAAAAAAACAATCAAAT
This sequence comes from Ochropacha duplaris, assembly GCA_951361185.1. Classification (NCBI taxonomy): domain Eukaryota; kingdom Metazoa; phylum Arthropoda; class Insecta; order Lepidoptera; family Drepanidae; genus Ochropacha; species Ochropacha duplaris. Next base: position 9,939,257 of record OX592702.1, on the reverse strand, counting down.
CTTTCCTCTTTATAATATTAGTAAAGATTTGATTAATTAAGATACCCTTAATAACTAAACATTAAAAAATATTATAGATAGGGGTTGGAAGGAAGGTATTGAATGAATAATTGTCTATTTAGGGGTTCGAAATACAAAAAAGTTTGGTAGGGTGTAGGTATTAAAGTATTCCCTAATCCACTATGGATTCCTGGATATATTCAAGGCTACTAACTCTTCTTCTTCTCTTCCTTATCCCACGCTAGGTGGGGTCGGCACAACATGTTTTCCTCTTCCACTCCGCTCTATCACTAGTCGTCTCCGTACTCACACCTTTCATATGCATATCATTCTTCACGCAGTCCATCCATACCTTCTTCGGCCTTCCTCTACCTCTATATCCATCCACACTCATGCTCTTTTTGTTACATGCCTTTCATCCCTCCTTACCTATCTGGTGCTACTTTCAAGCTTTCTCTGATATACTCATTCCTTATCTTATCCATTCAAGGCTACTAACTCTGAAATAATAAACTATGACGATTGAAACTACTATATCCCTTTGAAATCTTTGTATACATAAGCTGTTATTACTTCAAATATTATTGTTTTACCTTTGAATTAGGATAAATAAAATACACAACAATATATTTTAATTTAATTATCATTATTTAAAAATATCGAGAAAACAAGCTATAATAGTGGCACGTCATGATGACCATTTTGACAAGTGGGTATCTCTTATTAACTCGCTATGCTTGTCTCTTTTTGGCATGTAAAATGATAGCGTTGTCAAAACTGCCTTCATAACTTGCCCCTAGTTTAATTAAGATAGCAACATTTCTTGAGCTCCGCTTCTTTCATCCAGCGAATAACGTAAACTTAAGACTAGTAAATATTGATCGACAATTTTAATAATGACAAAGACAAATTATGATTAAATATACCGGTCAAAAACATAACCCTCCTTTGCTTCGCCGTAGTCGGGTAATTAAACTAAACCGACCATCGTGGAGATCTTTGGGGGAGGCCTTTGTCCAGCAGTGGACGTCTCCCGACTGATATGATGATGACGATGAATGAAACTACGTTTGTTCTTTACAGGACTGTAGGTGCTCAGCCAGCTCAAGTTGGCAAACCCTGGAAATTAGAGAAGAAACACGCTAATAAGAATAAGAGAGAGAAACTGAGAAGAGTATACGCGCATTTGGACGAACACTGATGTGAGATTCTTTTCACTTATAGGTTCGTTCATTCATGTATTCTGTCACACAATTTTTTTTATAAATGCTGCCACAGATCATAAAACTAAAGAGGTATATGGCGATTAAAAACATTGAGAGATCGGAGGGTAATTAAATTATAGAGAAAAAATATTGCGTGACGGAATATATGGTTTGATGTAGAAATATTTGAGATGATACTAAATTGTTGAAGATGTATTTGAATAAAAAGTATGTAACTTATATAGCTTTATATTTATTTATTTTATCCTTAGCAATATTAGCTTATATAAATGATAGCTATCCCCTTCCTGTGGTATTTTCGCAATATAGCGTGATATGTTATATGGCCTAGCCTTCTTCGATAAATGGGGCTATCTGACACTAAAAAATATTTTTTCAATTCGAAACTTTTCAGCTTTATATTGGTATACATAGATTCGTTTTTTTCCTAGATTTATCTGCCCTAAGAAAAAAGCTGAAAAAGTGGCAGCGTGATACTATGCTACCTACTGCTTTACAGTCAGACAGCTCTTTTAGCCTTAATGTTGCGAAATTGAAGTCAGACCCAATAAAAAAAATAAACAGCCCTAAAAACACATTTTACATTTCGTTGTGATGCGATTCATACTAATTATAAATGCGAAAGTGTCTGTCTGTCTGTTTTCACGCTTCTCGCTTAAACCGCTGAACCGATTTAGAAGAAATTTGGTATAGAGATACATTGAACCCTCCTAGGTTCATAGGATTTTTATCCCGGGAAAAAATAAGATCCCTTAGGAAAGCGGATGAAACCGCGGCTGGAAAGCTAGTATTAATATAATTGGCGTCGTGCTTCAGCGACTTTTTTTTAAATTCTGTATAAGCTTGTGTTTGACCACAATCTCACCATGGTAAGTGATGATGTGGCCGAAGGTGGTAAGCACACAAAGCTTAGATGGGGACTGGCTCTCAAGGGCAACTGTCGGAACACACCGATAGGTGCTTGGCGACAGATTTTCAACTTGAGGGTGGTAGCCAGCCAGTCGGGTACTACAAAGTACCCTACACCGTGCTATGGTTTCCTCACGATGTTTTCCTTCACCGAAAGCCCAAGCTCATTGTAGGATTCGAACTTTATACCAAATTACCAATTTATTGTTTTGTTATATTATAATTGGCACTCATGTTAACAAAAGGCGTAAATATATAAGTATATGATAAACACACGCGTATTATAAACACGTAGTTACACAAATATGTGAGGCATTCTCATGGCGTAATGTTGGCCCAAATCCCTTGATTTACGGCATTACGCCGCGGTCGCTAATTTAAGACAAGTGGTCGATTTTACGTTCGCCAAACTAATGTTAGTCGACAACATTAATCAGATCGCTGCCTGTGTGGCGCCGCGTGTGGTTTGCTCTTCCCTCAATATAATGACATGCCTTGTCGTGGTAAAGGAGAGTAGGTAATTAATGGTTATTTCGATTTATAGACAGTACCTCTACCATGGGTTTAGTTTACTATGGTATCGTAATCGATACTCGCTAGCGAATATCGTAATTAACATTGTATGAAAAACTGTGTTGTCACAAACTGTCCGTTAGAGGCGCTGCACAAATCTCCATACTAAATGTTTAACGTAGTCGCTAGCGAGTATCGATTACTTTACTAGACCAAACTCATGGTAGAGGTACAGACTGGGAGATGTAAAAACTGCAGAAAAGTTATTTACGAGGATACGGTACCGTAATGAAACTTCTGCCCCGCGGTTTCACCCGTGTTTCCGAGGGATTAAAATATACCCTATGTTAGGGTTACCTCTTTATAATATTTGTATAGAATAGATATCAATTAATTTATAAAGTTTACCGATATGTATTTTACTCATTCATGCGCTGACCTCTGTTAGTTTTTTATAGTCGGTTTGTATAAAATACTAAATGGTTCCCGTAAATATTTTTATTGGCGTATTTACTGCATACTTGTGTAAAAATATAATTATTTATCTCAGTCGACGGGGTGTGAAATGACGTGATCAAGATAAAATTTATAGCGTTCTGTTTATTGTATAGATTCAGTCGTCGATCGGCTTTATGTGGTCGCGTTATAGCTGAAAATCATCGGCGATATTGAATATTTCTATATTCATAAAACATACAAATAATATATTCTAAACAAATCACATGGAATCCGTCGTAAATCATTAGATGATTACTCGGGTGACCGGCGGGCGGGGAGCTTTTTCCGCCAACGCATCAGCTTGGCCATCCAAAGAGGAAACGCTGCCAGCCTTCTGGGAACCTTGCCGATCGGCAGCAGCGGCAGCCTCGAAGATGTTTTTTATGTATTGTAATTGTACATTTGCATGTATATTTTGTACATTTGTTGTAAATATTAAATATTAGATGGATACAAAAATGTGGGTTATGAAATATATCCCACTAATATTATAAATGTGAAAGTTTGGATGGATGGATTGATGGATGTTTGTCACTCTTTCACGCAAAAACGGCTGAGCTGATTTTGATGAAACTTGGCACACAGGTAGATCATATCCTGGAATAACATATAGGATACATTTTTTACCCGGGGAAGGATAAGGTGCCTCAGGAACGCGGAGGACAGCTAGTGTAGACATATAATGTAGATGGTGGTAATGGTAGGGGAGGCAATGATGCTAAATTTGTAGTTACTCGAGCGTCTTTGGGACCTACTGGAATTTGAAGATTAGGTGGAATAAAGGAAAAAAGGTTATGTGATATTTTCTCCTTCAGCGGTGGGGGGAGCGTCTACAGGGTTTCAAAAATGTAAAAAAAAACAGTCACCAAGAAATACTCGAGCGCGTCAGATATTAATAGGGTAGTCACGCCACGTCTGTCTGATAAAGGAAACATAATCAATAAAACAATAATCTGCCGTTTTGCGTGGTGGGGGTGGCTGTACAAAGGGGTCGAAAATATTTAAAAAAAAGATTTACTCGAGCGCGTCAGACATTGATAAGGGATGTTAAGTGAACCCTCCAGTAGCTCCTATTTTAAAGACTGACGATTTGGACGCGACCATCAGTCAGGGCCGATTTTTGAAAATGCAAAAAAAAATCGTGACCTTGATTTACTCGAGCGCGTCAGATTTTTATACAGGCGGTTCTTCTTGATGGCCTTGTTGTACTGACCCATAATCTGACAATTATGTTGAGGGATTTCCTTAATCTGACGGTTTGAAAAAAATAATATATAAAAAATATCGAAATCTCGAAAATGGTTCAAGATATCGAAAAAATTTTTAGACAAAAGTTGTAGAGAATTTAATCTTCTACAATATTTATTATGAATACATATACCAAAAAACCCATAGGAAACGAGATATTTGCAATAAATTATTTTTTGACCTTTGACCTTGAAAAATCAGTAGTCGCGGGCACCCTAAGATAAGTAGCTTTTGAGACAAGTTTTACGGTGTCAAAGTAAAAGTTAATAGCTGACTATCTCTCATTCTGAGGTGAAACTCATAATATTCCTGGACTATACACTTAATAATGATTTTAGCTACTTCGGCTTGTGCAAATCGGCAGATTAAGATATTTCCGTGATTCGTGACTAATTTCCTTCAAAATAAAAAAAAAACTAATCGCGCTCGAGAAAATCCAGGTGTCGTTTTTTTTTTGCAACTTTGCGAGTCTCGAGTATTTTCTTTCGTCACGCCCAAATTGTCAGATTATTGAAATGTACACTATTTTGCATGTAACTAACTTACCTTACCTTAATCTGACGCGCTCGAGTATTTCAAACCATCGATTTTTTTTACTAATCTGACGGGCTACCCTAGGCGTTCGACACTACATAGAGGGCTCAGATTTGGTGAGAGTACTTCACAAGGTGCAAGGTTGCCCCCCTTATGTTAATCTGCCGCGCTCGAATAAATCCCGAAATCCCCTATTCGCCTCCCCTACCATAAGTACACAAAACCGGTTGAAACTGGAACTGGCATTCAAATATTCCTTATTTTCTTCTAAATCTGGACTGTAGTAAACTGGTGTAAACGGAGCAAGTTCTCATAAAGGAGACCTTTTCACTTTGCTGTTGACATGAGAATAATTTATCAGCAGCAAAGCGGAAAAAGACAAATTTATGGAGAACTTCTGGTGATTCTTCTGTTCTTCTTTCTTCTTGGTGTTGGTTGTTATCTTGTAATTCTATTGTGAGCTTATTGAATTTAGAGCTAGAAGAGAGAGCAAAAAGAAATTATATACATGACATCGTTTTGTGCCTTAATATATAACAGGTTTTGTGAAACTGGCCCTTTAGGTATAATAAAAAAAATAAAGCCAATATAGTCAGATGGTCCAAAAATATTTAAAAAAATGTAACCTTGCTGAGTTTCTTGCCGGTTCTTCTCAGTTGAAGGCTGACTTCCGAACCGGTGGTAACTTCTGTAATTCGACCTTCATAAGTGCCCTTCTAGGACCTAAACTGAATAAATGGTTTTGGCTTTGAATTACTTATATAAAAAAACGATCTCTCTTCACATATTCAAGTGATGTGTAGATTAGTACTGAATACATATTAGCTAAGGTTTTACGGACAGAGAGTCCGTTCATGTAAAGTTTGTTACAAATGATTACTGAGAAAATAGTTGTTGGCAATGCGCTTGTAGGTATTCTATTTATAATGAGTTGTATATATTGCTCAGCAAATGTAAACAAAATTATGTTCGTGTAAATACATGCGAGAAGGCCGCGAACTAAAACTGTTTGAGAACCCTCTATATTTTGGCGATCTTATACTCGAACACTGCCACTAGTCTTTTGAATCTGATGATAAGAAACGAATTGTTTTGAGGCTCCCAATAAGCATCTTGGAATAAATACATTACCTACGCACTTAAATACAGAAAAAATAACCATAAAATATTGTAAACTTAATCTATGATTCTCCTCATTATGCTTTTCAAAGTGTAACATATAATACGAGTATCTATTATAGGTACCCGCTATCCCGTGGGATCTGTATTTCCCGGAATGTAAAATCCCGCCATCTTCTAGCTGTACCGCAATGCTGTTTGTTTTTTTGTGGGACCCTAATAGGCTCTATCAAGCGACAAGCATGCAGTCCAATCTGACTTCAATCCTCATAATAATATAGGTAAATAATAATAATGAAGCGTCAACTAAAATAAAAGCAGACAAAACATGGTAACAGTTTCATTATGTTTCTGACAACATATTTCTCATGTAAAGATGTCACGTTATGAAATAACTATTTGTTAGTTTGTCGGTTCAGCTTTTTATATTATTTGTGTGATTGCCAAACTTTGATAAATATTATAAACGTCGTCGCTATGCCGATATTTACCTTTGAAACAATTTACGGTATAATAAAAGTACCTATAGCAGTCTTGCCAGATATTTTCAAGATGTCCAGTTATAGAATTATCAGAAAGTCCAAATATTATTAATAATTTTGGGTAAATCCACATAAAATCTGGCCAAAATCGAATTACCGTGTAATAATAATTGGAATTGTGATCCACGGATTAGTCATGGAGGTCATGACGCGCCTCGCACCCTGGGCTGTCTAGGTTGACTAAAAAGTACTTTGACCTTTATAATTAGATTTATTATTATACCTAGTAATCATTTTAGTATCTTTGTTATTACATTTATTATTAACCATGGACCATTCACATGTTCACCCCCAAGTTCATATCAGTCGATAAAATGATTATTTAATTAATTAACTATATAGAAGTTACCTACTAACGAGATAATGTCTATGTCCACAAGACAAATGTTGCGCGTTTGATAAATACATAAAAACAAAGTTTCTATCTTCCGACACCATTACAAAAGACAGTTGTAACGACACGTTACAATAATAATTCTTGATGGAACGGATGTCCTGATACATAACAAAGAAATAAAGTTGACTTTCACGACCTACTTACTCCAATTAATGATGCTATAAGTCTTCAGGAAATCGAAAGAATAAAGGCCAGCTTTTAACGTATTGTCAACAAAAAGCCGAGAGATTATTTCTATATTTTGTATTTTTTTACCATGGAAATCTGTTTTAAAGTGCATGCAGTTTTGGCATAGAGCCAAATAGATTGGTGACATGTTGAAAAAGATTGACACAGGAATGTTGTACGCTTTCAGTTTCGCTTTGGTGATCGACTAATTGACAATGACTGAAAACCCTTAGATTCATGTTCCTTCATTAGGATGGAACGTTACTTTTGTGTTCTGTTATGTTCTATTATTAGTTATTCTGCAGATTCCTATATTTCATTTCATTCATTACCGTTGTCTTCCAAACGTAATATGTCACTGCAAATATTTGCGTCACTATTAAATATCCGAAACATTTCAATATCACATAGATTATATGGAAAGTCGTCTATGCCGCTGATGACTCAAGTGAACGGTGTGAACGTTATATCAGCGACCGAAATTCAACTTAAACACTTTAGAATAGTTTTAGGTAGTTTATGATTCTTGCCTGGCTTTCTGATTTCCCTTCTATGATTAATATTCTTTAGCTCGTATTTATTATATTCTGCAGATCATTGTAGATGCAGATGTAAGTGGTACCTACTTTTAGCATGCAATTCAAGCCAATGCCTTTTCTGCTGTGTAATTTCTGATGGTTACCCCAATGTGGCGTTGCTAAAGAATTTTAGGTACGGCTTTTGCGGCTATACTACTTGTTCCTCATGAAATTAGACGGTATATCCCATCTCTTTTCTCACGTTACTACTTTTATAGTTTTGTATAAGAAATTAATTCTCCGTTTTGCTGTTATCAAACTGGCTTGTGTCCAACAATGTTACAGATCCAGGTGTGTTCAATTTGGTTATTTTATTCGTACATTTTAAAATTTGAAATGTATTTTTACGCAGTCTGCTTGATCGAGAATCAAAATAGCACAAGGTTGATCTCTAAATAATCAACAACTTGCGTATGGAAGCGTAGGTTTTTGAATGTTCTGACGAATGTATTGGACCAATAGTGAAATCTGCAAAAAATATATAACATGCGTAAGCGGCCATAAGTTATTAATGTTGTATGTAATAAAGCCATGCTATTAACGCAGAAAAACCCCCTAATCAATTTATTTGTATAATTTTATGGGACTAATTCATCTAGGCTAAGGTTCTATCCGTAGGAACCTATTCATTATTTTACACTGTCATTCTCTTAAATAACGGGAAAAAGTCAACATATGCGACGACAGGAATATGTAAAGAAATGCACGCGTCATGTCGGAAAATTCCTAAAATTCACATTTGACTTGGCACGCTCGCCGACGGTCAATCGTTGGATTCAGACGATGGAAAAATGTAGTGCAATGTATTTAAATCAAATGTAAGAAGAATGAATAAGGTATCTGGGATTTAAACAAAGTTTATCATACTACGTTGTAAATTTTTGTATATGTAACAAAACATCAATAAATAGGTAATATTGTTATGGTATTTATTGCCTTGCCCATAGGTATATCAAGACCATCGAGTTCTAAATTATATCGGACTGTCCAATTTCTCCATTAATTACCTTCATAGTTTATTAGTACTTAATTACTTCATAGACATTAGCAATCCCCAATGGTACTGCTAATGTCTATAGGCGACGGTAGTCACTTACCATCAAGTGACCCGCCTGCCTCGTTGTCACTAGTGACATAAAAAAAACTCATTACTCATCCACTCTACTGTCGTATCCCAAAAGTTCATTAGAACTTTAGAAGAATATACTTTAGAAGAATACCATTTTCGTACGCGGTAGTCGCGCTGATCATGGTCAAAATATTGTGAATAATCCAGATTCACCCATAACACGTATCTAGCTATAACTACTTTGATTGCAGTGGCGTAGCTACCGTAGGGCTATATAGCCGGTGCAATGCACCGGGGCCCCCAAGCTTATGGGGCCCCTCAGCCTCCATGAAAAATCGCCTGTTTTCAGTTTTTAAAGCTACTTAGCTCAAGTTACTCCTTATAACATCAGCTACCTGCCAGAGAAAGTCTCGTTAAAATCAGTCCAGCCGTTTCGGAGATTAGCCAGAATAAACAGACAGACATTTTTTTTGTTATAATTGCCGAATATATTTCAATTTATTTTTGTATAGATAGGGCCCTAATTTCATTTTTGCACCGGGGCTCATGGTTTCATAGCTACGCCAGTGTTTGATTGATCGCTGTTTTGCAAAATGGTGAAAGATTTCAATGATGCTGTCCGCCTACTGTAAATACCTATCTAATACGCGTAGGTACTTAATACAATGTTTACATGAAGCATTCTTCACCGATAGAGAAATGTCGAAAAATAAATTTTATGTGGGGTTATTCTGTACCTACTTCGATCCAGACGAGTCGAATGCGTCATTGTGCCGCTTCCCGCCTCCTACAGATTTGTTAGTAGGTAGTAATGGTACTGTTTTTGGAATTTCAAGAAGTCATTGAACGTCTAGGTACAGTTTTATGTATGACACAAAAAAATCTTGATTAACCTACACATGGCTTCCATATGGCATAGTCTTTGTCTACGAAAATCTAGTTTTACTATTCTTTTATTTTGTATTAGTTAAATTCTATTACCTATAATACACAATACAAGGCGATGATAGCGCAGTGGTAAGTGATGTCGGATACCGCGACGAAGGTCGTGGGTTCGAATCCTACAATAAGCTTGACCTTTCGGTGAAGGAAAACATCGTGAGGAAACCATAGCACGGTGGTAGGGTACTTTGTAGTACCGGACTGGCAGGCTACCACCCTCGAGTTGAAAATCCGTCGCCAAGCACCTATTGGTGTGTTCCGACAGCTGCACTTGAGAGCCAGTTCCCATCTAGGCTTTGTGTGCTTACCACCTTCGGCCACATCATCACTTACCATGGTGAGATTGTGGTCAAACACAAGCTTATCCAGAATAAAAATAAAAAAACACATAAGTTTAAACATACCTTTGTTATTTAGTACGTCTCTCATAACTAAATTCTATTTCTATTTATTCGCCCCCATAACACGCAAATATTATCAGTGAGACTAGATAAATAAATTCAACAATTAGGTAGGTCAAAGGTATCCATTTCAAAAGAAACTTAGACCTTATTACAATAATTATTCAGAACCAAGTTGATTTTGAAATGAAGTAGGCTTAACTGTTGAGTTTATTGCCGGCTCTTCTCAGCAAAAGCAATCTCCCGAACCGTGCGTGTCTAGCTAGACTATTCATAAGTGCTTGCAAAGGTCTATTTCAATAAAAAATTCGTTATTTTCATTTCATTACAGTTTAATCTCGCTACGTTCCATACAAATAGATAGGAAAATAAATAACTAAAATTGTAGTATCTCAAATCAATTAGCTACAATCCAATTTGTGGCAATTTCGTAAAATTTGCTGTCGTATTTGTGTAAACAACCTCTAAAGTAAACTAAACCACTTTTATCTACCATGAGTAATAAATAAGAAAATGTTTCTTTTTACTATTATTTTTCTTACATCTACAAAATAGCCCACGTCTTAAGTACATTGGTTTAATTAATCTGGCTTTTGAAAAGACACTAAATGTACAAAATTTTTGAATTCTTCCATCTACACTAATAATATTATAAAGAGAAAAATGATTTTGTATATTTCTATGTTTTTATGTAATGCATAGACACAAAAAAATACTTAAACGATTTTAAAAATTCTTTCACCAGTAGAATGCTACACTATTATCAGCGGTTATTATGGGCTTTATTTTATTTTAATTCCTTCGGAAACGCGGGTGGAACCACGTGGCTGGAATAAATAAACAACAGAGCTGGTGATATGGCATACGATACTTACTTCCCCCATTAGGCACTAAAACCACAGAGGACAACATATAGTTTGTGCAAAATTCAGGAATTTAAAAAAAGAATTTGTATAGAATTCAAATGACACCATAAAGAGGGATATAGAGTTAAAGCAAACTGATTTGACAATGAAAAATTATGGAGGGTCAAAAAACTGGAGACATCTGAACACATTTATTAAGACACTGATGATGTCACACACCAAAAGCCACACTGCAGTAAATCTGTTCCTCAAACTATAGGTATATAGGTAGTATCTAGCGACTGTATAAGCAAGCGTGAAACATTAATTTCCACGATAAGGTACTTAATTGAAACAAATCGTTGGATTGGCTGCAGCTTCCTCTTGGAGGTTTGGCATCTTTGCGAACGGAAACACAAATGACGCAAACTTGAGTTCATGCATAACATAAATAGAATGTGATATTTCGATGATTTCTGCGGGATGTGGGGACCAATGATCGGCGATATAGACGGGTAGATAAGATAGTGGGCCGTTTTACCTGATTCGATGTTCAAATAACAAAATAATTGAGCACTGCATTTATCCATTTAGTATGTAAGGACCACAGGGTAAAGAAGTATAAAGGACTCTCTCTCCCACTCCTTCTATTAGTTAGATGAGACGATTTATGAGCATGAAATTCCATAGAACGTTGAGATTTCAAATATGGTATCCATTTTCCTGCTGATTATGTTGGATACCAGCTTATTACAATTTTACATTGGTGCCTACAAACTACTACTAGATTTTCTATGAATATATTTATGATTGGCTGTAAATTTGTAGTTTATAACTATATCTTTTACGTGTTTATTTATAAAGATATCACATCACCTGGCTCATTTATTTTTATATTCTCACCTATACAATTTGTGTCACCTAGTTTCATCAGACTATTTGATTAGTCATGATGGGTGCCACGGAAAGCTTGTAAAACAGATATTATTATAACATTTTATTTATATTTATTTTTATCGTTCCTACATTTTATGTTTCCGTCTGATAGGTGAATGAAGAGATGGCTGTAGCAATATAAAAATCTGTTAATTTTTAAATCTTCCTGATGTAAACACACGTTCGGTATGATAGTTTATATATATTTCCACGAAATCCCGTCCACAGTGTCCTATCTGTCCGTCTGTTTGTACGCTTCCTGCAGAGTAGATTTTATCCCAAATAGTTTGATTCAAGGGTAAGATAAAGAGAGAGAAGAGAGGGTATGTGGATGAGGAAAAAGGCATACATACCTAATATGAATTAAGCTACATATTACAAGCAGTATTATTGTTATTATCACCAACCATACAAAGTTGGGACAACATATTACAAACATAAGTTAGTACCTACTCCCTACTTATACCATTTCCCCCCCATATTACCATTTACATTTGGAAACCAACAATATATGAGTATTCGAACTTAGTAATGCTGCAACGATGGTATTAAGAGTGTTTACGACGTACGGCATTTCATACAAATTTTCGAGCCCTTGTTTTTCGAATTACATGAACCGATTGTAATGAAACTTCGTACGCATAAACAGGATACAAAGGTCTAAGTTACAAGACAAGTTAGTTGAGAACAATTCCGAAAAATAAGTTTAACCAAATTAGACCGATTTAAATTTTTCGAAGTTTCATTAAAATCGGTTCATTCATTTCGAAAAACAAGGGCTTGAGAGTTTGTATGAAATGCCGTACGTCGTAAAGGCTCTTAAGAGTTCACCTTCAACGTCCATATCATTACAAGTTGGCATTCGGCCCCTAGCTCGGTCTCGCGTTTGTCTGCTTTATATTTATTTGCAAGGGATATCATTTTACTTTCTACTGACTGGATGTCACTTTTCAAAAGCATTTTACTTAACCTGGAATGCGTTCATTCTGTTTCGTGTCACCGTATATTTCTATTTGGCGGTCGAGTGCGTTTCTGGTCATTTACTCTTGTATGTATTTTTATTTTTAACCGACTTCAAAAAGTACCTACCTAGGTAAAACGAAATTAATAAAAAAAAACTTACGAGCATTTTTATCTTTCTGATTACATTCTTATTCAGATTTTTCGCATTTTAGTGTCTGTTTATAATAGTCTTTTTTGTTTGAAGTTGGTTTAATTTATTATTAAACCTTATCAAAAGTACAATACTGTAGAGTTTTATGAGGTTTATTTTGGTCTTGTTTCGTTTTGTTTTATCAGTTCACTAGTAGTCCTGCCCTGAAATTAAAACAAAACTTAGAACCCGATTCCAGCGCCACCTACCGTGTCCAATTGTGAATTTAAACCATCTGTTAATCAGCTCTCGATATAGTATAATCAATAAAGTCGTTCTTACAAAACGTATGGCAAAACTAATTTTCTTTAGGTATATAATAGTTTTTTCGTGTTTTTTTAAATTATTCTGCTATTCGGGGCGGAGAAAGCAACTGCATGAAAAGAATAACAGTAGCTGTCATTATAACGATTCCCGTATTTAATTACCAATTTAAATTTTTCAACAATTTTTATGGGTCTTCCCTATTTTTTTTTTCTTTTAAACCACCGGTCAAGCCGATTTTAGTTTTAGCGAGACTAACGAACAGCAATTCAATTTTATAAATCAGTTAATAATGTGATGCGGATTGTAGATAATTTATCTATCCTTCTAATTATAAACAGTAGACGCAAATAACATTTAACTCCACCCAATACTATGTAAAGGAATGAAATGGTTCCAAATGCTATAGATAAACGCTACTCAGAATAGTTGTAAGGTGTAGTGTCGTCGACATTATGCAGCGATATATTGAACATATGAACGATATTATGAATGAAGGCATCAAGGCATGTGCACTCTCAAAATACACGGCTAATGAGTCTAACACAATTTATTAACGTCCACAAGGAGATACTCATTCAGTAGAGCACTCCTTTCAGCTCGTGTCACTGCGGATTTAGCGCATTGGTTTTGATTTCAGTTGTTTTCCAACACGATTGGAGAACTTATGTTAACAACTAGCTTTTTCCCCGCGGTTTCACTCGCGGTCCCGAGGGTTCTTATCTTTTCCCGGGATAAAAAGTAGCCTGTGTGCTATTCCAGACTATAATCTATCTCTGTGCCAAATTTCGTCCAGATTCGTTCAGCCATTCTAGCGTAAATGAGTAACAAACATACATCCATCCATCCAAACTTTCACATTTATAATATTAGTGGGATTATACATTTAAGGTATTCTCTAGGTTGTTTTAAGGCGAAGGAACCGAATAAATCGAATTTAGAATTAAAAAATCCTATGAAACCTCGCACACTCTATATCCGCGCCGAATCGGACGAATATCGAGATGTGTGAGGTATAGAATTAAATATTCTAAGATACTTACTCGTTAGGTTATACAAGCAATACAAATTAATAGGACGATGCGTGAACTAACGTTTCCCCGAAACTCTTTGAAATGTTTCTATGTTGCGTCGAAAGAAAATAGTGAATCAATATCAAAGCATTTCATCGCGTCCCAATAAATGTACCTACGATCTGATAAATAAACGGATCAGGAAACACATTGTGGCTATTTGAGGCGAACTCGCTGCTGTATAAGCTTGGTTTAATTTGGGATACCTCGTAAGGGTAACGCCCTTATTTTAAAACTCCTGACTTCTTGGTATAACATGTTGTTCCGAGCTTCGTACAGCGTGCTGGGTGTGAACATATCAAAATGTATTGATAGTGTTTCATATGGGTGATGTTTTTGCAAGTTTATTAGTTTGTGTATTGTATGGCCTTAAGTATCTTGTGGATAGTTTTATGGTCCCGGTAACGTAAATATGTACTTATAGGTGTTTTACGGTATGTATAGTTTAACCAGCTGATTTAGAATAATCAAGATGTTTCAACCGCCAAACATTTGGGCTTATTTTTAAACTCGGCTTACATTTGCAGAGATTCGACGAGAATATTTTGGCTACGGTAGAAGCAAGAATTTAACACCCCAAATAACATTTTTCAATGCAACGGTATAATTTCAGTGTCAAATAATATTTCTCCTTATGCGCAAGAGCTCTTTATGAGAAGATTATTCTACATCATCGTTATGATAAACATTGTCAGCTTGTTGACTAAAAAACGAAAATTAACGTATCTTAACTAATCTACACCAATATTATAAAGAGGGAAGTTTTGTATTTTTATATGTTTGTAATTAATAAACTTAAAAACTACTGGATCTATTTCTAAAATTCTTTCACCATTAGAATGCTACATTATCCTTGAGTAACATAGGCTTATATTTTTATATCGAGAAAAGATAAGATCCCACGGGAACGCGGGTGAAACCGCGGGGGACAGTTAGTAATTTATAAACAGAAAAGTTTGTTTGTAATGGATAAACTGAAAAAAATCTTAGCAGATTTTAAAAAGTCTTTCCCTTATAGAAAGCTCCTACATTATCACCGAGTAACGGTGGGCCATATTTCATTCCTATAAATTAATATAATTGAAGGAGTGAGTTAGCTAATATATAAAGTCGAATAAAAATCCACAATTCTTAAAATCTTCATTTTTAACTACTATTAATATTATGATAAAATAACCCAGCGTTCAAATTAGTATTAAATGTGAACACATAACGACAGACAAGTCAGTTAAACCAGAAAAATATGCCATTAGATTTTTTATTCACGAACTTCGCTTCGACCTTATGTCGAAACGTAACGTTTTCGTTGATTTGTTGAAGCATATTTACAATTTCACTCCAGCCAGCCGGTGACATTAATGGACTATCAACGTTTTCATATCGTCGTACGTTTTATTGTGGACAGGGGATTGTGGAAATATTCAACATGTGACAACAAGTCGCTGACATATTGTATTAATATCTCAATGAAGATTATATTTGTCTTATTCATGAATCCATGGGTTTGTAACATAACTTTTAAGCTTTACATTCATAGAAATTTAAAATGAATGAGTCATGCGTGCACTTTTTGTAATTAGGTACCTACTTACTCGAGTATTAACTTTGTTTTTAGATGTTTACGATAGGGCTTGGTTGGAGTTAAAATTATTGTGATATACCCTTTGCTTTTGGCAAGATTTCTACACGTGTAAGAGTCTACGCGTGTAACGCGTGTCAGTTTTAAAATAAACACAGTAGGTAATTTAAAGGTTTTTTTAGTTTTCGTAAATTTGATCTGCGTTTTGATAGTCAAGTCTGTTACTGAGTGTAGTAAAACCTATATTAAAATAACACCAGGAAGCGTTCTTTATGTTTAGATTTGAGTTAAAATAGGCGGCGTAGCAGTTCTCAGTCACGCAGGATTTATGTTAGACGTGAAATCCAGAGGGTAACGTCTAATTATAGTGGACGTGTATTTATGACGCAATTGTTTACCATGTCATCTCTTTAGCACTCGGAAATAGTTAATTAGTGTTATATTTTTAAATTGTATTGTTAAAAATATAAACTGAACATGTGGGACGTCTACCCACGTCTTGGCCATTTTTGTGTCTATTATAATTTTTGGTTGTAAATGAATTTAAAAAATACGACCGATGGGCTGAGATAAATGTAGAGTTACCTAGGGAAGAGCTATTTAGTTCAATGTGTAGGTATCTAAGGAAAATGAATAAATGCGTTGTATTAGGGTCTAGCTAGAGAACAGATTTGCATTATCGTTTCACCACACGTTCTTAGAACGAACATAATTAACACAGTATTTTTTATGAGTTGCCAATGAGGATCAAATCATTAGGCTATTTCCACCAAATCTTTGTGGATTGCAGTGTTCACGGATATAGGTACGCACAAACGCGGCAATAGTTAGGAAATGTTTACAAGCACAGCGCGCCGCTCCACATTACTAAAATATACCCACGTCTTGGGAATAGCCTGAAAAATGGCCTGATGAAATTTAGCAAGCCACTCAATCTGACGGATGTTTGTGTATCGATACGAATAAAATGTGTATTGCGTTGGAGTAGGTACAGTCGGCCAAGAAAGTGGTGTACCACCCTAAGGTTGAATGCCGCTTGCAGATTCATAGGTGATACCTAAAGATTAGTTTCGCTTGCAGATCAATCTGACAACTTATGACAACGTCATTATTATGCATCTCTTTCAGTGATATCTTTTTAGTTTGAACCTTGTTGTAATTTTCGATGACTAGGAAACTACAATCAAAACTGGCATACCACTTTCTTGGCCGACCGTACCTACCTACCTATAGATAGATATGCAATGATTTTCTAATGGAAAATTCGGACGATTCGCAAAGATACCATTATCTCGAATTTATAGAACATGATGGTAAATTGAGTTGCAATGTTTTATTAACCTTAATTACTACTCTTTGTGCCAATAAAGTATTTGGATGAACTTTAGTATGTGTACTTACTTAGATGAACGGCAATAATTCTGGTATTGCAAATGTTCGTGGGCGGCGGTGAGCACTATTTTTTTTTTGTCACAAATGACAACGAGGCAGGCGGGTCACCTGATGGTAAGTGACAACCGTCGCCTATAGACATTGGCAATACCAGGGGATTGCTAATGTGTTGTACAACTTATTACAATGCCTTAAAGGCGAACTGGCTCTCAAGTGCAATAGCCGGAACACACCAACAGGTGCTTGGCGACAGATTTTCAACTTGAGGGTGGTAGCCAGCCAGTCGAGTACTACAAAGTACCCTACCACCGTGCTGTGGTTTCCTCACGATGTTTTCTTTTACCGAAAGCTCAAGCTCATTATAAGGATTCGAACCCACGACCTTCGCCGCGGTATCCGACGTCACTTACCACTGAGCTATCATCGCCTTATACCATCAGGTCGACCGTCTGCCTGCTTATCAACCTAATTACATTAAAAAAAAACCCCACAGGTGTATCTGTGTTAATAGTTAGAAAAGGTAGACATAATTATTTTTTCACTCCTCTTGCTCAAAAAGACCGTCATTGTAGCGTACCAGAGCGGTGAAAAAATAGCAATTCATCCTCTAGGTAAAAAGTTTTTTTATTTTATTTTTGTGTGTCAAATGACAATGAGCCTACAAAAACGAAAAAGTCTTTAGTCAAGACTCGACTTATTACTGTTTCATAAAAAAAGAACTTCATTTTAATTTTGAAAATCTCTGATAGAATGCATGCAATGTGTTGCGGCTACAGAAGAAACAAAAAAAAAGAAATTATAAACTACATATTTCATATTGTATTGGATTGTTTTATTTTTTCGCAATCGTAGTGAAAAGTTTAGTGTAACACACGGCGCTAAAACCCATTAAAACTCGGTTTCTATTTAGGTAAAACTACCTCGTGTATAATGGGTCATTTTAGCTCCTTGTATAACAATCTACTATTCTTCCATCCAAGTATAGCGTACCTCGACGTACCTACGGCCTAGATTCGTTCCTATAACAACGATCTCCCGCAGTTTTAGCTGCGGCGATGAAATGTGAATATGTTGTTTATTTGACTTTTCCCCGTCTGGATGCTGCTTGCTTTGTTTTCTTTCATCGTTCAAAATTATCTGGATTAAGAGTTCAATTTGTGATTTCATTGTAGGTTGTACAAATGGGTTTGTTAACCTAAAAATCGCCTCTGCGTACACGCATATCTTGTCTTTAGATATAGGTATTTGAACTGTATTATTTCCGTATTCATCCTCCGCTTAGGTATGTTCAGAATTTTTGATTTAGCTAATTTTTTCACAATAATTCATATCAGGCAAGAGTTTAAATTAATCCCAGCGATTTGTTTTTCTTTGTTAAAACTACTTAGTTCGTAAATGTCGAGCTATATCTCATCTTTTATCTATGAAAAAAGAAAGCATTATTTTGTGCCATGATTATGAAATATCTATCAAAGTAGGCAGGCCTACTAAAATCTTAGGTTTACTAAAAGATCCGACAGTGAATGTCTAGATTAATTACTAGACTTTACTGTTGGATTTGCCTACATGACTTTTACTATCTGAATCTCAAGTAATTTCACTCAATTTCCACGAAAACGTGTGTCGTCTATGGAGTGTAGTCTATGGACTAATCCTCAATATTATTTTAAATGAATAAAACGATATAATAAATTTATTTAGCACCTATTTGACTAGCTTAGTTAGCATGAGAAACGTTTTCAGTTCCATGTGAGCTCAGTGATTTGATCGTGAGCTTTGGTAGTAACTTCGAATACCGCGGCGAAGGTCGTGGGTTCGAATCCTGTAGGATTGGCTTGAGTACTACTTTGTATTACTCGACTGGCTGGGTAGCCAGCCACCTTCAAGTTGAAAATCTGTCGCTAAACACCTATCGGTGTGTTCCGACAGCTGCACTTGAGAGCCAGTTCCCATCTAGGCTTTGTGTGCTTACCATCTTCGGCCACATCATCACTTACCATGGTGAGATTGTGGTCAAACACAAGCTTATACAGAATAAAAAAATGTTATATGGAGAATCTGTCTCACATTTTACAAATGCCTTCGCCGACATCTTTGTTTATAATGTCACGTCACCAACAGTTTGTCAGCGAAAGAAGACAACTAATCTAAATTATAGGGCTGATTGCATATTCCCTTTTGGCTGAGATCCAGAGGAACAGTGACCACCCTCGGGCAAGCGGTGCGCCGGTGCCAAAACATGCAACTATGTCTGCAAGGTGAATGAGAATTTTGCTAAATTCTATTATGAAATTGAGGGAGATAGTTGATTGGAAACTGGTTTTAAAGACTACGAAATTAATAAATACATAAAAGAATCTTGTTTTAGCGACTTAACGATTTTTTTTTCAGGTATTTTTATTCAACGAAAGTCTAACCTATAATCTTTGGAAAAGATGATTTGATTTAAAATAAATTTCTAAAAAGATAAACGAGGAACGTGAACTTTTAAAATGTCGAACACAGATGAATGAGATAGTGTAATGTCGAATATGTTCGACACATTTGACATTTGCGAGTTCAAATTCAGAAACATTTGGGTTCATCGAGAGATGGTGTTGTTAGATAATGGTGATTCTTTGAAAAGATAAGGAATGGATTACCCTTTAAAATTATGTCAAAGAAGTGAATCGACTAAACTCACTAAGTACCTACCTAATGTAAATATGTTTCTTGCACCATTATCTGTACAAAAACTATGATTCAAAAGGACTAACGAATGAATGAATAATGAACATCCTGTGTCATTTTTTACACACGGCTATCTGATCCCAAACTAAGCAGTGCTAGTACTACGGAAACCAGATAACTGATGTTACTACATATAAGTAGGTTCTACTTTTTTTACATAAAAAGATAATTACAAACAACACAAATGTGTGTCCTGGATGGGAATCGAAACCACGACTTGTGGCGTGACGTGATAGGTAGTGTGTTAACAAACCACGCCAACCGGCTTGTCTGATATTCCTACAATTTTTTTTAAATCATAGATACAACATCCAGACTCAAGACAAATAGATATATTCATAAACACAACGAAGAATTAGCGGGATGGTCTCTAATTCCGGTTCGGTTGCTTTTCCTGAGTAATAACGTGAGTCGCTATTGCTGGTTTTTTTTTACATGAAGTTTTGGGGACTCCGTCCTATTAGCGAGTCAGGGGGTTAACTCGGCAATTATTCTTTTCAAAACCAATATAGATTTACCTACTACTTATTTTGTTAATAGTATCATAGACAATAATTGCGTGCCATAACGAAAAGAACTCATTAGACCAGCCCACACTTAGCTCCTGTACCTACCTACCTAAATAAACGCCATATTTAATTAAACACCGAGCCTTTAAGCTTCCGTAACTTTTGAGCTATTGAATGTAGGTACCTACAGAAGCACCGCTAAACGAATTGGAAGAAATATTTTTCATTTCAATGATACTTGCATATCTCAATACGCAGCGTTCGACCCGTTTGCATCAATTTTAACGATTTCCTATAACTCTACTTTTAGACTTAGTGTTTGAAGTGCAGGTATGCTATGCTGGCACTGGCAGGATGGCTGGGATGATACGGAATTCGGGTTTACAACCGTCTTCTCGCTTAGAATTTAATGTGAGCATAAAATATTTTTGTAAATGTACAGTGTTTAAACCTAGTAACCGAAATGAAACGCCTTTGAATTCATAACGCGTGCCACAGTGAAATATGACGCAAGTAGAAAATAATTTCTCCATCAATCTTTCTATACTGTTTCATAAAAACAAATGATGGTCGAATTTTGACCAGTGTGCGAATACGAGCGAGATTTTTTAAATTAGAAATTTAGAAGGTATTCCAGTTGGCATGAGAAAGTATTCTTGAGGAAGTTGCACTTGAGAGCTAGTTCCCTTCAGATTGACAATAGCGTCACGTACCATAACTATATTGCGATTAATGAGTAGCTCATAATTAAAACTTTGTGCTAGGAAATAACTTATTTAAATACTTGTGCGTTACAAAGTTATCAGGTTTCCTAAGCATTGTCTACCGATATTTATGGCAGAATCGTGATTTAGACATAAATAATCTGGGTTCACTACCTACTTAGAAAATTGTTAGTAAAGCATTAGGATTTACGATGCAATATTATGATATATACTAGCTCGCGGTTTCGCCTGCGTTCCCGTGAGATCTAGCGGTATGAAATTTACTTTACGACCTATTCTTCTACCGAATATACACAAAAAAATCTAAAAATCGGTCAAGTCGTTTCGTAGAAGTTCGGTTACTAACACTGTGACACCAGAATTTTATAGATATAAAATTATTAGACATACATTTATTCGCATTTCTGTATGTACCTACTGTATGTCTGTACATTCAAAATAACATTTTATATTTATACACTTATGTATTGTTATGCAGTTTCAGTAAATAAGTATATAAATTGTAAATATACCTACTTACCTTGAATTTTCGACTTTGACATTGTTGTGATCAAATTCAGAGGAGTACCTACCTAGTGCCACTGCATGTATAAATATTAAATAAGATATAATTTTACATGGAACACTGCATTGCAAATCATCCATAATATATGTTGCAAAAAGCAGTCATAAATATAAAATTCTGTAAAGATACATTAGGTATTTAGTGAGGTCGTAACGTCATAGAAGTTAACGGCTTGGCATACCTATCGAAAGTGCCGAAACGTACAAAAATAACTGCTTCAATGTATAATTTTCGGAAAATTATTAATTTAATTAGGATAGGCTAGTTCATATTTATTGAAATATAACATTTTATGCGGAGCGTTTAAAGTTATCTATGGGTAAAATGAATTTACTTAATACAAAATATTGTCGTTGTTCTTAATTTGACCTTCATAAAACGATTCAAGATATTAAATGAGGACAGAAAGATCTGATAGGTACCTACCCCTCGGTTTCACAACGACCAAACAACTATGCACAAGATGCAACATTGAACAAAAGCGAATGCAAAACAACACAAATATTATACTTACAGTAATAATTTGAACAAACCACACTATCCTTTTTATGTGGAACCGCCACCCTTGCGCGTACGCACGTCACTCCGCCGCTCAACTCTACCCCGATATATTTTTAATATAAAATTCTCGAGTCGAATCATAAAAATATAAATATTTTAGGATGGACCGCGCGCGCTACAACCGGCGCGTCCCGTCTGCCCATTGACGCATACGTTTCAAACTAATTTCGGTGCAGCGACTATTCCGCGATTCTGTAAACACCGCAGCGGTGGTAAAACTCGTCCAAGGAAGCCTGGCCCGCCTTTTACTCAGCGGCGTCTTCGCTTTCGTCGTGTAAATGTCTCGGCGAGGGAAGCGTGATAGGTCAACTTAGATTGGAATCTCGTCGGCTTCTACCAACGTATATGCGCAGACGCATTGGGCCTTATGCCGTGGAAGTAGGGATGATACGAGGGTGTAGGCGAATATTGTAAGCAATAAGTTCTGTTTTGGGCACGCCATGACTCAGCCGGGATGAGGAAATGCGTGCAAGTTATAATTTCGGCGTGGCCGACATTGTTGAATGATTTAATAAATCTCAGAGGGATACGTTGCCATGAAAAATTAAGTGGGTGGCTATTTTTCTTTGAAATTGTTATAAATACTTTATCGTACGAAATAAAATAGACAAATCGCTAGTTAGATCGGAAATATAGGCTTGGTACATTGAATGTGTCGAAGATATAATTGCTCTGATTTAAGGGGAATTTCGAAAGGAAGACAAAATCATAATAAAATTAAAAAGGACTTTATTGTTTCCTCTTACAAATACGCTTAATTGAATGTCATTTAACGTTTTTGAGAGCTTCGCAAGCGTCCGCCATCTTCAACCCCTCCATGATATAGAGTAGATTCTCGACGGACGCGTCCTCGTCATCATCAAACCACAGTTGTAGCATATTCTTTGCTCTTTTCTCATCTGTGGCATTTTCAGTCTCAAAGAACTGTATTTCGTCGGGTTTAAAGCCTAATTTAGCGGCTAGCTTCTTCCATTCAGCCATATTGGCTGAGACCGCATCAAGTTGAGCAGGAGTGATCATTGTGATGCGAGAATGGGATGTCTTGTCATAGTCGTCTTCGCCGGCGTGAGTAGAATCTGGTACCTTGACAAAAAAAGAAGGTGATGATAGCTCAGTGGTAAGTGACGTCGGATACCGCGGCGAAAGTCGTGGGTTCGAATCCTACAATGAGCTTTCGGTGAAGGAAAATATCGTGAGGAAACCACAGCACGGTGGTAGGGTACTTTGTAGTACTCGACTGGCTGGCTACCATCCTCAAGTTGAAAATCGGTCGCCAAGCACCTGGTGGTGTGTTCTGGCAATTGCACTTGAGAGCCAGTTCGCCTTTAAGGCATTGTAATAAGGTGTACAACACATTAGCAATCCCCTGGTATTGCCAATGTCTATAGGCGACGGTTGTCACTTACCATCAGGTGACCCGCCTGCCTCGTTGTCACTTGTGACATAAATATATATATATATATATAAGGTACATAAACACAATGTCATCATCGAGACATAGTTTGCACTTATGGTTTTGGTCTGGTCTTTCACTCTCATGTCAAGTACATTTTTTACTTTTGTACAAACTTGTGTTTGACCATGGTAAGTGATGATGTGGCCGAAGGTGGTAAGCACACAGAGCTTAGATGTAAACTGGCTCTCAAGTGCAGCTGTCGGAACACACCCAAAGGTGCTTGGCAACAGATTTACAACTTGAGGGTGGTAGCCAGCTAGCCGGGTACTACAAAGTACCCCACCACCGTGCTGTTTCCTCACGATGTTTTCCTTCACAGAAAGCACAACCTTCTCCGCGGTGTCCGACTTCACTACCACTGAGCTATCATCGGCTTAACAAACTGGAAACTTTTTTCTGACCCCTACTATGGGGGTTACTGAGCTGTTATTGCGGTGAGATGTAAAGATTATGCTAAACGATTTAGTTATTAAAATACCTGTTCAATATCGTTGGCGTCTCCTTCCTTGATGAGGTCAGCTTCCATCTGTTCCTCAGTAATTTCTTCTTCGTTGGATTCCTGAAATTGTTCGCCATTGTTATTTATTTTCCAAAATCGGATGTACAGGATGTCCGGTAAGTAAGATATATTCGATCAACTTTGAATTCGAAGTAAAAGGCATAGTCCTGCAAGCACCTGGCTAGTTCTATTTTATTTTATATGATTTTCTATTCTTGATACAATGGAAATATACTTATTAAATACATATTAAAATAGATAATTACATCCAGACAAGTCTGCTAAACTTGTTCATACACCAATTCCAGTCCAGGATTTATTTATATTTATGTATTGACTGCTTCTAACACATCTCTTTGACGGGCCGGTTGGCGTGGTTGGTTAACACACTGCCTATCACGCCGCTGGTCGTGGGTTCGATTCCCATCCAGGACGGACATTTGTGTGCATGAACATGTCTGTTTGACCTTAGTCTGGGTGTAATTATCTATTTAAGTATGTATTTACAAAAAAAAAGTAGTATATGTAGTATATCAGTCATCTGGTTTCCATATTACAAGCTCTGCTTAGTTTGGGATCAGATAACCGTGTAAATAAAAATGTATACATAATAAAGGTAAATGTTACCTGTTTAATATTCTTATCATTATTCTTGGTGGACTCTCCATTTGCTATAGCTGCAGCACTGGCTGCCACTTCACGAGTCACGCGATCTACCTATTGATAAAAATACACATCAATTGTACTTATTAAAACTAATCCCATATAAAAAAAAAACTAAATATCAGATATTAACACTAATAACACATCACTAATAATAAAAAAAACATCTCTTAATCTCGCAATAAATTATTAAACACTTGCAAGAAAATATTTATCCCTTATGCAAAACAGGCCCTTTTTTACTTTAGAAGCTTGTGTTTTACCACAATCTCACCATGGTAAGTGACGTGGCCGAAGGTGGTAAGCACACAGCCTAGATGGGAACTGGCTCTCAAGTGCAGCTGTTAGAACACATCGATAGATACTTGGCGATAGATTTTCAACTTGATGGTAGTAGCCAGCCAGTCGAGTACTACAAAGTACCCTACCACCGTGCTGTGGTTTACTCACGATGTTTTCCTTCACCGAAAGCTCAAGCTCAACCCACGACCTTCGCCGCGGTATCCGACGTTACTACCACTGATGGTTGTCGATATTTTTTTTATTATTGTATAGCTTTTTCGCGGGCTTTGAGCGCGGCGTCCGAAGCAAGAAATTCCGTAACGAAAAAAAAAAAACACTTTTTTTTTTATATTATTATTCAGCTATTATTCGGCGGCGCGACTATGGGCTGTCGAACCAGCCAGTCTTTATTCAAACAATATTTTCGTTCGATTTCTTTGGCGCTGAACACTAAGATGTTCCAAATTCAATAAATGCGCGGCAAAGATAATTTCAGCGCACTTATAAAATAAAGAGGATTAAAAACTCATTACTGCCCGCTAAAAGTATCTTATAGAAAACACCATCTTTGGGTGCACTTAAAGGCGAACCAAGTCGTCCTTTTCGAATAGATGGGATGGAAAGTATAATGCTATGCAATAGCTTTACCGCGGCAGTCCCCGAGTACCACAGTTAGTTTTTTTTTATATCATACCATAGCGTCGAGATACTCTGGTAGTCGTCCAATAGGGTTGTTAGTGTGCACGAAGAAGTGTGGGGAGCGTCGCGCCAACAAACGTAGCGCGCGCCATCCCCACGCGCCGCACGACGTGCGCTTCACTGTACCCGCCGGTACCGCACCCCCGCCTGCGCCTGCCACCCCGCCCCCGCCTGCCACCGCGCCTGTGCCGCCCTCTGTCGCCGTCAGCATGTACGACTCTATACGATATCAACAACAACAAGGTATTACACACATTTTTGAAAAGTGTCTCAATTAGTCCTAATAAGCCACTAAAAAAAACACAAAAAAATTATTCAATCGATAAGTGCCCTAAAATTGCATTTAAATTTTACATTTTCAAATTTCGCGCGTAATTTGACGAAAACGCTGATCTCAGCAGTATATAGTGTATTATCTATGAACTCAGCTGTCATGACGTCAGAGGGCTTGGTAAACAAATGTTGACACGTTTTAGTTTCCTTGCTTCAAGTTTGCTTACATAGCTGGATGACGTAATAATATGGCGACTATTTCACTGTGTTAAAAAACAGATTAAAAATACTGAAAACTTTGGATAGAATTTAAAAATCTATTTTGTAATTATATGAACTAAAACTAATATTTCCCGACTGCTTTTTGCCTAAGCTATCTCAATAATATATTTTTAGTTTTATTTTCATATAGAGTAAAATACCCTATTGTACATTCTTCACGCACGGCCATCTGATCATCTAAGCACTGCTTGTGCTATGGAAACTAAATACAGTGTAGTCCGTTTAGTACGACTTAATGACACCGGTCCCTTGGCCGTCGTTATAACCGGATTCTACTGTAACTGATATACATACTACATAATAACTACTTTTTTTTTAAATGTGGTAAAATACAATAATTTATTGCGCTATCGTACACAAACATGACAATTTATATTAGGTGCATTAGACCGCCGGCCCGGTAGAAAGAGAGGGGGATATTACTTCTACTCCTGCGCCGCGCCGGCGGTCTACTCTCCCTCCGTCTTACGAATTTTCGATCAGGTTACGTGTTTTGACGCGAGTTCCTGACGCGAGTTTGACATTTTTTACCCATCCCAAAAAAGTGCACAATGCTTTAGCAGCATTGTGCACTTTTTATTAACTTAAAAAAAAAAACGGAATCAATTTTGGAACGAACCTAAAGAAGGCATGAAGTTTCTCTCCTTGGTGCGACACGCAGCAAGATTGTCAGGACATAAGTTCCACAACTTTGTTAATTCATTGCTGAAAATAAATACCCAATATCAAATCAGCTTCTTTCTATTAAATGTCGAAACGATACTTTATAATGGAGTTATGTATGAAATACTGCCATAAATATGCTACATCAAAAGATCTACTCTTTGTAGTTAAATTCAATTTCAATAATCTCTTTATTAAGTGAACTCTTTATAAGTATTTTTAATCGTCACATATTGTTTGATATACCTATTACGAATTTTTATTTACTCTAATGCACAATTGAATATTTAAAATCATTAAATTGATAAATTTTTTATACACTGGTTAATATTAGATATTTTTCTTGAATATAGGCAACATCAAACATCCATATTAACATATCTTTGAATATAACTTAACTTACATTTTAATTAAAAAAAATATGGTACATAAAAAAAGAGAAAGAAATAATAAACATACTTCCCCAAATAAGATTTTTCTTGGCTTTCATATTCTTTTATGATATCGCCAACGGGACGTCGGCGTTTTCTTGTCTTTTTGACGTCGTCCGAATCAACTTGCACCGGCGGCTTTGGTTTCTGGAATTCTACAAGAAACAATACTCTGAAGTATCTATGCTATTTAGACGATTGCAATGATTTCTTGGGACGAAAGTGACAACATATTCCTTTTGGTTGAGATTTTTACTTATGAAAAAAAGTAAAACAAAACAAGTCACAATATAATCAAACTTACATTTACAAGTTTTTTTTAATAAATACATGATGTACATAACATAACAGTAATATAGATAATACCTGGACATCCATCATTTTTCCATGTATTCCAGTGCTCCTCTCTCTTCAATATCTGCTTGACCCATTCAGAAAACTGTTTACCGTTTGGCGGTGTCTCACTTAACAAACGGTATACAAGTGCTGTTGTTTCTTTAACCCAATCACTTTGATCCGATTTCAATTCTTGAGATTCCCTGCAAGATATTTATACCATTGTTAACATTTATTGTGTGACCGATATGAGTAAAATAAATAATATAATAGTAGTTGATGAATAATAGTAAAATAAAGGTCAATTGAATAATTAGGAAGGATAAACATAAAACTTTTATTATTATTTGAATGGTAGTGCTGCTATTCTGCTAAGACATCATGATTGGATAGTGGTGGTCAGGCTGCTTAGCATTTGAAATTGTCAACATATCATATATATAAATGTCGCAATGTATAAGAGTATTAAGACCTTTAAGACCCAGATGTTGACTGTAACATGCTGTAAGGACAGCTACACATACTTATAGTAATACTTACATCTTAAACTTAACTGTGGATGCCAAATACTGGAATAATATAAGGAATTGTATAAGGACACATCTCCTGAAGTTGGAATCTGATAGCTGTAGTTCCAGAAGTTTCTGGTTTGTAAGGAATTTAGCAAAGTAATGCTGTTCCTTGCTTGCCTCCTGCATTTCAACATCTGTAGTAACTGCCTTCAGTCTGTTCAGCTTAGACTTCTGTAGTTCGATAGCTTCGAGCTTGTATGATGAGAATGCTGATAAAACACTGCCTGAATGCTGGAAAAATTAAAAGTATAATTTAGCAGCCTACTATATTTATGATAAAGAAAATAATTGTTTTTATTTTGCGAAATTTGACACCACAGCGAAGGTTTCGAATCCTATGAGCTTGAGCTTTCAATGATGGAAAAAGGCAATGTAAAAGGATTGACAACACATTGGCAATCCCTCTGGTATTGCTGTTGTAACCAAACTTACGAAATGACGACCAATTTTTATGGATTTTTATGTATATTCTTATACAACTTCAAAAAAGAAGAGGTTTTATGTTCCACTGTAAGTATTATTTTTTTGTATTTATGATAGTGGGATTCTTACCGCAACAAAAGTCTTCCATTGAATCTTGTTGTAACATGTGTTTGGATTTCTGAAAAAGTCCTGTAAACTCCAAAACCTACAATACAAATTGTAGTCTATATTTAGATTACTTTTCTCATTGTCAACAACCATTTCTTCATCCAAAGAGTCCTTCAATGTACTTGAACTATCGCCACCAAACTCCGTAACATTTTCGAGATTAAATTCCGATACAATATTTAAACCCGAACGTTCTGAAAATGGGAAGAACTTGGCAAGGAACAACAAAATTCTACCGCAAAATACAGTGTTCTGTGAACGTGACAATCTTCTGAGGAGGTCATTACACATTCGCAGCAGGTTATTCTTACAAGCAACGAAGAATAACTCCTCTTTCCATATAATCACACCATTTTCAACATATGTGAACATTTTTTCACATTTATTCAATGTTAGAGCATCGAATATGTCGCCTAGGAGAACGACAGGCATTGTAGGAGTCACCATCTGCCGTCTACATGACTCTATGCAAAAACAGACGAAGTTTTCTAACGTATCAGGGTCTTCAATTAGTAATTCCAGTAGTTTATCCCTAAACGCTTGGTCCATCGCCGCTTTCCTGTCAGTTTCATTCGTGTTCTTAGAAAATGAATCAAGCAAGTCAATGTTGTTTGTTGCGAAAGCTTTAGATAGGACATCCTGCGACAAAATAATTTTTATTTATTTACAAAATAATGCGAACACAAACTTTTCATTACAGAGGTATGTTGTTGAGGTTATAAATAGCTTACTTTGAATTTGGCTCGGAGTTGTTCAAATCCTTTCTCTGTCATATTCAATATAAATTTAATCAGCCACGTCTCGTAAATAGACTATTATTATACGAGTTTTCAACACACCGATATTTAACTTCAAAACAACATCACCGCATCTCATCCACAGATTACTGATATGTAGCTAGTAGGGATGTTAAAAAATAATCGATTTTTATTAAAATCGATTATTATTTACGCCTTTTAATCGATTTTTATAAAACAAACGCCATCTATGCGACGGAAAAAAAAACAACGAGTTGCACTCCGGAAGTGCCAGCAGAAGTGAAAACTTGAACATTAACGTTGTGCATTTTTGAATATTTTGGAATGGTTAGGGAATAATTTGCACGAATTCCTATATTTATCAGTTTAAAAGTACTATCATCTATGTGGTAAAATGCAATATTCATTTATTGCGCTATCGTACACAAACATGACAATTTATATTACATTAGACCGCCGGTGCGGTAGAAAAAGAGAGGGATATTACCAGTATCGTAGCTTGCCTTAGACGGATCCTGTATCAAAGGGGTAGGGACCAAAAATCGCTCGCTTTTTTCCGGGTAGTACGGCTTTACAGTTTACACTTTTGGGACCCCTGTGGGCCCCCCTGGCCCGTATCATTGATACGGCGGTAGCTACGCCCCTGGATATTACTTCCTCTCCTACGCCGCGCCGGCAGTCTACTCTCCCTCCATCTTACGAATTTTCGATAAAGTCACGTGTCCTGCCGCGAATTTAATTTTTTTTATCCATCCCAAATTTTCACTTAAAAAAAACATGAAGTAAGTTTCAATTTCATAAACAGCGCCATATATGCGGCGGATAAAAATACTCGAAGTAAGTTCATTATTACTTACCTTTATCAAAATTATTATTAAAGTTATTGTTTTTTAATATATGATTATGAAAATTTATGGTAATAAGTATTCGAAGGTCATGGGTTCAAATCCTACAATGAGCTTGAGCTTTCGGTGAAGGAAAACATCGTGAGGAAACCATAGCATGGTGGTAGGGTACTTTGTAGTACCCGACTGGCTGGCTACCATCCTCAAGTTGAAAATCTGTCGCCAAGCACCTATCGGTGTGTTCCGACAGCTGCAATTGAGAGCCAGTTCCCATCTAGGCTTTGTGTGCTTACCACCTTCGGCCACATCATCACTTACCATGGTGAGATTGTGGTCAAACAGACGTTGTCATTTTGTTGGGATGCCAAGCATTGAAATTTTATTATAATAAAACGTTTAATGGCACTGAAAAATTGTATCAATAATGATATTTGGTTTCTTTATTTATTACCTTGAAAGTTTAAAAGAACATTCACTTAGTTTTGAATTGTTTTTTTTTATTCAGATCATTTTACTTGATTTTTAATATGATAAATTGTTAATACGACATAGTATGGCTTAGGTTTATTACTGGAATATGAAAAGCATGTAGATTTTTAAATAATAGAAAAAAATCGTTTTTTTCGCATAAATCGATTATTTATTTTTATAAAAATCGATTTTTGACTAATCGATTAATAATGGATAAAGAATAATCGATTTTTATTTAATCGATTATTTTCCATCAATCTCACGTCCCTAGTAGCTATCTCATCCAGCATTTTTTTTTGTTACTGGCAATCATCCTTTTAGGATATTTCTGCCAATGTCAAAGTATTTGAAATGGTCTTGGTCTATTTGTCACTCCATTAATATATTTTTTTAAATATTTTAGTCAATACAAAGTCTTTCATTCTCATAAATTTTCTTGAGTTTTAATTTCTTCTCTTAAGTTATAGTCACATTTTCAAATTCACTGTAATGTCTAGTCCTCGTCCGTACATGTCCAGTCAGGCTTTAGTGAAATTGGCGGTTGTTCCACTAAAATATTCATGGACTTTTTGGGACAACCTGGAAAGTCACGATACACGCTTTCATTTCATTTCACTTTTCAATGCACTTAGATTGATCATTATTGGACAAAACACCGCCGATATTATTCAATAAAACTCAAAATACACGAATTTAATGAAAATAAAACGAAAACGCAACGTCACTCTGCAAGTTCCCGCCAAAAAGTCCATTCAACATTTTAACGTAATTAAATACTCCCCAGATAACTATATACTAGATATACTCATTGATTGCATTGTATTATCTATGGAACATATATCTCATCATCAAGAATGTGTTGTGAATCATAAGAAATGTATTCTAAATGGATAGCTAACTCTTAATACCTACTTGAAGCAAATACCTATCAATTGCGAAAAAGAGAAAAATAACAACTACGTTGGGACAATCTCTCTTTCTTTCATTAAGGGTAAGTAAGGATTCTTGCTCATCATCATATCAATCATAGATAATACACTAAACTATAAGAAACTATATCAATCAAAGATAATAATATCAATCAATCAATTTAAAAAAACCAGTGATGCCGTGATGCCCGAGGCCCGAGCCACCTTGGCTCGCGTATAGAATGGTATTACAAAAAAGTTAACCCAGGAATCGCCATTCAGGTTGTGTCGATTAAAGTTTATGGCTCAATCCCTTCGCACAAACCACATTTGTGACTCGAACCCCCAATCACACGTCCAATCCAATAGCGGAAACAGGCAGCTAAAGCCTTTATCGCCCGTAATCGTATCTTTTTTAAAACGTTTTTAGTAAACTCGACAGTCTCATTTTGCTATTTTAGGGTATCATAACTAGGATATCATATCATATCGCATTAAAGTTATTTTCAGTATTTATGTAATAAAAACAAAGGTTGATGACCTTTTGCATTTATAAAAGCAAATACTTAGACCATAGGCACAAAGTCTTTCAGCCGCAGCGTCTTTATTTTCAGGTTTTTTTATTTATATATTTTATTTTAGTTTAAATTTGTCTTTATTGATTTTGTTCGTGATGTCATGGACATGGGCCCCGACTGAAAACCAGCGCGAGGGTTAGTGCTTTTGCTAACCCTGGCTTTATGCTGAGTCAGGACCTATTCCAGGCATCACGCAACATTACATTATCATTTGTCCCTTTTATTTTCATGTTTTTGTGTAAGTAGGT
Source organism: Ochropacha duplaris (assembly GCA_951361185.1). Lineage (NCBI taxonomy): Eukaryota > Metazoa > Arthropoda > Insecta > Lepidoptera > Drepanidae > Ochropacha > Ochropacha duplaris. The sequence continues at coordinate 9,906,226 of OX592702.1, read as the reverse complement.
TATGCTTAATGTAATGTAATGTTGTGTGTTGTCGCGAATAAATGTATTTTCTTTCTTTCTTCTTTCAAATAGGAATAATTTAACAAACTTTATAAACGCACCAGATGCTTTCATAAATTCTATTTCCCGCCTAATTGGATCAAATGATTTACGCGATCAAAATATTCGATCGCTATTGGCTCATGCTTAGAACACTACATTCAATAGCCAATCATAGTTCGAGTTCAACGAACGAATATGCATTGCATCTGCAGCTGATGTTTTATTTTTGACAGATGTGTGTCGTGTTGTGTGGCGTCCCGTCTATTTATCTTTAGAAATTAATTATTTAGATCTTTTTTTACTCAATCCTTTATTTAAAGATGTATTAAAGTGTAAGTTTAATATAGCTTAGTGGTACGTAAGAATTATATTTAAGGATATTCGACAAATTCTCGAGTTTAATTGTAAAAATATGGACCGTAATAATATGAGGTAAGGGGATTCTCTTTTCGCTTACTTTCACGTTGGCGAAATACCGAAACCGAGTTGTCGTCATTAAGTTAAATTGTTAGCAGTCTCATTTAAAGTCTCTTTAGACTGTTTTAAACAAAACCAAACTCAGTTTCGTGTTGAATAAAAGCCAATAGTCAAGTGCTATGCAATGCACTTTAAAACGTGGTACCTACGGGCGATACATTTGAAAACAAAGAAAGAATCGACCAGAATTTAGTCATGTCAAGCGATAACCGTGCGTATTTGCAATATCGCGCGTTTCGCTTATTATAACTATTGTGTAGCAACAGTAGGTACATTATTCCAAATATTAGTACTCTTTTATCTACCATTTAGTTACCTATTCTCTAATATAATAGAGGGCATTCTGCTATCAGACAGTTAACCTTGATGTTTAGATAACAAAGTAACTACAATGTCACAATATATTTTTGTATAGTTAAGATGTGTTCAATGAACTGCAAATATTGTTATGCTTGTATATTTATTTGGATTCTGCTAAAATTATTGTTTTGATAAATAAAAAAAATGCCTATTCATGCAAAGAATACTTGAAAATTCAGATAATACATAGTATTGGTAAAATACTGTAAATGCTCCTGGGTTTATACTAGTATTTGCTTTCAGCTCCACCTATGTGAATGTTTTATATAAAATGTATTTCATTGATAGCCCGGTAGTCCAGTAACACACTACCTATCACACCTTTTATGTTTTCGATTCCCATTCACTAGGACATTTGTGAAAATTTAAATTTGTACTGAGTCCGGGTGTAATTATCTATTTAAGTATGTATTTAAAAATAAACAATTAGTTTATGTACAACAGTTATCTGGATTCCAAAGTACAATCTCTGTTTAGTTAGTGATCACACGGCTTAGATGAAATAATAATACCATAATAATTTTATGATTTTTCATCAAAATTATAATTCCTTTTATTTTGATATTCTGAGTTAATTTTTAAAAGTGGCTATTGGATCCCAAAATCAAGCTGAGCTGCAATGGAAACCAAATAACTGGTGACTTGGCTTGAATGATGCTCTTTTGCCCCCTATTAAATAAAATTAAATAACTGGTATATTAATTAATTCACACTTACTTACCCACTTGTCTGGAGACAAACTAACACGTTCATTCAAATGTTTTGTGTTTGACCAGTAGCATGGCAGTTTTTGCTAGATTTAATTTATAAAATTAAATAAAAGTCCTTCTAGATTCAGAGTTGAAATTTTTATTTGATTTTAACTCCCCAAAGCTTCAAGATACTTTATTGATTTGCTATCCAATTTAGAAAAATATGCTAGAAGGAAAAAATGCAAAGATAATTATTGTTTTATTAAATATTTTCCAGATCAAGCTATGTGAATAGTGGGCCACGCTCGCTGCCTCATCTAGGCAAGCGTCATAGTGGGAATGGACACAATGGGAATGGACACAGTGCAAGACTCAGCCCACCTGCACAGCCGCCAACAAACAATAACAATCAGGAGGACCTCATCAACTATATCTATGATTCTTGGAATAAGGTGAGACAAGAAAACTACTTCAATTTACACTTTTTATTATAAACTTTAAATACTGTAATGGATAAACTCAAAAAATACTAAACCTATTTTAAAAATTCTTTCACATATAGAAAGCTACATTATCAAGGAGTAACATGTCCTATTATATTGTTTTTTATTCATACCATGGACTGTAAAGCGGATGTCAGAAGTTTGGACACCTATATTTTCCACTTATAAAAATTTAATTTTGGAGTATGCAACTGACAATATTGTTACTGTTGACAATACTGTTGCCAACTGGCCAGTTAACAAGCATTTGATTATTACGTGACTTTATGGTCAGTCATGTCTATGAATTTTTTTTATTATTTCTAACGCACGCCTTCACAGCACTTATGAATATAATGCACGTCTAGACTCTAATGCACGGTTTGGAAGGTTCGTTTTGCTGAGAAGAGCCGGCAATAAAATCGGCTATAAACTCTTTCCAAAAACAACTTCAAAAAATATTTATGTAGTCTCACTGACAATATTTGCGTGTTATGGCGGCAAAAATAGTAATCCATAGAATAATTACTGATTTAGTAAACTACAAACTCAAGTAGAACAGCCCCCACAAGCAGCACCTGAAAGTGAAGTAAAAAAACTGAATGTAAAGGGCCTTATACATGTTAAATAGATGATCTAAACAGCGTCCGTGTGGCAGGCCTTGGAGTGACTGTACAGTCCGATACGGGAGCGACAGCAGCATCCACATTTTTGGCACCTAAACTGAGGGTCGCTTGATGGCTGAGTCGGTGAAGCGACTCTCGCACTCACGTGTTTCTTTCTCACGCTTGCCTGCTAAAATCTGAAACCAGCACCTATCGTGGGTCCCGCAACCCTCAACCAGAGACCTCCTCCACCTGCTGCGGTTGACAGCCAGGTCCTCCCATTTCCCAGGGCTGATCCGGAAAGCCGAAGTAAAAAACTGAATGTATCCATCACATTTCAGGTGACACGTGAACTAGAACGCGGAAGCGACGACGCGAAGTACTACCAGGAGGTGCTAGCTCCTCGACAACTCGCTAACTTCAGACCGTTCGATTTAGAACAGTGGTGGGGTCGCCGGCTGGTGCAAACTATCAACCGCAACAAGCATCGCTCTTAAGGTTCACATTAGTGTGCCACCGTTTCATTGTTCTGTGACATTTGATTTTTCTGACTCGGGATTCATGTAGAAATGGTTATTTTTCTGGGACACGTGGATCATAAATATAAGCAGAGCTTGTACTATGAAAATGGGACTAGAACTTGGATTGTGTATCGTTGTTGCAATCAGTTTCAATTAAAAATAACCTCTAAATCAATAAAAATATTTTAGTTATTTTAGTAGTATAATAATAGAGCCATCTGTCTGTCAGTGAATGCAAGCCAATATAAGTTTTCTGACGCCTGTTTCAGCTCGGCACTAAATGAAAGTATTGTGAAAAGCAACATAATATACAGCAAAACCGTTTCTTTATAATTATTTGCGTGATAAATAGCGACAAGGCATGAAATGATAATATCTCTAATGAATGTTATGTACAGTCAAATGCTGTAGATCACACCTACAAATAAAATTCATACTTTGTTTGCATTGTCATATAAAATTGTCGTCAAAAGTTCGTGGGTTCGAATCCTATGATGAGCTTGAGGAACGTCATGAGGAAACCATAGCACGGTGGTAGGCTAGTAGTACAACTGGCTGGCTACCACCCTCATGTTGAAAATCTGTCGCCAAGCAGCAATCGGTGTGTTCCGACAGCTGCACTTGAGAGCCAGTTCCCATCAAGGCTTTGTGTGCTTACCACTTTCGGCCACATCATCACTGACCACGCTGAGATTGCAAACACAAGCTTCTAAAGTAAAATATTTAAAATTGACCAATAATAATTTTACCCAAGTATGAATCATGCCTTCAATTGATTCCACCAGTTATAAGACAATATTTTTGTGAATCGGACCTTCATAAATATAATTTATTTCAAAAATAATGTTTTACCTACCCTTATTGACAATCAAATATTACTTGTATTATGTCCTAAATCTAAATCATATAATTATTATACATTGAATTTTATGAAACATGATACATTTTTTAACATAAATTACCATTAGTTATAGTTTCCCTTTATTATGTAAACAAATCACGTATTTTTAAACGTAGTGCGAAATTGTTGTGAATCTCGCAAAAATGATTATGTACCGTATATTTATGAGAATAAGGGTTAATGTTGTAATAACTCGAATATTGACCATTTTACAATTCTGTTTGATGTAGTGTTTTTATTTTTTGTGATGTCACTACTCATTCAAATATAATGTTTAATACTCAGTTTTTTCAATCCAGAAATTTGGATTTGTTAATTATACAGGGTGTCCGGTAAGTAGTATGACAAACTTAAGGGGAAGATTTTTTTTTTATTCTGGATAGGTAGGGAGGTCTCCTACTAAATACACAAGCATGACCTTAGTAAAAGTGTCACCATTTTCGAGATATAGCATCAAAAATGAATGACCAGAAATATCGATCTTTTTAAAAAAATGGTCTTTTTCCTGAGGTTTTTGTTTATTTGGTAAGTGACTCGCCCACCTATGTTTGTTCACCCTTATGTTTGTCGTTCTACTTACCGGTAAGGTACTTACTGTATAATGAAAGTTTAAACATTCTACCTTATTCCGATCATAATTTTTAGTTTGAATTTAAGAGTGACTAGTGAAATTCAAGAGATAGCATTTAACTTGAAATAGAGATTAATATTTATCCTGTTGAAAAGTTTTTAATATTACTGTAAATGTAAAACCGGATAAAATAGACATGCCTTATAAATATGACAGAATATTCTATAAAATAATGACGATTTTAAATAAAAATAAAGTGCATTTGAATTTATGATTGAGATTTATAATGATAAATTATTTTTAATAAGTAACACAGAGCAATAAAAAACATGAAGATGGGAAACAGAATACAAAATGATTTTCGAAGAGGTAGGTGTAAATAAGTTACTATGATATATTTTTATTTATAATTGTAAGTGAGTAATAATCGTATGCAATTACGATCAATGATGTTATAAGTAACTAGCTGTCCCCCGCGGTTTCACCCGCGTTCCCGTGGGATCTTCTCTTTTCCCGGGACAAAATATAGCCTATGTTCATCAGGGATAATGTAGCTTTCTAATGGTGAAAGAATTTTTCAAATCGGTCTACTAGTTTCAGAGCCTATTCAATGCAAACAAACAATCAAATCTTTCATCTTTATAATATTAGTATAGAAAACGTGTAGATAAGTTACCTACACAACATTTGATCTTAAAAAATTGCAGAGAAATGGTACTAACGCACACATAAATCTTACTAATATTATAAATGTGAAAGTTTGGATGGATGGATGGATGTATGTTTGTTACTCATTTACGCCAGAATAGTTGAATGGATCTGGATGAAATTTGGCATGGAGATAGATTATAGTCTGGAATAGCACATGGGCTACTTTTTATCGCGGGTGAAACCGCGCGGAACAGCTAGTAACTTCATATTGCAATATCTATACTACAATACGATATCTCGCAACACACGATGGCATTTTTTGCTACTTTAGGTCACTTTTACTTTTAATTGCACTCTGTACGGGATGCACTTGATGCCAGCGATGCAACACAGGTCAAGTTAGGCTGATTAGCCGCTCTTTAGCCTCCCTCTTTCGGAGCGCTTATAACCTATCTAGACCTTTTTACTTGTAATATCATTGATCGTAAGTGTGAGTCGTGCTGGCAGGGCCACCAACACGGATTGGGCTGGTCCTGCCAGGATGGGTCACACATCTTAGAATCATTTACAAATAGGATCAGCTAGTTTTGTATGTTTAAAACGTGACTGGTTGATATGATTTTTAGTGACTGAAGATTTATGACAGGTTTGAGATAGGCCTAAGATATTATGTGGGCCACTGCACATCTTACTGAACTATACAAAACTATTAATGTATTTTAAAACAACAATATAAATATTTACTTAAAAATAATAAGTTTTTTTTAAACTATTAAGCGTCTGTTACCAAATAAAGTTTGTTTTTCATACGAGTATAATCTGTCGTCGGTGGATTTTTAAATAAATTGTTTTTTTTTACTAGTTTTATGTGCAGTGGCACCTCCTGAGTAGATTAGACCAATCGCGTGTCTCTCTTCTGGATCGCAGTTATCGTAAGTATCAGTTAACCGGCACGCCAATAAGAGTTAAGTCAGTATCACAGACCATACATTCAATTAAAGGTTACAGTTTTATTACATTCCAATTTAATTCAAACGCATGTATCGTACTTAGTATTAAAATTTGGTAACTTGTAAATATGTTTTAAGTGATGCAGTGCTACCAGATTATGGATTTTAATAAAAAAAATACTATCAAAACAATTTTTTTTTTATTTATTTCAATACGATTTAATTTATTTACCCTTATTATGTATAATTTTTCAACATTAAAGTTTGGTACAATAAACTGTTAAGTACTATAAATTGATCGAGTGACGCCGTGCTAGTACCTATCAATCGCGTATTTAAATTCTGAGCCAAATATGTACGTTTCTATTGTGAGTGTCATAGGCTATATTTTTATCCCGGGAGAACATAAGATCCCACGGGAACTTTCGTGAAACCGCGGGGCACTGTAGTAGATACTCTTAAAATGTAGGTACATAGGTACTTCCATTGAAAACAAGAACAAAACAAAACCTCAGGCGTCCTCCAAGAGTGAAGCCACTGTAAAGTGTATTAAGTATTAGCTACTTCTTGTCAGTGGTAGAGTGCTCGAGCATTTCAGGAATTCATAACGCGTAGTATGGTCGTATGTCAAACAAAGTATCTTTGCTCAAAGCGAGTGTATTTACGTACGCGACCGCGCCGCAAGGCTTAGAGACAAGTAACAACATCTAATGAGTTTGGTGAACTTCGCATTTTACCAACAACGGGATTACGGCAACTTTGTTTTTTGTTTGGGAATTATGACGGGTGCGCCTTTGAAGGCCCTTTTGGTGTCTTTATCGTGACTTTTGTTCATGTGGCGTCGCGTCGTTTCTATAAAACGAAGTCATTATTATTCTTACAACTAGCTTTCCGCTCCGCGGTTTCACCCGCGTTACTGAGAGAATAATACATTATAGCCCATGTTACTTAGGTAATGTAGCTTAGGTACTATAGGTGCAAGAATTTTTAAAATTAACCTATCCCTACATACACAAAACCTTGAGTTTTGGTGACCACACCGCCAGCCGCCAGCCGCCTACGCAGTCCTTTGTCGAGTACCTAAATTATATAAGTTTATTAATTAGCCAAGTTTCGACGTTAGTAGGCTATTCAGCCCTCTAGGCTGGCAACCTGACGCAGACTGGCTGTAAACTTCTGAGGAAAAAAACTTTGTATTCGAGACGTCTCGATATAGGTAATGTTCGCTAGTCAAATAAAGTATGGAGGATTTATAAAACAAGAAAACAACTGGTGGACGGAACACGACTGGTGCCCGGTGTTTTTTTTTTATTCTTGATAAGCTTGCGTTGACCACAATCTCACCATGGTAAGTGATGATGTGGCCGAAGGTGGTAAGCACACAAAGCTTAGATGGGAGAACTGGCTGTCAAGTGCAGCTGTCGGAACACACCGATAGGTGCTTGGCGACAGATTTTCAACTTGAGGGTGGTAGCCAGCCAGTCGAGTACTACAAAGTACCCTACCACCGTGCTATGGTTTCCTCACGGTGTTTTCCTTCACCGAAAGCTCAAGCTCATTGTAGGATTCGAACCCACGACCTTCGCCGCGGTATCCGACGTCACTACCACTGAGCTATCATCGGCTAATTGGCTAGGTAGGTATTCTACATATTATTATAGTTTCTTCAAGATTTTTCCTTCTCATATGGCTTTCTAAGCCATGATATTTGCCTTTGCATCCGATGACTAATCTAAACTAATATTATAAAGAGGAAAGATTAGATTTTTTTGTTTGTTATGATTTAACTCAAAAACTACTCGACCGATATTAAAAATTGTTTCAACATTATAAAGCTACATTATCCCTGAGTAACATAGGCTATATTTTTTATCTCGCGAAAAGATAAGATTACACGACAACGCGGGAGAAACCGCGGAGGACAGCTACTATCCTACAAATATTATAAATGTGAAAGTATGTTAGGATGTGTGGTGTGAAGATGTTGTTACTCTTTCACGCAAAAACGGCTTAGCGGATTTTGATGAAACCCCGGTTGTTCATATCCTGGAATAACTATCCCGGAAAAAGATATCATTCCTCGGGAACGGGGGTGAAACCGCGGGGCAGAAATATATAATTTCAAAAATGTTTGTTTCTATTTCATTGATAGTTCGAATTGACTAATTAGTGTGTAGGTAACGCAACGATGCCTACGTATTGAGGTTACTTTGAATCGATAATTTCTAAAACAATTTAAAATGGAAAGTGATAGGTACAATTAGGTCATTCGCTCGGAAACGATTAACCTAATCTTCCCGCGGCGTATTCACAAATGGGAGCGAGTTCAAATTTAATTAACTGTTAACAAAGTGCCAACAGTGGCGGCTTACAGACGTGATGAATCGAATTCGTGGCTATCCACTAACCAACGAGTTCTGTATTAAACCGTTTCCACACTCACGTGTTCCAAATTTGAATTGAATAATAATTTTAAAATGAAGTTTAAGACTTAAGTAAGACATGCAAGAACTTCGCAAAGGCGTATAAATAGCTGGGAGTAAACTGAAACAGCTGAAAGATATCTGCTCTTCAGATGATAAAGTGACAATAGCGATGACAAAACTGTCATTAAATATCTGGTTACTAGATCTATAGATAAATACCTAGATAGGTAGGTTAATCTATGAATATAGAGTAAAGTAGTTTAACATCGTCCCGAGAGCGTGTAGTATGAATCTACCTTAACCATCGAAGTCTGCGTTAATTGATTGCTGTGGCAACACAACATTTTTCATTATGGTTTGCGTTATCTAGAACGAAAAGTGGAATGAGTGTCACCAAGGGGTATAAGACTCTCTACCGAGAGGTACTCAATTACTTTCTAAATAAAACGACGTTTTATTAACGCTTGGAGATTTGTCTTTTTTAGGTTTATCTGTGTTAGAAGGAAAATGTTCTTATATTTCTTGTTATATCAGAATGATGTTTTTTCAGGACCCTTACTTACACCCAAACAAGAATTAAAATTTACACACTTTACACACATCTTTCTCGTACGTAAAATTAATATCTATTCCTATAGAAACACCATATGTAATGGGGAACCCCCACAAATTTAAGGGGAATTACTTCCATTACCTACTAAGTACCTATTATCAATTCCACATTTCAATGGTCTGAACTAGGAATACCTATGCATTAATAACTTACCGTAATTAGCAAGATCAAGTCTTCAAGATTACGTAGCCATTCATCGCAAAGCAGGAATCGTAGTAAAAGAGAAATGTAGTCATAAAACGTCTATCGCAGACTTTACTGTTCATTAGAGTGGTCCGATGCTCCCCCTCCCTGATAAAGAGGCTCCCAGTGTAAGCTTCTTTACAGCGAGCCTCATTATGTTCCTGTTTCCTCGCTTTTCCCATTTAACCGCTTTTTTAAGCTTTAAATTTAGAACGAGAATTTTTCTTGTTTGTTAACGAATTTATGGCATCGGTAATATTTTAACTAAAAAAGTCCTAATTTACTTATTTTCTGGGAAGGTTTAATTTTAGAGAATAAACCCACTTTGGGTTTAAATATAATTATGATATAAGTTTATTATGTAATAGTTTTAATCGACTAAGTATTATATAAAACTGGCATTTTTTATACCAACACTTCAGAGCCAGTTTGCTAGACTTTGTAAAGGTTGTCAGCACCGCCACTTCCTCTGGTACACCTGGTTGACTTTCTGTCTGCTTGTTAGTAAGTAGGTACATACATTAAATAATATTGAATAATAGATAAAATAAACGTATAAAAAGTTTCTATCTTATCTTACCAAATGAAAAACCTCATGCTATAAAAGGGAATTCACAATGAAACAACTTAATTGCAATATTATAACTTTATTTGCTCGTAAAATAAATTGCCTCAGTCGTCGGGGTCGGTCCGTTTATATATTTTTTTATATTTATTTTGCTTCGTATAAAAATACAAGATTAGCATTATCAGTGTCCATTAAAATTGCGATATTCATTAGTTGTTTTATACTATTACTAATGCAATGAATCTCGAACAAGAAATTATACTTACAATTACTTCGTAAACGGTTCAAGGCTATAAATTCTATAAGAACAAAGAAAACATTACAGGCCTTCAACTAAAATAAGATAGGAACGCTTTTGAGCATACCTTTATGTCTTAAACAGATGTCCTATGCCAGAAATAAATTCAAGGCACAAACAATCTGAACAATCCCTTTGCGAGCCCTTCAAGGATTTCTTTGACAATCCTTCTCAAAGTTTTCTTTATCCGTTAAGGCGCTACTACATTAAAGCTTATCCTCGTATTGTATGTATCTGCGTATCGTTACGTTTATTCTCCACCGTAACTTTTACAATATCGTTTTTTTTGCGTATTTACTTTGTACATAGGCTTGAAGAGACAGGTAAACTATGAGACAGATTATTTAAACCCATTCTTATATTGTTCTTGGTATTCTCCTCCTAATTATATTGACAATGGACCAATGCGTAGGTATTATGGCAGCAAACAAATGATACGCAGATACGATGTTATTATGATGTGTTAGCGCCCTTATTGCGCGGTTGTTAAACTGAGGGGTGTTTTGTTATGATGATCCGTATTTAGTAACGCTCATGATCGATCTAATTTTAATTCAGTAAAGTGTTTACGATGGATACCACCACTGAGAGATGCTTTTAAAATATACTTTACATTCTTAAGAGCTGACAAGGGAGCAGCTTCGACTTTCGAAGCTCGTGTTTCAATCATAATATTACAGATTTAATTATGTGGTAAGAATGGTTTACAATGCAAAAGTAGACTATTAGTCTATTAGTTCTTTATTCATAACTAAATAAGCTATAAAATATACGTTACTAAGTGTTAGCAATTGTTGAAATGAAATGTTTATTCATCCAAATAGGCCTTCACAGGCGCTTATGAATTGACAGATTCTAATGACTCTCTAGTGCACGGTTCGTAAGGTTGCTTTTGCTTAGAAGAGCCGGCAATAAACTCAGCAATTACTCTTTTCAAAACAATCTTAGAACTATTACATAAATGTATGTCCTGCAAGAGCGAGCGCTACTCCCAAGCACTGTCGTAATTTAAATATTCGTTAATATGGTGTTACTTTTGAATTAGATATAAATGTTTTGTAATGTACGAGTCTCTAAAAATTTAAGAAAGATGTTCACTGCACTAGTTGTATAGAGGTGTAATACGTTGTTTAAGCTTCAGCGGCCGGCGCTTGTGACTGCGCGGTGACCACACTTGTGGTGGTGGACACTGAGTCCGGATCCTGTTCCCGTACTCCAAGCCATGGGATACGCTTCGTCAGCTCCGCCCTGGAAATTTTACTCCTGTTTTTGACCAACTCAAATAGCTTAAGAGCCAGTCGGCTATCCTTAGGTAAATCTTACTAATATTATAAATGTGAAAGTTTGGATGTTTGTTACTCATTTACGCCAGAACGGCTCAACGGATCTGGATGAAATTTGGAATGGAGATAGATTATAGTCTGGAATAGCACATAGGCTACTTTTTATCCCGGGAAAGATAAGATCCCTCGGGAACGCGGGTGAAACCGCGCGGAACAGATAGAGACTATATACTTCTTATACCTACTAGCCGTCCCATTACAAATCATTGAATTTCTCGGCTTTTCTGTACTACAATATGTATGTATTATACATATAAATCTTTCCTTTAAATCCCTCTATCTGCATTAAAATCCGTTGAGCAGTTTAAAAGATCTAAGCGAACAGACAGCGGAAGCGACTTCATTTTATACTGTGTAAAAAGTACCGGTCGCACCTGAGCAACTCGGTAGGCTTCGCCGGGTTTAGTGAGTTCCCACCTATTTACCTATGGGTTTTCGGCCACTGGATACGACAGATACGATAAAGAGTGGGAAGCGTCTTCGTTGGTTGCACTATCTATAGGTATTAGGTTGTTATTATTATTAAGGAGCTAAACCTCACAAAATGATTTGTTGGAAATTCAAAACAAAAAGTACGTAGGTAAGTATAAAACATTCTCCTATTCAAATATTTAAGCTGATCCATTGACTATATTTTGAGTTTTGTTTTCTATATAAAGATATCTAAATTTAGAAAAAGCAATACCAAAGCAATACCTACCTGTATCTGGGATGATTGATGGCATATACCCAGGGGTCGAGGCAGGAGACTACCTTGCAGCAGACGGCCGGCACCATCGTCGCTATAGGTGTTAACAAGTTCCTGTTGCCAAACATGTGTCTCAGTTGGGTGGGGTTCAACCAATTTGTAGTGTAGGTATGAGTAGCTAGGTTTTCGTTGGAAAATCATATTTAACTTCTTCCTGCCCTTACTCCACGCTAGATGGGGTCGGCACATGTTTTCCTCTTTCACTCCGCTCTATGACTAGTCATCTCTTTTTTTTTTTTATATTCGATAGGCTTGTGTTTGACCATAATCTCACCATGGTAAGTGATGATGTGGCCGAAGATGGTAAGCACACAAAGCCTAGATGGGAACTGGCTCTCAAGTGCAGCTGTCGGAACACACCAACAGGTGCTTGGCGACAGATTTTCAACTTGAGGGTGGTAGCCAGCCAGTCGGGTACTACAAAGTACCCTACCACCGTGCAAAATATAATCTCATATAGTTAATTATCACGTAGAGAGGATCGTGTCAAGCTTTCAGTGAAGAGAAATGTCGTATGGAAACCATAGAACTGTGTTATTTTTAAACAATTATATTATTATAGTAAGTAAAAATACCTACACAACATTCGATCTTATAAAAATGGCTGAGAAATTGCACTCTAACGCACACATAAATCTACATTATCACATCTAAACACATATTATGGCATTTTTGGTTGTTTTGGGTCACATTTACTTTTAATTGCACTCTGAAGTGCATCCGTTGATGCCGGCAACGCGACACAGTTCAAGTTAATTAGCCGCTCTTATTGAGGAATAAAAAGCAACAATAACACATATATGTAGTTGAATTAACAAAATATTACCTACTCCACTTACCTATCACCAAAAGCTCCAGTCATAGCGACGAAGGCGTAGGGTGTCCACGCGCAAACGAAAAGGAAGAATATAGTAAACGCGACCTTCGCAATTCTGATCTCCACACTCCTGCTCGCGTCCTCCTTGTTCGCTGCCAGGGACTTGACGTTCATCTTCTTGGCTTGCTCTTGTAGCATGCGCTCGTGGAGACGCACCTTCAGAAAGAGGTTATATAGCTTTATCTGTATATGTACTAGTTTTCTGCTTCGAGGATTCTATCCAATTATGACTCTATTAAGACTTCTTTCTTCTTCGTCTTTTTATATGTATGAATGTATAGATTTACTGACGTATGCGAAGCTGATAATTTTTGTTAGGCTAGTGAATTAAACAATTTCTATCTAACTTCTTGGTTCGTATAGGCGTATGTTTTTGTTGACGATCAAATATTTCTACTGAAACTGTTTTAAGTTTCCCTAATATCTACCTATCTTTTTTGGAAACAGTAGCTAAGTAGGTAGGTACTTGTTATTATTATAGGTATTTGTTATTATGATGATTGTATAATCCTTAATAATTTCATGTTAACAAACGCTATTATGTGATCTAACCATCATTACCATGGGATTTCTTCTTTTATATCTTATTATTGTCATTGTTTAAAAAGATTGACATAAATTAGATTAAAATTTTGGCTTCATGTCGCACGACAACGGATTAATTAAAAAGTACAGATGTGTGTTTATAAGTATACATTTTTAAATAAATAGAAAATTGTTTACACAGAAAAGCTTCATCGCATAATTTTTAATAAGTTTAATTTTGAAGCCGTAAACTGAAATTGTGTACTGCGGTTTGGGTCACACCGATCTACGTGGTCTAACCAGCGGAGACACATGGCATTGATGGCTGCATGCCAAAACATTATGGGAATTGAGTAAGTTAAGCATTAGGTAGAGTTTAGTATAGAGGTATTAAAGTAACTAAAATTTAGCTGTAGATCGATAAATAACACTATTTTTTGTCGTCATGAATTTATCAATAAACAATCTATCCTCTACGGGGGTTGAATTTACAAAATGCCTTTCTTAGCGTCTACCTACTCCTTATTAGAGAGATTTTTGAGATTTCCTGATCAATTAGGGAGTGGTAGGTACCTATATCGCTTTTATATAGATAAAGGATTGACTGCTCCGATTTTTTATGAAAAGAAAACGTGTTTAAGACTATTCGCAGAAGTTCTGGTGATGTTTTTATTGTTTTTTCTATCACCATAGAAAGGCATACCGATCGCTTCTTTTTTAGAGATACCTAGTGAGTACTCGAGGTAAACAAAAAAATATCGTCTAACTTTTTTTGTTTTAAGTCGTTAATATTTCTGTCTCTCCAGAATTCCAGATTGCTTTTATGTTTGAGAAGTAGGCAGACTGGTGGGTGCCTGTATTAGTCTAATGTGAAGGATTGCCGATACAAGTATTAAATAAAATCAAGAAGGCAGTAATATTTTGAGCTTCTAGAATACTACAACTTGAGATAGCATTGAATTTTTTGTTGAAGAATAAATCGAAACAAATAGGGCGGAATAAAAGATCGCGGTCACTCGTATACGCTTTATTTTGTTTTATGGATTTTTGTTGGTGCCTACTGCCTACATACGACTTACGAGTACCTAGAGATGTGGTTTGTATCGTATTCATGTACAGTTACGAACGAAGGTTGAATGAAATAGTTTTCATTATTTCAACTTTGGTAAATCTGGAGATCTGTCTTTTTCGTTGTGGATGTGATTTAGAGTTATGTCTATAAAGTGATACATGTTGAATTATCGAATCGACTAACTATTATAAATTTGTAGCGCAATCGCATTGTAATGGCTGTACTAATTAAAAAAATATTTAGCTCATAGATACCTATATCGTATTTTGGATTGAGACTAGTACAGAATACTTTTAATCCTAAAGTTAAACTTAGGCTGAATCCCAGATAAAACCTCAAATCAATAGAGTTTATATTTTAAGATAACTGAACAATAAATTCCTTAAAGGTGTTAAAGTAATCAAATGACAAAATGATTAGAAGTGCGGTGGTTCAGTAAATTGAAAAGCAGTTTGTTATCGGCAGTAGGTACACGTTCCCTGCGGACGTAGTGGCTGCTGGCTGTACAATAAGAGCCTTTTCCACGCGGCATTTTAAACGCAAGCACAGACTGCGCGATTATACTGCGAGTGATCATTCTGTGACCTAGTTGTTGCACTAATTATAAGGGTAAATGTGCCTAACAGATTAAAATTTGAAACGTTTTAACTTATAACGATGTTGTACGAGTAGGTACGTGATTTGAAAGTGATGAGAAATATCTTATGAGTTTTAAGCGATGTACGTACAATCAATACAATCTAGTCTTGGCCTTCGTAAACTAGTTATTTATTATGTATCTACATTTAATACACTAGCTGCATTTTACTTTGGTAACAAAGATAATTAAAAAATATTTTTACGTTCAATTCGAGTTGGGTCATTTTTTTTAAATTAGCAAAAACGTAACAGCAAAAATTACTGCGTTCTAAATAAAAATTCTCCGATCGCAGCGATTAAAATGTTATATGGGAATACAGCCTAACACTTGCCAATACAATCCAGAAGCCTTTCCGATTTTTATAACATTCCCAAGCAATTGCGAACGTAGTTGGATATTCGTGAATTCGTTCAAACACAAATAATGGCGCTCACAGTTAGGTACTACGGAACTTTACATTCTTCTCGCTCAACTTGATACAGAAAAAATAAATAAAGAATGTTAATCTATCTCTATATAGGCACATAAGCAAAGTCGGGTTATTTACACCATTTATAACTCGAAAATGGCTGGACCGATTTTTATGATGTTTGATTTTTTGGATTTGTCTCCGCCCCGAACAGCAGAAAACTATAAAAAATAGAAAACATTCACGAAAAAAATTTATTAAGGAAATTATTATTGTCATACGTTTTGTATAGAACGACTTTTTTGACAATGATATAAGGGATTGAGTGATGGTTTAGATTCACAAAATGGACCCGATAGGTGGCGCTGGAATCAGGTTTTAATTTCAGGGCAGGACAACGTCTGACGGCCCCACTAGTAGATAAAAATGAACTTTGGAGATGTGACGTTTTATTTTTGACGTTCCAGTTCGTTACCAGTGATTTTACCATTGATCCCAGGATAAAATTATCCTTTATATGTGTCCGGGATCCAAGCTTATGTAGCTTTTGTATGCAATTTTCATCAATTCTAGCATGACATGCATGCTCAGTTCACATAATAGGCGATAACACAAAATAGGAACATATATTTTTTGTTACTTATTTTAAATGTGCCTACATGTAGGTATGTCAATTAGCCTAATACATAAAACTCTACTTGCGAAAACCTAATAATCGGATTAATATTAACTTTCAAAATTGTTTAAACTGTACTTATCAATATAGAATCAAATAACATTAACAAAACTACGAATTGTACATTTCAGTTCCGAATTACGGAAAAACTGCCCATACCATACCCATTTAAGGAAAAACGTGGAAAAAATCAGAGCAATCAGCTTTTTAATTATCACTCTTGTTAAATCTCGTAAAAGCTTGGACGAAGGACAGTTTCCTGTAAAAAAAACTGAACGAAGCGATTTTTTCTTTATAGGTAAAATACGAGGTAAAAATACTGAGGAAATAAATTAAAAATCCTCGCGTAACGTACTTGTCTAATTGGGTCACGTCTGATGAATGAGTTATTATTGGAGTGTCAACATTGCCGGCTCTTCTCAGCAAAAGCAACTTTCCGAACCGAGCGTTAGAATTTTACATGAGTCAAACGTGACGATTAAAAATGTAATGAGTTTATTTATTAAAGATATTTTTGAGTTTGAGTCGAATAAGGAGCCAATAAATCGTGATTGCCATTACATTTATTCGTGTATGTTTAAAGGTTTAGTCATATTTTGGCGCTATTGGCTGCTGTTGTTGGTAGCGGAAAATAATTGGTAAACAAATCCCCGGCGGACAAAGCTTTGTATTTTCTGCAACGCATTGTGGCAAATACCGTTTTAATCAGAATAGAGCAGTATTGTGACCGCGAGATTCTAATAAGTAACAAAAGTACCTACCTACCTAAGTAGGGATTTAATATTTACAACAAATGTACAAAATATACATGCAAATGTACAATTACAATACATAAAAAACATCTTCGAGGCTGCCGCTGCTGCCGATCGGCAAGGTTCCCAGAAGGCTGGCAGCGTTTCCTCTTTGGATGGCCAAGCTGATGTAAAGCTAAGTAATGCTAAATATATGTAAGCTAAGTATATGTTGTGTGCATGAAAAAGTATATTTGTTCCGAGTCTGTTGGGTGCCAAAACTTATCTTTCTAGTTTCCATATTATCTCTAAGCTGCGATGTTTGCGATCGCGTGTAAAAAAATACCATTATATTTATTATGGTACATGTACCTATACAAGGAGATGTAATTGAACTGATTATGGATATGAAATTAAGGAGGAAGGAGCTAGGTAGTTGAAAATACATATTCTTTAAATCTTTTGGAGCTATTTAAAAGCACGTCACCAATTACTTGCAAAAGATAGTTAAATCGCTAATTAGAAGTTGATCGAATATACTGAAACGACTTACTTAACCAATTTTTATGTTGTCCATTAATTCAATAAAGCCACGGTTTGTGTAAAATTAACGATTAAGTACACTTCACTAAAATTGAGTTGAGTTTTAAACTTGCTCCATCCATTATGAGTTCACTGTACAGAACAGGGCGGCACTTGGTGGTAGCGTTTCGAATCCCGTGGCGATGGTTATCTATTCGAAATCATTATACCTATATAAAAGCACATACAACTCGCTGATTAATCACGAAATCTCAGAAAGTATAAATGCTACAAACTTGAAACTACATCTTTAGTCACTAAGAAATATTCTTTGAAAATTCCACCCTTAAATAGAGAACGCGAGTGAAACCGCGCGGGACAACTAAACAATAAACTTGAGCTTTCGGTTAAGGAAACCATCGTGGGTAACTTATAGCACGGTGGTAGGTCATTTTGTAGGTAGTACCCGCCTGAATAGCCTCTTGAAAAATTATCGCCAAGCATTAAACCCATGTGTTGCTGTCACACCGATAGAATTACTTTTTACTACGTTTTTGTGGTTTTATACTCTAGGGCTAGCCCTATCGCACCAACCCTGCGCCGACCCTGTTTTCGTGAGATGATGAACTTCACAACGATTTTCACTTGTCGTGAAAGCTTTTTGTTCTCTTTTAAAATATATTTGCTGGGAATTGAGCTTTTATATTATTGTTGTCTAAAATTTTCATTGAGTGTTCATCTATATAGGACATGATAATTCAATTTCGCTTAAAGCATAGAAACATCTTGTTTATGCCTTTATGCTTTCATGTTTTATGTAAGAAAGTATTATTGCGGAAAATTGAAAATGATCGTAATGAAATTGCAATGTCATATTGCCAAAAATGTATGGCACAAGCTTCGATTTTTTGTTTCTAAGCTGCACTTGAGAGTCAGTTTCCGCGATTATCAACTTCGGCTATACTATGTATCATCTTTAACATTACCACGCTGAGATTGGTCAAACACAAATATTAGCAAAATAAAAAAGGGATTCCAAACACTAATATACCTACCTCAATTCAATATATTTTACAGAACGGTACTAAAAGGAACAATGCTATCTCTAAAAGACTATGCAAAACTCTTTATGAAGACAATTCGTCTTCTCTCAACAGTCCCCGTCTCAAAAGTGTAGTTGTTTTAAAACTCAACTCTTGTAGTTAATTATTGAGATGTTACCTAACTAAAGTTACAGAATTTCCCGAAGGACCTTTAAAAGTGGAGAAAGAGTTCTCTAGATAAAAGTGCATAAGTTATCTCGAACCACAGTGCGGTAAGAAATTATGTCGAGTAAATTGTGTCTAGAAACTTTCGTATATGACCCTATTTTTCATTAAGTGTCGCAGTCGAAAATTTTCTTCAATGAATTTGTAATAAAACTAGTTTTAGATGACAAATGATAGATAGACAGGAGAGATAGATAGTACTTTATTGTTTCACCACAACTCATTGGAGTTGGGCATCTGCCATAATGGCAAATTACTAATGATACTTACGGATTGAGTGTTGGGTAATTTGGAGTAAAACTAAACTAGGTATATTATAGGTACGACGTTATCGTTCAAAGTGAGTCTATAAGCCTAATCAAGAATTATCATTGCAAAAATATTAAAAAAATTTAAGACTAAAACAAAAGAACTTTAGTCGTATCTTATCTATCTATATGCCACACGCGTTATACTTGTGTACAGGTGCTGCTTGTGGGGGCTGGTCTGCTTGAGTTTGTTGTTTACTAAATCACTCGTAACTAAATTCAATTTCTTTATTTAAAAGTTACTAAATTCAATTTCTTTATTTAAAAGTAATTAAATTCAATTTTTTTTGCCGCCATAACACACATAAGTATATTATCAGTAAGACTATATAAATAATTATAAAATGTATTTTTTTAAAAGAGTAATTGCTGAGTTTATTGCCGGCTCTTCTCAGCAAAAGCCACCTTCCGAACCGAGCGATAGAATTTAACATGAATCAAATTGACGATTAAAAATACTTGTAATGAGTTTACTAATAAAGAAATCTTTAAGTTTGAGTTTACAGAGATATTTGTATCATGAAAAAAATACTTATCCGATTTAAAAAATATATCATCTATAGCGAGCTACATTATTAGCGAGTAAAATGGGCTATATTTTATTTTAATTCCCTCCGGATCGCGGGAGAAACCGTGGGGCGGAAAGCTAGTATAAAATGATTTAAAATTCAGTCCCTGGAATTTCAATTCCAGATACCTAACAACTCTCTTTTCCTAGGGTTTCCCTTTACAAATAAGTTAATTGAATCGTGATGGAACATAGAACTAATAATCGGCACTCAATCCGCGGACATTCAGGGCAGGCCGGCGAGTTAAATAGGTCGGAAGCGGCCCTTTGGTCCTGCGAATACTCGTTAGGGGAAACCTTTCTCGGAAGGACACACAGTAGGAAATTATTCAATTGTAAACTTGTTTTTCAAATGGTATTGTGGATGTAATCTCATAGAAACTCTAAATTGTATAGACAACAATTTATAATGATAACAATGAAATTATTTTTAAATGTTATGTAAATAATCCTTTGCTTACGCTTGATATGCTATGCTATGCTATGCTATACTAGGCTATGCTATGCTATATTTAAGACCTATTTCTATGAAAATCTATTCAGATGTAGACGCAGCTATTTTAAATATAGAACTAAACCGTAAACAAGATTGAGCAAAAACAAACTTTTGTTCACCTCTTTGTTACATTAAAATATACTATTATATATGATAGCCTAGTGCCATTGAGCCTATTGCTAAATTGCACCAGCAGTATAGCAAACAAAAATCAATGGCAAACCGATAGCCTATTTTTTGTTAAAAATAGGTCTATATTTTTTCCGCAGCAGACAATTCTGTGTCTTGTCTCATGTGTCTTCAAAAAAAGCACAACCAGAGTTCATCAAGATCAGTAACTCATTATGAAAGGGTTTACATTGTCAAAACTCAAGGACAATATGTAGTTAATACTTACAGCACTAAATAACTGCGAGTAGAAGTAGCAGATGAGCGTCATTGGGATGCAGTAGCTCCAGACGAAGATGCAGGCGACGAACACTTTCGTGTCTTGGTCGTCGGTGAAGTAGTCGAATGAGCACGTGGTGAGGAATCCCTCTGTGAGGAAGTTAGTGATGATTTAGGACACTACAGTAAAATTAGAGAGTTTCGCAATTGAAACCCATCTATTTTCAAGGAGCTTTAAAAAGGTAGGAAACATATTAAGAACACTACTCCATAGGCGATATATAAAAATGAATTTGAATATAGTTATTGGAAAGAAATAACTGAGTAAATGACGCTTCAAAACAAACACCTCGGCTGATGATGAAGCCATAGGAGAAACATTCAGAACATAGTAAAATACAAGAATTTTAATTGTATTTCAAAATAATTATAAATAAAGAAGGAAAAGAATGTCCTTTAAGAATAATCAGAGCGACTGTTCGGTGTTCAGTAGGGATAACTTCAATAGCTTGTGAACTATGGAGAAATAAACATTATGTTTGGAAGATGCAAGGTGGAGTTTTGGCTAAAAATTGTAACATTGTATTGAGTTGCGGTGAGAAATAACCAGTAATCAGAAGCCAATGTATAGCTGGTGCTTAAAAAATATAAAGCTGATTATCCAACCATTATGACACCACTTAAATAACAATAATGTAACGAAATGCTAAACTGTCTATTACTCATCGAATTATGCATTATTAGTGGAGACAATGGATGTAATCCTGCTTTCAGCGGATGCAAACAATTTGCACACAATTGATGCGCTTAATAAGTCATTTGGTTCGGGTGCTAAATGTTTATTAACCTCTGTTTCTTTTACCAGTGTTTTCCGATATTAATCAACACGAATTACTTATAGATAATCATCATTTATGATTGTTTTTTCCTTGATATAATCCACAGACCTATTATCTAACTAGACTTCGTGTACGTGTTTCGCGTGTCAAAGAGCAGACAATTTGTCTGCTTTCTACGCTGCTTCATTTAGTCCGCGATCGACCGTTATTGCCTTTGGACGTCAACCGACATCTAGAAAAATGCCTGGTTTTTCCGTAAGTTGTAAAAACTGTACAGGAAAAGCCAAACCCAAATAATGGACATGTTTCCTACCACAAGTAAGTAAACTGACACGGTTGGTCTTCATACAAATTGAGGTAATTACGTTACCTATCTAACTAGTTAAATAATAGGTCTGTGATATAATCAATCTGAATTAAGTGAGGACTCTCAAAATATTGTAGTTACTAATTGGTAAGTATTACATCTTTCTGATTTCACTAGAGGTGTGAAGTAGTTTCCATGCTGAAAATTTGAATGAAAATTCCATGAAATCCTGAAAATTTACTTACCAGGTACAAAACGTCCCCATATCTTTGCGGCAGGAAGAATGGTGAAAGGTAATGCCCAAAACCACGTGAAGCCGATCAGTAAACCAGCTTGCACTTTGTTTATTCTCCCGTCAAGGGGGCATGAGATTGTCCTGTTTGAAAACAATTCCATTATTTAATAAAATAAACAACAGACTGTCACGTAAGTCGTAATCGCTATAAAAACGTGTCAATAAGTTGTAATCGCTATAAAAACTTACTTGTATCTATCAAAAGCGATCACGGCATTAGTAATGGCTCCTCCAATGCCAGATAAAGAGCCGAGAATCGCGTATACGTCGCACCCGAGCTGATACCCGACGAGTCGTTGGTAGAACGAGTTAACGATCAGCAGTGGCATTTCCAGCATCATCATTAGGTCGAAGACTGCTAGGTTGATGACAAACATGTTGCTTGCACTTCGTAAGGATTTTGACCTGGGTGAGGTTAAATCTATACTAATATGTGTGTATCATAAAGAGGAAAGATTTAATTGTTTGTTTGTTTGAATAGGCTCTGAAACTAAAGACTGATTTGAAAAAATCTTTCACCATTACAAAGCTACATTATCCCTGATGAACATAGGCTATATTTTGTCCCGGCAAAAGATAAGATCCCATGGGAACGCGGGTGAACCCGCGGGGAACAGCTAGTTTTGGTATAAAGATAGTAAGGAATAAAAAAGATACTCTAATTAGAAAAAGAAGATACACAACAAATCAGAAAAGATCACTTTTTTATTTTATTTAAGACATTGCTTTAACTACATAAGTAATTTTATCAAGCCATGTAGATTTTGCTTAACTAATATAAAAACTATATTGTTCATTCATGAGTCATGACTAACACCTAACACCTGATCATGATTATACAAACATTATATTCTGTTGAGACATTGTCTAAAGAGGTAGCTGCTTTGATAAGCAATCGAACATTAATAATGACTATTACTGTTCTGGGCACGAATGTAAAAGGCATTAAACTAACGCCAATCTAAAAGACCTCCTCTGTGACCTGATTTTAAGGTCAATTTGCAGTGAAAGAGCTGTTGATCCCAGTCACACAGAAAGTAATATACTTAGCAACTTTCCGGCCTATAAATAGGTTACATTTTTAAATGTAAATCTATTCTTGTTCATGCAAGAACTAAGAACTGAAGTCAAGGCACACAATCAATGCAGTAAAGATGAACTTCGGAATTTTAAATCGATCTTCGTAAAAGTTGAATGTACTTATTTGTAAGTGCAGGAAATAAAAGTGCAACTGAGCCGTTTGTTTGAATGTATAAAAAATGATATTATGATATGATTATTATGTCATCGTAATCCTCTTTCAAAATATGGATTCTAATAAAGACATAATTTTAAATAATAATATACCTTTTAAGCTTCTTCTCTAATAAGAAAATACAGTAACAATAGTAGGAAGAATTAAAAATATCATTTTCAGCGAATGTATAGCTATATTTTTTATTTGATTCTAGACAAAAATATATTTTAAAGTTTATATGTAGGTATAGCTACTACGGAAGCCTTGGGGGCTTATCAAATAAAGGTGCCTACTAAAAATAAAAAGAGAAACGACGAAGATAAATAAAGTAGGTACGAGTATTAAAACTGGTAGTCAGAACATTGGAAACGTTTTGAGAACTCGCGGAGCGCGACCCACGACGAGCGGTTTAGAACTTTGCTTCTGACACTCGCTCGGGAACTGCGTCCAGGATGTGGAAAACTTCAGGACATTACAATACGGGTTTTATAATTTATTTGTAGCTATAGAAAAGAAGAAAATGTTGAGTTCGTATTTCACAATATTGAGACTTAAATCTACCACAACTTAATCAAGTATCAACAACTTTTTTTTATTTTAAATTGCATTTTACCACAACCTTACTAGTAAGGTTCGTTTTGAATAGTTTCATAATAAACGATCTTTGGGTTCCCAATACTTTTGAAGGATGGATGATTGGAGATACAATATTTGATTCCTTTTGTAGAACGATGGTTTTGGAATTTCACTGTCTAAAATTATAAGCACATTCCTAATTAGACCACTCGTCTTTAAAATATTTAAATTAAATTCAAATCTGTCACGTCAAGATTTTCCTTGGTTGATGGCGGCACTCAAGCCGTCTCATCGCATCTCGGTGCGTTTAGAAACTTAATTAAATCACCGGCGAGTGACGTCAGTCAACACCACTCTAACTGATCGTCAAATTGTTCCACATTATTAACTCAGCCCAGGCTTAGCTGGGGCGTTTGGTTGTTTTCATTTAGTTTTTAGTCTTTTAGTCAACTTTAGTTCATTTGCTTGGAAGGTAGAAATGCACTCCTATATGTATAAGTTCAGTGCAGTTAAGAAAAAAAGTGCTTTACCAACTAAACTCACACTTTTTAAAGTTTTAGTTTAAAAATTCATTGAGTTACGTTAAAAATAACATCTATAGCAATACTAGACCAAAGATTTAAAGACAGAAAAAAAGTTATAATAGAATAAGTATAAGAAGACGCAATTTATTGCGTTACACCCATGTTATGGTTATGATTATGACAAAAAGATACTACTTTGTAACGTAGGTATCTACTGGTAAGATTTTCCATTTTTCACATACAACATGACCTAGTTCCGGGCAGCAGACTTCAGCGGAGTCCCCCAGTTAAATTCGCTTGCAAACATTATAGTTTTATTGACAAATAACGATCACTGATATTGGCATTCATTAGAAACTATGCAGCTATATTAAATACGCATGCGATGTTGCATGAAACAATAAACATGCATATGAGCGGTATCCAATATTGATATGCTTTAATTTAATCAACCAGCTTTTTATTTTAGCAAAGCTGTTTTGCAGAATTTAAAATAATACATGCTGCACGGAATTTGAAGGAGACCTTTAAAGGAAAAGAATAATTTTGATCATGAGGCAACAAAGAATTTGCGTTCAACAAAATCATGGGTAAAAATTATGATAAATATTACTTACGTGCTGAAAATCCATATAACGATCCCGTTGCCAGTAAGCGAAGTGAGCATCAGCATGGTGTAAATAAGTGCTAAGCAGTAGTGCCAGTATTTACTGACAGCTGGGAAGTTCCGCCAGTGGTCGTGAACGAGGTCCTGGTGCTCTTCTGGGATGTTCCAGCCCAGCATATGGTCGACCACCTCTTTTGAAACCCTGTAGTGGAAGAGTATATAGATGAATAATAATCTGAGATAGATATAAAAGAAGATGCCAAGATGATGAATGAAAAACGATAACATATTTTTTCACTTACGAGGCAAGCAACTTGAAAAATACATTGATATAGATATAGTTACTTACATTTTTAGAGGATACGCTATTGGCCCGATACCATATTCAGAGTAATTGTTCGCCATTTTGTGCGACTGTTGTTAACAAAATGGCGAGATTGAGAATATACCAAACTATTGTACCATTTGCTGAATTATTTGTGAAATAATGTTGTTTGATTAAAATAAAGGATGTTTTAATGACGAAGTGAGTAGTTCGACATAACGAGTCGCTTCTCACTTGTGAACTATCAGTAGCAGTTGAACACTTTTATATCGTTCGAAATAGTGCGTGTTTGTTAATTCCTTAATTCAATAAAATAGTAAAGCTTCTTATTTATTTGGTCAAGCGTGAAACACATTTGTTCCATGAGTTCTCAATCTGTTTGTACTGATTTATTTTTAAATGTCAGGAAAGGTTCTACTTCCTTAATTACTCACCATGATTTAGGTTTTGATTTTCATCTCATTGTAATAGAAAATATATTTTCATCGTATCCTTCCATTTCGTCTTTTTCATTTGTATCATTGTAATCGGCTTCAAAGGCTGAAACATATTATTATAATTCAGACCTTATTAACCATCTGAACTTGTATTCTTTATGAACTTTACCTACCTACAATCTACATACATAGGTTTTTCTTTTTATTCCAATTATACGGGAATAATAGGAAACTCTTACATTTAGACCTTCCTATTACAGTGAAGGAGATTGTGAAGCCATCCCGGTACCGTAGCTCAAGATTCCTTACGTCACGGGCCAGCAACGTGCCTGGAATCCATCCTTATTACGTATAGACTGATACTCGACTGTGAAAAGAGATATGTAGTGAGTAAGTTAGAATCTGATATGGAAAGATGCACAGATGAGGTAAAATTACCATGTTTTTTTTACCAATATTACATTAATGCCAAAGTGTTCCTTCATTGAGCAACAGATCGACGTAATTGTTGCATATAGGTACATAGTTAAGTTAATGAACTGCAACATGACATAGAAATTTTATACCGACGGGTAAATTCCCGGAAATAAACCTAGTAAATCCATAAACTACTTTCTACTCCTTGAACGATGTTTTATCTTATATTCTTATTCTAAATGTAGGCCGCATTTCGAGCGCTGGTATTTTTCGTCAAATAAATGGACCTAAGTACATAATTCCGTAATAAGGACACGGAGCAAGTCCAGGCCGCGACCCATTGGCGCCCGAGAACCGACCGACTATATGACTACTCTCTGAATGTGGCAATACGTCATAACATTAGATTTATTATGTTATTGGTGTGGATATTTTCACCTACCCGAATTTTTATTAATAAATGTTGAGCTGACC
This sequence comes from Ochropacha duplaris, assembly GCA_951361185.1. Lineage (NCBI taxonomy): Eukaryota > Metazoa > Arthropoda > Insecta > Lepidoptera > Drepanidae > Ochropacha > Ochropacha duplaris. The sequence goes on along the minus strand of OX592702.1, from coordinate 9,879,278 downwards.
AAGATAAATAAAGCTTTGGAACGATGAGATGATTCAATAAGTGAAAAAAAAACTTTGTCTCATTCGTTTGTCAATGGATTTTCTTATTTTTTAAATTTATTAACAAATGAGCTTGTTTAGGGACAAAAAAACAAAGTTGGTTTATTAAACAATAAGTTTGAGCCTTAGGTGAAGGAAAACGTCAGGAAACTGTAGTAAGTACCCCAATACTTACCAGGCTACTCTCAAGTTGACAATCTGTCACCAAACACCCATCGGTGTGTTCCGACAACTGCACTTGAGAGTCAGTTTCATTCTAGGCCAAACCAACACTTGCCATAGTGATATCATGGTCAAACACAAGCCTATGTCAAGTAAATGTTTTTCCTACTCCTAGATCCTTATTTATTAAATATATTAGTACAGATATAGCTGCCCCCGCGGTTTCACTCGCGTCCCTATAGGATTTTCTCGACGTAGAGTGATGTTATATAACCTGCCTTCCTCATAAACGGGTTATCTAACAAGAATTTTTCAATTCTTTCAAACAAACTTTTCAGCTTTGAAATATTTTATGGTAATAGATTTGATTAAAACTTACTCGTGTCAAAATGGCTGCCACTCGGAAACACTGGATTACCTACCCTCAAATTGCATATTACATATTGCAATTGCATTGCTCGTTATACCTACAATATATTGATTATGAGGTGAATAAATATCCTTTATATTATAATAATAAATCCATAGCAATAATGTAATCCAACAATTTAATATAAATAAATAAAACACCGCACAACTCCACAGAAAGGTTGTTTAGATAAATGTTATTTATCCCAACTTTGTTGCCTTTCAGGAATAATATCAAACTTGCTCTCTGAACACCTGTCGTATCTGAATTAATTTTACTTTGATTCAGATTTCAGAATTATAACAACTTGGACATTATGAGACCATTGTGCTTTCTCATCAAAATGGCGATGATAGCCATATGTTCAAACTTGCCGTCCCATAGAGTCCAAAACCAATTATGTACACAACTTGGCAGACGATCTATGAGCGACGTGAATTTATGAATGTGAGCTCGCTCTAGATTTATGATACCTTGTGTTGTATGAATATGTGTATCTAGGTACCTACATAAGTATGAAAGTACATTACTAGGTGAGTATTTCAAAACCTTTAGTCACTAGAGACTTTTTCTAAACCCACTAGAGTCTAGTGGGTTTAAAAAAACGTGTCGTGGTATCAGTGATTCGCAGTTGATTCAAGATAATTATTTGTATCCCGAGGGATCTTATGTTTTCTCAGGACAAAAAGTATCCAAAATATTAACTATGTCAAGATATTACGATGTGGTCACATTTTATTATATTTTTATTATTGTTTAAAAACTAGTTAATATTATATAACTATACTTATCTAATATCTACTTTAATTTAATTAGGTTATTTTAATTGTACATAGTTATTTATGTAACAAGTAAACGATAGACGTAGGATACATTTTCTTCTTTATGTTAGGTCCGTTACATACAAGTAATTAGTAATGGGTGGAGTACTGTGGAGACTAGCATTGTAATTACTTACCGTGCCGTTTTCAGTGTTTCACATAGATATGCAATGTGGAGAAAAACAAAAGCTTGAACAAAGTGCAGTTTTAATATTGCGAGTAGGGTCAGAACTAATAAGCAACCTGTGGTGGTAAGGTAAGTAAAGGCATTGACGAAAGCCGAATAGCGAAAGCGCATAATTTTCAAGTGTCCACAATTTATTTATTTTGTTACTAACTGTAACTTGGATAGTGATCAAAATATAGTTTTTTTTTAGTAAATGTTAACTACGCATAAAAATTACAAGACAAATTATAAAAACCATAACTTCCTATTGGTAGGGGAGGCAATGATGCTAAATTTGTAGTTACTCGAGCGTCTATGGGACCTACTGGAATTTGAAGATTAGGTGGAATAAAGAAAAAAAGGTTATGTGATATTTTCCCCTTCAGCGGTGGGGGGAGCGTCTACAGGGTTTCAAAAATGTAAAAAAAAACAGTCACCAAGAAATACTCGAGCGCGTCAGATATTAATAGGGTAGTCGCGCCACGTCTGTCTGATAACGGAAAAATAATAATCTGCCGTTTTGCGTGGTGGGGGTGGCCGTACGAAGGGGTCGAAAATATTTTTAAAAAAAATTTACTCGAGCGCGTCAGACATTGATAAGGGATGTTTAGTGAACCCTCCAGTAGCTCCTATTTTAAAGACTGACGATTTGGACGCGACCATCAGTCAGGGCCGATTTTTGAAAATGCAAAAAAAAATCGTGACCTTGATTTACTCGAGCGCGTCAGATTTTTATACAGGTGGTTCTTCTTGATGGCCTTGTTGTACTGACCCATAATCTGACTATTATGTTGAGGATTTCCTTAATCTGACGGTTTGAAAAAAAATATTTATAAAAAATATCGAAATCTCGAAAATGGTTCAAGATATCGAAAAAAACTTTGTACAAAAGTTGTAGAAAATTTAATCTTCTACAATATTTATAATGAATACATATACCAAAAAACCCATAGGAAACGAGATATTTGCAATAAATGGTTTTTTGACCTTTGACCTTGAAAAATCAGTAGTCGCGGGCACCCTAAGATAAGTAGCTTTTGAGACAAGTTTTAGGGTGTCAAAATAAAGGTTTATACAAGTTAATAGCTGACTATCTCTCATTCTGAGGTGAAACTCATAATATTCCTGGACTATACACTTAATAATGATTTTAGCTACTTCGGCTTGTGCAAATCGGCAGATTAAGATATTTCCGTGATTCGTGACTAATTTCCTTCAAAATAAAAAAAAAACTAATCGCGCTCGAGAAAATCCAGGTGACGTTTTTTTTTTGCAACTTTGCGAGTCTCCAATTTTCTTTCGTCACGCCCAAATTGTCAGATTATTGAAATGTACATTATTTTGCATGTAACTAACTTACCTTACCTTAATCTGACGCGCTCGAGTATTTCAAACCATCGATTTTTTTTTACAAATCTGACGGGCTACCCTAGGCGTTCGACACTATATAGAGGGCTCAGATTTGGTGAGAGTACTTCACAAGGTGCAAGGTTGCCCCCCTTATGTTAATCTGCCGCGCTCGAGTAAATCCCGAAATCCCCTATTCGCCTCCCCTACCATATAGACGATAGTGGAAGAATGTATCGTGAATTAGTCCTTGTTCTGATAGTTTACCATTCAATTCAGTTTATACCGCACGGTCGTGTTATTTTGATTTATTATTATGAATTGAGTTAAATTAAACTATGGTCTATTAAATCTTTTGGTAATGATATAGATCATTAATTTGATATTTTTGACTCAATAGTAAATCACCAAATGCAGAGGTATTACAAGATGGTGGGCACACCATTATAATACTCTTTGGGCCCGCACACGTCTCCACTCCACGGTAAATCATTGTTCCGTGAAAGCGACGCTCCATTTACAAATTGCTCTGAGCACGCTCAATGAGAACCCCGCCAGAAATCGTGGGGCTGTATAAATTTGAATAAATGGTTTGAGGAGCGGGCTGCTGCCACTGCGCCGCTTTTACACGGTCATTCTGCATTTTTCTCGGTGTTGAGGTGTTTCAGATTGCAATGGCAGTTAGGGACGTTTTGTATAAAGATAATTTTGGTTGCAGCTAACCTCAATTGAAAATTTGTTAAATGTTTAGCCACGAAATTATTGTAGACAATGGCAAGCATAGTGTAGATGAACAATTACAAGTATTTTAATGCTCGAATTAATCCAATTAATTAATAAAACACTTATAAAAAACAGTATAAAGAATGAACAAACAGTTAAGAATCTAAAAAATATATAAATCGTAACCACTACCACAGTATAAAGATATCTTTATACGGTGCCACTACGCTGCTCTTCAATCTGAAATTTTTGAAACATTTTCTGCTCTTTTTATTTTTAGCTTCAAAAGTCATAGAGCTTTTATAGATACGATTTATAAAAATGCTTTTGTTTTATTGTGCAGAAGTTTACTATTAAACGCACGATGACATCGCGTGTGTATGGCCATAACATTTGTGCCTCACCCCTTTATAAAGACTCATAAGAATTTCGCTTTGCCACGCTTTGGAAGTGAAAATTGTTCGGAGTGTGTTTTTAGTTATTGTTCTGTGAAACGGAAAATGAAAAGTAACGCTTAGAGGTGTACTTATTTGGGATTAGTTTGAGATGATTACACTTAAGTACTTTATATTTTATTTATATAGGTGTGAATATCGTATTTTATTAGTTTATGTGCACCGAATTTTTAGAACTTTTTAAGAAGCTCGTCTAAGCGATTAGAACTTATAATCCCCGATTACTAAGTTACTACGTCATCAATGAATGTCTTAATTGTTTGGAAGTATTTGTGGTTGTACACTGGATAGTATCAGCCACCTTTAGCCACATCAAGCTATATTATGTGAGTTGACATCCAACTCTATAACAGGCCAAACCATTGGGAGTTTTAACAAATAGCGTTAACAAGAAAACCGTTGGAAACAGCCGTCAGCTCGGAATTCCGAGAGCTCCACTCAAACTTATAATGACATTTAGATATCCTTGTCATCGAGGTTGAGGGAGGCCAGAGCCCAGGGTGGGGTGGACAGCGCCTCGGAAATTATCGGCGAATATTTCTGGATTCCCGACCATTTGACATGTAATTTACTCGGCTTCGACGCCCAAATGATTCAAGGGTGTTTATTGTCTGACGATTTAATGTTTTTAAGACTTTCTTCGAATATTTCCCTTCGATTCCGTTAGATTGAAAGCTCGCGTCATTAATGTGGAAATTTAATTTGAACGTCTTTAAGATAAGGGGATTTTTGTCTGAGATCTGAGGGTGTTTTCGTTTCAAATAAATTGTTTTTAAATCTTGATAAATGTGATCGGTAATGCATTTTGCTTAAATATAATGTATATTTAAATGTTGCGAACGCGAATATTGGAACTCGAATTATCATTTCCATTTTTCTTTTTTGAATACGTACCTACTTACTTACCTATTAATATTAACTCTGAAAAATCACCGGTTTTTTTTATACTGGATAAGCTTGTGTTTGACCACAATCTCACCATGGTAAGTGATGATGTGGCCGAAGATGGGAACTGGCTCTCAAGTGCAGTTGTCGGAAATACACCGATAGGTGCTTGGCAACAGATTTTCAACTTGAGGGTGGTAGCCAGCCAGTCGGGTACTACAAAGTACATTTCTTTTAAATTTAATGGAGCATTTCATATAAAAATCATTATAACAAATATAATCGACCAAAAATTAATAACAATATGCCACAATATGTACTGAAAAGTTGTATGCGGTATTGTAACCTCATTTGGTGACGTCACAAAACATGAGGGCGCTCCTTAAAAGCCTCCCTCGACACCTCGGGACATCCTGTTTTGTCACTTTGTGACATGACACGTCACCCCGTTAGGTACGTGGGTTCAGGGCTGTCATACGGGTTCTTTAAACTTGTCTCAGGTTGATGTAGCTCAACTTGTTATTTGATTTACATTGTATTTACAATAACAAAACTATTAGGGGATTCGTTTTAAAGAGTGAGGGAAGAGTACTCTCCAGACATATTATATGGTTTGTGTAAATATGAGGAATAATGAAACGTAGTATTTGTGAGGCGGTATTTTAAAAATAAATCTGTATTTACTTGGAATTCATCTCCTGGAGTTTTATAAGCCTTAAATACGAAAAACAACTGAGTTTATAAAATTACCACACATAATACATTTACCACAAAACGGTCCCGTTTTGTGGTAAATGTAAATATTGTGGTTGTGTTTAAGTGCTTCCATTTTCTTTTTTGCTATTATTGATTGGTTGTATCTCGCACGATAAATGATGATATGACCGAAAGAAACAGGTTTTCTAATGAGATATCTCTGTTTGTATCATCCCTATTGTTGTTAAGCCTCCCTTCGGTAATAAGTTGTGTAGCTAGTTTGATTGAAACCAACCTTAAATTAACAACATAAATTCAATTTTACACTGCGGTCTACTTGTTATAAAGTCAAAATCCTCCAAGAATGAGAAACAGCGTGTGAAGTTACACGGACGATCGAGGTGGCTCTGTGACATGTGGTTTTAAACTTTACTTGTCTGCGGTGGACATAAACAATTGCTTTTCTGTGGGAACGGGTCTATGATAAATTATGGTTGATTTTTTTGTTTTTGGATACAATAAAAAGATAATTTTATTATACCTATGTAAAATATAAATACCTAATGCAGTAATCTGTTATTTTTGTTTATCGTATTCCCACGATTTTTATCCGATGTAGGTAGGTACTAAGAATACTCACCGTATAATTAATAATGTTCTCTCCTTACCTACCTATCTATTAAGAATGCACATTTTTTGTTATTAATCAAAGTCTCTATTATTCTAAGAAAATGATTGTTTTATTTAGTCCAAATCGTAGGTAGGTATTAGCTTAAGAACTCATAATATGGGAAGCCGACACCTCAGGAAGCTCTGTAATCTTGAAAAAGAAATGAAAGAATTTTATTAATTGGACTCCAAACACCAAAGACTGAATTGCATTTTTTTATTTAGACCTACCGACCTGAATCACAGTCGTAGGTAAAACTTGTGAAAATATCCAAACCGAGGGCATTTTAAGTAAAAACAGCAATGAAATATAAATAGATATTTATATAGCTTTGTAGTTCTCATAAAGCGTCATTTAAACGCATCCGCATTGTTCCATCAAGCTGAGTCCCGTGAATCAATTCCGGAGCCGCTCCCGTTCAACTCAAATGACAATGACACAGTCATATGCGAATGCGGTTCTCGCGTTTGGCGGGAAATGTGAAAAGCGCGTCGGCAACCGATGTCATAACACATATCATACCGCCATTTTGTTACCTCTGTGGTTTGGCGGGTGATTTTTGACGCGTGCTTTTTAAGTTGCGGCTTGAATTAAAATTAAAATTTACGAATTGTTTTTTTTGCTATCCAGTCGAAAAAAATATTTTCAGCAAGTGATACCGTTGTCTTTCTTCGTCTATTGATCTAAATTACCGGCATTTTTTTGAGTACCTAATATTGATACGATGTATGCTTTAGGCACCATCAATAACGTAATTAACATTAATTGTTACGTCAGTAACAATATAGACATTACAAATACGAACATGTTTTAGAAATATTTACAAAAAAGCAATATTTCGAAACAGTTTCAAAACCGCTGTCGCAATGTTAAACCGATATAATAGTTGAAATCGTATTTGTGTTAAGTGGTTTATTTATCGGTATCAACTGGATTATCGGAAGCGTTAGCCCGTAAAGCCTCTTATTAGTGGATAGATCACCAGCATTAATTCGTTTTACAAAACAGTCAGTCGACCGACCGGCGTTGATTGGTTGGCAACATTGAGTTCGAAATTCAAATATTTTTATGTTATAAACATAATTTTCGCTCATCGTGACTAATGTAGAAGAAAAAAAGTCCTAAACCCTATAGGGTTAGGATCCTTTTCTAAAAGAAATTTCTTTTACTTTTTGTTACTGTGAAGTGGAAAAAAGGGGTTTTAATTACAAAATAAGCGTTAAATAGATGTAAAATAGCAGTTGGTGTTAAATTTAATATTAGGTAGGTACTTTTAACTCTCTATTTTGTTTTCCTTAATTATTTTTCTCTTCCAGAAACTTTCATCTTATATATGTTTGTAAAGAAGGTACTTCTCAATTAAATCAATAATATTCGGTATCTTTGGAAACTGCCAAAAATATTATTCGGAGAGGTGTTTGATACACATTCTACATCCTTTCTAATATACTGATGTTGGTTAATGGAGTTGGTGTTGGAACCGTTTTGTATTAAATGTATTTTGTTTATTATTTTATAAGCAATGATTTTTTATTGCCACAAATAAATTTATATTCTTTTTTCTTTTTATTTCTCGAATATGAAGCATTTGAAATAAAATGTTGTTATGGTCTTTTAACCAAACTCTATTAATATTTTTACATATATAAATCGTTTACTATCCAGAGCATATAGCGTAGATTAAATTAGTCCTAAAATTGGCCCAGTGCGTTGGCGCAAAGTTAACATTTCTTTATTTAATCATTACAAATTCAAATTCTGAAATACTCGTAGGTATTGAGCCGCACCCACAGCACCCACAGCTACCATGTTCTAATTTCAAATTGTATCTACACGAAATCACGAAATAAATAGTCCAATAAATTTTACCATGAAAATAAAATCAAACAATAACCTGCCCACCAGGAAAGCGGGGCTGAAACAGCAAATATTGAAAAATATATCAATACAGTAGGAAATTATGTAATAATCTAACTTGAATACTGTTTTGCAGGTAATTTATCGTGTACGAACGGTACGCGGGTATTTACCAGATGCTAGAGCTGATCCTATCATAAAAACAGCCAATTGTTTTATTCGTTGACTGACTGATGCGATGTTATGATGATAATCTAGCACTGAATGATTTTACAGAGAGCAAGAGTTGATGGTCCTACTTTAATAATTGCTCACTTGAGTATCTAGGTGGTGGTTCGAGCAAAGGAAATTATTTAGACAGCCCGAATGTGAATGGCATTTGTTTGAATCATTTCGAGTGAAAATTTAACAGTGGTTACCAATATCATACATTTACATCGTGGAGATCCTAGGGGAGACTTTGTCCAGCTGTGAACGTTGTCCGGCTGACATGATGATAATGATTAACATATCATACTAATCATAAATGTATATAAATATTCTACTTATTCCTACTAATATTATAAATCTGAAAGATTGTATGTTTAGATGTTTGTAAGTTTGGATGTTTATTCCTCGATCACGCAATAACCGCTGAACGGATAATGATAAAACTTGGTACACATGTAGACACACATATATATATCATATCCTGGAATAAAACATAGGATTTTTATCCCGGGAACGCTTGTGAATCCTCAGGAAGCTAGTAAAAAATATGGTTATCTATACTAATATTATGAAGCAGCCGAGTTTGTTTGTTTGTTTGAACGCGCTAATCTCAAGAATTTGAATTGAAAAATTAATTTAGTGTTGGATAGCCCATGTATCGAGGAAGGCTAGCTATATAACATCAAGGAGCGGAGCATCAAATGAAAAATGTTGCAAAACCGGGGAAAATTTATTCCTTTCTCTTAAAAGGAATAATCTGTCTTCCGTTTTTTTTAAACGGTTTTAGTTACGCAACAATCATACGTATTGAATTGTTCCTACAAATAGTTTATATCCTGGAATAAGGATACTTTTAAACCCGGGAAAATATAAAATCCCATGCGAACGCGGGTGAAACGTAGTAACTATATTAATTGAACACCAACCAATACGATATAACCTGATATAACTGAATATGAGTAATAAAATTAATTTAACGGTTAACGCTTCTGCTATAATATAATATAGCAGAGCAGCTCCGCTCTTAATAATAATGTGAGGTAAAACGACTAATAAAATGTACCACACGGTCTTGGATGAACGTTCAAGTCAGGGTATAACACTAATTTGCCATGTTTTAACCAACTTACTTAACTAATTAAGTACTTATGAGCGGATAAGCTTAATCGTTACACGTTACATTTCATGGCTTGAATATAGTAATATTTTATTGCATATGCTATATTATGTACCTACCTATATATAGGATGCTTTGTATACTCCGAGAAAAATAAGATCCCACGGGGACGCGGGTAAAGCGGGAGTAGGTACCTAAGACAGGTTTTTTTTTTTAAATTCGAATGATGAGACGACAGATTAAACATCTACTCTGAAAATGACATAATTGAGACTTTAGAAGCTTTACATAACAAGCATCCACCTCCTTCATCAACTTTTTGCCTTTCAGATTTACAAAATTGCATTCCAGTATCTGATACAGCTCTAAAATGTATAAATAAAGATGTTTTTGGTGCCTTATCATCATTCCAAAGTGGTTCGGCGCCTGGAATTGATGCCCTCTCTCCACAACACCTTAAAGATCTCACATGTGGTCGTTGTGGTGATATTGGGGACACTCTTCTTGATGATCTCACTGGTTTAGTTAATTTAATGTTATCCGGAAGGGTCCCAAATGAAATATCACAAATCTTGTACGGCGCTAATCTCTGCGCTTTAAAAAAAAAAGATGGCGGAATAAGACCTATTGCTGTTGGCACCGTATACCGCCGCCTTGCTGCGAAGGTTTGCTGCAGAGCCAACAGAGATAAAATTAGAGATTTACTGCAGCCAACACAACTTGGTTTCGGCTCACGAGGGGGCTGTGAAGCTGCAGTACATTCGCTTAGGACCTTTCTGGATAATAAAGGCGGAGAGGTGCTGCTAAAGGTAGATATAAAGAATGCTTTTAACTCAGTTGATAGGGGCGCCCTTTTGACACAAATTTTTGAAAATATTCCAAATTCTTCAAATTTTTTATATCAATGTTATAGCAAACCTTCAAAATTAATGTATGGAAACAATTTGATTTATTCAGCTGTAGGGTGTCAACAGGGTGACCCTCTCGGGCCGGCCATCTTTAGCTTAGCCATTAATCCTATCATTAAGCGTTTGAAATCAAAATTTAACGTTTGGTATCTCGATGATGGGATTTTGGGAGGAGATGTGACCACTGTGTTAAATGATTTAAAACAATTAATAAAAGATTTTCATGCTATAGGTTTAGAACTAAATTTTTCGAAATGTGAACTATTTTTTACGGATACTTGCACAGCAAAAGATTTGGCTTTTGAATATTTTAATAGTTTAGCCCCTAATATTAAACTTTTAGACAGTGGTTCACTTCGTCTGCTAGGTTCCCCCATCCTTGAAGAATCAGTTTCCACCTTTGTCGAGGAAAAAATTCAAAATTTTCAAAATGTTTCAGATCGTCTTTTAAAAATTAATAAACACATGGCCTTCACTATCATCAGATACTGTCTTTTTGTCCCAAAATTTGTGTATACTCTTAGGTGTTGTCCACTTTGGAAGTACCCCAATTTATTACAAGACTTGGACAATACCATTAGAGATACACTCATCTCAGTTTTTAATATAAATTTTGATAATCGAGGATGGTCACAAGCCTCTCTGCCTATTAGGCATGGAGGCTTAGGCATTCGCAAAATTTCTAGTGTGTCATTGCCAGCCTTTTTGTCTTCGGTCTATAGCACAGATGACCTTATAAAGCGCATACTCTCTGTTTCTTTTCAAAATGTTGAGGTATCTTGCTTGACCGAGGCCAGAATTTCATGGCAATTGGCCTGCCCGAACATTGAACTGCCCAAGGTCCCCTCCTCGCAGCGGCTCTGGGATGACCCTCTCTGTGAACTGGTACGGAATAATTTATTAGAAACGTCAACCAGTTCCGCAGATAGGGCCCGCCTCACAGCTGTTTTTGCTTGGGAATCGGGTCTTTGGTTGCAGGCCTTACCATCTTCACATATGGGTACACTTTTGGACTCCAACACTTTTAGATCCGCAGTATGTTTACGCTTGGGCTTGCCGATTTTCTCGTCACATCGCTGTCAGTGTGGCACTGCTGTCGATCAACTCGGTCACCACGGACTATCTTGCATCAAAAGCGCAGGTAGATATTCGAGACATGCTTGCCTTAATGATGTCATCCGTCGGGCCCTTACCAGCGCCAACGTAACAGCTATTTTAGAACCAAATGGCTTGTTTCGTGACGATGGTAAGAGACCCGATGGAATGACACTTATACCCTGGAAGATGGGTCGACCTTTGGTATGGGATGCCACGTGTGTTGATACCTTAGCACCGTCTCATCTTCCAGAGACAGTGGATAGGGCCGGTGGTGCAGCCATGTCAGCAGAGAGCCTCAAGCGGCGAAAATACAGTAACTTAGATACAAGTTACATGTTTGAGCCGTTTGGGGTTGAAACTCTGGGTCCGTGGGGGCCGAGTGCACACCACCTTTTCCGAGAAATGTCAAAACGACTGGTCGACGCATCTCGTGACCAGAATGCTGGCATATACCTCGCTCAACGAATCAGCATTGCCATCCAACGTGGCAATGCTGCCAGCATTCTGGGTACGTTGCCTACTGACAACGACTTTTTTATTTAGATTTTATATTATTAGATTAATTACCTTTTAAATCGATATTAGATTTTAGTCAAAATATCAAAACTCTCTAGATGATTGAGTAACAAAAGAAACATTTACGCTTTTACGATTTAATGGAAGAAAAACCATTAAAAAATTTAATAAGGTTCGCGATTTCTTAGGTTGTATTTTTTTTCGAGACTTTTTTTTTGTTTTTTTTTATGTCACAAGTGACAACGAGGCAGGCGGGTCACCTGATGGTAAGTGACAATCGTCGCCTATAGACATTGGCAAACCAGGGGATTGCCAACGTGTTGTACACCTTATTACAATGCCTTAAAGGCGAACTGGCTCTGCCACCCAGTCGAGTACTACAAAGTACCCTACCACCGTGCTGTGGTTTCCTCACGATGTTTTCCTTCACCGAAAGCTCAAGCTCATTGTAAGGATTCGAACCCACGACCTTCGCCGCGGTATCCGACGTCACTTACCACTGAGCTATCATCGCCTTAGACTGATATTTTTGGGGTTACCGTCCTATCCGTAAGGTTACCTACGAGATTAGTATTCAGCCATCCCAATGGGAGGAAAACGTTGTCAGCTGAATTACCACGTTCTACTTCTCAGAATCTCATAGCACCAATTTTGAATTAATGGTTTCTACCGCTGTTGTGACAAACAGACGTAGAAAACTCACTTAAAATATACCTTCAAATTGCTTAACCTCTTGGTTCGGAGATGGGATCGTCCCAAACTCAAACTCAAAATATATTTATTAATTGAACTCATTACCGAAACTAAATACAAAAAATAGAATTCCAGGAATCGTGACTCAAGTTATTAATCGATATTTACCAGGCATCTAAACGATTTTCGGTAACAAAATAAAACATCAACAAAACTAGCAATTATCCTGTCTCTACATTATGAAAAGCCTGAATCGATGGCTTGACATCCACCGTTCCAAAGACCGAATGTCGACGACGTATCTTAATAAGGATTCTTTCAAGTTTTTCATCAGTGGCCTGCCTTATCGTTTGGTCCCTAATTACTTTTTCTCATTTTTTTCCGTCGGAGGCCCCTAACTGTGCCAGAGGGCGGCACTGATACGCGGGGATGGACGTATCGGATATTGTGAAATGGCGGGAATAACGTTTCCCGCTACAGCTTACAGGGAATTACTTTATGGTTGTACCATTATTCTCGAAATATAAATTGATTTGTTAGGGTTGAATTATTATAACTTTTTTCACACACACTAGATTTATGTGTGTGAAAAGAATACAAATCTTAGAAAGGAAAGGAAAAAGCATAAAACGATTTTTAAATAACCCATCATATTTATCTACATAGCTATTTATTTCATCACGAAGTTTTCTTTCAACTCTCAAATTCATGGTATAGATGCCATTGACGAAGACGCGCACCACTCATTTTCCGAATCCCTTACAATCCGAATCTACAAACTCCATCATGCCATTCTGGGTAGTGGGTAGTGAACTAGCACTACCCACTACCTAGCTATCATCACCATTAGTCTTATTATGGTTTGATCAATATCACCTACATGGACAATTTTAAATTAAGTGTTATGAAATAAATAATAAGGTACCTACATTAAATTTAACCTGTTTATAAAACGTACTCATAAATGCGGTTACATTTAATATTTTCTCGTCTACATCGCGTCTCGCTCAGTACCTATTTTTTAAATTAATTCCAGACCAAAAAGTTTTGAATCCTACAACCTCATTAATTAAAATGATGCTGGAATTAAAAGAAAATAACAGTGTTAAAAATACAGTAGTAGGCGCACGATGTGGAACACACATTTTATTTTGAATAATATACATTGTTATCTACATATCACGGTCTATTTGTCGCATTCGCTTTTTGAACGTTTAGCTGGATACACACGGGACATTATCTATTTGTGTGTGGTATATAAATTAGGTTACAAATCCTTCAAAACAGTAGAACCTTAGTAGAACTAATAGGTACATAATTAAATGTAGATATAAACTTTTTGAACAATTAAACTTACTTACCTATTTATTTTCAGTGCATAACATAAATAATTATCCATAAGTTCACAATTGTTTTTTGTTGCCTGGACCGAGATCCAAGCTTAAGCTTAACTAGGATAATCTTCAGTAAAGTCTACAGATATTTTAGTATTAAAAATACAAGCAAATACCTCCATCACAAAACGTTGGATAACGGAAAAACATTCTTTCTTGGGTTCTGTATAAAAATTAGGTTCGTACCTACACCTACATAATATTAATATAATAATACTTAATATTATGTTAGTCCTTGCACCTTTTGCTCTGATGATTTATTATAATGAAAATAACTCGAAGCCATAAAATAAATAAAAAAATAATACTTAGATCATTCAAACTTCGATCGTGCGAACCGCGCGCAAATAAGTTTACTTTTTTAATGGCATTACGGAACTCCATCGTGCCAGTGTCGAAAAGAGTCCATTGCGTAATATAGGTAATAAAGCACCATAGTTGGCGGAGTATAGAGTGCAAGCAATATTGGCAGAAGGGGGCTTCAAATGCAATTATGAAGCAGTGTGTAGCGCTGCCGCTCCCTCGGGACAACCGGGACGCACCCGCCCTGTCTATACAATACCATCGATGTAATGCATGCAATATTAAAATGCTATGAAAAGTACATTTTATTATATCACAAGCACGTCACCTAATGGTAGGTGACTGCCGTCGCCTATAATTAGCTACACAGGAGGATTTCCAAAGTGTAGCCGACCTTTTCCCTAATGCCTAGAAGGCAACTGCCTCTCAAGTGCAACTGTCCGCAACACCAGTAGCTTTTTGGAGATATAAAATTATTATCAACATGAGGGTGGTCAGTAATACAAAGTACTCTACCAAGCTATGTTTTCCTGACGATATTTTCCTTCAACGAAAGCGATGAGTCTTCACTTCATAACTTTATTAACATATTAATAAGCGTAAAATATTAACTTAAGTGTTAAAAATAAAAATATGTATATAATATTTATTGCTCCATGTTATTAGACAACTTGGTTGTTGTGGATTTGTTCCTTGTAATGTAACTTATCCATTTATTAAATTCTAGTTAGTTACTGTTATTATTTCAACCGTCTTTATTTCCGAATCTCATATCTCTATTCCAAACATTTGTTCAAATGTTGTAAGAATGCCATAATAATTTTAACTAAGTAGTGTTCGCCGACTGGAGTGGAAATTCGACTGTTTAATTTTTGATTCCTAACACCAAAACTCGTCAATAGCTAAAAAAAATCGGTTGACAAACAGATACCTACTGTGTATCCGTTTATACACAGTTTTTTCTTACCTGAATAAAAAATGTATGTTGTTTTGAGACAATCGTCTGTCCCATCTGCAAGCCAAGGGGTTTAAAGCTGCACGTTCACTTGATCACTGGTACGATGTGACGCTGTATTATGATGGTTATTCCCTTATATATTTATCTAGATCGTAAAAATTGCAATACAGTGTCAAGTGGTATGGACGGAAGTCTAAATTGTGTCTAGACACATAGAACCAGTTTTCCACAAGCTACATCTTCATATTTTCAAGGGCGAGTTGAGACGTTTTTAACAAGTTGGGAATTTTATCACAGTGAAAAGGAATGGTTTTCAATTTTTGTTTTATTCTTTCTACGGCTGATTTTTGAACCGATTCATATCGTTACTATTTTTTTTATTCTGGATAAGCTTGTGTTTGACCACAATCTCACCATGGTAGGTGATGCTGCGACCGAAGGTGGTAAGCACACAAAGCCTAGATGAGAACTTGCTCTCAAGTGCAGCTGTCGGAACACACCAATAGGTGCTTGGCGACAGATGGCCAGTCGAGTACTACAAAGTACCCTACCACCGTGCTATATATTATTCTAGATAATAGTAGATATATTATTTTTTCATCTGTTACTTCTAAAATTGATACAAATTCATATTCATAACAGAATGCTGTAATTGATATTCGCCATTGGAAAATATTTTTGAACAAACATTCATCTTCGTGTAGCAGGTAGGTATCTATCTGTAACGAATCTAATCAAATCCAGCACATACTAACCTATACGTAGGTACTTCTTAGTTAGTAGACGGGGTGATATTTCCCATGGGCACCATAAACACAACAGCTGATCCGATGTTGTATCCGCTTGAGAGTGACTCGAGTGCACTCTATGGCACGCATGGAATAACAGGCTATGAATTTATTTCTATGTAGTTTCGGCACCGATTGAAAATGCTGTTTGTGAAAAGAACACAAAGTATGGATGGAGTGTGAGCAAAGGACATGACAGGAACAATATTAGTTTTTTCAGTGAGCAACCTAAAGCCGGTGACAGGCCGATTAGCTTGGAGGCAATAAAATCTACTCGGACACTATTCGTGGGATCCATTCCCATTCAAGACAATATTTTTATATAAAATCAGCGAATTACATAAATTGTAGTAAAAATATGTACCTACTTATATCTAAATATTTATTTATATGCACAAAGCACAGCACAATAATAAAGTCGAATACCGCGGCGAAGGTCGTGGGTTCGAATCCTACAATGAGCTTGAGCTTTCGGTGAAGGAAAACATCGTGAGGAAACCATAGCACGGTGGTAGGGTACTTTGTAGTACCCGACTGGCTGGCTACCACCCTCAAGTTGAAAATCTGTCGCCAAACACCTATCGGTGTGTTCCGACAGCTGCACTTGAGAGCCAGTTCCCATCTAGGCTTTGTGTGCTTACCATCTTCGGCCACATCATCACTTACCATGGTGAGATTGTGGTCAAACACAAGCCTATCGAATATAAAAAAAAAAAAAAAGTAAATAAACAAAGAATTATCTATAACCATAAGAATGTATAATGTACTCTTCTACGAATACTAATACTTACTACGAATAAGCGCTACGAGCTACGAATAATGCCACAGTCTAGAAAATTGCTCGTTTCTCGCAGTGTATTCAAAGTTCTCAGAGGCCGTTGACTACAATGTCTCCTTTCCCTTTTACTCATATAGCTACACTCTTCCATAAATCGAAATCAAAGCTCGTCGGGATTGGAGCGCACTGAAGTTCGAGCGCTATTCGCATGTGAGTGAAGTGAAATGCAAATTTGTGTGCGTTCGAATACGCGAATAGAACAAACTTAAGTTGATTACAATTTGTAAACAGATCCAATGAAATGAGAATTCTCGCTCAATATTAAAAAATATATTTAAACCTAAATCAATAAAATGTTGAGGTGATATACAATTATTTCCTATGAATTCAAATTTATTTCATTCCAAAAGTTGCTACGTTTAATAAACGTGAAACGGATTTCGATCGCAAGTGTTTCAAGCATGCTGGGAGAAATATTAGACTTGTGCGTATGTGCCGAACGTACCTGCATATGGCGGACGCTCAGTTTGTGTTTATGTCAATAAGAAACTGATTTTTAACATTTGCGCGGGTGTGGATTAAATAATTTATAAATCATTATGTGCTAGTGGAACCTGTGAATTGTGTGTTATTTTAGTGATAATGTTTTACATCGTTGGACATTTGGATATCTTGGTCTCTTCGGTGTACTTATAAGGGTACGTATTTATTTTATGTTTCTTACTCTAATTTTGGATTTATTGAGTTTTATGAGGCTAGATGACCTATAGGTTGATTGAGAGTATTCTGGTAATAATTGTTCAGTTACAATTGTTTTCATTTCGTTTAACAGTAAATATCACTTAGGTATATTTGAGAGGAGATTGATTTCTCCCATACATAGGTTATCGACAGATGATAACTTTTCGTAAATTATCTGCAAGCTCCTTGTCAATTATAATTTATAATTACTTTGGTTCACAAGTCAGTGAAAACGAATACGGTGTGACAGTGTTTTACATGTTTTAGAACTCATAAGTTACGCGTAAGATTGCTAAGTCCTCAAAAATATCACAGACAGGTAATTTGATCTTACTTTCGTAATGTTTATGTATAACCGGCTGAGAGAGCTTATCTTTAAGTTTCGTAAATTTCGTCTATACTCTAATATTATTGTTAAATTATAGCAAGAACTATTTATCTCAAAAATTTAAATACTTTTTTACTTACCCAAACTTTATATAAGATACAAAACTTTATATTTAAACACTAACATTATTGCTATGGCTATACAAACCCATACACATATAAATAAAAAACAAAAAGTGATTTATCAAACCTACAACCTCCTTGTTTAAGAGTGATGAACATAAGAAAATAAACATTGAAAGAATTTTATTTATGTAATAAGTCTGTTCAGTGTGTGAACACATTATGCTTATGGAAGTTACTGAGACATGTGTTATTATAACTATGTCCCATGATTCATAAAGCATGTGTTCTGATTTCAAAAAGACATTCCAATGCAAAGATAAATCATTAACTATAAATTTAGAACGGGAAATATAGGACGGACTGTTGGTAATTCGTTGTGATAATAAATGAATTTATTTGCTTGCAGTGAGTGTATAAAATAGGACATATTAATCAATACGATTACTTTACTTTTGAACTGCTTATTGATAATAACCATCTATTGAGTAATTTGAGTACTATGGTTACAGAAAAATGTACTGAATTTCATCAGTAAAACAAAATAGATGATTCAAAAGTAAAATTTATAAATTTCCAATAGATTACTAAGTTGTCTCTGTTATTGTAGTTAATTAAGTGTTGAACTAATTATTATTGAATGCTATAATCATTAGGTATTAACATTGGAACTCGTATATAGAGCTGATATGGTAGTTGTGAAGAGCTTTATATCATAAAATGCTATACATATTTTACTCATTCAGAACAAAAATAGAAACAGCAACAATATAGGTATTAAGTTTTGTTTCATTGTTTTACAGAGTACAAATAAGGTTATTTTTATCTTAATTTTCAGGTTATTAGAATTCTAGTACAGTACTTAAATATTAATAGAGAATTATGGGAGAATAACTTTGAGATACCTGGATGTAATGCATTCGATCATAAACATGTGAAAAAGAATAACTATTCATAAATCTTGTTATGTAAAAATTAACACGTTATATTGGCTCCAATAGCTTTAACCTTGATAGCGTTATCATATTGTTGAGTTTTAAGTGCCTCCTGCCAACACTGCATTATCTTTTTCTCAAACATCCATAAACAAAACTAGAAATAAAATGACTTTTTTTGATATTTCTCTGGAAATTTCGTCAGTTTATCTAACTATGATTAAGGTAATAGATTTCCATAGTCGCAGAATTCTCTGCGCCTAACTAAGCTTGTTATTCTTAATTCAAAAACTGCATGATTCCAAAGTAAGTCGTTCCAAGTACGTTTTAAGGCGATGATAGCTCAGTGGTAAGTGACGTCGAATACCGCGGCGAAGGTCGTGGGTTCGAATCCTACAATGATCTTTAGCTTTCGGTGAAGGAAAATATCGTGAGGAAACCATAGCACGGTGGTAGGGTACTAGTACCCGACTGGCTGGCTACCAGCCTCAAGTTGAAAATCTGTCACCAAACACCTATCGGTGTGTTCCGACAGCTGCACTTGAGAACTAGTTCCCATCTAGGCTTTGTGTGCTTAACATCTTCGGCCACATCATCACTTACCATGGTGAGATGGTGGTCAAACACAAGCTTATCGAGAATAAAAAAAAAAGTACTTTTGCCTAATTTTAATTCTATTATTGGTCGATGGTTGGTTGAATGTTGTCCTTAGACGTGACAATTTCCCTTGTAACTTCAGTCCTTGATACAGTGCTGTAGATCTTTTCAGATTTTTCTGAACTATAGTCAGCTGTAAGAGGTGAGGATACTTAATTCGTGCATAACTGCCACTTTAATCTATCAAATTTCGTAAAAGATATTCCTTTTAAGGATGAGCCTGTTCATATTGTAGGACCTATTCAACATTTTCATTACGTTTTCTTCTTCTTGTTTTAATGTTTTTCGTAGTAATTTAATAGTTAGACCTTTTTATAAATGTATTAATTTTGAGCGATAAGCCTTACCTACTTATAATTTACAAGTTAATTAATTAGCTGTGACATACAGATGTACGAACATGTTTTACTATACGGAACCCTAAAAAGGTAATTTTACTGACTGATAGGAATTCCCATCTAGGCTTTGTGTGCTTACCATCTTCGGCCACATCATCACTTACCATGGTGAGATTGTGGTCTAACACAAGCCTATAGAGAATAAAAAAAAATGTATTAACTTCGATACTTTTCTTCACTCTTTAGTTAGTGCTTCCTCGATTCTATCACACATGCCTGTTTGGTGAAGTCATCGGGCATCATCGTCGCTAATTTCATTTGTTCCAGTACGTGTGTATATAATTGTATATATATCTGCAATATCTAGGATATCATTGAACACGATGTTTGATAGAGCGTATAGAGTTCATTCAGTTTACATATCGTAAACCTTGTGTGGTGATTGACCATTGATCTCCACTATAATAGTAATTATTTACTATTTTAATTTGAAAATACGGTAATAAAATACCGCCATTTTAATCCGCTTTAATTGTTTCCTCAATTATTTTGCTATTTGCCTTGATTGAAAATAAAAATTATGTAACATTATTATTAATTAATACTACAGAACTAGATATCTAATAGAAAATAACATAAAAATATTGATAACCGAGTCAGATCCCCAGATGTTGAAGTCATTGTGAGATGTGTCTCCAAGGAGGTACAAACCTCCCTTTCCAAATCTAAAATAATAATATTAGGATCCTCCAAAAATCGAATTATCAGCTACCTACCTATTAAATTGACACGATTTCTTCTAACTAACAAAGCCCTCGAGTCCATAACTACAACGTATACTTAGCTTAGTAACCATAGATTTATACGAGATTTATCTTATCTTTGGCATGTAATCAAATCACTAGACGCGCCGTGTCGTTGACCTCATCTCGTGTTATCTTGCTGGAGGAAAGCAAGTAATAAGTGAGCCGTAATAGTAAGTAATAAGGGATATAATATAACACTAATACGGTATCCGTATTCTATAACATTGAGCTTACGTAACGTTAATTTGTATTAGTTCTATCA
This sequence comes from Ochropacha duplaris, assembly GCA_951361185.1. NCBI lineage: Eukaryota > Metazoa > Arthropoda > Insecta > Lepidoptera > Drepanidae > Ochropacha > Ochropacha duplaris. The sequence goes on along the minus strand of OX592702.1, from coordinate 9,858,096 downwards.
TTGATTGTAATTTATAATTTATTACGCCGTAATCTTTCAGGCCTCCGCCGATTTCTTCCGCTCGGACTAGATGTAGGTAGGAATAATAGCAAAATATAGACACTGAAAATTCGTTTACCGGCTACCGTGTTTACCCTTGGCTTCATTTCATCACCATCAGCACGTATTAGTCCACTGCTGGACATAAGCCTCTTCTTAGGCGCTGGCTTAAATTACGTTTTTGAATTCTAGGTGTCAGTTTATAGCAGTATATTATGGCCGATTGATACACTAGCTAGATTGTTAGGTTTGAAGCATAATCCGTCATCTTTTTTAGCAAAACATTTTGTCAAAAAAAAGGGAGTTCCAAAAGTTGTCAGCTTATATTTTTTATATTAATTGAACTTGTTTTTGGTCACAGACCAGCTCATCCATAACGGATCGGGACGAAGCCGAGGATAGGCATGCTGAGAAAAAACATATTTACTTACTTTGTGCAAAGAATACTAACTGTTACGAAGTATTTTATCTTAAAGGTTCCTACGTGCTTGCCTAGGGCGCTCTCGACATTAAATCCGCCTCTGCATGCAACGACGTATGATGTGGTATTGCATCGCCGCGTAAAAACCGCGATTTATGTATTTAGAATGCATTGTCATCGAGTTGTGAGCTACCCTGAAACTTTTAGCTGGATAGCTAATCGGGAAGTGCTCGAAATTTGAGTTGCAAGATACCCGGAAATGCATAATTGAATTCTGTTAAAATATAGTTTCTTAATTATCTTGAGACACTTGGAAATGAAATCCAAATGCTGCATTTTGAATTATGAATAGACTGCGCGCCTAATCGACTGCAAGCCGGGTCTGTGCAATAAAATAAACGTCGCTAATACTATCATCTTATGATTAACATTAGGTTTAAGTAGTTGCACAAGACTCGATATCTCGCCGTGCGATCATTATGAGTCATACAGAATTTGCGCCATTCACGATGATGGTTCAAGGACTAGATCATTGATTGCGAATATTGCGATGGTGTATCCAGATAATACTGGTTTATTAAGTATAACAATAAGAGATGCTTTGATTCTTCAAGAACCTTTTATACATTCGCATAGTAGGATCGCGGCAGTGTTATTCTGATCCCAAGTTAAGTTTTTCATAGTGATCTAACAAAAAAAATACAGGTTAATCTGACTACGGTCTGAACGAAGAGTGATCCGAAAAAACTAAACTAAACCACAGATTAATAAATAGTTACTACGTAAACTAAACCAACTAGGCAGAGTTTATACTATATAAACCAGAAACTGGTTCCATATCCACTTGACTATACTTCTTTTCTCATACGCGATTAACTAGGACAGCGTCATCAATCTAATGATGACCATAAACTGTTCTGAGACAGATTTCTGAAGTTATAGCCAGCACCAAAATATCTGCACAAAAACTCTGGTCCCCATTGAAGTAGGTATACGATATAGGTTACTATCAATATAAAATGTTACTTAAACTTTATTAAAATATAGAAACCGGTAACTTGCAAGAACATAGTAACTGCGGACGATAAGGTTCGTCGCCACTTATCCACTTTCCCTAGAACGAAGTACAATAGCGGTATTAGCTTTCACCGTTTCCCTAAGGAAATATGCGTACCTATTAACTGTCTTTTATCCAGGTCTTCGTATGTGCTTTGGGATGGGCAACGAATTATTTTTAGCAATAATCGATAAATCAACAGGTTTTGCCAGGGTTGTAAGTTTTCTCTAACCAAGCTTCTATTTGCATGCTGTCTTAATGTATAGTCTGTCTAGTGACAAGTAGTTTATTATTATTATAATTTACTAGGATAGCCATTGATGCAACTGACTGGATACGAATGATAATATTTGATGTTGTATCTTGGTTTTTATTAGAATAATTTTTATCTTAACCGGAGGAAGAGAAAAGTGAATTAAGTAATACTCTTCGTTAATTCTACTATTTAAAGGTGTTAGTTTGGTTTGGACGATTACTAAGTTCCAGAGATAAGCGCTAAGAGTAATAAAAATTGTATTAATCATATATTTTATTGTAGTTTTATTCTCTTATTCATATAAATAATGAAGATAGCGTAGTTGAATTTAACAAACATCGTGTTCGAAGTATTGACTACCTTTCGGGAACTAGATTACCATTAAATTCGGCTCCGTCTATCTATTCAAATGCACACAGGAGCGAAGGAGCGATGATCGCATTTAAATTCCGTTCCAAATCGTTAATGGTTCTAATAAAAAGAAGTAAAAACCTTTGGTCAGCGTTCGAGCGGTTTATGGGTCGTATTTGGCTAAGCGAAAGATAGTTGCTTGCTATTTCACTTTATTCAGGTTTAGGAAGTTCATTTTAATATCGCCATTTGTCTCACCCATAATCATGGATAATTCATAAAATCAAGGTTTTGTTCTATAAGTGAACTAATAATAAGGATAAAACTTTTTTAGATTTTTGATGCGAAATAAAATTTTGATCAGACAAGCTTCGAGACATTTCTGGATCCGTGACCTGAAAACAGTTTATAGCGAAATGAAATGGTGAAACAAGACCCAAATGTTGTTACTCGTAACTCAGACTGTTCCCACACTTGCTCTATTTGATTACAAAGTTGCATTCAATTTCGGAAAGTTTGATTGCAACACCTGCTAGAATCTGTTTGGCACGCTATTTTATCACCCCTCCGATGCCGTACACGTAATGTGACGATATTATGATCATAGTATTCCTTTACATTTGTGCTAGAACATTTCGGATGGTTTACTTTTTCAGTGTTTTCTCTCTAGGCCCTAGAAAGCCATTTATGGAGTTACCACCAGTTTGAAACTCCGTCTTTCTGGCATTTCCAAGATCTTTGAAAATAATATAGAACCAACTACAACTTGGTTTCATGATGCTGCTTTCAACGAGATTCCAATTAAATTGAGTCGTAGAAGCTGATGATTAAATATGAAAATTCAAAATATTCGCACGCTGTTTAGTCGGTTTTTCTCTACATTATTACCCTGAAAGTAGCTTCACCGATAAATCTGCCTAAATTGTTTTCAGTATTTGTTGTCTTGTCTATTTGTAAATGTTTTGTATCATGTGCTGCTAACAATATTGTATACTTGTATTTTATTTTCCGTGAAACGAGCAAAATATATTTTCCATGTATCTGGGAAAAAGTTGTCTATGCCACAAACAAGATTGAATAGCGTAAAAAAATACACATTGCTACCCTTTTGGTAGTTCTTACCAGACCGAGCTACTGTCCCCGCTGTAATTTCGCCTATTAAAGAAATGGTCTGGTAAACCCGATCCCTGCTCGACCGCCAGTACATATTCGTTGAACCGTTGAACAAAGTACATTGTGAAGTTCTCTTCGATTTTGTGCGTAACACTTCTGTCTTCGAATTTATAGTTCTGCTTTCAATTTCTAGATATACCCGCTATCTTATATGAAGGTTAAATATTCGTTGCAGTACGATAATTGTTTGTTAGTAGTTTTGCAACTAACAATAATCGATAGTGTATCTTATTGACTTTAAAGGACATTACGTGCATTTTATTATACCCTTGAACTCTGTCATGATTATCCGTTGTCCAAGGTTATCTATTGTTTTTGCGTCTTATTAAGAGTTACCATAATCATATAATAATAAAAGTTATCAATATATCTTGACAGAAGTCCCTTTGGCTGAATTCAGAAACTTTTCCCGGTAGCGTTGTTTTCGAAATGGTCAAATGTGTGCGAAATCCATTTAAGAAAGAACATTCGCACCCAAATGTCACCCCTACGCTGAATTTAAAATTACAAGTGAATTTAAGCGTGAAATTGCTTTTCGGAACATCAAAAGTTCATACCTAATATGATTTATGCGACTGGTTAGATGGATAAAGGAATTTCGTAATCTACCTTTTGTTATGACACGTTTTCTGCTACACTTTTTCCTCTTAAGATAAGATGGAATTTCGCACATTTGTTGGAAAATTTAATCGTTATTCGTTTATGTTCAGCGTTGTACTACTCATATATTGTCGCAATATATGAGATCTTATATCTGGCAATCTTATATAATTTTGGAGTCACGCACGGAGGCATTATTGATGTAATTCTATTATGTATGTTGATGTTGTTATTGCCTTCAAAGCATTGTACCTAATAAGGTGTAAGGCAACGGTATTCACTTACCATCAGATGACCTGACAGGTGGTCTTGGTCTTGACATAAAAAAAATTTGGAACTCATTCTGTAACGTTAATATTTCAAGCATATTACAATTTGCTTCTTTATTTACTCCGCACAAAACACATAATGACGATTGTAATTATGAATTGTAATTGTGCCCTTCCATTTTATATTCGTGCTCTTTACAATGCTCTTCACAAATTGTTGTCAAAGGACGATTCTTTGGTGTGTTTTTCATGCATTCATTCGTCCCGATTCTCAGGTAAACATCTATTGTGCGAGCTCCTACTTTGTATATTTAGGCTCGTATTATATTTAGCTATAGGTACATATTTAAATCGTTACTATGTAGGTTTGTGTATTAGTACTTTGGTGACTAATTATCTCGTCCAAGGAATGATTTATCACTAGCGTTTACATTCCTAATAAGGTTCGCTTGCATTTCTTCGTACTAAGTTCAAAGTATCTTGTAGCCTTCACAGGATTCTCAGAAGCCATTCAATTTATCACCACAATGCTGTTCCAAATAAAAACGTCCACGATTTCACGTACCTTTTAAATTGTGAAGCAATCGTACCTATATCCCAATGATAATATAAAACAGATGCAAGTATTTTAATAACAAAATACATGTATTTTTCCCTTTCATCTTTACTTAATAGGCGTTATGTTTGCAAGCTTATCTAAATGTACAATATAGTAGCATAGTTTAATCTATGAATAATTCGCTTTGATTTTGTTTTTTAGGGTTCCGTACCTCAAAAGGTAAAAAAAGGAACCCTTATAAGATCACTTTGTTGTCCGTCCGTTCGTCCGTGTGTCAAGACCCTTTTTCTCAGGAACGCGAGGAGGTATCAAGCTGAAATTTATATCAAATACTCAAGTCTACTGTTCCTTGGAGCTGTGAAAAAATTAAACATCTATGCCAACGCAATCAAAAGATACAGCCGTTTATGCCTCAAATTTCCGCAAATTTTCGACACGCAAGGGAATCAAAACCTGCAAGGTACTTCCCGTGAAATCAGAATCTTGAAATTTGGTATGAAGCAACGTCTTATATGTTCCGGTTGTTTCTTCAATCTGGCACATATTCATTTCCACTACCAATTAGTTTGCTTATCCTCTTAGCTTTGGAGGTGAAATTAGTTCTCCACCGGATTTCCTTATTACGAATCGTCTTTATTGGGAACACGTGTCGGTCTCTATATTTGACATATGTTGGTCAACGCTGATGCAATTAAAGGTCCTTCTTCTTTTTCTACCGCAAGTGAATACCTGGCAGGCAGGTTACCTGATGGTAAGTGACTACCGTCACCTATTAGACATTAGCAATACCAGGAAGATTGCCAATGTGGTGTACACCTTATTACAATGCCTTAAGTGCAGCTGTAGGATCGCACCGATAGGTGCTTGGTGACAGATTTTCAACATGAGGGTCGTAGCTAGCCAGTCGATTACTGCAATGTACCCTGCCACTGCCACCGTGTTATGGTTTCCTCACGATGTTTTCCTTCAAGCTCATTTTAGTATTCGAACCTACGACCTTCGCCGAAATGTTCTCTCTTGTTGTGAACACCGCACTATAGTTACCTATTGAAAAAACATTTTAATCTAATTACCAAGCTGATTAACCTTGCCTCCGTTTAAACAATGTAGCACATTGTTTGATGGCCTGGATGAAAATTACGGTTCGTTATTTGATATTTACACATTATGTCGATTGTTGACAAAATATATCAGTAGTAGTCATAACTGGCACTACTGTCTTGATTTTGAACTTAGCGGTTGTAGCTAGCCAAATAAATATTACCTAAAGCTCTAGCTCATGGCTCATGGTAGGAACTACCATTTGAACTTTCTCGCCAGCCTACCTGATTGCATACCGCTTAGGTGTCATCGTCTAATGTCTGTTATTTCGTATATTTTAAACTTTTGATCCTGCATTCTTTACTAAAATTTTTGTACTTGAATTGCGCAATCAGCTAATAATGGTCATATATTCGCCAAAAAATCTAGACTTGTCGACCATAAATCTCATTTGCTGGCGTGATTTACATTGATTGTATTTATTTTTCAGACTCTTTAGTTCCTGGCCCCAGCTTTCGTACAATGGAGCCCGATTCCACACCCGTGAGTACTTAGACAATAATTCAGTAAAATATTGATTGATATTATTATATTTAATGAAAATGATTTATCAGATTATACATAACACATCACAACCAAGTTTTCGTTCGTGTATTTTAACGCCATCTGTGAATGGTTTCGTGAATCAACAAGAATAGGTTCCCGTTGGATTTCAACTTAAAATCAGGGAAGACACAGCACGTTGTAGTAAATGAAAGTCAGGCTAGATGGCGTTCGTAAAATCTCCGAATAGGTGGCGCTAGACGACACTGTATGTCAACGTCGCCTGAAGCTGCTAAGGTAGCTTTGTATTTAATACTTTCACCCTTCGTTAGATGGCGCTGGTCTTGATTGTATTTAAAACCTAGGTTACATCGAAGGTTGTATTGAGTTAAAATTTTTCATATATAAAATATCCGTGGACCTACATTTTACTCAAGTATTTTAGAATCAAAGATTACACCTTTTAAAAGGAGGTATTTCTCTGAAGTCGACTAAGGCAAGATGTATGTATTATTTCATTATACGTCAGTGTGTATAAGTATTTATTTCTGCAATACATCAAGGTTATAGCATGCTATAATGTAATAGAAGTCTGAGAGCTTGTTCGTGTTGCTTTAAAAATTCCAACTCACTTAAACTAGTCTCGGATGAAGGTTTAATTTAATGCTATATGGACTGCGCACGTACATTTTTCGCACAATTTCACCAGGCGTTCGTGGCCTGTTACGTAAGTGCTGAATTAACACATTTTGGCACGGGATTTCGCTTTTAAAATATGTTATAAGATTGCACAGGACACGGTTCAACTGGCAGCGTGTCCATTGTCCGCGGGGCAATATTCGCCAAATTTATAGAAAGCTTCCCCTCGTATCGCTCGCTATCGGTTCATTAATAAACTATATCCTGCTGCCGAACAGCCGAACACGATACAATAGCCGCAGATCGTTTCAGTATCGTTCGCGTTGGAAAATTGTGGTTCGAATTTTAAATATCTATTGATTTCTATCTGCTCATGGGCTCAATTCACAAAATAACATTGAAGAATAAATGTTATTTTTGTTAAAAGAAATGCTTGTTTAAGGAGTATAAATTACTTCTATTGAAACAAGTGTTGAATAAATTATAGTGTACATGTGAAAAAGATCTGCTTCGTGTTACTTAATATGAATAAAATCTTCACATAAATTCGCCCAGTGCGGATAACTCCGCCTCGAACGAGTCGTGGTGCGAGACGCGAGTGCGGCGCTCGACTCACGCCTGTTCCGGATATTCAACGTTACGAATGGCTTTATTAAGACTAAATATTACAATTTCCGAGCAACTATTGCGTCGTTTGGAATTGCTAATGTCCCGCTGAAGGAGCCGAGTGAAAAGATGCGATTGCACCGAAACCCGGCCGACGACGCTACCAGTTTCCTGTTTTATGAGCGGTAAAATTGCAGTTTCTCGCCGAGTTGCCAACTACTGGTTAATGTTATGCTTCGGAATGATTTAAATACTCTGCTTCCTTGTTTTATATTGAAACAAACGCTTTGTTTAAACACTGAACAATTGTAAAGTTAAATTTTACCACAGATTTCCTTACTATAAAAAGGACACATAACATAATTAATTTTTATAATTATTATGATGTAAGAAATTGTCATTTGAGCCAAAAGTTCCCTTGAAGCAGAATTGTCTTGTTTCTGGTTGACATGCGAACTCTGTTTTCCTTTATGTCTTGTGAATATGACTGAATGAAAAATTATGATGCTATTATCTAAACTTATTAAGGAAATTCTCACAAAAACCAAGCAGAAATATCTAAGCCATTCTTAGGCATAGCAAGATAACTCGTAAAAGGGGCTGCGTCTTGCAACCACAAATTACTATGATTTAATATTGCTTAGATATCTGTGGGTTGGTAATTTGTTAGCGCGGCTCTCGGGCCCGCGTTGGGCGCCATTGTTGCTCCGCTGCCTTTTGTTCATCGCCTTCCACTCGCGATAGCATCTTGAGTTATTATGATTAGGATTCTTTGCCAAGTGACGCGGACTCGCTAATTCCTCCATTATCGTTTTAGTTTTACTCACTTGTGAGCGTTTTATAACACTTTTTTGTTATCTTTTCTGCTCTTTAAAGGCGGTCGTCGCAAAATTTGTCTTCATTCTTTACGAGTCTCTTAACAATGTTTTATCATAAAATTGTGGGTTCAAAGGGCAGCTTTTTATACAAACAAAGCTAAATAGTTTTTCGCAGTAAAATACGCAAAGATTTTGATTAAAACTCAGGGCTGTAGGTACCGACGATTCGTTTGCATATTGCTTCCAACCGGTAAAGTGTTCTATTAATTCAACATACACTCATATTTGAAGGTGACCCACTAGATTAATAAACGTCACCACCGCTCATAAAGTCAATGGAGTTAATATATCAGACGTCACGTCACGCTATGCCATAGTCCAACTTTCATTTCATATAGTGCTCTCAGATGAATCGATAAACGAGTACGTGTGGCTTTTTCAATTAGTGAAAACATTCGATTGTCATTGCGTTTATAGTGTAATTGCCGGTGTGTTATCCATCCATCTTGACCGTTGTAATGGGTGGCCATCAGGGAAATGAATTGCTCCTGTCTGGTCGAACGGAATGGGAGCGTTGTACAAGTGTTATCCTCGCGAAATTGCTTCCAGTTTAACTGTCGGAGGTATCATGAGATGCTTTGTAAGGAACCACGTCGATTGAATGATATTTTCATATTCATAAAACACTTAATTTACACACTCATGTTAGGATTGTTTTCCAAACTCTTCCACGAAATGTCACTTTAAATATATCTTAGGTAATTTATTTAATAGTTAATTAACATTGTTGTTTTATTTTCAGACATCCAAATTCCTTCCCGAGCAAAAAACCATTCCTTTGTTACCCAGCCGAAAATATTCCAATTACCGACTACCAAACTCCCAATGATCCAGTACGTATTCCCGGATTTTTGCATCGAAGAGTTTTATAATCACAATATTTAGAAAATAAAGCAATCATTGTTATTTCAGATTTTGAAAAAAGTACCGTAATTCGAAAAGTTAAAGTTCTGTTACCAAAATTGTGGTATCGTATTCAAAATCATCGTGCATTCAATATTTTAAATAAGTGCTACGCGATTTGCATCAGTAATAGCATGAATATCATAAATATCTCCTGTGATGCCATAGCGCAGTTAGCAAGGGTTGCAGATACTGCAATGGCATGCGGCGTGCGTGCCACACCCCATTCATTAGGCGCCGAGTGCTTCCGCGCATTTATCAATCTACCCTCACAATGGCAACGCCTCGCCAACCTTCACGTTGGGTTTTAACTATTTTTGGAAACTGATATAGCCTAAAGTAGTTTTCATAGTAATGATATTGATGATTTTCCGAACATTCTAAATTACTCTTATTAGTAGTAAGTAAGTACTAAGTTGTTAAAAAATCGACGAGTGAGGCTGTTACCCAAGTAATTTTAGTTAAATAGCATTTTATAAGTAAGGTCCTTAGTGTACCAGAATTATAACCGACATTGTTAATTTTCAGTGTTCAATCTAATGACATGCATAATTTGAATTTGGCCTGATGTTCGAGGTAGACGTTAATGATTTGTATCGTCAGTCTAGATTTGATTTTGCACTCAACGTTGCGTCGATAGCAGGATGCAAATATGACCAGAACATGTTGAAATATGCACACGTCTATGAAATGACCAGACACGACATCCAGATAAATTCGGGACGTTACGTCATATAATTATTGTTCTTTTTTGTTGCACAGAGCTAATTTCACTAGAAAACCAATTCGCCAGAAAAGTGGCTGATTGAAAATCCTTCGTTGCTGTAACAAAATTCCTAATTTGTCAAGTACTTAAACAAAAGTAAACGTAAACCCTTGGACGCTGGGAGAAGGCCCTGAGCCGAACTCATCTATAAAGTGTAGAGTAAAATTATCGGTTTCAACTGCTCGGGGTCCAAGAACACCTGCGTCTCCAGTGATCCGGGCTTATGGCGAGCCACTACGGATAAATGCTAAGATACTGATGGTGATAAAGCACTGGCCATTAACGTTAGCAGTATTAAAGCATTAGCGAACGTAACTTAATTTTGGCTTAGTTTGCTTCTTATTTAAACCGGACGTCAGTTGTTAATATTTTATGCTATCCTCATTTAGCTACTCTCGTTATTCATAAAACAAATAAACGTTATTTTATGATGAATAAAGTTTTTAATTGTATTTTATTTTACCCTCCTGCAAATTTTTATAGCTCGAAAGCATTTACAACGGCCCTTTTGTGAAAATCATAAAGTTAATGTTTCGACGCCTTTAATTAAACGACTCAGACATTCATTAACGTAAAGTATCGAAATCGCGCACGTTATAAAAGCGGTGTTTCGAACATGTTTCGATTGGACATTTATGATTGACATTTATGATTACGTATAGTGCTCTATGACTTTGTGTGGTTAGATTTATTCCTATTCGACCAAGCAATTCTTGCCTGCGGTTAGTTTGACCGAATTGAATCGTTAAGACCCGAAGATATCTCTAGAGTAAGATCGCATTATTAGAGTACCTCAAACTCTAAGTATGAAAAAGACCGAGGCATGTGAAATCACCCATGTCCCTTTGATCATTGACGCGTGTCGACGGAATGCGGTTATGTATCCTTTGATAAATAAAAATATATCTACAATGTTTATTTACATATGCTTTGAAGTAAGAAAAAAGGTTTCATATTGATTGATATTATATATATTACGAGTACTACGATTCCAACACCTTTTCATTGTTGCACCTGTTTTAAGTATATGAACGTCAAAAATAACTTAGATATTAGTTATAATTTTCTGTATTTATTGTTCCTCTGAATTTTAATGTTAGATGTTTATTAGTTTACTCTTATATTTATTTCATATGTTTGATATAATAATTGTTAATAACACAAAACACCTGTTGGTAAAATTATACTTGTGATAGATTTGTCAACATAGAATTACCTAAAGACACCTTGCCTAATCCGTCAGTACTCGGTCCATTCCCGTAACCGAGCCATTATTAAGGCACCTTTTCAGAGATAGTTTAGAATACAGCTCCAGATTTGTGGGATACCATCCGGTGGCCACAGACCGCGTCGCAGGCTGTACGTTTCAGCCCCCCTCGGATGTATTACCCAATTGGCTCCATTCATTTTGGACGAACCATGTGGAGCGCTGCTTGCACCGCTAATGGTTCCGGAGATTTAATTACCTAACAGCTGTCTCATTGCTATTGAATTTGGAAAATATTACACTTCAATAAGTTCAATAGGAATATGCCTTCTACAACCTAATCGAAAGTTTGAATAAATGTTCGTTTACTTTTTTAACTTCACAGATTCCTGCTGCTTGAAAAGATATTGAAATTCAATGAACTTTAACCAAATTTAAAGGTCAATCGCCTCCGTAAGATCTGTCCAACTATACCATTTAGGTTAGGGAATAGATGATTTATGATTTATTTTCTAGTTAGTACCTGTCTCCAGGGTATTTTATAACTCCTACACAATATTATTGTCCATTTAGAAATAAATTATGGATTTGGAAGGGTCGGTAACATATTGGACATTATTATTTCTTATGTCCTTAGGCGACTGTGGCCATTAACAAAAAAATTGAAAATTTCCATAACGGTAAGCATTAATAATGTTGTATTTAACGTATGATACGTACTATCAGCACAGAAATTACAAGGCTGGAGATAATTAATATTGAGCACTCTACAATTAGTTCAGAATTCATGTTATATTAAAAAAAAAAACTGATGTTCCAAAAGACTTTATTTTAGAAGTGTGCAGTAATGAATGATCCCACCAAAAACATAAATGTAAAAAAGGAGAGCCAAGTTCAATACAAAAATTATTCTCTGCTGTGGGCTTCGCTGCAAAAAGAATGGAGATCTGAGATTGAGTGCCAAGTTCTATGCAAAATCCAAATATGTAGTCTAAGGGCTAACTTGGCTGGTTTTCCCATACGAATTATATAGCCTTCGCATGTTCTAAACCTGTTACCTTTCGGTTCTTATTTTATTCCTTAATTAAAATTCATAATAATAATGTTCAACCATTGTAGGAGCAAATAAATAATTTTTGAATTTTTTTGAATTTTGAATAACGTAGATACCCTAAGTAATATTAGGTATTTATGTTAAGCGTTCATAATAGAATCTAATTATTTAAAAATTGCCAGTTTTTTATTTATTCCTTTGTATTCATCTAATTACCTATCTGCATACCAAATTTTAACTCTCTAGGTCATCTGGAACTGGGTTAGAGATTTGGTCTATAGGTCAGTCAATGATAAAAATGAGGAATTTTGGACATTAATATCTATAGAACCGTTTGAGATAAGCTTATGAAATTTAGAACACATATGTATCTCGCAAGTCTCAATAAATGAGCCAAATTTGATACGTTTATGTAAAATAGTTTTTGATTTATGAGGGGGTCAAAAGTGGCTCCAAATGGTTCGTGTAATATTACACACGGTGCGGCTCGCCAGTTCTGTTTCTTGAACTCGGCTTGACACGCTCCCGCGTGTCTAGATGGCAGATTCTGTACATGTTTTATGTAATCTAATATAATATCGAGGTAAACAAATATATTAAAAAAAAAAACATGCTGCGTTACTTGTTCTTCTGTGAAGGATAACTTTCGAACCGGTGTGGTAAGTTCTTTAGTTCGACCTTCATAAGTGCCCTCTGAATAAATGGTTTTGACTTTAAGATTAACTTACACCCTAATATTTTCAGGCTAATTCTAAATGACAATAATGTGGCTGGGGTTGGGGGTAGGGCGTCCAATTATGTTGCAGTCTGACCACCGAGATATAAGGGTTAACTTTCATTTCATATTCCGTTCCCTCCCCTCTAATGGAATAACGGTGTGATCCCGGCGACCGATTCCATCGATCCACCTCCTATATTTTATTTTCACAAATTGTCAGAAATGATGCTCGGTGACCCTTGTCAAGTTACTTAAAATGAGGAATGAGCTACTTTCAGAGGTGAATCACAGGATTGTTACCGTTTTAAAATGGGTTACGTTTTACGGTACCTTATTTTTAAAAATTAATTTAAAATTTCAATGTCTGATATAGATACCTATTCCTTATATGAATGAAATCTGTATGTTAATTATACACTGCCGCAGCATTTTACGCTCAGCAATAGTTCCAGCAATTTGTTATGATGCAGTTTAATAATTATTAATCGAAGATCTCTCTATTACGACTGACTTAAAATTTCAATTTTCATTGAAAATCAACTGGTTTAAGTATGTACTGCTGTGTGATTTATTATTTAACATTTTAGGTAATATAATATCTATTATGAGTAATTCATAGATAGAGGCTCATCGTATGTTGTAATAAATTTACCATTTCAGACTAATATAAGAACATACATATAGATAGATCAGCATATTTATGAAGTATGCACAGAAGCAATATTATTCAAGTGAATCACTTAGCTAAAGTATGTAATGAAAACACAAGTTTTCATTATATACTATTTAGGTATACGTAGGGAATTCCAGTACCTACTATGCATGTGAGCATTTTAAAATTCTCAAATGTTTTATGACATCACGACCGACCATTTCGAAGCTGTTAAACTGATTTACGGTTATAATTTCTTATGAAGAAATTCTTTGGTTTAAATTATAGTTTTATACTTTTGTTGTGACATTGCATGCACTCACAATAATATTGGAGTTCTGGTGATTCTACAATTGCATGGTATTAGCACTATAAAAATGCAGCATTCACTTTTTTAGCTTACGTTCTAGTAACCCACTGTTGAATAATGTCCAACCTTTAAAAGTCGCTACAGATCTAAGCATTCAAACAACTTGTATGTAAAATTTATTGGAAAGCATCTCTTTGACTGTTTCTTTTGCAGTTTTTTTATTTCAAAAGTATCCGGCATTATTTAAAACAATAAAATAACAAGTGTAATATCCATTAAAAATGATGATGTTCGATATAAGAAATTATGCCGTATGGGCCCCTAGAGTGGACTAATAAATTACGTCTGGCATGCGAGGCGTCACAGCGCCCGCATGGCACTTAACTCTTATTTTATACTTATCGAGACACCACTTTTATCTCCACATAAAACGCTATAGTGCAGGACGCTTTTAAAATTATATTATGCAATGGCAAACTGCTAGGAAATGTAACGGTACGTTCCAAACTATTTTTGTATCAAAATGTTTTATGTGAAGTAGAACTTATCTGAACGCGATAAACTCAAAAACTGCCAATCGAATTTTCGTACGGTTTTCACAAACGACCGGAGAGAATGAGATGAGGAAGGTTTCGGTTTAGGCTTATTCATTAAGGTTTTGTGTAAATTGGCTGAAATATGAATGACGCTGATAGTGAAGATGTCGGAAAAAATCATACCGACGGGGAACTTTGCGTACGCCGCGTAAACCAAGAGTTATAGAAGAATATCCTGCCTGATACGACAGCAAATACTTTGGCGTGTATGCGCCTGAGCGGGTGGATCGCTTAGTTTATATTAATCAAATAAATTTGTAGACGATTCAAAGCATTGAAACAGATAAGCGACAGTTACACAGGCGGTGAAGTTATAGAAATAAAAAGAGTCATGATTAAGTAACTCTTTCCAAATTGTACACTATTTAAATTTAGCTCAGCCGTCAGCGCAGTTGATTCAAACAGAAATGGAACACAAAATCCAGTTAGGGCAGCACTAACCGTGTTACTCAAATCGCATATAATATTCGCACGGTTCTATTTACATTTGTTGGTAGAAAAATATAGTTGAATCAGACGCGCGTTAACACGTCGCACAGGCCGGGATTGCTGTGAAATTGTTTCGCTGTTTTGTAGGGCGTTTAAAGCGTTTTTTACCCGGGTTTGCTAATGGACGCGAGACTTTACTTACCGCCCCGTTCCGTTCTGCGCTTGTTTACTATTAATTGCGCCTTTTGTCGCTTACAGCTGCTGTCTGGCTGGATGATAAAAGTGCGGTTTCAGTGTGCCTAGTTACTAGCGTTTTATGGCTGTTTATTGCGTGCGCTAGTTGAAATTGAAGCGTCGGTTTTGCGTGCTGCAAAATAATACAATTGCGCTTGTTTTTTTTCTAGCCAAATAGTTACTAATGTTTGGTGTGTACTTCGCACTAGTGTGTGTATATCTTATTTGTGTATTTTTATGTATGCGTTTCGAATTTAATATCTTTTTGTAGTTTTTGCGTTTGACTTAAATATTTACACCTTTACAGAACATTAAGACTGAGACTCCACCAAAGCTGAGCGGAGCTGAGCGGAGCGGAGATGTGTTTTAAAAAACCAATAGAATTTCGTTATTGACATATCTCGTCACCGCTCAGCTATTCTATTGGTTGTTTAAAACACATCACCGCTCCGCTCGGCTCCGCTCAGCTATGGTGGAGTCTCAGCCTAAATGAAGAAAACTTTTTGGACGAGTCTCAAAATCCAAATTAGTTTTAAGCACCTTAGTTTTCAGTGATCTTTAACATATTTTAAATAACATTTGGTTGAAACGTTAAGACTAAGGTTGGCTTCAAATTCTCTTCAGCCTAGATTACTAAGTTGCTTCTATGGCGTTAGGTCTCTCTTAGCCAAATACTAAAACGCCACTCAGACTTAAGTTGTACTTAAGTTGAAATGTAATAGTTCGATTATATAGAATAGGAGATTCTCAAGTATTTAATGTGATCCCAATTTTTAAGTGGTGTTTCAGTATTTGGCATCTATCTATTAAATTGTTTTAGTTATTATTATATTTTATCTATTGAACTCGAGATCAATTTTATGTAATTTTTTTAACGTAGATGGTTTTGCCGTAAACAAGTAGGTATGTCAGCGTCCTTAAAGTATATAATTTTGGTAAGATAAAATATATATTCCTCGAGCAATAAAATACAAATAAAAACACTAATCTTTTTAACACTCGACACCATATTTTATACAGTGTGTCCCATTACATTCGCAGCAGTTACTCAACGAAATAAACCGCATACAAGAGTAAAGCTCCCAGTTTCCATTCCACGCCACGCGGCGCTAGTGAACTGTGTGCAGCCAGATTTTTGCATTATTTTTTCAGTTGTTAGTGAAATAATTTTATTTATCGTAGTTGTGGTCCGTTCTGCTGTAGCACTGCCGGTGACTAGCAAGTTTTTAATTAAATTATTCTCTTGATAATTGTTGGTGCCGGAATGATAGGTCCGAATGTTTTATGCAGTTTATTCACGAGGATGTGTTTCATAATGGCGAGTAATGAATGTTGATGTACTTTCTACATTATTTGGTTATGGATGGTACATTGATTTCCTGACTGTTATGAAAAAAAGCATATTCATAGCATTGCTACGAAACGTCTACGAAAAAAAAAACGGTCGAATTGAGAAACTCCTCCTTTTTTTAAGTAGTTTAATAAAAAAAAACTGTCCATAAACATGAACCTATAAAACAAAGTTGCTATGGTCGTACAATGTTTTTTCAAACGGTTTATTTATGATTGCACAATCATATATGCGGCAAAATAATTATGGAAACAGTTTATACGAGTATAGGTACCTTTACGCGACATAACAAGGCTTAATATTGCCGCCTTTCAGTTGACATAAAAGTTATCTAATTCACGCGATCGATTAATTTTGTAAACTTGAAGGATTTCAAGAGGGTTTAATAAGTTCCGCATAAAATTATTTTGCTGGCTTCGAGTACCCGATCGACTGGGACATGGTACATAAATATTGTTTTCGTCAGACGCTGGCTTCCAAGCTTGGCGATGTTGCCCTTTTTATTTAGTTGTAAATATGGGAAGTATTTACTACGTAGTGACAGCAACGTTAGCGACTGACAAAATCTTAACTTTACTCAGCTTGTATTTTGTAAAGTAAACCTCTACGTAATAAGTGAAAATACAAGAGGAAATAAAAGTACGTTAGTACAGGTTTATATCAGTTCGGTCCGAGATGATGTAATATAGATGAGCTTGTGGTCAATCAATCCTGGAATACAATAACAGGTTCATATTCGAATATTCACACCTGGCGGGTTTTGCGAAAAAGAAAAACAGTTTGAGAAGCCCTTTTGTAGGCTTACGATTCAATAAAGGAATTGTTTTTGAAATTTACGCCTCTGGGACCTTTCGTTTAATGAATAAGTCGCTACGGGCGGGGCCTAATTTACAAATGCCTTACGTACAGTCTACAATACAAGTTGATACTCCTACCACGTTTGATTGTCAACTTTATGTGTAGGGACTTAAAGGTAGATGCAATACGCAGTGTTGCTGATTGTATGACGAAAGTATGTTGGTACCTATAGATGTGAGTACTTGGCAATTGAGTCAATTGATTGCGAATATTGTATTATAAATGAGCAAACTTGACATGGCGTATGGTACCGGTTGATTTATTTTTAAGGACATTTCTGTCGTGAAGTTTATTTATTGGCTTGAATGTAAGATCAGAAAATTATTCCTAATACTTCGCTTCATGAAATCAAAATAAAAACTCATTTATTCAGTTTAGGTTTTGTTTGGTACTTAACTGAGAAGAATCCGGCAAGAAACTCAGCAAGGCTTTTTTTCATGGTAAAGAGTTTCCCTGAAGAAATAGAAAGTACCTATTATAACACCGCAATACGAAGGTACATAGGTTGAAATACGCCAGTAGCCGACATGTTGACAAAGTTATATTATCACGCCGCGTTATTTACCTTCCTTTGCGTGGTAATAAAACGACAACGCAGCCTGTATGGATAATGTATTGGTAGGAACACCCGAAGGTAAAAAAACAAAGTGCGGGTGGGAAAGCCAGACGTTCACTGTTGCAGCACTTGTCGTCTTTGGAAGCGTGGAGGTATGTAGCTGGGAAGACACAATTGTTGTATGAGAGTGCGTGTGAGTTTATAAAATGTTCTGATATTTCAAGATGTTTTTATGTTGTAATCTATATTATATCTTTATATGTATGTTGTTAGATTATCACTAATAGCTCCAATTTGAACCAAATATTATGTGAAAAAGTCTTTAAAAAGAAAATCTATCTATATTTTTTACTACTTTTATATACTTAGGTTGGTTTTTTTGATAAAAAAATATTGTGCCAGTATCCAACCACACAGCCGCCACACCCTGTTGGTACTTAAGGTGCCCCCACCGATGCAGATTGGATGACGCCTTATGATTTACGTTTCGCACGCCACACGTACATTTTACCTACCGACCCGAGAGCTTGACACAATCCATCGCTACCTCACTCACTCACATAAACAGGCACACGAGAGACGAGGACAAAATGCACGATGCTCGCCTTCCGATGAGGCATGGGAGAAAATTGACAAAGCAAGCCAGTTTTGTCACTGAATTTCTCTCTACATTTTCCATATTTTTATGGTTGTTTTATGAACATGTTGGGACATGGCATTTTTTGAGGTAGCAGTGATGACAAGTTTGAGAATTATGACTGCGGGCTACGAGGGACATAAATTATGTAAAAATAATTCAAGAGTCTATGTAAGTGGTCCCTTGCTTGACTCGTATATGAAGTAACAATTTCGCTACCATGAAAATGTTTTATAAAATTAATTATATCGATACAAGAATAAAAAGTAACTGGTTTCAAATTTCTATCACACAACACACTTTAATGACTCCCTTTTTCCATAAAGATGATGACACGATATGAAGGATGCCCCTAATGTAATCAAACAGCGTCGCACTCCGGAAGCCAGGCAATAATGGCAGACGAAAGCGCAATTAACACTGAAACTTTGTACGTGGAAAAGTTCCAATTAATTAATGCGACGCAGGCTCGAGTGTGGCTTGACACGCAACATTGGTGTGCACAAAGCGACGATTCTCGGTGACACCATTCGAGTAATAAGCGAGCTTGGAATTATGCGATTTAGATCGCACCCCTATAACAGCGAAAATCTCAAGAATGAGTAGATGTTATCGGAAATAAACGACGTAAGTAAAGGGCTTGAATTGAATTATTGCTATATTGATTCAAGACTTGAATAATATTTGGATCCACAATTTATACGGTCTATGACACCATGAACGATAAATTAAAAAATACTTCACAAGGGCCTTGTTCTGCCTTTGTGTCATCTTAGAAAGTTCTTAATTTTGCATTTATTATGTATGTTATGTACGTGATAAAAGCTTTTATTTAAACAAAAAACAGTAACTTATACATCAATAAATCCTATTCGATTATATCGCTAACGCCTGCAGCGTTAGCGATATAATCGAATAGGATGAAAACTGAAATGTCTTTTACTGGTCATAAATTGTATCAAGTTAAATGGTGTTAAAATTATGGCTTCCTCTATGAAAGGGACTTTTATGAGTTTTATGATACTAATTATATAGTTCACTCATAGTTACATTAACACGGTGTATAATTTACAGTGCAAGTATCACACAATATCGTTGTTAAAAATTATAATTAAAAGCAGTTAGAAATGTTACGAAATCATGAAAAGTGATGCTAATTTCGAAAGCGATGCGGAAGATTTATTGTTAAATGTTGTTAAAAGCCAATTTTCAAAACAAAACCGGTCTATCAAAAATACTTTTGTAATACACGAATTACGAATTAGACGCCATGTTCCAGAACTCCTTCATTTTGTTCGTCGAGGGTGTTTTTTTTGTAATGGGTGTATGATTATCATTAATTTATCAAATTCAGTTGCAGTAGTATTTATTCCTTCTGGTCAACATTGACTTGTTAAGAATTTTAGATATTCGACTCTATGGTTCAGGTGTGATCATCACCTTATGAATAATTTAGGCCTACGTTGTTGAAAATATACTGCCATGTCAGTAAAAGGTTAAAAATAAAAATCCGAGCCAGTTGACAACAGACCCTCCCTTCCATACCTACCTTTAATTTATAATCATTTTCGATTGACCCACTCAACAACTGGAGTGCTACTCTTGAATCGAAATTGGATTGCGATAATTTGGATAGCATCGGTACTAACTCCATTAATCTAGATGAGGATCAGGGAGAAGTATTGCTGCTGTTTTATTACTATAAGATTGAACACAGATGGCTGACAGCCTAAATATCCTTCGGTTCTAGGCAACAAACTCAATTACTTAGATGATATATTCTTTGTTTAGGTTAATGATGATTAAATCGTGTCTTATTTAAAATATCTATTTGACAAAAGTTTATTTGAGTCGATGGAATTTTAAGGGTAAGATTAAACTGTGATATTTTTAGTCAAAAGTCATCTAGATTATCATCTATTAAAAATTATAATCCTCTGCCTGCGGAATATGTACCAAGAATTTAGGGCAGCTAAAAAGTGTTACTAAAAAATTCAATTAGTGCCCAGTGGAACCCTTCTAAACCGCCTTTAAAGTAACTCGACGAGACAGTTTAGCGGCAATTGTTATGGAAATGCCGGGGAGGGCTGTGTTTTTTGTTTATCAAAATCGTTTAATTAACACCAGAGGTCACACAAATGGGGTGGAAGCACGCGAATGACGTCTCCACTTTTAAGTTGCGTTCGCGCTTTCAATTTTCATTTAGCATAAAAAAGTTTTTAAAGTTGTCGTTGGTATTTTATACCAAACATTGATTTCAAAGAATCCATTTTATGTCGCAAAATATCTTAGTGTTAAGCTATTGTTTCCTAAACTAGGTACAAAATCGTTCGTACGTTTAATCGAACATGTGATTCCTTTCCTTCTATTTAACATCCTCTCGGTAACAGATGCGTTGGCTAACAACTGTCGATTATTTCGCGGCTCCGCTCATCCATTAGGCCCTCCCCACTTTCATTCCATTTAGGGAACCCGTACCTTGCGGATAGCTTATTTTGTTTCGAGCTTACTTTGTGAGTTCATACGGAATAAGTAGATCTTACTTTGGATGAGGTTTGTCAACAAAAATGAGTTTGGATGCTGGCGCGATTTTATGAAGGAATGTTTATTAGCTGTTGGGACCCAGCCGAATCGGATCACGCCGTCATTGTAGATTTTTAAAAGGTACTTATTTACTTATATTAAAAGTTGGTGTATTTTAATCGAAATTTAAAAGATTTTAAAAGCTTTTAGTTGTGCAGTTAATATTTTACTAATTACGTCAGTCAGTCAAACGCAACCTGACGAAAAATTTACTTTTCATATTTCATTTATTTGTACATGCAATTCCGCAAAACTTTCGACCGGATTAAAACATTCAATTACTACAATATTGACGTCGAGCGAACAATAACTTTATTTTTGTATAAAAATATGCGAACAATTCTATATTTCATGGGAGTAGTACATACAATCTGGCTGTACGTAAACGTGGACCAGCGACGCGGTCGCAAACAGCCTGCAATGTTTGTATTGAAGTGTCCATTATCGTGATGAGGTGCATAGCATTCACGTTACAACATAAAAATGTGTGCGTCATGCGCGCTCTACCCTCGTATGTTTATGTTGGTACTTTTAAGCCCGGCTGCGCACCACTCAACGCTCCGTATGCATGCTTTTGTGTGTTGTGTTTAGATGACATGTTTTGTTCGGATAATTGACTTAAGTCTGTGTATTTTACGTATTGTGTCGTTTTATACTTGTGTGTGTGCCACTGCGGGTCCTAAATCGCATTGCGGCCGTTGAGCTTTATGTTTTGCATACGGAAGCTTTGTGCTATTTACTTGGAAATATTCAGTGTTTTATTTGGAGTGTTTTTAGTGTTCCTAAAAACGTCTCAAAATTAATTAACTTCTATATAATCTATAAAATCACTTTCTTTTTTATATGCAATGCTTGTCCAATGATTTATCTGGATTTAACATCGACAAAAACAACTAAGATAATTATTACTTAAAATAACTCTCATCTCACATGGTGTTTTATCACGACATCACAAATGGAACACTCACATCACAACACAGATGGGTGTAACAACCGGGTCCGCCCTCGCACTCAGAAAGTGCGTAACTTTGTTACGGTTCAATTTGTTTTCTATCACGATTACCCTCCATACAGAGATACCGGATAAAGCCCAGTGCACACTCGTCTGGCAAGCAATGGCCTTTTTGACATTATTAGTGCAACCGAATGGCTGAAGGAGTTATTTCGCCTTTAGCTTTCTCAAGTCCTTTACTCTTTAAAGTTCGGCAAGGTGGTCCACTAAAATAAATCTCAGTAGTTTAAGGGTCTGTACTGTAAACATACGCAGTACATAGTAGTGCCTTCTGAACCGGTGAGAACTGGTTAGTAACTTAGTAACCTCCTATGTAGGATAACTGAACAAATAGCTTTGACTTCGATTGTGTATTACAAGTTGTAATTTACAACATCCAATGACCTGAACTTTAGTTTGCCGCACGACTGTTATTCGAATGTCGATGGGTAACGAAATGAATGCTGTTCTGGATTAATAAGAGCTGTAGGTAATATTTTATTTTTGCAGTCGATATATCGCATCCTAGGTCTTTGTTTAGTTCTCTATTCATCCATAGTTATGATATAATATTGCAATAACAAAATGTGCTTTTGCGAATGCCGGCGCGGTTTATGCTACCCCTAAATCAATATGGCTGGCTTAACAATGTGGATGAGGTAACTGTATTATTAGTGTATATTTTCAGTCCATTGAGCTCCTTTTGTTGACATTTTAAATGGCCATATATGTAGCTCTTTGTGCTCCCGGAAATTCTATTAGGTATAGATTTGTGTATGGCTTACATTTTGATATATGTATTAGGTATGTTAGTAAAATAAACGTGAATCCTTGATACGAATTTCATTAGAGTACCTACCTAACTAAGTATTATCTTTTATTACTAATTTAGACTTTGGTTTGACTAAATTTTCATAGTAAATTGGTAACCAATATGGCAGTCAAGTGCAATTATTATATATTATAAAGAGGTAAAGTTTGTGAGTTTGTGAGGTTTTAGGGGGTTATCTCTGGATCTACTGAACCGATTTTGAAAATTCTTTTACCAATAGAAAGCCACGTTATTTGTGAGTGTCATAGGCTATATATTAACCCAAAAAATTAAAGGATCCCACGGGAACGCGGGCGAAACCGCAGGGGACAGCTAGTTTATGTATATAGGTAATTATTTTTACATAGAACAGCCGAAACTTCATTAAGAAGGATGTTTTCCAGATCTAATAATATATTCATGTATGTGTACTGAAGTTGTTTCTTTCCCTCATCTTCGTGACTGGGTGTCTAGATACAGGATGTGACGAGAAACAGCAAAGACGCCAAATTAAGGCCTCGGACTTAGTGTTGTAATAAGCGGGCGATATTTCCTTTTTGACACGCACTAAAGTCGTTTGGAAAATGAATAGTGAAATGCTTTGCATTTCAAGGCAAGGACCGATAAAAGTGTGACTTGGGTTTAAAAAAAATGTATGCGAAGCATTCTTGAATTATAATGTTACCATATTTTGGAATAAACTAACTGGTGATTGGTGGTTTGAAAGATTATTATTATTTTAGTTATGCCAACGTGTTTTAGTTGTTGTAACGGTAAATTGATTCAGTGTTTTTGTTTGGTGAATTTTACAATATGTTACCTTGTGAAACTTCAACTGATACTTAATTTTCATTTTAATTTAGTAATTAATTCGAAAATTTTGACGGGCTGGTTTGCGTGATTGATTAAACTCACTACCTATCACGCCACAGGTCGTAGGTTCGATTCCAAGACACATATGAAAAGGGCATGAATATGTCTCTTTGTACTAAGTCTGGGTTTTCATTTGCTTTACTTAGCTTAGGATTAGATGACCGTGTGAAAAATGTACCACGATATTGTATGAATCGCCATCCCTTATTTCATGTAACCTAAGTCTTCCTTCTCTTGATCAGCAACATCATTAGCGGAGGCGCGTGATCGCGGCATCCACTCGTGCTGTCAAACATGCCGGCGGCAAGTGTTCCTCACGCAACATCATCGGCAGTCGGCACCTTGTTAACTTAATCATTTACTCTTTTTATTGAACTCGAAGTAGCTTTAATACTTGGAAACACGATATTTGTCGAAAAATCTACTATATTTGTTGGTACTTTTGATGTTTTGACCTTCATTTTCGCCTTTTATTTGAACGTAAAGAAACAACAATGAACAAGGAAAATCTGTGGCACTTCCAAAATTAAAATATATAACTTTAGGCTGGATACAAAGGCTTTTGACAATATAACACCTTTTTTCTCCAGAACTAGCAAATGCATGTCTACAAGAGTGTCACGGTACTAAACTTTAATTTATGTCTCGATAAAGCACGTAATTTCTTTAGAATACGAAGTGACACAGAGAGACAAACACGAGTTAATTATTCTCGATGCTGGCGATGAACAAAGCGAAATGTCACGTAAGTAGTAGGGATTCGCCGGTTCTGGACCACCCCAGGCGGGGCGCTTAGTTAGGTCCTATGGGGGCGCTGGCTACTGGCCGCGAATCAACTTTATACCTACAGCGAATAAACTTAATACCGACCGCGAATCAACTTAATACCTATCGCGGATTAACTTCGTAGCTACCGCGGATTAACTTAATACCTACCGCGGATTAACTTAATACCTACCGCGAATCAACTTAATGCCTACCGCGGATTAACTTCATACCTACCGCGGATTAACTTGATACCTACCGCGAATCTACTTAATACCTTACGCGGATTAACTTTATACCTTAACGCCTACCGCAATATCGGAATGTTATTTACTTCATACCTACCGCGGATTATGCTTATACCTATTGTCAATTATCCATTTTGTTCGCGGTGCAATTTCTACATTTCTCAGCTCTCGGGTTTACTTTAGTTTTGTCGGTATCTTTTGTGTCCAGGTACTCAACCTTCTTTTGTATACATTTGCAATTGTTTCTTTTTATCTATTGTCTATTGCGTAGGCGCCTAAACCTTTTCTTTAATTGTTTCTTTGTTGTGTTAGTTTTTGTGCAACTACCTTTATTTAATTTTTTTACTACAGCTTTATTGCACTAGTGTTGTAAAGAACCTTTTTTTTGCGTCTCGTCTATCCACACCAGTTTTGACTTGTCTGTCCTTTTATGTACCGTGCTATAGGTGAGTCGTACTGAAACACATGTATATTTTGATTAATCATCATTTATTTTACTTTTTTACAAAAACCTAACCCAATACTTCTATCTATATATCCAATGTAGTCTGTCTTTTGAAACTTATCCAAACTTAGTCAACATTTATTTCAAATGAAAAATAAATATACTAACCTAACCTAACCAAAGCACAATTTGAACATATTACACAACAATACATCATTTAACTCGGTGTTGCGATCGAATATTCTTACAAAATCACACATTGTGTGTCCATTTAATTTGTAGTGCAAATACATCAAGCAGTATTTAGCACATACTGAACTCCAATCATTTTGTATCCTTTTACTATTAAAATCCCATTGTCTCGAGTTCCTCTTCAAAAAGGTTCGATGGTGACCCATTGGTAATCTACCATACGAATCAAAATATTGACCAACACCATTTTCGTTTATATGCATTGCGACCCAATGAGATCCAGGTTTTGTATCAGGATCTAAATTGCTTATTAAATATATTGGAGCTTCGGCGTATATAGGCAATCGATTTGCGGCATATACATTATATTGTAGGTTCGGGTGAATTTTACTTAAATATTGCTGAATCTCTATAGTATCCATAATGGAAGTATACTAAATCTACCTACTCAGTTCAATACATAAGATGAAAGTGTAAAATTACATGTAGTAACCTGATACTTATAGTACCTACTTATGTACAAGGATGGTATAAATAATACAAGAACATGCTTCTTCAAACTTATATTTTATTAACATTATATCTTAAAACTATTACAATTAATCACTAACTACTATAGTCAACACTAACATTACGGTTTTTATCAATTTCAATAACATTATTTATATCGGTATTCAAGTTAACATACTTTCTATCGAATTCAAGTTCAAACCTGTCTGGAACGTCTATTCGTTGGTTTCTGTATAAAAAGGGTGGTTCAAATCATACAGCATCTCACTGTACTCTCTGATCTACACCATATATGATCTCTAAGTGTCTCTCGTGAACCGTTGAAATTGTTTAACTGCTGAATAATGGATGTAAGTATCTTTATTGTCTATCTTTGTTTATTGTATGTACTGTTGATTATTATAATTTTTTTTATTTATGTGTTCATCGTGTATGTTCTTTAACAAATAATTAATATGATGTATTACAATTGTTTCAGTTCTCTGAAAATACCTTCAAAAGTTATTATTATGCCGAGACCCAGGACGACCCCAGTGATGAAGAAGGTACACTTGCCTCGAAAGTTAAACAAGCTATCGCAAAACGGGCAAACAATAACATTGATGATTTTTTTGAGACACCTAAGAAGAAGAAGAAGCTCTCAAAAAAATCATCCACCGTTGGACAAGCTATGAACGGAGGTGTCGCGTACATCAGTTCCAATAAGGACAATAGTGCGTATTCATCACACTTAATCAAGATTGAAATTTACGACACACAAAAAATTAAAAATATCGAGCCGATGGAACAATGGAAGCATGCCGATATTCGTGTGAAATATTATGTGGAAGTGGAAGACAATAAGAACTTACAAAGTGTGAAAGACATTATTTTTAACATCACCAAGGAGTTGGCAACCAAAGACGATTGTGCGAAATATTTTATAAGTACTGATAAATAAGATTGTGTTTAGATTAAATTTTAGTTAAGATGTATTGTGTTTTATCGAACTACGTTTATTTTATGTGTATTGTAAAATTGTTAAACCTTACTGATAATATTTAAGTTCTTTGTAAGTTTTTAAACCTTTTGTTTTTATGATGGTATTCAGACTATTGTAATATATGTATTGTGTTCATCGCCTTTTAAAAATATGTTTATTTTGTATGCCTAAAAATCTCAAATAAATATTATTGTATATTGTAAAAATGTTAAATCTTATCTTATTAGTCAAGTTCTTTGTTGAACCTACAATTTTGTATAACTTTTTCAACCTATTTATCTTTGTGATGGTATTTAAACTATTGTAGTGTTCTAAGTCTCTATGAAGAATATTTAAATTTTAATATCGTGGTATTTTTGTGAAATGTATTGTGTACGGACTATATAAAGCTCACAAATTTACTTTGCACCAAAACAGTTGTTGTTATTCCTCACCATGGAAAGGTTAAGCTGTGACGTCTACAATACTGAACTGGTCAGACTCGCTGAAGGTGCAGAATCATTGGATTTCATATCTTCAGATTTCGACCAAGAACTCTACGACCTCTGTGAGAAAATAGATCAGGACAAAACGTGAGTACAATTTTGTTGTTATATATGAACTTGTTGTAACATGTCTCGTCTATGTCTATGAAGAGGGGGTAGATTTCTGGGTACTTAAGAGGACAGTGTTGTGTTTCCGAATCATTCGTGTCTTGTAATTGTATTTTATTAGCTACTAAATCAGAAAAATGTATCGTGGTCCTGAAATTTACAGTTTATCTCAAAGTGACATAGCAAGTTTGGGCAAAAACCTAATTTTACAAAAATTTCATAGGATGATTCGATTTTGGTTCATAGAAAATATTTTACCGGGGACAATGATAGGAGATCCGGAAATTACTCCTTATTATACTCCCTGTAACGGGCATAATTTAATGGATCAAGACGTAATTGATGGTGTTTTACCAATGCAGGCTTATTGTTTACTGTGTAAATAATAAACATGTTAGTATTTGAGGTGTTATATGAATACTATGTATGGTGGGTTTGTTGTTAAATTTATGTTAATGTTTTTCTTTTGTTTTTCACACAGATCTATACAAAATGGAGGAGGTTTAAAAAAAAGACCAGCGACGACAACACTGATAGAAGAGGATTCAACATTGAAGAGGATTCGACTTCTTGAAGCCCCATCAACATCAACTTCGTCTGTGTCCCCATTTAATGTAAGTACAGAAAATAGAGATAAAATTGAATGTTCTGTGTGTGGTATATCAGTGTTTAAAAAATACTTTGCAAACCATTTAAAGAGTAATACTCATAAAAATAATGTTTTAAAATCTGACAATGAATTAGAAAACGTTGAAATTATTGAAAGTGCGTTCGGAAAAAGAATTATTACCTATAGAATTAAATCTAAACTAACTTTTGAACAGCCATTAGAAACACCCGAAATCTTTTTGCAAAAGATCAAAGACTTGATATATAAATTATTAGATAGATCAAATAAAGAACACACTGTTGTTAAAGTAAATTTTATTCTTAATGCTGACTTTACACAAGAAACAAAAAACATTTTTAATACGTTTGATTTCCAAATTTCTAATTATGTTATTTGTCTTGGGGATGATAAGGATATAATTTTTTCATCTATTGTTACTGAAATTAAAAATAAAATTTCTAATTTTGAAAGAAAAGATAGCGGATGGAGTTTAGTTAAAATAAAACACTTGGACATGAACGTTAACAAATTTAACCCATTACGTGGATCATCATACATAGACTTACCATTAGATATAAAACACAAAAAAGCCGTAATCAACGTTCAAAACAATGATAATGAATGCTTTCGTTGGGCAGTATTGTCAGGGTTGTTTCCGGTTAAAAATCACTCTAATAGAGTAACATCTTATTTACCTCATAAACATTTCATAAAATTTGATAAGCTTTCTTTTCCATTAAAAATTAACGATATTTATAAATTTGAAAAACTAAATGACATAAGTATTAATGTTTTTGGTTTAGAATATGAATTAATAAGTAAGACAAATAAAGTTGTAGGTCCGTTACACTTAACAAAACATAGGAAAGATAAACATTTAAATTTATTGTACATATCCCAAGGTAGTAACGGACATTATTGTTATATTAAAAATCTTTCAAGATTAGTATCTAAACAATTATCATCATCAGAACATGAAATCTTTATTTGTGATGGTTGTTTATTAAATTTCACATCACGTGATAATTTACAACAGCATCAAAAAAATGACTGTTTTCATGTATGTACAAATTTACCATCGGAAAGTGATAGGAAAAGAAATTGGTTTAACGAATTAACTCCCTCTAGTCAAATCTCATTTAATAATTATGAACGTAAGTTAAGAATTCCTTTCGTTGTGTACGCTGACTTTGAAGCATTTTTAAATCCGATACATGGTTGTTCTTACGACCCTAGTAAGTCATCAACTAATAACATACAAAAGCATGAAATGTATAGTTTTGGATACTATATTAAATGCTCATACAATGATAGTTTTTCAGCTTACAAAACTTATACCGGTAAAGACTGTGCTCAAATATTCATGAAAACTATCAAAAAAGACCTAGAAAATATTTGTAAAAAAAATTCTTTTTATAGGTGTCCATTACCACTAACACCCGAAAATAAAATAAGTATTGCCCAAAGCGAGATTTGTTATATTTGTAATAATGATTTAAATGGTAATTCCTCTATTTCATACAATTGGTATACGGGTGTGTTTGAAGGGGTTGCTCATCCATTTTGCTCTGAGAAATACCGCTCACCTAATTTTGTTCCAGTATTTTTCCACAATTTAAGTAATTATGACGCTCATTTTATAGTTCATGGACTTAATTTTGAAGAGGGAGATATAGAAATAATACCTGAGAATAAAGAGAAATATATATCTTTTTCCAAGGTTTTAAAAATTAATAATCGAGTTATGAAATTAAGATTTCTCGATTCACTTAAATTTATGTCTAGTAGTCTTGATAACTTAGCTAAAAATTTATTACCTGATCAATTCCGTGAACTCAAGTTGCAGTTTCCTTGTGAAGATGATTTTAAACGATTAATACGGAAGGGTGTTTATCCATATGAACACATGACTTCATTTGATTCCTTAAAATTAACTTCTCTTCCTACTCGCGATGAATTTTATAGTTCTTTAAATGATAGTGATATTTCCGAAAATGATTACCGCCATGCTCATGATGTATGGAATCACTTCAAATGTCAAAACATGGGTAACTATTCTGATCTTTATTTAAAAACAGATGTTTTGTTGTTGGCAGATATATTTGAAAATTTTAGGGATCTTTGTCTTAAAACATACGAATTAGATCCTGCTCATTATTATACAGCACCTGGATTAAGTTGGGACGCTATGTTAATTTCTACTAAAATAAAATTAGAGCTTTTAACAGATATTAATAAAATAGCTTTTATTGCAAACAATGTTAGGGGTGGCATATCTCAATGCAGTAATAGACATGCTAAGGCAAATAATATATTTATGTCTGAATATGATCCAAATTCCCCATCGTCCTTTCTCATGTACCTAGACGCAAATAACCTTTACGGATGGGCTATGTCTCAATGCCTCCCAACAGGTAAATTTGAGTGGGTAGAAGTTGATACAGATTTTAACATCACCGATGATTCCGAACACGGTTTTATTTTAGAAGTAGATTTAGAGTATCCTACCCACTTACATGATTTTCACTCAGATTTACCCTTTTGTCCTGAGAATATATGTTTAGGTAGTAAAAATCGAAAACTGATCCCGAATTTAACTGATAAAAAGAAATATGTCCTTCATTACAGAAATCTAAAACAATGTTTAAATAAAGGTCTGCGTTTAACTAAAATTCATAGGATACTAAAATTTGAGCAATCTGCATGGTTAAAAAAATACATAGATTTAAACACTCATATGCGTTTGTTGGCAACCTCAGATTTTGAAAAAGATTTTTTTAAATTAATGAATAATTCCGTTTTCGGTAAAACGATGGAAAATGTAACAAAACGAGTTAACGTTAAGTTAGTAAATCACTGGTTGAATAGAGGGAAAACCCAAGGTGTCCAATCTTTAATAGCAAGACCTGAATTTCATAGTCTTTCAATATTTTCAGAAAGTTTAGTTGCAGTACAATTAAATAAGACTAAAGTTTTGTATAACAAACCAATTTACCTCGGATTTTGCATATTAGATTTATCAAAAACGCTGATGTATCAATTTCATTACGATTTTATGAAATCAAAATATCAAGATAATCTTAAACTACTTTACACAGACACAGACAGTTTAATTTATCAAATATTTACCGAAAATTTTTATGCAGATATTAAATCAAGTTTAGAATTTCACTTTGATACATCTGATTATCCACCTAATAATGATTATGGTTTACCATTAATCAATAAAAAGCGTTTAGGATTTTTTAAAGATGAAAATAATGGTAAAATTTTCAAAGAGTTTGTAGGACTACGTGCAAAAATGTATGCGATGGATGTGCAAAATAATTTTATCGCTAAAGCTAAGGGAATCAATAAATGTATATCAAAAAAATTTAACCTAAATGATTATAAAACATGTTTATTTGAAAAGAAAATTCTTTATAGTAAAATGTTACGATTTAAATCAATTAAACACGCCATTTTTACCCAAAAAATAAACAAAATATCACTATCACACAGTGATACCAAAAGACATTTACTAGAAAATTCTACCGATACGCTTGCTTGGGGTCATTATAGAATAAAGAACATTTAATTTATTACTGTTTTCTGTACTATATAAAATATAAATATTGTTGTTTTATTTTTATATTGTTTTAACCTCTTATTTATAAGTACATGATGTGTTTACCTATTAATAAGTTGTGCATAATATGTTAGATTTATTGTTTGATTTGATTTAAGAATAGTTATTGAAAAGAGTAATTGTTGAGTTTCTTGCCGGTTCTTCTCAACAGTAAGCCAACCTTCCGAACCGGTTTAAAAATCTGACTATCAATAAAGTATGGAGAAGACTTGTTTGAATAAAAAAAAATTAATTAATTTTATTTCTTTCATTTCAATGTGTGTTCAATCCTTTAAAAATATATATTTAAAAATTGTAAGTCGTGATTTATTATAAACAATATAATACATTTCATTCTAACGATTTGTTTTATTCATTCCAATACCCTTTTAGAGTTTACACGTGTTTTTAAAATGATTCATTTTTTTCATCCTTTTACTGCAATAGTCGCAGGTCCAAGTGGATGCGGAAAGTCTAATTTCGTAACAAATTTTATTAAATACACTAAAGAAATATGTAATAGAAATTTTACCCAAATTACTTGGTGTTTTGATGAAATGCAACCATTGTACAATTTACCAAATGTGAATTATCATCAAGGTATACCAGATTTGAACATGTTTGATGGAAAAGATGCACATCTTATTATTATTGATGATCTTATGAGAGAATCTGATGGACGCATTGTTGACATTTTTACTAAAGGTAGTCATCATAGAAACTTAAGTGTATTTTACATTACTCAAAATTTATTTCATCAGGGTAAAGGTCAAAGAGATATTTCTTTAAATTCAAGCTATATTATTTATTTCAAAAATCCTCGCGACAAGACTCAAATTCGTTATTTAGCACGCCAAGTTTCACCAGAAAATCGTAAATTTATCGAAGACGCCTACAGGGATGCTACTAAAGACGCACATGGATATTTGATGATGGATCTAAAACAAGATACTATTGATATATGTCGAATCAAGTCTAAAATATTACCATCCGATGGGTATTGTACAGTGTATGTCCCCACAAAAGAGTTTAAATATGTCAAGAATCGACAAATACCCATCATTTGCAAATGATGGATCAACGCTTCAAGACGTACAAAAATTTATTAAATGCTTTATGTAAACTAAAACCAAAACATCAACAAGCCCTTCTAAAATCCTGCAGTGAAAAGGAAATTAATTTTATTTGTGAGTGCATTCATAATATATTACAAGGGAACGTAAAACTTGAGGAAAAATCTAAGACTAAACTACAAAAATTTAAATCTATACTTCGAAAATTGGTACGTAAAAGTGCCAATAAAATAAGAAAAAACATAATTGTTCAAAAAGGTGGATCATTTCTACCTATCATATTGGGTGCTATTTTAAGTGGGCTAGTAAGTACACTAGTTTAAAATGGAACATGCAAAAAAAATGTTGTTAGTTGAACCGGGACTAATAGATAAAATAAATCAAAAGAGAAATGAAAATTCTACCTCAAGGTTAGATACTGAAATGCAGAACATTTTGAATAGTGATATGGATGATCGTAAAAAATGTAAATTGTATTTACAAATTTTACAACGATATCTTCACTTCACGGAAGAAGATCGTCGACCTCTTGAGATTCCAATAATTAGTTCCAATAATGATTTTGTTGAAACCACGACAAAAAATGAAATTTCAAATATAAACAACGACTTCAAAATTAAAGATTTAGTTGCTAATCAGACATTGAGTAACGAAGAGAAACAGCAAGATAATTTTAAAGTTGAAATAAATCCTCTCTACACAAAAAGTCAAATTCTAAGTTTGGTACCTAAATCATATATAAAAAAAGGTGAGTTGTTATTGGATTCGGTATCATCGAGTAAAAACAAAATCTCTTGGGATGATAACGGTACAGTTATCATAGATAATGAAGTAATTCCTGGAAGTAATATCATAGATTTAGTAAACGACTCACTTCGTCCGTTAAAAAAAAGCGATCCAGTAGGTTGGGAAAAATTTGCTAAAGCATTAAAGGATTTAAAAATACCACTAACTTATGTTGGAAACCCAAAAAGAAGTGATTACATATCTCAAATGATAGAGATCACAGAACCTACCACAAAAGAGAAAGAAGTTAATATTACACCAAAAAGTTCAGATAAGCACATAAATAAAATAAAAAAGAAACTTGATTGGGAAAAATGGACACCTTATTAGAAATAAATGATATTTATTATGATGTTTCGAACCCCGCTGGATATAGCAGTATCGAAAAATTATCAAAAGCTATGAAAGGTAAAATGAATAAAGAAGATGTCAAAAAATGGTTGCAAGCCCAAGAAACGTATACGCTTCACAAACCGGTCCATAGAAAATTTCCACGTAATAAATACGTTTTATCTAATCTTAATGAACTTTGGCAAGCTGATTTAAGTGATATGAGAACTTATTCTAAATATAACGAAAGTTTTAATTATATTCTTTGTGTTATTGATGTGTTTTCTAAATATGCATATGCTAGACCAATGAAAAATAAAAATTCTGAAACTATTAAAAGTTGTTTTGAAAGTATATTTAATGAAGCTAATACTACTCCAACACATATACAATCTGATAAAGGAACTGAATTTGTTTCTAAAGATGTACGGAAATACTTTAAATCCAAAAATATTAACTATTACACAACGAATAATCCCGATATTAAAGCAAGTATTGTAGAAAGATTTCAAAGGACACTTAAGATGAAAATGTGGCGTTATTTTACACATAAAAATACTTATAGGTATATAAATATATTACAAGACTTGTTATTTGCTTATAATCATAGTTACCATTCCAGCATTAAAATGTGTCCCAATGATGTAAATTCAAATAACATAATGACTGTTTGGAATAATTTATACGATAGAAAATCTATAAAAGAACAATCTACTATATCACATTCAAAATTCCAAGTTGGTGATCATGTTAGAATAACAAAATATAAACACATATTTCAAAAAGGATACGAATCCAACTGGAGTGATGAAATTTTTACAATATCTTCAATAATAGAAAGATCACCGTGGATTGTGTACACATTGAACGATTTGCAAAATGATCCGATTGTGGGTACATTTTATGAAAAAGAATTGCAAAAAGTAAATTATAATCCTACCTCGAGTTACAAAATAGATAAAATAATTAGCTCTCGTTACTCCGGTGCCAGAAAGCAATTGTTAGTGAAGTGGAAAGGTTATCCTGATAAATTCAACACTTGGATTTTAGCTTCTAGCTTAGAACAACAATGAACAAAGAAAGTTTTTATCTCACATTACTTAGTAATAGTTCTATGGATTACTATCCAGAAAACACGACAACTCGTTTTGCTACTAAATTACCAAAGTCCATTGTAATGGAAGGATCATGGGTAGTTGGTGTTGTTGAATTTCAATATCCATGCACAATATTTACCATTCAAGATCATGAAAATGTTATTTACATATCTAAACAGATGACAATGCCTGGTGAAGTCAAACCTTCCCTTGTGTACTATAAAACATATATACCTTCAACAAATTATGATAATATCAATCATATTTTATCGAAGTTAAACGATATTAAAGAAAATATTACATTTAAATATGATGATAAATCAAAAATAGTCTCCGTTACTGTAATGGATGAAACAATAAAATCATTGACGTTTTCAACAAAATTGTGTCTCCAACTTGGATTTGAACCTAATACAAATTTTGTTCTTCAGGGAAGTCAAGGAAAATTTCCAGCCAATTTGCTTTTAGGGTTACCATCTCAGTTATTTATTTACAGTGATATAATCGACCCACAGATTGTTGGTGATGTAATGGCCCCCCTTCTAAGAATTATACCATTGGATCCTTCAAAATATATTTATGGTTCCAATAATATGCACGTATTCTCACCACCTCACTACTTTCCTCTCATGCGTAGAGAGTTTGATACAATTGAAATAGATATAAGAACAAGTACAGGTCAAAAAATACCATTCCAGTTTGGAACAGTGTGTGTTAAACTACATTTCAAAAAACTATAATGTCTCCTCGATATGATAACTCAACTTGTCCCTATGAACATTATTATTCACATCAAGCTGGATCTGGTATTGGAGTCATATATAGGGGGGTACCATATCAACGCGGCAATGGAATTGGTAGCTTTTTAGGAGGCTTATTTAGATCTGTTATTCCATTATTCTCTAGTGGAGCTCGAGTTATTGGTAAAGAGGCTTTAAATGCTGGTATGGGACTTGTATCGGATATGTTTCAAGCACGTCCTATGGAAGATGCAATTAAGACTCGGTTGAAAGAAGCAGCTTCTAATTTAAAACTCAAAGCCGATAATAAAATCGATCGATTGAATATGTCGGGATCAGGTTATATAACTAAGAGGAAACGGCTTTCATCATTCATTCCACCACTAACAGCTAAAGTGAAAGCCGCCAACAAAAAACAAAGATTGAAACATAATAAAATTAAAGACATATTTTCATAGAATAAAAAATAATAATGTCATTTTTACATAATCATTCATGTGAGTGCGTTAAATCTGAGTTAGATTTATTTGCTTTACCATCTACGCAGACCAGCATCGAAAATGGAATGTGGATATACTATAAACCTATTTCTTCTCTTGCTGACGATGGACCCATTGAATTTCAAATACCAGGAACTGGTGATGACTACATTGATTTGTCTCATACTTTGATTCACATAAAAGCTAAGATAATGAATCAAGATTCAACCAAATT
Organism: Ochropacha duplaris; assembly: GCA_951361185.1. NCBI lineage: Eukaryota > Metazoa > Arthropoda > Insecta > Lepidoptera > Drepanidae > Ochropacha > Ochropacha duplaris. Next base: position 9,821,443 of record OX592702.1, on the reverse strand, counting down.
GCTCACAACATCAAAAGTGGCTCCAGTGAATAATTGGTTGCATTCTCTATTTAGTCAATTAGATGTTTTTTTAAACCAAAAACTGGTGTCACCTCCAAATAATACATATGCATATCGTGCCTACATAGAAACATTGTTAAACTATGCCCCAACTGCTAAAGAATCTCATCTTACATGTGGTCTTTGGTATGAAGATACGCATGGAAAAATGAATTCAACTGATGAAGAAAATAAAGGATTTACTAAAAGAATGGAATTAGCAAGTGAAAGCAAAGAAATTGAAATGATTGGACATCTACATGGGGATATATTCAACCAAGAAAAGTTTTTGATTAACGCTGTTGAAATGTCTGTAAAACTAGTTCGCTCCAGAGAAGCATTCAACTTAATGTCTTCTACAAATGATTTGAAGTTTAAAATATCCATTACGGATGCAACACTTATTGTTCGTAAAGCTCGAATCAATCCATCTATTTTACTGGCTCATCAAAAAGTTTTATCCTCAACTACAGCTAAGTATCCAATCACCCGAGCCGAAGTTAAAGTATTAACAATACCTTCAGGGGTACAGGGGAAAACACTTGACAATATTTTTTTGGGGCAAGTACCGAAAAGATGTATAATTGGATTTGTTAATAACGCAGCATTTAATGGTAATCTCACAAAAAATCCATTTGATTTTCAAAATTATGATATAAATACTTTTTCACTATACATTGATGGTCAACAAATACCATCGAAAGCTATACAACCATCATTTGAAAATAAAGTATTTACTTCTGCTTACCATACCCTATTCTCTGGAACGGGCATTCATTTTCTTAACGAAGGAAATGGAATATCTAGAGAACAATATGCTAATGGTTACTGTTTATTAGCTTTCGATCTAACACCAGATTTGTCAGCTAATTCAACAACTCATTGGAATCTTATAAAACATGGTAGCGTAAGATTGGAAGTTCGTTTTGAAACGACTCTTTTGCAAACTGTTAATTGTATTGTATATGCAGAATTCGATAATGTTATTGAAATTGATAAAAACCGTAATGTTAGTGTTGACTATAGTAGTTAGTGATTAATTGTAATAGTTTTAAGATATAATGTTAATAAAATATAAGTTTGAAGAAGCATGTTCTTGTATTATTTATACCATCCTTGTACATAAGTAGGTACTATAAGTATCAGGTTACTACATGTAATTTTACACTTTCATCTTATGTATTGAACTGAGTAGGTAGATTTAGTATACTTCCATTATGGATACTATAGAGATTCAGCAATATTTAAGTAAAATTCACCCGAACCTACAATATAATGTATATGCCGCAAATCGATTGCCTATATACGCCGAAGCTCCAATATATTTAATAAGCAATTTAGATCCTGATACAAAACCTGGATCTCATTGGGTCGCAATGCATATAAACGAAAATGGTGTTGGTCAATATTTTGATTCGTATGGTAGATTACCAATGGGTCACCATCGAACCTTTTTGAAGAGGAACTCGAGACAATGGGATTTTAATAGTAAAAGGATACAAAATGATTGGAGTTCAGTATGTGCTAAATACTGCTTGATGTATTTGCACTACAAATTAAATGGACACACAATGTGTGATTTTGTAAGAATATTCGATCGCAACACCGAGTTAAATGATGTATTGTTGTGTAATATGTTCAAATTGTGCTTTGGTTAGGTTAGGTTAGTATATTTATTTTTCATTTGAAATAAATGTTGACTAAGTTTGGATAAGTTTCAAAAGACAGACTACATTGGATATATAGATAGAAGTATTGGGTTAGGTTTTTGTAAAAAAGTAAAATAAATGATGATTAATCAAAATATACATGTGTTTCAGTACGACTCACCTATAGCACGGTACATAAAAGGACAGACAAGTCAAAACTGGTGTGGATAGACGAGACGCAAAAAAAAGGTTCTTTACAACACTAGTGCAATAAAGCTGTAGTAAAAAAATTAAATAAAGGTAGTTGCACAAAAACTAACACAACAAAGAAACAATTAAAGAAAAGGTTTAGGCGCCTACGCAATAGACAATAGATAAAAAGAAACAATTGCAAATGTATACAAAAGAAGGTTGAGTACCTGGACACAAAAGATACCGACAAAACTAAAGTAAACCCGAGAGCTGAGAAATGTAGAAATTGCACCGCGAACAAAATGGATAATTGACAATAGGTATAAGCATAATCCGCGGTAGGTATGAAGTAAATAACATTCCGATATTGCGGTAGGCGTTAAGGTATAAAGTTAATCCGCGTAAGGTATTAAGTAGATTCGCGGTAGGTATCAAGTTAATCCGCGGTAGGTATGAAGTTAATCCGCGGTAGGCATTAAGTTGATTCGCGGTAGGTATTAAGTTAATCCGCGGTAGGTATTAAGTTAATCCGCGGTAGCTACGAAGTTAATCCGCGATAGGTATTAAGTTGATTCGCGGTCGGTATTAAGTTTATTCGCTGTAGGTATAAAGTTGATTCGCGGCCAGTAGCCAGCGCCCCCATAGGACCTAACTAAGCGCCCCGCCTGGGGTGGTCCAGAACCGGCGAATCCCTACTACTCACATAATTGTTGTTACACACGCAAACTTTTATAGAGTAAATTGTATAACATTTTTGGCTCATTTTCGATTGGCTTCGTGCCATGGCGGCTGACCGCGGAGGTAAGTCGATAGTAAATAAACATACTTATGTCGTAGTTTTGATGTTATGTTATAGAAATAGGTTTGTAATTTTTCGCCCTGACTGCTTAATTCTTGAATATATAATCCAATATTTTTAATTTTACACTTTTACCTATTGATTTCATGGTTTATGTAGGTTTACTGTTATTTGTATAAAACATGATCAGATCTCCTTTAAGTTTCATATGCATACAGACTTCAATTCATGGGTGTGAGGAAGATGTGAAGGTGTTTGTTACTCTTTCATGCAAAAACTACTAAACGGATTTTGATGAAACTTGACACACGAGTAGAACATATCCTGAAATATAATATACTAGCTGTTGCGCGCGTTTTCACCCGCGTTCCCGAGGGATCTTATCTTTTCCCGGGATAAAAAGTAGCCTATGTGCTATTCCAGACTATAATCTATCTCCATGCCAAATTTCATCCAGATCTATTCAGCCGTTTTGGCCGTAAATGAGTAACAAACATACATCAATCCAAACTATTAGTAAGATTATGTAATACAAATAAAAAGGATACTTTTTATCCCAGAGAAATATAAGATCCCTCGAGAACGCGAATGAAACCGACGGCATTTTTTTTTATAAAAATGCGTTGTAGGTATATAGTTCCTATATAAATAACCTCTAATTGGAATTTATTTCATTCTTAAACCAAACAAATCCTATCAAGCACTAACGTAATCACGTGTGAGCCACGTCGAGCACGTACGTTTGACGTCACTGGCTGACTAGACATGTCTATAACGTTTATAGAGTATGTGTAGGGGTTCAGCAACTCGGGCAGGATGAATGAATATAGCTGGCTCTATTGTCGTGTCTCTTGTTCGGTATAGATCAATTATCTTACCGGTTAAAATCCCGTCAAATATAGTTAAGTTACTCCAAATATTAGGCGTAGGCCTTAGGTAGGTACAAACTTACTTGATGAGGTTTTTGAATATTTATATCAATCTCATTTCATAAAATCTAGAAGCTTTACCTCAAAATCAAAGCCATTTTATTCACTGTAGGCCTTAGGATGACACTCATAAAGTTCACATTTGCTGAAGTTACCACCGGTACGGTCAGCCTTCAAGAATAAGCAAGAAACACACCCACCCAGGTTACATATATAATTTTTTTACAATTTTAATAACATTCTATAAATAAAACAAATAACAATTCAAGAAAAAAATATTATAGTAACAGATCATGAACTTGTCATGATGGAAAGCAGTAGTCGTAATAATAGCCAGTCACAAAAGTCAATCAAAAACAGTGCAATTACCTAAGGTTCTGTTAAAATCACCATTTACATAGCAACCTGGATCATTGAATCAAGATATACTACATGAAGATTAGAAGTATACCGCGGAAATCTCGATAAAGATATTAAAAGATAGTTTCCACTATTTGAACGACACGCATCCAACGGGCGTTCACCTTTCAAATCCAGACGCCATGCGCTCCGCAAATTTGAGAGCTGTATAGGTATTTTAAAATGTCCGAGGTCTCCCCTGAGGCACCTAGAGGCTGTCGCCATTAAAGAGAGTGCGTTTGAAGGCTGTGACGACGGTTCTACTCGGAATATGAATAAACGTTCGCACGGATGGGTGCCCCCCATTAATCATTCCCTGGCTATGCTCCATGTATTTTTGTATATGCTTTGCTTATTTAACTTTAAGTGCACTGTATTGGATTTGTTTTGTTTTATTGGCATCTTGTAATTACAGGAGAGTTATGAAATTATAGTCAAGTTTTTTTTCGAAAAAAAAAAATGAATTGTCAGACGCGCGTTTTGGAAAGTTGCTTTTCCTGAGATGACGTCTAAACGCGACAATTACTCTTTTAAAAATAAAATTATATTTTTACTTACGGTGTGTTCTGCAAGAGATAGAGCCTACACCAAAACATTGCGTCATTTAATAGGTATGTTTGTTCGTTGATATTTTACCTGTAGCACCAGCTGAATACATTATTGGTAATAAATCTGATGAGTAGGTAACACTTATCCATAAAGCAACTAAAAGTTAAAGTTTCACGTTCTGTAAAACTATGAACGATCGTAGCGATCGTCCAGTTAATAAATTAAACAGTAGTAGTTGTACAGAAAATGAAAAGTCCTCACGAGCGATATAAAGTTACAAAAACTAATTATGAAGAGCTCGCGAATCGGTCGCGATCAATTCCAAATACAATATTCAATCAGAGAGCGTTTCACAATTTAAAAGCACCGCAGTTTATAACTTTAACGGGGTATCGCATCCCCAGTTAGTTGGAATCATGAATCTTCTTGTAAATCTCAAGGAAATTGCTTGCTAAAAGTTTGCCGATTTATTGCGTATTTGTACGTCCGAGCAAGTGCTGTTAAAGATTAGAGACATCGCTGATATCTGTGAATCCGTAGATACCATGCGAAATTGGACTTTAACGGCTTCTTAATAGGGGATAGTTTGAACGAAAAAAATCTACAATGTGTTAAATCTCTTTAATGATGATTGAAACTGATATACCGTTGATTTCTCTTATGATTTTAGTGCCTTATCAGTAATAAATATTATTTGAATTGAATGAAGAGGGTTAGCATTTGAGAAGAATGATTTATAGGTGTTCGCTCACTGTTCGAAATTCGACCATATTTTTTTTTTGAAAAAATTGACTGTTCCCCTGTTTTTATTGATAAATAGTTTTTCCAAAGCTCGGCAATAGCACGCACGCACACACAAACAAAAAAAAGAAACAAGAAATTTGTTGGGTAAAGAAAAGTTGCAAACAAACTTTTTCGTATAAACTTTATGATCGCATTTCGATTAGTGGGAGAACACTACTATAGTTAAAAAGGTTTAAAATAAATGCACCCCATACAAATAAATAGGGCACGTTACAACCGATTCTAATTTGAATACGATTTCTGAACGTGCAAGTATGTCGGGCAAACCATAAGTTAAGCCTGCTGGTTTTATCTGTTGCCCCGGCCGGGTTGAGTGAATCCAGCCCATATTTCAGGGTACACGCCGCAATTTACATAATTAACTAACTTCCTAGCGACTTTTCGCAAGTACTACTTGATGTTTCTGTGTATTTGTTTGTAAATGCGACTCGTCATTCTGTTTACGTATCATTACAAAACGTTTTTCCCAAATTGAATTTGTTAAAATTTTGGATAATATCTTCATAATAATAATTGATATTTATGGCATTTATGGCAGTGAAAACTTGGCTGAAATTAGATGATTTATATGAACTAACGAAAAATAATTGATAACATTGTATTGTACAGCAACAAAAAAAAAATAGGATTTCGTGTGAATACAATAGGAAACTAATTTGGTCTATATCTATTTTCATGAATAATTGTGGATAATAATTTGTACTAAAAATATATAAAGTTTGATTTCAGACTATGAGCTCTACCGAAATTAATGCAAAAATAATAAGTTGTGTTTTAGGAAACTTGGAAAATTAAATATTTTCCAGTTCTTATTTAAGTTTCTCGCCTCGTTACTCAGTGAAATCGTGATGTTATTAACTAGTTAATTGTTAATTTTACGTGGCTTGGCCAGTCAAATTAAAAGATTAGCTTTAGGTTTTTATGTTAGAAACTTTTTTATAATACGTCCATTTCAGACATTTTTAAGAATTACGCTTACGTTTGGTTTAATCAAAAAACCTGTATCTTTGATATCTTATATCACTTTCAAGTTCTTGAGGAGTTTTATTATTCTGAGCTCTCATATTCTTTATACGTAACTCCATTTCTCCAATGTGATTATGTCGTTGACACGTATCTCACGTAAGAGTCTTCTTCTAATGATAGTAGTTACTTTCTTTATGTATACAATTTTACCAGTAAGTAGTTTATTTCTTTTAGATTATGCTTTATTTCGTCTCTTATTCTTCTAATATAGTGACATAAGGCGGCTCTTAAAATTTTCTCATCGAAAATGTTTCGTCAATGCATTTTTTTGATAGCGCATGAGCTGTATGATACTCTCTAATACTCAGAATAGTCAACCGCCTTGAAAATTTTCATCTAAGTCTCATACATATGTCTTCTTTCAACCATAAAACAAAACTGTTATCTCTCGACGGAAGTTTCACCTTATTTAAGATTTACGAGCTCTCAAAATATGTATTATAAATGCAGTTAGTGAAATACAACCGGGGCCTTGGACTTTGGCAAAGTGTCAGCTCTGTCCAACGACCAATGTGCTGCAAAACTTGGCCTACTGTAGGGCAAAAAGTTTGTTTCCTGCCTTGGACACAAATTTATTTAATCCCTCGATATATAGGGTATATAGATAGATAAAGAAATTGTCGGAAACTAGTGAAATTGCGTCATTTATTTGCTTCGCTTAGTTTTTATAAGGTTTCTTCGCAACCATTTCGTTATATAGGTACTCGTACCATTAAGTAAATGATCGCAATATTGGAATCGTTAAACCAAATTTTCTAAAAAAACTACTATATTTCTATAAGTATCACAATTCCATTTGCGGGATTCGTATGTTAGGTTTAACAATTGGGTCAGTGTGAAATTATTTTTGCAGGCAAGAAGTGGCCCTAAGCGTCGCCACGTTATTAAAAATGTTTTCGGTGGTGCTGGCTGGCATCAATTTCAAGTCTTCTCTTGTCTTAAAAATTACTTATTAATCCCCAATCTTTGTACCGTGGAGTTGACAAAAAAGTTAATTTCGTAGAAAAATATTCATGCTCGTAAGGGAGATAAAATATAGGTAGGTAATAACTTTCTCGAGTTGGTCCTTCGAGCTTTCATTCTTTCTTCCTTTAAATCAGTAGCCAGACGAAACAGAGCAATCGAAAATATTAATAATGCCTTTATGACTAACTCCTTGTTAAAATATACTTAATTTTATGTCTTTAATTGAATCATGAATCGAACCACTTCATGTAAGTGATACTTCATTTACAAATGAGCGGAAATCTCCAATTAAAATACAATATTTTTTATTAGAAAAATCTTAATCGGCCGCCTAGACGGATTGAATATTATCGATGAACAGATTAATAATATTAAAATTATAAAACATAATACGAAAATTAATCTACTTTTATTACGACGAACTGTATTTAATGGTTGAATGGACAATTATTATGCTTTTCAACTTGTGTCTAGCTCAAAGAATATTTGGTTTCAATGCGGGTGACGCGATGGGCGATATTTTTTGACATCTTGCGTCCTTCCTAAATTACTTTTCGATCAATTTGTGGATTGCTTGATTACTTACTAATGTACTTAAACTTCAAGTAATAATGTTGTAATCTTACTAAATATAAATTTTTTGTTACACTTCTTACTGTCGAATTTAAATTATTAGCACTTTTCAAAAATACCTATAATAATATCTATACATTCATTTAACATTAAGAGACATTGCATTACCATATAAACCCACATCCACTGCCATCAATTGTTAATTTTGATAATGGATACAGTTATGCTAATACACTGTAACATTTATTACCTTAATTGCCAATCTGTATTAATAGGTTTATTTGCAAATATCTCTGATCATTTGTGTGTTGAATCACCGCTCAAATCTAGCTTCGATTTTTCTAAAGAGCTCATTAGTTAAAAAGCCTTCACTTAATGAGTACGTACTTATTTCATAAAATAAAGTTCTTATTTTAAAATAGAGGAAAAAGCAACACTGAAAACTATTATTGAAATATAAAGTCCGGTGCACACTCAACTGTAACTGCCAAAAGAGCAGTCAACGGCCAGATTTAACCGACAAAAACTTTATTACGAATGGGCGGGACGGGCCGTGTAGATTTCGGTACAAATGTCAGGCCAAGTGAGGCAGGCTGCGGTCGTTGCGGCTACAAAACACGGCTGGTGGCGGGCCTTTGCTACTTGCTGTCTGGACCCGCCTTTATATATTTACGTTACGTTACTGGGTGTTTTTTTTTACGTTTTTAATTAATAAAATTCGTATGTATGTATATGATTTTTCAAATGTTAATTTTTTATCATCCTATGAGCTTCGCTGTCTATTATTAAGTATTGAACTCGATTCTCTTGACCATTTTCATACATCTATGGCGGTATCAGTCGCGTTCCCAGGTTAAAAAAGTGTAATCAAACAGTTTAGGGTATAGATTTAAATGCGTACCCTATTACTCAATTTTGAAAAAAAAAGAAACAATTCACGTAGACTGTACTGGACAGTATAAAATTCTCATTTTAAGCGAGAATAAGAATGAAATTGGTACTTAACATAATATTTGCCGAAAGAAGTTACTTATGGTGTTTTTAAGTAACGCATCTACAAACTGGTTATACTTTTACCAACTGGCCACGACAACGCTGTCAGGGTTCCGGGGAAACAATAGAAACACACCCCATTTATAATAAATCACCCTGTGATTAATGAACTGGATTAGACAGGGGTGCTGTATTCTCTAATCATAATAGGGACACACATCAAAGATGCGAGAACTTGCTTACAGCAGGGCATTGTATGGATTTTGTCGCCAAGCATCAACTGGTGTGTTCTGGCATTGCACCATTCCTTTATTTGTTCTTTTCCACCAATTTGCCACTTACTAGGAGCCAATAACAGACAAATTGGTAACATATAATTTCTGATATGTCCCGAATGAAATATTTCTTGAGCATCAACTCGTTGCTTAACAATTATCGAGTTATTTGTATTAAAATTGGAAATCTGGAATAAATTTTATTCGAAAATAAGGCTTAAATGTTAAACCGTTTTAAACTAAATATCTTTTTACAACCCACGAAGACAGGTTAAATTTCCGTCGGCGATGTGTTTCGAGTCAGACAGTCTCGTTCATTGTTCTTTTGTTTCGGCCAAGATAAAGTTTCGTCCAGACCCGGAGACCCGCCAAGGGGACACTGTTTTATGCCAGTGTCAAATGTCCCGCCCGTGTCCCTTTGTTTTGTGCCCCTGAAAATATTTAGTCGCTTTACAATAAGACTGATTGTCGCCCAAATCTGCTGTAAACTTTACGTCGAATTTTGACCCGATGCATGATCTTTTAAATTTTATTATTCGGAAACAGACACTTGTACTTTATTATAGTCAAAATAATATATCTACAATATACCTTTTATTTTCATTCATCTCTATACCACCCATTACCAAAATAAATAAGATTCTTCTCCATACTTCTGCCCATGTAAAGCCACACCTGTGTATAAGTCCAGAATAAACTATCCCAGGAATGGTAAACTAATAATGCCATGCCCGTGACGTGGGCGTCAATTCTGCAATAATTCGACGCCAGTTGTACGTGGTCACGGTGACAAACAGTTCTGGAGGTGTCCCGGATATTCCCAATTTCCTAGTTCCGTCGGCGTCACCTCTCCGGATTTATGTCACAGTTGCGGTGAGATGGATGACGTCACTCGCGACCTGTTGGCCTTTGGGTTTTCTGCTGTGTTTATGCGCTGTTGTGTAGTGTTTGTTGTTGCGCTTGCTAAATAAGGGTGATGTTGTCATGAGGCATACGCTCGGGCGCTTCGTGTGCTGCAATTCCGATGTTTTGTTTGATGGGAAATTTTAGCTTTTTTGTGCAACACATTTCTTTTTGCATGAACACTTTTTTTACAGAACATTACCGTGTTCCTCAGTAGCATCTGTGGGCTATCTGCCTTGTCGACGTCTTGGCTTCATCACATTTCATTCATTTCGAAACGCCATTCCTGATTTATCACGATATCTCTGAAAGTATAAATGAAATTTGGCAGGTAGATTTCCAATAGAAAGTAGGTATCTTCTAAGAAATATTTTTTGAAAATGTAAGCCCCAAAAGGTTCCTTCGGAAACCGGTGGCCTATAGTAGTCTATATTTAATGCGTTTACTTCAATTTATTTCAATTCAATATTATCATAATATTATGTCACACACATCTAAAGCACACTTTATACGTAGGATTTGCTTTTATAAATGTGAAAGGCCGCGAGCATTGTTTATTTTTAATATCATTGTTCATATCACGTGATAAGGGATAGAATCTCGAATATGGCACTTACGCCTCTTCTATGTAGCTATCCGCAAAAATGTGATGGAATAATAAAATTTCGCGCATAGAGCGTCGTATAGAGACGTTTTCATGTTGTTTTCATAAATTGCACTCAGTTTGATACGCCGCGTTAAATATTTAAAATACAGGTACCGTTGTTTGGGATTGGAAGGCATTCTATTGGAGTAAACAGGTTTTTCATAACATTTTCCCAATATTCACATACCTACGGCAATTATTTTGGGGCTCTTTTATTTGTCGTTTTAGTAAATTTGAATTGAAATATTTCATTATATAGGTACCTAAATATTACACTGATAGACATTTTCATTGTGATAGAATAATAACATAGGTACTTAGTTTATTTTCTAACTTGATCGATTTTTAACCCCCGACGCAAAAACGACGGGGTGTTATAAGTTTGACGTGTCTGTGTGTGTGTGTGTGTTTGTGCGTGTGTTTGTCTGTCTGTCTGTGGCATCGTAGCTCCCGAACGGATGAACCGATTTCGATTTCGATTTTGTTTTTTTTTGTTATTATTCTTAATGTACCTACATCAGCTTTATTAAAATAAAGACAGTTCAATTATAAGACACAACAATTGTTTCAATACGAACGTATCTTAACGGTCAGATAAAACAGCTTTTTAGGGTATACTTTGTACCCTACGCGATTTATTGTGATTTACGGCCAGCTGGGAGATGGATAGGTTAGCCAGCGACCCCAACAGCCCGGTGACATAAATTCTTACGTTTTACAAAACGCGGACCCAAATAAAATAATGCGCCCCTGTATATGAGATTAGTTTGACACAATACATGGCGCGTCTGTTTTTAATTCACGGGAATGTGTTTTTTCAATTGTTTTTTGTATATGGTGCCTCTGTAATTTTTGCTAGGTATTCTGAATAATCCAGTGAAGTCCTGTTGTTTATGGAAATGGAGATAATTCATATTTATAGCTTCCTGTAGCCAATTCAGAAACATGCCTACTATTTGAGAAAATTTAAGACAATAATGTTGAAATTCAATTGATATTATTTATTTATAGATCCTCGCGAAAGAGTCGGATTCTTCGATAAAAAAAATTTTAAGTGGTATTTCATCGAACCTCAGAACAAATACAACAAGAACTTATAATATATTTTTATTGTTACAAAGTTTTATTTGTCATTTTAACGTTATTGTAACGCCATGAAAAATTTACGTTCTCTATATTACAAACTTTTAATTTACTTTGCAAGTTAATTCTGGTCAATTTCCTTTTGAACTTTTTTTTTATTTTTATTTATTCGTTATTAAGTAAGTAGTTTACAATATGATTATAATGGTGTATCATAAACTCTTTCTAGTTTTACCGTACACCAGAACAGTCTCCTCATAAGATATTAATTTATAAGTAAAAGGTTCACCATAACATTTTAGCACATACAGTAGATAATATAATTAATAATGTGGGTAGGAGAAATTTAAAAGTTAGTTAGTTTAGTTAAAAACTTGTTCACGAGTTGAACATAACTTGATGTGGCAGACTATAGAACCCACTATGGAACTCTTCAGTGGCTAAAAATAGACGTGTCATGTCAGGGATCTAATAATAGGTAGGTGAACGGTTATTTTAGCGTGGCAAGCATCTTAGCTTGATGGCGCAGTCGGGACCCAACTACTGAATTAGTAAAAGGCAAGTTGTGTTTGGATGTTATATACCTAGCTTGGTGTGCAGTTCCATTTTTAAAAATGCTATGACTATTAACCGTTTCTGCCGTTGAGCCAGCAACTTCTTGAAGGCTTTACATTTTGCGAGTGAGTATTAAACGAGTCTTTAGCTAACTAAATAGAAGATAATAAATATTTTTATAAATGAAATACTGTAAATCGATACATAATACTTTATACCGATGTATATTCCTGTTCTAGAACTTGTCACAAGGTTCATTACATCCTAAATCTATGACATCGCATCAAATTAAACTTTATCAGTTACTAGCTGACTCGACAGACATGGCTTTTTAAACCGGTTAAAAACTTGTTAAACGTACCCCTGTAAAAAGCACTTTCAGTTTATCCAAATCGGTCCAGCCGTTTTTATGTGGTGTGCTTACCAACAACAAGCATTTATTTTTTGTATAGGTAAATTGTGAATAAAAACCTATAACCTGAAATTTTCAATTATCAAGACTTGTACCTACGTGTATTGAGTATGATCCACTTATTGTCAATTACACCAATTGCGTCGCGTGTCATCAGCGTTTGACGCCCCGCGACTAGTTTGACACCGACAATGTTACCACAGTAGAAAATTTATCAGTATTACAATAAACTCCGGAAATTAAGTGCATAACATTGCGGATGGCAAATAAGGTCAACTCAAGGCGATGATAGCTCAGTGGTAAGTGACGTCGAATACCGCGGCGAAGGTCGTGGGTTCGAATCCTACAATGAGCTTGAGCTTTCGGTGAAGGAAAACATCGTGAGGAAACCACAGCACGGTGGTAGGGTACTATGTGGTACTCGACTGGCTGGCTACCACCCTCAAGTTGAAAATCTGTCGCCAAGCACCTGTTGGTGTGTTCCGGCAGTTGCACTTGAGAGCCAGTTGCCCTTGCCCTTAAGGCATTGTAATAAAGTGTACAACACGTTGGCAGTCCCCCTGGTATTGCTAATGTCTATAGGCGACGGTAGTCACTTACCATCAGGTGACCCGTCTGCCTCGTTGTCACTAGTGACTTAAAAAAAAGTGACGCTTTAGTATTTTTTTTTTTAAATTCTGGATAGGCTTGTGTTTGACCACAATCTCACCATGGTAAGTGATGATGTGACCGAAGATGGTAAGCACACAAAGCCTAGATGGGAACTGGCTCTCAAGTGCAGCTGTCGGAACACACCGATAGGTGTTTTTGGCGACAGATTTTCAACTTGAGGGTGGTAGTCAGCCAGTCGGGTACTACAAAGCACCCTACCACCGTGCTATGGTTTCATCACGATGTTTTCCTTCACCGAAAGCTCAAGCTCATTGTAGGATTCGAACCCACGACCTTCGCCGCGGTATTCGACGTCACTTACCACTGAGCTATCATCGCCTTAAATTATAGTAGTTCTGGGCCGATTCCAAGGGACCTAAAGTTATCCGTACTTTTTCTTTTTTAAATTTCAGAGAATATAATTTTTATAACTAAATCCGTTCTGCCATTCACATATACATACACACAAACATTTTCATTTATAATATGAGTAGTAGTACTTAGGTATATCGAATTATATTTAGTTTTATTTTATTTTTAAATTTTTGTCTATATTAAAATATATTTTATTTACAACATTTTTTTTTGTAATAATCGAGTTTTTCAAGTTAGAAACCTTTCATGATATTTTGAAGATTGAAACGAAATGGATGCACTGTATGGCACTCTAACAGCAGCGACACCTAATAGCACGAGATAGGAGCATTAACTTATTGCGGTCGAGCAATTCACGTAAGTAATTGTTGGAATAAACATGAATACAGAAATAGGGTTATTTTAGAATTATTAACTTACGCGAAGATATGAGTTATGTTTTAACCATTGACGTGTTTTATAAAAGTCACCTTACTTGTCTACTACAACTGATATATACTACTAACTTAAGGCGATGATACCGCGGTGATGGTTGTGGGTTCGAATCCTACAATTGAGTTTTCGGTGAAGGTAAACATTGTGAGGAAACCATAGCACGGTGGTAGGGTGGGTACGTTGTTGTACTCGACTGGCTGGCTAACACCCTCAAGTTGAAAATCTGTCGGCAGTTGCACTTGAGAGCCAGTAGCCTTTAAGGCATTGTAATAAGGTGTACAACAGATTGGCAATCCCCTTGGTATTGCTAATGTCTATAGGCGACGGTAGTCACTTACCATCAGGTGACCCGTCAGCTTCGTTGTCACTTGTAGTATAAAAAAAACCGAAAGCAAATACCTACCTAAATCAGTCAGTGATTGAATAAACGGACATGTTCACGAACAAGTGTTTGTTTTGGATAGGAATCGATCCCACAACTTGTGGCGTGGTAGTAAATAGACATCAACCTGCCTGTAAATTTTATATTTAATTGGTAACAAATTGGGTATTAATTTGATTTATTTTTATCGCACACGGCCTGAAACTAAACAAATGCTTTTACTATGGAAACCATATACTGATATACACAGATACTATTTTTTAAAATATACGTACCGTACCTACGTGACATATGATCCATTATAAATCAATCAACTAAATTAGGATTCACAAAATGTTTTGCTTTCATTAAATAACTAGTGAGCCCAGCAGACGTTGTCCTGCCCTGAAATTAAAACAAAACATAGAACCCGATTCCAGCGACACCTACCGTGTCCAATTTGTGAATCTAAACCATCTGTCATCTGTCAGTCCGATCTCGAGACATGTCAAAAAATGTATAGAACGATACAAAATGTATGACAAAAATAATTGTCTTCATTATTCGTTTTTTGTGCATTTTTCTTATTTTTTAATAGTTATTCTGCTATTCCGGGCGGAGACGAATCTAACAAATCAAAAACCATTAAAATAGGTCCAGCCGTTCTCGAGTTATAAATAGTGTAACTAACACGACTTTCTTTTATATAAATAGGTATATATACATAAATACCTAAACAATTACGAAGATACACAGTGCCGGACTAAGGTGAGCTTAAGTTGTTTAAAAAAACTGTATGTTTTTAAACAGTTTGCAGTTACTTTTAAATGAGAACTTGATTTTGCCTGTCGTTGAACGTTGACCCTTCAACGGACTTGACCATTTCGACACTACGGCTGTAAAATATAACAGCAACAGTAAAAAGTTAAGTGCATTAGCCATAAAGCGAGTGTTTAGCATGCGAGCTGACTCGGTCATTAACGATACGTATCGCGTTCAATAGTCATTACTTTGATGACTGCGTCGTTACGTGTCCCATCGGTTCCTGTTTATTTGATGTTGATTTTGCTATAGGTACATAACTGATTTTTAGATAGATAAATCATGAGATGATGTCATGTAGGTATTGAAAAAGTTTTCGATATATTAATATAATAATATTGATTTTGTAATATCTATGATTAAAAAGGCGATGATAGCTCAGTGGTAAGTGACGTCGAATACCGCGGCGAAGGTCGTGGGTTCGAATCCTACAATGAGCTTGAGCTTTCGGTGAAGGAAAACATCGTGAGGAAACCATAGCACGGTGGTAGGGTACTTTGTAGTACCCGACTGGCTGGCTACCACCCTCAAGTTGAAAATCTGTCGCCAAAACACCTATCGCTGTGTTCCGACAGCTGCACTTGAGAGCCAGTTCCCATCTAGGCTTTGTGTGCTTACCATCTTCGGCCACATCATCACTTACCATGGTGAGATTGTGGTCAAACACAAGCCTATCCAGAATATAAAAAAAAGAAATCAATACATAAAAATCTGTAATATCGAAATTTGTCGTACAACTTACTTACTTACCGGGTACCTGTAGGTATATCCTAAAATGATTGAGTAGTTAAATAACTAGGTTCAAGATAAGTATAATCGTATATATTCATATTATAATGGAAAACACACACTAACTTATCCCAGGTATATATGCGCGGATGAAACAGTTATGGAAATAATTTTAGTATTTTTGCGACTCTATAAAAAAACACTTTAAACAATCCCAAAAGTTCTAACGAAAATATGTTCAGGGCTAAAAGTTAAGGGTAGCAGAGTTCACATTTTACACTGAATATCGCATTAAAAGTTAATAACGAACGTTGAACTTTAGTCTATGATTGGATTTCACTGAGTCAACTCACAGAAGTATTGGCTAACGAGCTGGTTCTCATTATAATTTTATCATTTTACATAGGTTGGAAGGGATTCCTTTGAGTCATTTATTTTGATTTACCCTCCAATGTTTGAAGTCGATTGTCACTTCTCTCAAGTGGCAGGCTACGTAATTGTGAAAAGGATAATCTCCAAATAACAGCAGAGGTAATTTGAGACATGCTCAGTAAGTTCTATACTTATGTTTCAGTTTGTATCCTTCATCTAAAACCTGCGAACGAAAATATTCACGACTAAATTCACGGAAGTGTTAGGTTGATACAAGAATTTCAAACATATTTACAGCCATTTTTACTTCCCCTAAAACATTTGATATCCGTCAATATTATTCCTTGATTTTGGCCCTGGAAATTCGGTGGGTGTGTGAAAACTCATACGAAATGCATGCACGATGCGAGCCGACTTTATAAGTAGCTTATTTAAAATTATAATATACGACTGAACGAGGCGTCCGCCGCCGCCCGCCCTGCGGTTATACCAAAAGATTCATTACATTAAAGCAATAACAATCGAAATTATAATAATGTTGCACAAGCACTGTAATTTTGTAAACTTGAAAAGAACTTTCGAAATTGTGTTTAAAACGAAATATTTCGTTACTCTGAATCTGTTTATTCATTTCATTACTATTTGACTTTTATTATCCATTATTTTAATAATTAAATGTTCTCTTTATTGGTACAGACCTACTTTGACGTTCTTGATGTTTTATTTTATACAGTTTATTAACTTTTTTGTTTATTCCATTTATTTTGTTAATCAAAGTGCTACGAAATTAAATATTCTAGACAATTCTAAAAATAAAATTCTTGAGACAAATATTTTCCAATTAACTCACACACATTTTTATACACAACCCCACCAAAATTAAAGGAGTTTGATTATCTAAGAATGACATAGGTCGTGCCTCGTGCCGACATCAACTCAACCACTTGTAACAAGCGCACACCTTCGTGCATAGAAAGATTGATGGTGTGCGAGCACGGCACATGAATTACACCTGACGGGAAACCACGCCGTAAGAACACTTGTTCCATAGACATACTCTTATGATTTTGACAAATGTTTTAGTAGAGACATTGATTGGTGCGGTGAGTGGTGACTAACTGCCCACCAGAATGTATTTATGTAATGATTGGGGTGAACCACTGCGATAATTTGCTACGTGTAAGTATTTTTCATTCAATAGGCTTGTTATTTGACCACCATCATAGGTGATGGCTGAATGTGATGTACACAAAGCCTAGAACTTCTGGTCTAGAAATATACTACAAAGTAACGTTACATATCTTCACGATGTTTTCCAATACCGAAAACTCTAGATCATCGTACCCTCGCCATGGCAGTCGACGCCAGTAACTACTGAGCTTTCTTCGCCTCTAAAATGGGTTGTTTGGGGATGTGGAACACATACTTCGTAGGCAATCGATGTAACGTATCTTGATTCTTTACTATAGAAAAAATCTTTAATATGTAACCAAAGAAAATAATAATATATAATTAACTATGAAGGTCGCGTTGTCTCGTTGATTCATTTCTCTGTGTGCAATTTTAGATTTAGTTTGTAAGGAAATGAATTGAAGAAGATATTTTTCCGATCCCAAATATTTCTAAACAGGGTAGGCACATGATGAATCAATTTAGTATGAGGTTCTAAAATAAACGTGTCATGAAATATATGTGGTTGATCACCCAATTTTTTACTCAAGGTTTGGTCTTTCTTCTATTTGTTCATCTAACAAAATTTAACGAGGCAATCCATTATCAGGCTACATCAGGTAGGTAACATCGGATCATTGATGGGGTCGTTAAATCATGATTGCGTTTTAGTTCATAACTTTAATTAGCCGTTGTAGAAAATTGATCGGCTTGAAACTGACATAATGCTTCTAATAATGGTCTTGAATTGCCCTAAAAAATATTGCTTCGATAAAATAAACCGGTTTTCATTTAAAAGACGGTTAAATAAATTGATTTTTAAAAAACGAACGTCACTTGCATCCCACTTCTAATGTAATTTTATAAACGTACCTATACTCTCTTACCTTATAGCATTAACCTCAGTACCCTAATGTTTTAGTTCATGAATGTGTGTAGGTAGATATGTAGATAGGTATCTACGTGTCACTTTTGTTAATGCGAAATGGAGTGCCTCTCATCAAAGGACTAATCTTATCTAGAAATGCTAGATAACTTTTTATGTTTATTATTTTGTTTTCTCTTCCATTTAGTGTATTAAAAACGTTGTGTTTTTTTCTTTTGTGATACTTTCGCTAATGTAGCTATATGGCACGCTCGGCCTGTAAATTTTCGATACTTACTCATACATAATTTTTTACTATAGAATAAGAAAATATATGATTCATAATGAATGACTTGTCCTGACTTGCTGACTGACCTAACAACTCCTGAACCGATAGGGTTTTAAACTTGTCATTTTCCTTTTATAGGGTTTTTCAAAAACCTTCTGGTGGGTTAAAATCTAGTGGTGAATAAAAACTAATTACACAGAATGCAAACATAACATAACAAACTATAAAAGTAACCTGTCGTTACACGCTGTCATTTGTTATTACTCTCACTGCAATACACACATGTTGTGTTGTTTTGTTACAACTATGTTACATGTTGTGGACATGATTGCGTCTGAAGCGATGTTCTCATTTATTGATAGTGCCTTGTCTTTTATTATATTTATACAGGTACTAGGTAACGCCACGCTTAGCTGTGGCTCCTTCTGATTAATTATAATGGAAGTAAATATAAAAACACAGTTACCATGGTTACCTCACAAAACGCATTTCCAATTTCCCGCTTCCATAGGAAATTCGAAATAAAAGATAAATGAAAACTCCTATTTCAATGCAATATTGTGTAAAAATTTCAAGCCAATCAATCCAATATTTTTTGAGTTTGCCCTAAAAATACGGAAGCAGAATTTTTATTTACAAAAATCATAAGGACAGCGGGATTAATTTAATTCTCCCTCAGCCAAAATCTGACACAAATGAACCAGTATATCTAGTAATAATGAAAAGGTCCACATTATAACGAACCTAATGTCCTTCCCACTTCGAAATTCAAACACCAGAGCGACGCGGCGCATAAACCATCCTCTATTAAATTCATGGCGGGTATTATCATCACGGTATAATTTCCCGAGCGCAGGTAAACAGAATTGTATAGAGTCAACAATAAAAAAATATTTATCTGATTTATTGTATCGTAGGGCGGGTGCGGACCAGCGATACGAGGCACTAAACGTGCTTTTTTCTACCTCTCGAATTGATAACCCACGGTTGGTCCTAAAGTTGGAAATTATGGAGGAGCATTTTATTTCCATTTCTATTTAATGGTTTCTTTTTGAGCTTGGGTTTATTGCTTAGTTATGGAATATAAAAGTTTGTCAACAAATTGTCATTAAAATAACGAGCAATTACGTACTTTTATCAATCATTTGTTGTGGGATGTTCACATAAACTTACGCATTTATGATATTAGAGTAGGAAGTAGGATTTCAAATCCTCAATTTTCCCAAAATAATGGCGAAAAATCTAAATAGTTTTGTTCACTTATACCTATTATACGTAGATATTAGATCCCTTCAAAATAGTTACCATAACAAGCTGATTACCCAAATTATACTATCAAGATTTCCATTAATCGTGTGCTCTCGGAGGTACAATCTTTATACTTGAACGGTATTCGGCAATTTACGGTGAATTAGCTCCAAATACGGCAACTATCGGGAATTTACGGCAATTTGTGCGGTTTATTGCACGCCGCAATGGCACCCCTCGTTCACTGCTTACTTTTAATTTATTAACAGAGTTTGTATTGGATTTGAGGGCTGATAAATTTTAAAGTGATCTTGGCTAATATGTACCTACCTATAGGTAGTTAATTTGTTTTCTATTAATAATTTAGTGAGGTTCGACCGGTGGATAATTTGAGATGTCATATTTTCGATACGAAAATTTCAGAGATTGTCTCATAGTAATAGTTGTTTAGAATGACGATCTTGATTTAAGTTTTGATTATATTTTGAATTTAGAATCAAAAATAAGTTTACTATACTAAACTACAATATAATTTTGTGTATATTTTTCTGGTTACTAATAGCGTAATTTGTTTGAAAAATCCTGTTAATGTAACTGAAAAGACTCCCGTGATTGTGTAACCGCAAAAGTGGTTTTCAAATAGTTGGTCGGGTAATTTGTGGTGTTCGCTTGACTGAGAACTGTATCTGTATAGTACACATTTTTTTTATAATTCCTTGTTTCTTCTAATATTACTTATGGATTTAGGGTTATCTTATCTCGACTATAGAGTCTCCTAGTTTATGAGTCATGGTCGACTAAATATTTCTTTAGTAAACTTTTCGCTAAACAAAAAGTTTTGACCGCTATAAGATGAAGCAACAGAAGAAACTGTATTATAAAATTGAGTCGTAACCCAGTATGCAAATGACAAAGTAGTAAGATTGACATCTCACACTCAGTGACTTAAAAGTCATAGTCCAGTGAAGATTCATGCGTTTCATGACAAAAACTTTCCTAAATGAAAAATATATCTTTTAAATACGACGCAATTCAATTTTCTATTTAATAACCCCCAACTCTGAACTACTTAGAACGCATAGTAGGTACCATTCAGTCATAATTTATTCGCAAACTCATCACGTAACTCACAATGGACCGGCAAGTTAACATCCATCGCTGTGTGTTGGAACAAAGCGTTCTGTACTCGCGAACTTGTCCGGATAGTTACACCGAATTCGCTTATGTTTGCGCAGCCCTCATCGAGTTACCGTCAAATTGTATAAACGGTGTATTTAGCTCGAAACCTGATGGCTTATTACATTCATGCTATTATGGTGCAATACTTGCTGTCAAAAAAATTATATGCACGCTCCGTAAGAGGTGTTAACATTGTATAATTATGTATCAATTGCCTTAGTCCATTTTTGTGCAATTATTGCGTAAAAGAGTTTTTTGTTCCCTTATTAATTGCTAACGGAATTCTAATGTCTAATATTACTATTGCTGGATACTTTTAAATAAAGAGATAATGTTGTGTAATTCTAACTACAACTAAAAAAATAGATTCTGCAGTCGCTTGTGCGATAGTTGCACTGTTATCGCGGTCAGCTGAATTATACATCCAGCTCCTTTGAACACACAGAATTTAGCATAACGCTCACTGCCTTTACGCTATTATGAGCAGCTTGGATATACTCCGGCTTGCATTCAATTATCTACTTTGTATCTGTAAGCGGTAGCAAGTTACATTGACTATGTAAAAGGGGCTTTTGAAACAAGGCGATGTTTTAATGTAACCAGTAGTAAATTCCGATCAGATGTAACTTATTAGTTTCAACTCCGCAGTTTCATCCGCGATCCTCTATTGACCTCCTCAGGGGTTTAATAAAAATAACTCTTTTTTAGTGGATACTTATCTTATGTTATCTCCTATTCGAGAGCGCAGGCGCGCGCGCTGTGGTCTGTGGCCCAGCCAAAGTCACATGCCTTACAACTTGCCTTATCACTTACTTAAAACTGAATTGTTCAGGTTGCAGTTCCAAATATCAGTTAAGGGGCAGTTTTGCCATTTATTTTATCCTGTCAAGATATGAAGCTGATAATTTGGCGAAATGAACTCCCATGTTCTTTGAAGACTACAATATTTTTTGGTTACTCTCTTCGCGTAAGTATCAAATAATATATTGATATAACAAATTAAAATACTTTCCTACAGGAAAATAAATAATTTCAATCAGAAACAAGTAAATTGATGATGTAACGAAAGCAAAGAAAACATTCAAACAGACCGAACTCATGTTGACGTTAATTGCGCGCCATTGAAATACAAAGAATGCGACCACAGATAAAGTACAATGTTTTTACAATCCAATAACAGTATCGTCCGTCGCACGCTGAAAGAATGAACGAGTCATCCATACGCGATTTCGCTCCGGCTCACTTTTCAATTTCATTCACTCATGTCCCGTTCATTCTCCCCATTCAATATATTGACCTATTTTCGGTAAAATGTATGTTTTATTAATGGGGTACCGAATTGTACTTGTGTGTGAGTGCTAAATCATTATGTGTGTTATGTTTCCCCTCTTCGCCCCTATTTTATTAGCTTAGTGTGAGGGTGGTATCGATGCTGAAATAGGAGATATATTTATTTCTTGTGTGTGCCACTATTACGTTATATTGAAACATGATTTTTAGTGGTTCCTTAAAACTACTATGGAATTTTTAAAACAATATAATCATTCCATAATAACCGATCTATTTATTATAAAGCAAGATTTTTTCAAAATACACTATAATATGCCTAAGTTATTATTACTTAATTAATAGGTCAATATATAGACATTTCTCTTAAACCAAGTTAAAATCACGGCGACTATATGTTTTATTGTGTAGTGAACTGTTCAACTCTGGTTTATTTTAAATTTATTTGATTGTGGGCCAGTAATTTTGAAACTAATATAATTAATATGTGAACTTTATTTCGCACAAAAATTTACTTTACATAATACAATCATCGAATATCACACCTCGAATTCGTTATAAAATATTGATGCTTGTCAGTAGGTACCTATTAAGATGAAGTGTTGATTTTCCATTGTTTTACCATAAATTTTCCACGGAGTTCCAAAAAACCTCAACATTACACGCGAGTGAATTATCACATGTACACACACAGCGACTCGTAAATGCCGTATCAGAGTTTGTTCGATGTAAATAAATATTTTATGTTCTATCGTTCACGTGGGTTGAGCATGAGGCGCGAAAATTGTTTGCTGCGACTTAAAACATATTTAATTACATACTCGCAGGTATATGCAGTTCTGGAAGTTATCTCGTGTGTTTACAGAAAACCCTATGAAAAGTATACAATTCTGTGTACGTATACTAAGCCATAGATAAAGACTGAATAGATCTTATCTATTTCTAAACTATATAAAGAGAAAAGATTTGATTTTTTTGTTTGTTACGATTTAACTAAAAATCTACTCGACCGAATTTTTAAATTATTTCTCCATTAAAAAGCTACATTATACCTGAGGCAATATTTTTATCCCGGTTAAAGATAAGATCCCACGGGAACGCGGGAGCTTGGGTATATAAAAAGAAAAGGCCTGACTCACTGACTCATCAACGCCCAGTCTAAACCCTTGGACCTAGAAAGTTAAACTTTTTCACGCGTATGGTTTTTAAGACGTAGACGAGGAATAAGAAAGGACATTTCCGAAATTCAACCTCTAAAGTGGTAAAAAAGGGGTACGCGGGTGAAAACGCGGGCCGGAAAGCTAGTCCTGTAATAATACTTCAGAAACCACAGTACTCTGTAAGTCTATCTATTTTAGTAAGATGTGAATATTTTAATATTGATTCTGTGTTGTTCTATACAGTTTCTTTGAACTTAATATTTCAGAAAACGTCTCAATAAAATCTCTCATAAACAATTAAATACAATATTTATCCAGTGTTGCCACTCTGTATATTGTTTTTATCGTTCACTCATTACAAATGTTAGAGCGTTTGTTTCTTTGCCTTCGCGGAGCGAGCGCGATGTAAATTGTTCCCTGAAAGTTTGCAAAGGTTGTTTATTAAATTACCGCTGTCCGAGGACGATTCGAGTGTCACGCCTCTAGGCGTGTGGTGTAAATGATAGGAAATTAGAAGATTTTAAAGATTTTATTTTCGACCTTTCGTCGAATTGTATTTCATAGGTTTTATTGTTTATTCGAGATTACATAAATATATTTTATGATAATATAATGACGTTTCTAAAAAAAAATAATACTATAAAACGAGATATATCATTGCTTTATAGTTGAAATTGGGCCTTATTTTTTATTTTCCCCTTTTCATTGTTTTTAATTATCAACTGACTAGGTAATGTCATTATGCAATGGTCGATTTACAAATAAATGTTTATATTCACATAGCTAAGGTTCCTCTCATAACTTGTCCCAAACAACGGCACAGAACTTAACTGGAGGCTAGTCCGAGATACTTTTTCTTTTTCTCGACTTCGTATTGCTATTAAGAGCTTTCTCTTGGAAATTCGATTACTTACACTATATGACCATTTGGTGGGCACTACCGACGTGTCAGATAAAGAAACATATATTTCTATTTCATTTAACCTCATAATGGAATTGTGAATTATTGTAATAAAATATTTAACCATTATTTACTCGAGAAAGTGTACTAACATTTTTTTAAATATTAATGTGGTATTATATCAATAAATTAAGCTGATACATGCCCTTTCTGGACATAAGACTTTGTAGCGTAAATAAGTAAATTGACACCCAATACAGATAATAGTACTACCGTATACTATATAGTTATTTGATCCTCTAAATTATTTCACAACATTTGCACTTTCTGTGCAAGCGTTGTGACTCGTTTTTATAGACGACTAGTTTTCCGCCCCGCGGTTTCACCCGCGTTCCTGAGGGATCTTATATTTTCCCGGGACAAAAAGTATCGTATATGTTATTCCAGTATATGGTCTACCGGTGTACCAAGTTTCATAAAAATCCATCCAGTAGTTTTAGCGTGAAAGAGTAACAAACATACATCTTCACATCCTCACACACATCCAAACATACTTTCGCATTTATGATATTAGTAGGATGGCCACACGTAAGCCTGTTTCACATAAAACATAATGTTTTCCCATGTCACAGAACAAATAAAATAGATAGTAGGAGCGTACAAGAAACAAATAGTCTTCAAAGAAGTGAAGCAACGCGCAATAAGTTGTGTGCCTGACCTGCACGTACGTTATCCCGCGGATTCGCGTCGCACAGTATCGCGATCGGCTTCCTTTTTCAAATTCAGCTTCCTTTACTGTGCTTCACTTTAAATATCTGTGCTGGGTGGGAATCGAAGTGTGGCGACAGTTGATATAACTAACCACGTCAACCGACCATTACGGTTCAGCACTATTAAATGTACCTAAGTTGATTTGTATCATTAGGATTAGGATTATTGTATATTTAAATTATATCTGCATATGATTGTAGTAGGGTACATAAACGTTATGAAATAAAAATAAAAACATCTACTTTTGATATTTATTGCTTGTAAATGAAGAGCACTATCGAGGTTTTCCTATAAAATATCCTCTGTAAATTGAAATGCAATAACACTCAACATCGCTTTGTCTCCAAAGCGCCCACAATAAAGCCCCTTTGTGCCTATTTATACAATGTATAGCTACTTGTTCGTTGTCCCAAGATTATTTGCTTATTGTTTGTGTAAGTGTATTTATTGGCTTTTGATTTTTGATACGGTCCAGTGATTATTCTTTATCCCAATTTCGGCACGAGCAGCGGTAATTCTATTCACTTGAGTTTCAGTTAAGTTCTTTGATGTTTATTCTGATTTGAAACCTTTGTTTTTTATTTCTTTCATTCAATTTGTACATTCATTTTTGTCTATTAATTAAATGTTATAAGGCCACCTTCTAGATTTATTTGTAAATGCAGGGTAGGCATTGTTTTATTAATTTTAGAAAGATTTACAGCAACTAAAAATAAAATGATTTAAGGAAATTATGACTTCATATTAATTAAAAATCTCCACCGATGCCTAAACTAATAGTATAAAGAGAAAATGTTAGATTTTTTTGTAATGTAATGGATGTAAGGAATGTAATGTTTGCTTGTAATGGATAAACTCAAAAAAATACTTAACCGATTTGAAAAAGTCTTTCTCATGTAGAAAGCTACATTATCAGCAAGTAACATGGGCTATATTATTTATGAATTATCTCGGAAATGCGGCAAAAAAAAGCTATACATTTTCTAATAATCTTAAGGTAACTTTTTTTTGTCTAGTTTTGTAACTTGGCGATCTGTGGATATTTCCACAATGAGCCATTCCTTTGTCCTTATTCAGTGTTTCGTTTCGCTCCCAGGGAGTAACTAAATTATATTATATGTATACGTAAAAGGTAAGATTTCTAATCACGAGGCACGACATCTGGTCTGCCATCGATCATGTCCCGGCGCAATTTTCCGGACGCGCGCCCAAATCCGGTCCGGTGTTGGATCATCCCCGTCCGCTAATGCGTCATGACTCCCCGATTTGGTGAATATTCAATTTTTATCTCCGAGCGTTGCGAAAGTGGTTTAGGATATGTGTATTTGACCCTTGAGTGGGTGTGGGTATTATATGAGTTTCGGCTTCATTTAACTTCATTCAACGTTTGCACGTTATGAGTTCATTTATGTAGTACTAGTTGCCCCCGCAATTTCATCATCTTATCTTTTCCCGGGATAAAAAGATTCCTATTTTTTAATTAAGGGAATAATAAATTGAGTAACAAACATCCATACATACATAATTTTACATTTAAAATCTAATCTTTTCGCTTGCAGCATCCAAATGAAGCAATAAGAAATATCTGCAATTAACTTTTAAGTTTATGGTCCCCATTATCTTCCAAGCAATATTCAGCAACGTTATCAATCGCTCTGTCCATTTATTAGACAATTAATATCGGATGTGCATATACAATTGGCCTTTGTAATGGTTTAGTGCGTGCCACAGTATTAGCATAATGCACCGTGGCCCATTGGGCAAAGTTTATCACCTGAATGCTCACATTTGTATGTAAATAGAGTCGCAATAGATCTTGGTACTTGATTGCATGTTGCTAGACCACCTTTGACTGTAATGTTATACTTGTTTGACTTAACGATGCTTCAGCTTCGGCGAATAAGTTGGTTTTGTCACGCTAGTTGTTATTATGAAGGCCAATCATAGATTATCTGTACATAAAGATAAATGTATCACTGTCTTTGTCGTTTTGAACGTTATCAATATTGACAGAGGTATTTTCTTGAAGCTAAGGCCTTTCTGTAATTTATTATTGACTCAAGGAAGCAGATTATATGTTCAATACGTATTTTTGTATTACTTTAAGAATAAAATTGTTAAACATTTGAAAAAAAAAGCCAATATAGTCAGATGGTCCAAAAATATTTAAAAAATGTAACCTTGCTGAGTTTCTTGCCGGTTCTTCTCAGTTGAAAGATGACTTCCGAACCGGTGGTAACTTCTGTAATTCGACCTTCATAATTGCCCTTCTAGGGCCTAAACTGAATAAATGGTTTTGACTTTGAATAACTGTTCAAATGTCAGAATACTAGGAATAGATTTTAGCCTGACGTATAAATAAGTAAAATCTTTGCCTAGATGATTTCAATCAGATAAATTGTATTTTCTTTTTAATGTCTTTGTTTGGTCATTAAAAAAATTTAATGACCAAGCTCAGGTGTTAATATCAGCATGCTAGTTTCCTAATCTGATTGGCCAATCTAAGATACAGGACGATGTTTTCAATATTAAAACAAGATAATTAGACGGTAGTCACTTACCATCAGGTGACCCGCCTGATGGTAAGTGACTGGTGGTAGTGTCATAAAAAAAAAAGTATAAGCCCTAAATAATTCTCCTGACTTTTTCTCCAACGCTATCCGATAATAATCCTGTAATCAAACTGAGAGCAATAAGGAAACTAAACTGAGGATAATTTTCAATTTGCTAAAACAAAGCACTTGTTGAAAATTGCTTCGGCGCGAAAAATTGTCTTAATCATGAAGAAAGGTATCCAATAGACACATTTTATCACCTAGCACAATGACAAAGGAAATGGTTGTCCTCATGATGAAAAAACAACAAGCGCATACGGTCTGGAAGACCCTAATAACTTGGCTTGACGTGGAGCTCGAAGGGTTGATGTTTAAACTTTACCCGTGAATGTTTACTGCGACTCCCGACGGAGGCCACTTACTGAGCAACACATAAAACTGTTGATGCTAAGTCCCTAGATGAGACCTGGACGTGGAGTTCTAGACGGGGAGCTTGCAAGGTGCATGAAATATGCATAAAGCTTTTAAGTTGACCGACGAATTATAGCTGTTTGTGGTCATTTTAAAGTAGACCACACATTTTAATTGTGCACATGAGATGTTGACCCCTTTATTAGTGTCCTCTTAAGGCCTAAAAAGTAGCATAAGCAGAAACTGTGGCAGCTGCATGGTTAAGAAATACTAACGCCTAATAAAAATAAAAATTTCAAGCGTTAGCCAAATTCAAAACGTCTCTATATTTTTCTATCTCAAATTAAATTTAAAAAATTATCTAGTTTCAAATTGTCATAAGTATCTGTCGTAATCTTCTAGATGGATGCCGTTTATCACATTGGAAAATCTATGAAACTTACAATGTAGTGTACACAATTTATAGTAGCATCAGGGTATTTTATCCCAGCCCAGAAACAACAATACAACTCTTCTAGCACAATTTATATCCTTACATAAAACCTTAAGCAGATAATTCAGCTAGTTGCGTTTGAGTCGCCATCGCCACCTGGGACCTCCTAATTGCTTCAACACATCGACCGAGGACCAAACGTGTCGTATACCTTCTGTTTTACTACACATCAAATTAAGAAGAGTAATCACAGTGGATTCCACTTCAAACTGCTTTGTTTGCCATCGTATTTGACATTTATTTAAAACTAGATTTTCGCCACGTGGTTTCACCCGCGTTCCCGAGGGATCTTACCTTTTCTCGGGATAAAAAGTAGCCTATGTGCTATTCCAGACTGTAATCTATCTCTATTTCAAATTTCATCCAGATCCCTTCAGCCGTTCTGGCGTAAATGAGTATACAAACATACATCCATCCATCCATCCAAACTTTGTCATTTATAATATTAGTGGGATTAAAGTGTCTCTTTAAAACATACTATATGACATCCGTGATGCTTCAGTCGCTGTAATCTGATGGATAAAAATAACCTAGAGGCAGGGTTAGGATGGTATTGCCACCAAAGAAATATATGCGAAAAAGGGACCTAGTCCGGTACAAACCACGTTTTGGGTTATTAGCTTAGCATAAAAGAATTGAGTCCTAAACGGATGCAAAATTTACGGAATTTTGCATACCTACACAAAATTAAATCTAATGTTTTTTTGACTACAAATTTATAATTTAACTTCTTTACTTTGCTAGTTCTATATCATACTACATACCGATTAGTTGCAGTTGAAGAAGAATGGCAAGACTGTTGGTCTAATAGTTTTTGAGCTATGGCGGGTCGAAACCAACAGAAATTGTTCGTGTAAAAACAAGCTGCTGGTGCATCGCCCTTTTTATACAATCTTGGCAGACACACGCTTATTCCAACTGTCTAGCTACACTAATCCTCTCAAAAAGAATCCAACAGAGATGTGTCGTTCATTTATGCAAATGTATTGTCTAGTAGGAAATCCAATTTGGACAATACGCACTCAGTATTTTCACTATAAAGGGCTGGGTTTAATTTAAACAAAAGCCTTAAACTTAGAGGCTTAACGAGTATTCCGAGGGTTCGACGCTTGAACTTGTAGACCCCTCTCTTTATGTATCTAATCTATTGGAGATAATGACTTTTCAAATAAGCAAACTATCTGAGGGTTTTAATTGTATACCTTCGCACTTATCTTACAAAGATACCATTTTGATGAATGATTGCTGTTTGTTCATCAGGGGTGGCTTCTGACGATTGTGTGGCTGTGTACCTTATCCATAGATTATACCTATTGCTCCTTATTTACTTTGATGATATTTTAACGGCGACTGAAGAATAATATGTAAAGAATTATCTGTTTATAAAGAGAAAGTCTCGAATTAATTTATATTGTAATTCTACTCGTGATAAGTTCAAAGTATTTTTTTTTCTTATAACTTTATTTTCTAATATCTATTGTGATGTAGATTATACTATGCATGTCGTGCATCTCCAGCGAGATTAAATGAAATTTATTTTGGTGTTGGAAATATTCATGATTCAACTATTACTTTCTGCCAGATTTATAAGTTGATCGTGCGAAGTTGCGCCGAGTGGCGGGCGTTGTAGCGGAAACTTCGATAATAGCAGTGGATAAGTGTAAGTGGGCTGGGGGTTGGAGGCACGTATGTGTGAGATTGACGCAAGTTTAACGCAGCGCGATTTTGGAGAACATGGACTCGAATACTATGAGCTAAAAGTGCGAGAGTATGTATCTCTCTATCTCACACTAAACAATGCATAAAACACTTAAATATTACCGAAAATAGCGAACACGTTCTAAAATTCAACCTTCTTATGATATTTTATTATCAATATAACAACAAAGAGTAGATCTTTTGATGGTGTAGGATATTTATGACGTTACAAGCCAGTATTTCATACAAATCTCCATATAAACTATCGTTTTGACATTTAATAAAAATAAGCTAATTTGACATGTCAGTCAACATCCCTATTCTATGAAAACGTTAAGAGTTAATGTACCAAGGTTTTATTTTGATGTTTTTGGAATATATTTGATCAATCATATTTGTCAATATGAATACCTACCCACAAGCTTGTCGATTTAGATCCTAATATGTCTGCCTACTTCAGAAAATAGAAAATCTATTGTATTATTGACAAAATGTTATTGGATTGAAGACGAAAATAAAATACCCAGCATTACGTATCAACTAAACATGTTTATGTAGCTACAGAGGATTCTTGGAACAAAGGCGATTTAAAGAAACACACGTGATGCTATCACGATTGTATGAACAATAAACAAAGATTAGCTGCTCGCTTGGTGCACAGACTAAAAACTATTTATCAGTCCGAGGGTAACAGAGTAATTTCACACTGGCATCACGTCTTTGCGCTAGTTGTCCCAGGAATATATTGCGATTGTGTTCCGTACCGGGTACTTGTTTCAAAGGATACATTACCGAGGGGTTTTAATGGTGGATAAATTTCCAGTGAATCCCGCCTTAGGGCGAGGAAATTTCTGGAAAACTGTTCATGTTTTTTTTTCTGTCGTAGATACCAAACACTATAATTTGACGGATCATCTTCTAAAAAAGTGTTTCTTCCTTTTTGTAAGCCGTGTGCCGAGGTGTGGGTTACATCTTTGAAAAATTTACTACCGATAAATGACTTCTGTGACTAGTATATGTAATCTACCTATAGTATATGTAAATTAACTCTAACAAAGTTATTTTAGTTACAAATTTTATTTGCTTTCTACTTCATTGAATTCGGTTTACTTCTCTTGTTTTTTTTTTTATTTTAAGTAATGGTATACTTTCGTATCAGCTTATCATACAGCTAGTAGCGTGTCTAGCCTTGAGTTTGGCGACTAGATTAAATACTCTGATAAATTTGTACCTATTAATCATTCATATATTTTCGTATTATACTTAATAAAATACTTTTGATTTAGCAAATATTTGCTCATTATAACGATGTCATAGAATTAAATAGATACGATACGTTTTTTCTCTTATGGGCAATAACTATATTTTTATAGTAATACAATACGGTTTCACGCGTTCCCGGATAAAATATCTATAACCAGGTTTTATTCCTACTACGATCCAAATTTCATGAAAATCTATAAAACCGTTACGAAACATACACTTAACGTTTGTAATAGTAGGATTAAAATATAAGTGAGTTAGTATTCCATCTGAACTAGATAATCCTGTACAAAAAATATAACATAAGCAAACAAACTTTTACTAGCATATTTTTATGATGATGTCTTAAAATACTTATGTACGTCTATAACTTGATATTGATCTAGATCCAGGCTTTCTAGATTCTAACTAGACTGTCTCGTGGCTATTAAAAAAAGATGGAATATTGGTTTCTAGCGTGTCAAAACTTCATTGATTAAAAAAATATGCGCATGAATTTGTGTACCTATATAAAAGGTTATAAATTACAATAGCCTCATTTCGTGACTGCATAATAGAAAACATAAATCCAGTAGACAAATTTGTGTCCTGACAGACTTCGGGTTAAAGACGTGGACGTCTGTCTGCTTCCATGCCTCATGACGCTTTTGTTGCGTAGGAACTCTCCTCAAATCCTTCTTCACCTTTAACTCCAAAGCAATAGCATCTATTTTAGCTTGAGTCTTAAATATGGCATTATGTCAAGACCATATCTGCATTTGCGGTATTGATAATCCTTATCGTTCAGGATTAAGGTTGAGTTTTGCATGTATAAATGTTTATGTTGTGGGTTAGGATCTGCGTGCAGTCCAAGTTAATTCCGTGCCGGTCACGTCTCGTTGCCGTCGGACGACTGGATGGACTGACATGGAAAATGTCTGTAGTATTAGCTTGGACCATTTATATCTGTACATAGTATTGTAGTTTATTCAGACTTCGTCTGTAATGTTGTGTAATGTGTTACAAACAATCTGTAAATAGAGTTTTTTTTTAATGTATTTTGTCAATTCTCAAATAATCATTCATATAATCATCATTCATCATTGTAATGTATAAAATTTTGCTATTTAGACACTATACTCCACGTTTGAGTGCCTTGCATAATTATTGTTTAGTATTATAATAAAACGAATACTACAAAGGACGGTCAAACCTAAAATTCCTACAGTCTAAAGTAAAACGGTTATTAGTTGTAAAATCAATCTTTATGCGAAATACCACTCCCGCACTGATGAATCACGATATCAAAAAGTAAATGCTACAAAAGGATTATTGAAAAATCATCCCCTAACTAAAGGGTTCCCTCGAAAACACGCGCACTACCTAATCCTAAAAATAAATTAGCCGTCCTAAAACGCCTGTCAAAAGAGTCATCCGACGTAACTACGTCGTTTATCCGAACTTCGCACAGTATCGCCTTGATATTAAAACCTTTTACGTTCTGTTTGATTAAAAAGCGAAGTAGATTCACACTTGAACGTTCACAACAGACAGTAACGAACAGTTTAATCGTGTAGCAAAGTTGATTTCGTTGTAGGACGTCCACTTGATGTTACTGAAGCAGATGTGAAGGTATAAAGAAACGTTTTTGTGTCCGTAAGTGACTTTAGTTAAGAGTCCTATAATCTTAAAATTGACTTCTTATTTGTCGATGGACGAGGATTTTGGTCTTCACACTGCATCTGAAGTCACAAAATGCATACATCCTATACGAATATTATCTGCCATGTTTTTTTTAATTTTTATATTCGATAGGATTGTGTTTGACCATAATCTCACCATGGTAATTGATGATGTGGCCGAAGATGGTAAGCACACAAAGCCTAGATGGGAACTGGCTTTCAAGTGCAGCTGTCGGAACACACCGATAGGTGTATGGCGACAGATTTTCAACTTGAGGGTGGTAGCCAGCCAGTCGGTTACTACAAAGTACCTTACCACCGTGCTATGGTTTGTTTATGTTGCCTGGCTAACTGCATGTTATAATGCCTTGCGATGCGTAGGAACGCTCAATACCGTGTGCATGTAAACATCTGATTCGATGGTTTGTGGGCTTCTTTGTTTTGATATCATTGATATCTAATAACTAAAGATAAACAATCCCAAGCAAAAGTTCTCTCAAAACTGTCTCAAATTGTGTTGGGTAATACTAGTTATTTTTTTAAAGTTTTATTCACAAAGCTATGTATAAAAGGCAATAAAATTTTACGACTCATACCTGCTAGTCAAAATATATCTTAAACGAGCACTGAGGCATGTTTACCGTCGGAGCATTTGAATGCAACTAGATTAAAAGACCACCTAAATGTTCGAGTGGGTATACATTCGGCAAGGCCATTTTTTATCGCTGAGTATCTTTAGTTATTAGATATCAAAGTTTGATATTAGCAATAAATTCGTTAGTGTAATAGGCATCTCCGTGAAACATCGTAACGTAGGAAAGAACCCTCAAGTTGAAAATCTATCGCCAAGCACCTGTTGGTGTGTTCCGGCAATTGCACTTGAGAGCCAGTTCGCCTTAATAAGGTGTACAACACATTAGCAATCCCCTGGTATTGCCAATGTCTATAGGCGACGGTTGTCACTTACCATCAGGTGACCCGCCTGCCTCGTTGTCACTTGTGACATAAAAAAAAAAAAGGAATCCATTTTAGACATCTATATTGTAAGGTTTTATTCTATGTAGTTTTCTTACGTCTTCAATAAAAGTATATAGTAGTATATACAGGATGTCCGGTAAGTAGTACGACAAACTTAAGGGGGAGATAGGTGGGCGGGTCACCTACCAACATATACAAAAATGATCTATCGCCATTATTATTACTACATGAAACGGTCTATCCTATCAAATCGAGTGTTCCTAAGTTGTGCTCAGGGTCATACTTCAAAGAAGTAGTGTAATTGAAAGAAATTCTTCATGCACACAATCTAACAAACACGCAGTGAAAATAGTTTAACTAAATTCGGTATTTCAGACTGGGAAGTTTGTCAAGGAGCAAATTAGTGGGTAAGGAAGAAACGGGGCGTTCTATTCTGCATTCTGACTACACCGGACGGACGACTTCCGAACACTGTCGCAATTTAACGTCGGGCGGCGCCACTGTCGCCTTTAATTCACTATTTCCTATCTGCTCTTACGTTGTTGTTTTCAACATTTTCAGGGGTATGTAATTAATGCAGTAATTTCATTTGGAGAAATAACACATGTTAGGTGTGATAACTTTTTTAACTATTTATGTCAAAGGTCCTACAAAAGATCACCCGATAGTATGTGACTACCGTCGCCTATAGACATTGACAATAGGGGATTGCCAATGTGTTGTCGACCTTTTACAGTGGCTTAAAGGCAACTGGCTCTCAAGTGCGATTACCGGAATACACCATCAGATACTTGGCGGTAGATTTTTAACCTGACGGTGGTATTCAGCCAATCGTGTACCACGCAGATCCATAGAAAAAAAAAGTTTCATCGAAATTAGTTCAATCATTATGCCGCTATTGAGCGACAATCACCACAAACGTTTGCAATAATAATGTCAGAATTGAATGTCCCTTGATATTCTTATTTTCTCTGTGTATCCTGTACATGACATAGGTACGGTGGTATTCGTTAATTTCACCCTGTATTTACCTTGCTCTCGCGCTCCACTCTAATGTATTAGATTAAGTGAATTTATTCCACTTATTTCGCATGTTATGTCCGCGCCTGTACCGGACTCTGCTAACATGTCTGTTTGATGATTCTCTCGTGGAAGTACTGTGAGGGAAACAATTAGTTTATATACCTTCTTGAAGTAGTTGGAGTTACGTAGTTCAGAACTTAGTTAATTGATTTTTATTTTTTGACTGTTTATAGAATATACCGCGGGGCGACAAACTAGTAAAGAGTATTTCATATTTATTCATTATTTAGTGACGTAAATTAAAATACTTTGTATCTTTTTTAGGGTTCCGTACAAAAAAAAAACAGAACCCTTATAGGATCACTTATCAGTAAAGGATGTATATAAAGACATAGACAAAGATTACAATCAACGTGACATACCTATTAGAAGTCGTTTAAAAATGCCAGTCATTGTTAGAAAAGTCAAAATTAGAAAACTATACTGGCTACACTATAGCGCACTCTTTCGCAACTATGCAAGTAATAACGCTGGATATTTATGGCTCGGCACCAACGTGCAGTAATTGCAAGTTATCATGATTTGTGGCCGACCCCTGTCTTAAACTTTGCAGTCTAGTAACACATGTATAGTGATGAGTATATTCTGCAAGATACGTTTACTATTACACCTCTTTTGGTGAATGTTTTAAATGTCTGACGTATGTTTATTCCTGTTTCTTTCATCTCCGGACTCCCCTAAACAGTAAAATGTAAGAATACAACGTTTACTACATTTTTATCGCGCAACAATAAACAGTACGATTTCAATTAAGGATTCCAATCTAGTAAAACTAAACTACCCGGATAAACAATGCTACCCTGATACCATTCTCCTTGTCACTTAAGATCCGGGGCTATCGAGTTGAGATCTCTATAACCTATTCTATGTAGGAACTGTATTACTGTTAAATTAATTGGGATAAGTCCTAATCAGCATGTTCGAATTACGAACACGTTTCATTACAGTTTTGTTAAAAACTCAACTCCACTTGTAGGTAAACGCTACGTCGTAGCATGTCTACGAAGCGTATATACGATTAGTCTGTAGTAGGTCTACGATGTAGTAGCCGTGTTATTTTTTTTACTATAACCAAAATATAATTTTATATTGTTTCTTCTAATTAAATTCCCAACATCTGCTTCACCCTTTTCTTAACAGTTTATGAAACGTTGTCACCCTCGACTTGGGCCGATCGTCGCCCAATAAAACACCTCGTTCTATGTAGAAACGGACAGATACGATCTCCGATGCTCCCTTACACTTTATTGGCTAAATAATGCCGCCGTACCCTTGTAATTGTTTCCCTTTTCGGTACTTTGTTTCCAATGATTCAGGGTTTATTAAAAGAATTTGTTTAGGTTAATGAGCTCGGTTGTGTTTGGCGGAAAAGGTTTGTTCGGCGTTTGATGTGGGAATTCGACTGTAAAATAAAAATTAAACGTTTAATTTTCATGTAAATATTTATGTTTACTTACAAATTACGATATAACAACCTATAAGTCTGACACATATTTTAAAGCTCACATTAACCTTCTGAAACGCGGATCGGACAGACGTCCGAAAACTGAATTCCAACGACTGAATAGCGACTCAAGTTATTAAAAACTAGACATTAAAGTATTCGTATTGCACTAAAATCGTCATTAAAAATCACCCAAAATAAAAACTTTTTATCTAATAAATTTACTTACAAATTACGATATAACAACCTATAAGTCTGACACATATTTTAAAGCTCACATTAACCTTCTGAAACGCGGATCGGACAGACGTCCGAAAACTGAATTCCAACGACTGAATAGCGACTCAAGTTATTAAAAACTAGACATTAAAGTATTCGTATTGCACTAAAATCGTCATTAAAAATCACCCAAAATAAAAACTTTTTATCTAATAAAACCCGGTAATTTCACAACATCTTAAACAAGGCATTTAGTATTTCGATCTCTCATCTAGTATCACTTAAGTCGGCAGCTCACGTGTTCTGGCCAGCAAAGCGGTCCAGGTTAAACGTTGCATCTATCGAACACCTGCGCTTCGATCTACGGCAGGAGCATGCCTTTAATATATTGCCAACATCCTTGCAATGAGGCTAGGAGAACACTGGCGCTACGGTTTTTGATAACATAACTGTTTTGAGTCTATATCAATTACATTTATTTGAAAATGACATGTCAGAAGATTCGTAAGTGATTGTGCATATTTATGTTTTTAACAACAATGTTTTATTTAAGCCGCAGAACAGTAAATTGGTGAACATACTTTAAGCGCGTAATCCCTCACATAATTTTTTTGTATGACTGTCCATAGTAAAGGTTAATCCGTTAAAATAAAGATCGGTTTCGCTGCCGAACTAACACGCGCCTGTGTGCAAAGGTTTACATCAACATGATTACTATTATAGATTCAATAGCACATTTCCTATGACTTGATATTTTCGTAAATTTATATTCCAAAGAAGCGCCGAATGAAAGGTGTTTCTTCTTATGTTACCATAAGTGAGTTTCTAGGGGAATATTCCGCTTCGCAAGGATGTATGTATATCATATGATAATCATTTGTATGCGCGTCTGCTCAGCCACTTTCTTCAACCAATATCTTAAATTGATATTTGACACAGTATCTCTCGGGCACATGACTTTTACGGCTGTATGAATATTTATCTACCTCTTAAATATCCATTAGTGTTAGTATATAGGCATTTTTAGTGCTCAAAACAGATGCTTAGGTACTCTATACAATTTTCTTATGACTTTATTTTAGTAGTTCTATAAAGGATAATGCGACCTATTTCAGTTGTAAACACAAATTGGTAAAACAAACTTGTTTTTTCATCATTCTCTTTCTACAATGAAATAAATGTTAAAAGAAAAACATATTAGTATGAGGATGTTTGGGACACTAAACAATCATGTATCCGACACTATCTTGGCAATTTTTTCAAGCAAGATGTCTCTTGTAGCTTAGTGCCAGTGTTATAGAATTCATTTTTTTTCTTAATATATGGATGCGCTCTTTGCTAATTCTACTCTGTGATGTTTATTGTTTTAGTAATTGAAAAGGTGCATATTTGTTGCTGTCATCTAAATATGTAAAACAACCAAAAATAACGGTTACTATTGAAACGTTTCCATGATATATCTAGTTTATCTTATTCCGAAGAATATGTCTGTCTTCTATAAAGTTTGGTCTTGACAGAATTCTCATTAAAATGCATAAAGACAAGCAATAAATTCAGACGAAATCGAAACGATATTCGCTTCTAAATTTAGAGCGTAGGTACATAAACTTTCCATCGATTACTTTCAAGTTTCTAAGAGCCACGCGAGGCCTGCAAATCACAAACTATATGCTACTTTTACTGCAATTTCCGTCACAGTTTTAGATGTCTCTCCTTTTCTTTCAGCTAAGATAGAAAAAGATAGTGATACCCTGTTAATTTTTACTCAATTCTCAGCGGGAATATGTTACGGTAATTCGTTCTAAGACGCGTGCACTCAACGGCAAGTTAGGACGGACGTGGAGGTCGTTTTCAGTTGTTTTGTGTATTTTCTCTTCTAAGTTTCTCTCTAGTTGTTAGTTATTTATTGTTTCGACGTCCTAATATTCTTGGTAAAACGTCGTTTCTAGAAATAAAACTTATTAAAAACAATATCTTATACTTAATAGTTAATATAAAATATTAAGAATTAAACTAGAATAGATTTTTTTCATGTGTATTTTATATCAGTGTTGTGTCGTTCATCCGGCCGAAACGTATAACTTTCATTTTTAAATAAAATAGCCACAAAATGCAACACGTTCGTTTGCAACTTTTAAGTCGGTCGGCTTATTCCTTAATGGACCGTAATGGAAGGTGCATACAATGTATACAGTTCACCGTAAAACCTAAGCTGGTTGTAATATTTCACTGACCATGTAACATTACAATCTGGGAATAAAATAAAAATATGATGAATATGGTCACAAAGGATTTTTGTGCTCGAAGAATTATTTTATCCTATCCACAGTGTTTTGAATAAAACAAAGTTTTCTATTCGCCTTGTAATTCCCGGAATAAGATGTTTTGAGCTATATCTCGGGGGTGTATTCTTTGTGTTTTTCTATAGAAGTAAAGAAACTTTTCGCTTTGCCTAAGATCATCTGTGTTCTATAGAAGACTAGCTGTCCCCCGCGGTTTCACTCGTGTTCCCGAGGGATCTTATCGATTCGTGAGATAAAAAGTATCCTATGTCCTTCTGCAAGGTTCCATCTATTTCTATACCAAATTGCAACTAAATCGATTCAGCGGTTTAAGCATGATGAGGTAACAGACAGACATACCGACACATTTTCGCATTTAAAATATTAGCAAATGCGCTTATTATAATATTTTGAGGTTAATACTAAAGTAACTTTAGATACAAGCTAGGTATTAATACTGGCTGGCGCTTACTCATAAACGTTCGCCGTTTTCTTTCCGTAGCTAAACCCTGTTACCCTGGTTAAAATAGTGGAGCTTTCACCCGGCTTACTTAGTGTAAGTTCCAATGAGGTTCCTTTTTAATACGTGCTAAGAATATGTTATAAAACAGCCTGAAATATTGGCCTTTAAGCAACATCTTTTGCGTATTTTTGCTATGTTGCGTATGAATATTTTGTTATTTTGTAGTGCATTTACTTTGTCTGCTTGTATATACAGGATGTCCAGTAAGTAGTACGACAAACTTAAGGGGGATATAGGTGGGCGAGTCACCAACCAAATATACAATAAGTATTACCATTTTCGAGATATTTGATATCCAAAATCTCGAAAATGGTAAAAATATCTGAAATATCGAAATAACTTGAAAATGTTGAACTTTTTATTGAGGTCATTTTTGTATATTTGGTAGGTGACCCACCCACTTATCTCCCCCTTAAGTTTGTCGTAGGTACCTACTACTACATCCTGTATAGATCACAAGATACCTAGTAATTAAATGTGAATTTGCGACGTAACAACAATATTGCAATTTAAAAAATTAAAAATATAATATACGTAAAAAAAATATTTGTATTGAATTGCTGCCGAGTTAATAAGTATTTTATAAACAGTTGAATAGGATTTATAGACAAAAAGACTATAGTATTATCATTCGTTGTAATACGATACCTGTATACTGTGTGTAGTTTTAAAATGATATCAAACCCAATATAAAATCTCTCAACAAAACGATTGAATTTTTTAAACTAATACCTTCGTATAATGGAATAGTTCGCGGTACTCTCGACCATTACTTGTGAAATATCTCGTATTATAAGGCGTTTAGCCAGTTCTCCCGTGTTTTTATTAGAAATGCTTAGACGTCCAGACGGAATTCCTTTTTGAATATGATAGATTACTTTTGCGCTTACGCTTAATGCGTTTTATGTTCTAGAAAATGGAATAAATATTGCCTACAAATAACTGACTTATGGTTTAGTACAGATTTTTTTAGCTTAAATTTTTTTTAGAACCAGCTGGGTGATTGTGAAACTTAATCGATATCATAATCGGTTTGAGATTTATTGTTAAACTTGAAACTAAGCTTTAGTTTGAATTGGTAACTTCATTAAATTATACAGTGTATTTGTTTCAGCTTATTCTTGAATTGAATTCAGACCATACTTTGTTATCAAAAGTAAAATTGTATGTCGATTAAGATGTCAATCGCCTGCAGCTGTTTTTAAATTTTATTTGCATAGTAAGGGCGTAAACCTTAATTTGTAACTAAATCAATCAAATATGAAATAACTAGCGCATCCTTATTTCCTGAACGTTATGACAGTTTTGATAAAGGTTCTCTTGAAGCACATGTTTCTCATAAGTAACAATGAAATAGTAAATTCAACAGTTTTCTAGTAAAAAGAAAAAAGTTTGCAGTTGACATTTGTGATGAGGGGTACTATAAATATAATTATTATTAAGGCGATGATAGCTCAGTGGTAAGTGACGTCGAATACCGCGGCGAAGGTCGTGGGTTCGAATCCTACAATGAGCTTGAGCTTTCGATGAAGGAAAACATCGTGAGGAAACCATAGCACGGTGGTAGGGTACTTTGTAGTACCCGACTGGCTGCCTACCACCCTCAAGTTGAAAATCTGTCGCCAAACACCTATCGGTGTGTTCCGACAGCTGCACTTGAGAGCCAGTTCCTATCTAGGCGTTGTGTGCTTACCATCTTCGGCCACATCATCACTTACCATGGTGAGATTGTGGTCAAACACAAGCCTATCGAATATATAAAAAAAATATATTTATATAAATAAATAAATAAATATCCTCGGACATTTTTCACACACGGCTATCTGATCCCAAACTAAGCAGAGCTTGTACTATGGAAACCAGATGACTGATATACTACATATACTACTTTTTTTTGTAAATACATACTTAAATAGATAATTACACCCAGACTCAGGATAAACAGACATGCTCATGCACACAAATATCTGTCCTGGATGGGAATCGAACCCACGACCTGTGACGTGATAGGTAGTGTG
This sequence comes from Ochropacha duplaris, assembly GCA_951361185.1. Classification (NCBI taxonomy): domain Eukaryota; kingdom Metazoa; phylum Arthropoda; class Insecta; order Lepidoptera; family Drepanidae; genus Ochropacha; species Ochropacha duplaris. The sequence goes on along the minus strand of OX592702.1, from coordinate 9,779,408 downwards.
TTAACCAACCACGCCAACCGGCCCGTCATATGGCTCAGGATTAGGAAAACAAAGATTGACGTACCTAACAACTGTGTGATGTACAGTCTCAACATAGTAAGCGATGATTACATTTACTTCTTAAAACGCATTCGGGACGATCATCCAGGAACAGGAATCGCGATTCAAGTTATTAATTCACCAATGATTGATGTTAGACTGGTAGCGCGTTTGTCCTCAATTTTAGGAAAAACAGTAAAACTAATTAATCCATACCTACCGTTTACAATCTCTATACGTATAAATATTTTTTAAGAGCCCCTAAGTTCATGCTACAGGTAAAATAGTTTCTCGTCCTTTAAAACATTTTTGCAAGTCAAATAGCCTTACAATCCCCGCCGTCTATTTCAGGGGATTTTTGCTAGAATATCTCTTAGTTTTAATTAAAACTTAGTGCCGTTTGAGCGTGAATCATATCCGGAGCTCGGACGTACCTTAACGTCTCCCCACAGAGACATTCGGCCGACTACTGTTTTCGTAATGGACATTCTACTATGAAATTGTGAGAGTTCATTTCTTTTTATATTAAAATAATCTGATAATATTATAACGTGGAATTGTTGCTGGTACAGTCACGCACAGAAATAGGTACATTGTGTTGAAAAGGTTCGAAACTTGAACAGTATTCATTCGACGCCATTGTTTAGTTTTCTTCAAATACTTTTGTTTAAACCAAGTGTAATAAAACCCAAGGGGCGTAGACAAGATGAATGTTGTCAATTTTCACCGTTACTAGACGATGAAATGGGACTGACATTTGAGAAAGAATTGTCACGTGTTATCTAATGTCAATGCCATATCAAAGATATATTTGAATCCTACCTATAACGTCAAAAAACAAAAAAGACGAGGCTCTCTTTAATCCTAGGTTTCACAAGACCTACATTAAAACTGTCTGCTGACTGCCGACGGTGATAAGTTTTATGCTCCCTTAGTAGCCATTATTAAGTGTAACCCGCAAGTCAACTAACTTCAAACGACAAAACATCGAATTAACATTACAGTAGAAACTAACAAACTTAACTTAGCACCGGCCAAGTATTCCGGGGCACAATAAGGGCCTGCCCAATTGTTGTCAAATGAAGATTCAATTGGGACACGATAAATTAGTTTGGCGTCGCATTCGCAAAGCTGGTCCCTTCATTTGCACAGTCACACGGACTTCGTTGTGTTCCAAGGGTTATATATTAACTTCACTGAATTCTAGGAAATTTAAAGTTGCCGGTTATTATTATAAGTATATCGATAGTCATAGTTTTTACCATTTTGTGAAGATCGATAAGTGCCAAGTGTAATGACATTCCCCACAATATCTATTAGGTTTCACAAATAGCTGCATTCCAAAAGCATTGCAGAACAAAAAATGTAGAGAAGGTAAAACATCTATATTATTGTTTTTTTATTCGAACTGGCTATTTTTTTTTTATAATATGTGTACAAATACAATACTGGAAACATTTCCATCATTGTAAAATTTAATACTCATCCGTCAGTGATAGTCACATAAACTTACCTGCGAAAATAGCAGCCATTGTAAGATTCAAACTGAAATCTCGCCGAAGTGGGCGGAATTCTCAGGTTTGCCCAGTCAAATGTTCCGAGTGACATGCTCCATTATTGCCTTCTGAACAAACATTGGCCGGTGGCTTACCCAGGCTTAAGTATGAGCTGTCATTGTCCCAGCCTTGCTGCTCCGAACAATTGAGTACTTTACGTCTATGTATGCTGAATAGTTTTGGGATTGTTTGTTTATTCAAATAAACACCTTGGCTATTTGTGTATTTGGTTCTATTGTGATTGGGATATGAGATTCTTATGGGCCAATTTATTAAGGGTCGGCCTCGATCTAGGGGATGGAGTATTAGATATAGTAAATGGAATTTTGGAACATTATTTGTATAAAATTAAAAATTAAGGGACTACATAAAATTAAAATATAATAGGTAAGCTCTAAGTTAAATTCGAACTTTAAAATAAAAATCTGCTCTTTCTAATTATTAACCATTATAAATATTTGATTATAACATACGTAAAACGCAGAAATTGTGCAGTGTTTTTCCGTATCGTTAAAACCTTTTGTAATTACAGGAAATGTACGAGTTTAAATTGTTTCAATGAATCTATTACGCAATTAAAAAAAAGAAAATTCGTAAGTAAATGTATAAAATATATATTTCCACGATAATGCTGTCGTTTTTCTCTCAAATATGAACTACCAGAGAAATATGAACGATAACCACCTCAAGGCGAGATCCAGATACTTTATCACCTCTATGTATATAGGAATAAAGTTGATAAAAGAGTCATCGAAATTGCCAGCAGCGGTGAAAAATATCTTATTTGAATATCCCACAGCGTAGGAAATGGATCGGATAAGCGTGAAACTTTTAACTGAAATAATATTGTCGTTTGTACTGGAGAGGTCTCGGCTACTTGTCGGGGGTGTTTTGGTTTCGCTTTATTGTTTTTTTTTCACGGAAGAATTGACCCACGTGATACAGACTGTATAAGTGAATTTAAGTAAAGAACATGTTTATATTTTATTCGAAATTGAAATAGAAGAATAATGTCACTCAGTTCTACCTAATTATACAACAATGTACCTACGATATTTTTGAGCTTTGTGCCTTCATTAGGTTTTTTATTATGAAAAATATCAAATAAAATAGAGCTTAAAGTACCCACATACTTGCTAAGTAAGCAAAAGAAACTTGGCAAAAAAATGTTCGCTAAGAGCCTTTTTACGTGCAATATTTCATAGTTTAAAAGTCGAAAGCTTGGTCTACCTGTTATTCAATGTTTATACAATCTCCCTAGCTTTTTATTTGCCGCTTTTTGAATTTCTTTTAAAATTTTTTATCGTTTAATAATAAACTTTATTAGGTGTGGTAAAATAATTTACTTTATACTTGGAGTTTTCGTTAGTCACTTTTGATTGACTTATTTTCTTATAATACGGAATAGTTACATCAATAACTCAATGTGTAAAAAAAAGTTTAAGTAATTAAACCAAGTGATAGTGTGATTGTGAAAAATCATACAAGTAGGTAAAAAAATCTATCGTAAAAGGTTCGATTTTTTGTTTGTTACGATTTAACTCAAAAACTACTCGACCGATTTTAATCATTCTTTCAACATTAGAATGCGCATTATCCCTGAGTAACATATTTTGATCCCGGGAAAAGATAAGATCCCATAGGAACGCGGGTGAAACCGCGGAGGACAGCTAGTTACTTGTCATTTTGCAATTTTTGCTTGTCTTTCTATCCCAGAATATTGAAGGTAAAGCAGTGCATATTGTAGTATAGTGAGGTCTGAAGTAAGCGGCACGGGCTCCGCTGGCTGGCGCATGGCGTCTCGTCTCGAACACGTTTATTGCATTTGAACGCAGTGAGCTAAATAAATTATACAACTCTTTAGAAAATTATTACACCACTTTTTCACTACATCCTTCCACGCCGTGAATGAAAAAAGATAAGTACTGGAATTTTATTTGACTTTAATTTGAACCGTAAAATTTTTAAATATCTTGAAATGTGATTCATGAAGGTTACACGATAACCTATTTTTGAGGCGATGATAGCTCAGTGGTAAGTTACGTCGGATACCGCGAGGAAGGTCGTGGGTGCGAATCCTACAATGAGCTTGAGCTTTCGGTGAAGGAAAACATCGTGAGGAAAGCTTAGCACGGTGGTAGGGTACTTTGTAGTACCCGACTGGCTGGCTACCACCCTCAAGTTGAAAATCTGTCGCCAAGCACCTATCAGTGTGTTCCGACAGCTGCACTTGAGAGCCAGTTCCCATCTAGGCTTTTTGTGCTTACTACCTTCGGCCACATCGACACTTATCACGGTGAGATTGTGGTCAAATACAAGCTTATCCAGAATTAAAAAAAAAACCATTGTTACATTTTATATAAAGATACATTCAAAAATGTATCCCCCTAAAATATCAACTGCAAAAATGGGTATAAAATTGATAGAGACAAGTGTGATCGGTGACGGTACATTAGGGCAGCGCGTCGGCGTCAGCTCGCTCCACCATGCCTCATTGTAGTTATCGGTGAGGAAGCGAGGAAGCGAGCAGTTTCCAGCGGTTTCTTTGTTACGCGGACGTTGTATGGTAATTCTGGTTCCTTCCTAGTGGCCACTAAACCCATAAATTAGGTGCCAACGTCGGCCTCGCCACTGAAAAATTACCAACGTCTACGGAAATCGACGTGCAGCCGCCCTAGATGTGGTCGTGCGAGTTTCATTTTCCTGTTTGACTGACGTGGTTTTTAATTTATTTGCTACCGTTCATTAATTCTGATTTAAAACAATAAATATGGGACATCTCTCAAAATGTATCATTGTGCAACGTGTCACAAAATAAGCATTATTGTTATAGGTACATAAATGTTAATAAATTATTATAAAAAAATTTTTGAAGGCGAAATTGCTTTTGCTTGGTGATACTGGTATTCTGTATTTTTTTTGAACTTAAATATAGAAAACCGTGTAAGTACCACATCCATCAAATAACTAGCTATAGATTCATGAATAAACTGACTTAACTAAGTAATGAGAGTTTTCCGAGTGTGTTTACGATCGCATGGTCAATATTTTGAGATGGGATTTAAATATATATTTTTTTTAATCAAATAATTGATCATGTATGAATAAATAAATAATAAGTAGGTATTTAACTGAAACATAACATAATTATCAATATGTTATCAATTGTTTTCGATACCTATTAACTGTGAAAATATGTGAACAATAATAATAAATTAAATTAATTAAAGCTGATAAGAAAAATGTACGAGCGAATAAATTGGATGTATTTATGTCGTATGTAGTGTTTATTACATTGAATAATTAAATGACATAAATACATCAATGTAACCAATAATCCCCAGTACCTACAAAGCAAATAGCAACCGCGCTCACTCAATAGTCTCACTAAAAATTACACCAAAAATGACCACAACAAATGGTTTCACTTCACAACTGAACTCAGTAGTTTCACTCTACTCGCATGAAGGTGCGATATATGTGTAGGTGTTTACGCGAGGAGTACTTGAATCTAAGAACACTTCACAGAGACTTTAGTGTATACACAAAACTTACACATACAATACTAGGGGTACCATCTCTTATACTAAACTGGAACAAAGTGGGTTTCAGACTCAGACCCGTATATTTATTGTAAAGTTTGTTTAATTAATTCTTAGAAGGCGGCTCTACTTTGGGACAACAAAGTAAATAAAAGATGAAAATCTCTCTGGTCGATGTTTCATATCTAGTCAGTAGTAAATATGTTTACATTTTGGTCTCGAGAATCTATTATTTATTTATCTTTTAGTCATGTTTATGAGTGATCTTGGTACTTGCAAATTTTCATAGTGAAAAGTTTGTTTACATAGAGTAGGTAGTATATTATAAAACATTACCTACTCGTCAGATTTGGTCATGCATATCAGTCACAGACTGTAGTTTTTAATGGATTATCAATATGCTTTGACTAGGACTCAGGGTTTTACCTGCTTTGCCGGAATAAAGAGCAGCCTTTGGCACTCTGGCCCGTGAACTATCTCTATGCAAATCATGTCTATTTGTTGGTTTGTTGCACTGCGTAACAGGATAACATATAAAACACCCAATCACCGTGCTAGCTATGGTTTCCTTCACCGAAAGCTTAGTCTAATTTTAGGTACCGAACCCACGACATTCCCCACAGCATTTGATACTACCATTGAGCTATCGTCGCTTTAAACAATTCTAAAAATGTTTGTTTTATTTTTTACATCACATAGGTGGCTAGAATAAACATGATTTGCAACCCTACACAGAAAGTACTCAGCGTTTTTCATACAAAGGCATTTTCATCGCAAATGCGATTGTAGCGTTTGAGAATGCAGATTGCCTGCATTCCCACGTCACTAGAAGTTACCCCGAACTGTTTCAACTTAAAAGATAAGACAAAAATAACTTTGTTACATCTTTTAACTGCACCCTTCTGTTTTATAAGATGTCGTGTGCTGTAACAACGTTTGCGCCGATATGCAAATGTCTATTGGTCGTTCGAGATATGCTATTCTTTCGCACAAGTGCCCTCGTTGTTTTTTAAAGCTCTAGAATGTACGGAATACTCGTTTGTTTTGCTCTAGGATAGCTGTTTTTAAAGTCGCACGTTTCGACGCGCTAGTTTTAACGCTGTCGATAATCTGAATAAATGCGAACCTTAATCCCTTTTAATCCAATGTTATCAGGGGTTTTCGCAACACTGCATTCGTGTCATTTTTTATTCCTGTGCAATTATGTAGATTTATTCTTTCATACACTGTTATTGATAATGTGCATAGCATAACTTAAAACAAGAACAGCTGTATCAAATTCTGAATCCATTGCAAATTTAGATGTTGTATCGATCGAATACAAAAATGTCTACCGTGTACTCCAATTAAGTGTGACATTGATTTCGTCTGCAGGCAATGCGCCGGGTGGCTGAGCCTGAAATAACTCCAACCAGAGTCGATCGATTGTGGACCGGCCATACAAACTGTTACGCCAATGTAAATTCTATCAGCATAGCAATAAGTGCGAGAAAAGCGTAATATGAGATTGCGTTTGGAACTGCTATAGGCTGACAGTTAAGGTATCATGTGCCTATATGGTTTGGAATAGCTCAAATACATCGCTCTGAACAATTGAGAGAGATTGCTTTATTAATGTCGCATGTCGAACAGTGTCGCCCTCATTTAAATACTGTATTTATATTCGTGGTAGTTTTCGTAGAACCTGTGAAATGCTTTGGTAATTTTGTCTGAAAAGACTTAATTTAAGTTGTGACTTATTCATACCTTGCTTCAGCGTAGTCTGAAATTCAGAAATTAATAATGATAATATATTATTTTTAGTCATGCTGACTTTCCAAGGCGACCATCTTATCGGTCATGATAGAAATACCAGTGAAAGATTATTAATTTTACCCTAGCAGATCATTTCCTTTTTTGTCATAAGAAGGAAAAGGGAAGCAACTACGTACCTCCTCATCAGAGCTGTATCTTGAGTATCTGCAACCGTGTAACGATCTTTAATTGCTATTCTTACAAAATAAAAACGTCGTCTGTCACATATCAAATAAAACGAAACTGAACGAGACGGTGCCAATAAAATCCGTTGTTATGGAGTGAAGTAAAAAAAATCATAAAATAGTTTTAATAGAATATTACGGTCATCTAGCCAGTGATACAATGGCGACCACGAAACCAAACAGTTATCAGCAAAATAACTCATATTGTTCATACACGTAGCAAAGTTTAATAGCGATGCATCAATTTATTTCAGCAAAATAAATTGGTGCCTTCAATATCGTCAGATATGTTGGACATGTCACGTAACAAATATATTTTTGAGGTCCAAGTCCTCAAATTTGATGTGCTAACAGTACCATTAAAGTTAGCACAATAAATAAGCATGTTTTGACAGCACATATTCATCCATATGCCAAAAAAAGACAGATATTGCTTCAAGAAGAGGCACCCTTTACTGTTATTGTTACTCCATAGGTTGTTTGTTTTTTGAATATAGGCTGCGGTGCTGAAGGAATGCTACCATCACGTAGAATTCATGCTTTATGATGCTTTTTTTGCCAGGAGTTCGGTAAGCAAGTTGTCCGTCCACTTATGGTTTTACCATCGCCTTTAGGAAATAGCTATATCAGAAGGATTGCCAATATGTGTGTATTTTCAATGCCCTTCAATTCCTCATGTACCATCTTCCTATTCTCATTAAAATGAATATCACTTCACAGTTTCACACAGATCCCATTCACAATACCTACACTAAATATATAAATACAAGAGTTACTAATTTTAACTGTTGATCGTGGAATGGAATAGCCTCATGCAAAATGCACAGGTTAAAACGGGTTCCATGCCGCTGCAGACTGGATAGAATGAGCTGAAAATAGAATCTGGTCGATACGCCTCCTGTTCCGGTGAAGCTTCCGAGATTTCTACTTCGTTATCCAAATTAAGGATGCTAGGGTAAAACCCCTTTTGAAATTGGAGCATAAGTGACAGGATTATTTGTCATAAGCTATTGAATTTATATTGGTAGAAACAAATGTTTCACTAATTCCAAAACAAAATCTATGTTACAATTGTGTAATTTTCAAATGAAAGCGTCTAAAAGAATGAACGTTAGGAAATTGTACTTTATTTTGGCTCCTAATACCCACCTGTCCCCGCGCAGGGAACCGGAAGAATTAATGGATGACATATTTTACTCCATTTTTGCGTATCCTCCAAATAAATCAGGATTCTAATAATTGGGGGTCAATTTCAATGAAGTTAATTACCATTTATTACGTGCTAACCTGTGCTGTGTGCTGATTCACTTTTGAAATCAAAATTAGTTCAGGCGCTATCTACCTACCTACGTCTATTTTAAGTCACTCAGACTATCTTTAATACTTACGCTTTGTACTAGTTGTATCCGGTTCCAGCTGTTTTTAACCAGCCCAACCCGATGAGGCTGCGTTCCGCGCGGCTGCGCATTCGATTGACATTTTAATTTTGCGATCGCAATGCATTCTATTCCGCTACATGTCTTAGTGCAATTGGGTAGTAGAAACCAACTACCTAGATATGCAAGGTTCTTTCAAAATAAAGTGTTATTTATTAGTTTGTTTCCATAAAATTATGCTTAGTTATTGACCAGTTATGGCCTTATGGTCTGGTTTGGTCTATCACTGTACTTTGGGTACTGCTTGGCCTTATACCATTCGCAGCCATTTCTAAGCGCCGTTAAAGTTTCCCAGTACTAATATGATGATCACCAGTCTGTCTGCTAAATTCATGTACCTACGAAACCTTTCACCAAAACCTTCCCCATGAGTTCTATAGTTTTTGAGTTTATCGCGAAAATACAAACCGACCGATGCGGCGGGGGACTTAGGCCAATGCAGTTTTCACAATAAATACCTACGTGGTCTTTAAGTCTGCGTGTTGCGCCTGCGCACTTCGGATTAGATTTCATTCTAGAAACGGAACAGTAGATACACTAGATAAATGATGATAATGCAGTATGTATTTAAAATGTTTATATTACTGGCGCAGCATCATAAAACACAATGTTTAAAATCCACTCTCTCCCACTCCGACATTAAGTACGAAGAGCAATTTCCCATTTTCGTCTGCACCAAGCCGTATACTACCTACACTAAAATACCCCTACTACTGACATTACTGACTACGATTGTCATCATATAAGATAACTGCTGTTCCGCGCGGTTTCACCCGCGTTCCTGAGGGATTTTATTTTTCCCGGGATAAAAAGTTGCCTATGTGCTATTCTAGACTATAATCTCCATGCCAAATTGTATCCAGATCCATTCAGCCGTTCTGGCGTAAATGAGTAACAAACATCCATCCATCCAAACATTCACATTTATAATTAGTAAGATTAAAATTCAAAAATAATAGGTATTTTATCGTTAAAGCCTGTCCAGACGAATGGTAATAAATTTATATAATTCTAATATTAATGCTATATCTATGACGGGCCGGTTGGCGTGGTTGGTTAACACACTGCCTATCACGTCGCAGGTCGTGGGTTCGATTCCCATCCAGGACACACATTTGTGTGCATGAACATGTCTGTTTGTCCTGAGTCTGGGTGTAATTATCTATTTAAGTATGTATTTACAAAAAAAAAGTAGTATATGTAGTATATCAGTCATCTGGTTTCCATATTACAAGCTTTGCTTAGTTTGGGATCAGATAGCCGTGTGTGAAAAATGTCCGAGGATATTTATTTATATTTATTATTATCTATGCCAAATAAAATAATTTAAGAACCTTTCAAAAAGAGTATGTAATAAAATCGCCAATGATATCTATACCTACTCGAATAGTTATCACATGAAACAGTGCCGAGTGGACGTTAGTAGAGTTCAAGCATTAGGTGGATTACACGGAACGCGCCCCGACGCGCGAAATGACAACTTAAGCACCTGCTCATCGTCTTAATGTCGAGGTGAAAAGATACACGACACCGGGCGATAGAGGATTGTTTATCGGAGAAAACAAATAAACATACTGGTTTTATGTAACACTGATACCATAGATGAATAAATCGTCGCGCCCCAGCGAAGACCAATTCTTAATCCATAACCATAACACAAGCTTCGGCTTAGCTTGGATACCAGCAAGGCTATACCAGCCTTAGCAAGGCTGACTTCCGAACCGGTGGTAACTTCTGTAATTCGACCTTCTAGGGCCTAAACTGAATAAATGGTTTTGACTTTGACTTTGACCAGTTTCTCCTACAAACTATAAAATGCCAATTTTGTCTATTGTCCGAGTTGTAATTCTAGTTTGTAAGGAGAAAGAAAATAAAATTATTATTATTATTATTATTTGGTGGTCAGTTATTATTAATCTATGACTGATACATTGTTATTTAAAACTGTTAAAACAAAAGACGAGCTGACCTAGCCCCCCATAGCACAGGGTATCCTAGTTTGAGGGGTTAGGACCCAAAATTAATGAACATGTTTTTATAAATTAATACGCATGAACTGTAACTCAATTTATGTACTTCATTTCTGTGCAAATAAAAAATTATTATTATTATTATTATTTAAAACTGTTATACGAAAAACAACAAAAAAGAAAATGAATAACTTGATGATAACTGTGGTAGAGGCGTCGGATACTGTAACGAAGGCCGTGATTTCGAATCCTACAATGAACTTTCGAAGGAAAACATCGTGAAGAACCCATAGCATGGTGTAGGTAGAGTATATTCTTGTACTCGGCTGGCTACCTCCCTCAAGTTTGAAAGCCTGTCGCCAAGCACCTGAGCCAGTTCCCTTCTAAGTAGTATAAAAAGGTTGGCAATTCATTTGCAATTGGCAATCACTCTGTATTGGTAGGGATAGGTAACGGTAGTCACGATAGTTATACGATACAAGAACGTAGTAAGTAGCTATAACGTAAAATAAACAAAATAATGACTACGTTATTTAATAAACATTTAACACGAACGTGTAAGGTTCCAGTACGTCTACCATGACTTTACAAAAACCGCACACGCTCACGACTGCGTAAAATATTTGTATGGAAAATGTGCACAGCGCCACTAGCGGTCACGTAAAGAACTAAAATTGGTAGTACGCACCATGAGTCAAGTGATGGTTTACGTACACTCTAGTGTTTGCTCACATCGAGCAACGTTTCTTACTTCACAACGAATAATGCTGCCTCTTTCTAACTATACTGTAAAGGCAGAGTAAGTTATATACTCCCAAAAAATCTAAGTATTCAGTTATAACCCTGCTAATTGAAAACGTCATAGACGAATGCTCATTTGCTTTTATTCTTAGTGATTTTTGAATTGATATGGTTGTATACCGTCACCGTGTAGTGAGCCAGTGAGACGGAGCGTCGCGTCGTCCCGCTTGCTCGCTGCGCTGCACGCCCCGTCGTCCTTCAGTCGGTCGTGCGCACTAGGTCATGCACATGTGTGTGTGTGTGCTGTGGTGTGTGTTTATAAACAATACGTTTGTAAATAAATAATACATAATGTACTTTAAATAAGTAGGTTTTTTTTATAGAAACATGTGTTTGTCTGTGAATGTTTCAAGTGGATGCTTATAGTTGAGGAATGTGGCTTAGGATTAAAATTGTATGTAAGTAATAGTACCTAAGTATTTATTCCTTTATGTAATTGTTCTCAATCTCAATAATATCACGGCCTATAAACCACACTGATATGCTCAAGTGAATTTCCAAACTAAAATATGCTAAATAACTTATTGCCCACATTATTTCAACTCAAACTCAAAGTCAAATATATCTTTATTAAGTAAACTCATTACAAGTACAACAAAATAACACTCAAATTTTATAAACTTTCATTAAAAACTACAAAGAGTAGGTATATAAACACTACGTAAACTATACGATCGAAGATCTCACGGTTCAATTTGCCCGTGAGTTACTTAACTATAATCGAGACGGTATTTCTCGATGACATCTGTCAAATTTGTGACTCACGGTACCGATATTCTAAAAGCAATGGATAAAAAACGTTAGTTACTAGCGTGTAGGAACAAGTTTAACCAAAAACTATTCGATGCGCGTTTCTCCGCTACCGTCTGATGTGTGTTTTTGGTGCCAACTCATGCTAGGGGCACTGATGCACTATCTCAGCAATACTGCAGCGTGTTACGCTTGAAACAAGTCTGGTTTTCAGATAGTGCCAACAGTCAATCGCAACACAGAAAAATACTGTTTCTACAGACGACAGTTATCTACCGATAGCAGCTTTCCATAAATAATTTAGAATACAAACACAAAAGTTTCACAGATATTTTTATTAAAATTCGTAGACTTCTTTTTAGCTAAAAGAAGCCTTAAAAATGCTGAGTAAATGGTGTTATAAAGAAAAACTCAAACATGCATCCTTAGAAACAACGAGACCGGGGTAAAAAGAAGTATGAAAAAAAAATACAACACCGTTTTTTTCACACGATGACGACACATGAAAACTTACTCACGTAGTCTTCATTCTTTCATAAAATCACACCGGCTCTGACTTTTAAATAAGATCATGTTACTGGGTTTTATATTTGCGACAAAGCGCCCTCTGGCGGCCGGACGTGAACGTTTTCATATGTAAATCGAATTCGTTGAGTCGCTTTAGAAGTAACGCTCCTGCATGGCGCAAGTTGTTTTTGTTGGTAATGACGGTTCCTTTTTTTTCTATGTAAGGCTTAGAGCACAATGCTTTTATGACTGCATTACACCTTGGTGGAAACTTTTTAATTTTATGCGACGGTTTTTAGTGGGTTCTTATGAGGTTTTTACTTTGACGTTATTGCGGCAATGTTATTGACGTGCTGTAATAGTTATAGTAGCTTGGGGTATTAAATAAGCTATACCTTTACGTTTTTCATTACAATGTTGTGTTCTCCTTTTTCAGTCCTCAAAATTAAGTCTTTTTCTTTTAAATAATTCTTCAACTAAATAAATATGACTTCTTATAACCAAACTTCGCCAGTAACTGAAAACTTATTCATATCTTTTAGTGACATCTTTCCTCCAGTTAAAATTATAGTTACCCGACTTGCAGCTTGTTTGCAGCTGGCTTTAACCCCAACTGGTTCGAATCCAGTTACTATAAATATTTTCGCGCAAACTTTGTCCCTATACGCGTCTCGTGTTAGCTTTCAAGTTCACTTGGCGAAAATTCCCTGCTTGAGTTACACACGGACGTTGAGCTTGGAGAGTAAGTGGTAAAGTTTTAGCATCATTATTTTAGTACCCGACCACCCTCAAGTTGAAAATATGTAGCCAAGTACCTATTGGTGTGTTCCGACAGTCAAGGCCGGATTTAAGGGAGGGCAAACGAGGCAATTGCCCGGGGCCTCCACAAGAGTGGTTCGACACAAATAGGGCTAGAGGTGTCATCGGACACCTGGCTGGCCTATGTTGCCGCAGGGCCTCCACACCTCTAAATCTGGCCCTGCCGACAGTTGCACTTAGGAGTCAGTTCCCATCTAGGCTTTGTGTGCTTACTGCCTTCGACCTTACTACACTTACTATGCTGAGATTGCGGTCAAACAAAAGCTGCATATCCTAAAGTAAAAAGAAACTTTAAAATTTGGATTTTGGTTTAGACATAATAAAAGTGTAAATATCGTATACGTGTCCATACACTTTCAAAGCCATACGTATTGGACAAATAAAACTTGTTCACAGGCAGGCAGTCCACTTGACGCATAGGTCGCCTAAGGTCTAAATACATTTTTCGCTGGTGAAACTGAAGGGCAGTGTGTCGCACAAGTAAGAGTAGCAACACGTTAAAACGACAACTCTTGTGCTATTTGCAGAGTTGAATTTCAACGTTATCGAATTTCAACTTCATAAACTATTCCGTTGCCCAAACTTCTCAGTATGCGGACCGTTTATTTGAGGAGGTAACAAAAAGTATGCTCTCACTGTACTTACAAATTGGAAAGGTGTGGAATGTGTTTAAAATGTATTGGCGTAAACAACGCTCAAATAGAATAAGAAGTCGCTTGGGTGTATGAGCGGCTTAAAATTTGCTCCGATTCCCGCAGAAAAATGCTAATAAATTGTAAGGGGAAAATGGAATTTTGATTGTTAATATTATCATAATCTATTGGAAATGTGCCTCGATAATATTAATTTAAATTAAATTATTTCTTGAAACACATGTTATTTTTGTTAACCGTAAAAAAACTTTTATCGTTGTTACATTTTATGTAACAGTTTTAGAGCAAATAATATCTCGTGTAATATTTTTAACATCGCTTTTGTCTCTTAGGAAATAAACGAGAGTGTCTTTAAAAGCTTTATTTTAACGGACAATACCTATTTGTTTCTTGTTTAACTATTTAGTGATGGACTATATTTCAAATATTGGACCGTGTCGTCAGAACTCAAATCCACAATATAAAACAAAAACATACAAATAGCTTTAACCCCAAATCAGATTTTTAAAATCCTTGAAATAATATTTTTAGGATAAATTAATTAATAATTAGCTCGTTTCACACGTATTTTATCTAAAAAAAAATCGAGGCCTCGGCGTGCGGGGAGCATTTTCCGCCAACCCATCAGCCTGGCCATTCAAAGAGGAAACGCTGCCAGCCCGCTAGGAACCTTGCCGATCTTTTTTATAAATATAACAAAGAGTCAACAAAAAAGCGACGATATACGTAGATACTATTATGAACATTTACGAAAATATCACATTTCATAGTTCAAAAGAAAAGCTCAGGGTAAGTGAATTGGTCCTCACGAAGCGGACGCCTATGATTGAGTTAGTACCAGCAATCTCGGCTTTACTTTGAATGGCCTCTAAACAAGCGGTGAATTCGTGGCGTTTTACTTTTATTTTAAAATTGACACGGTTGGGCTATGATTTGCCGTTCAGTGATGAAAAACGTGGAAAGAGATAGGAACAGTTTAGGATATTCTTATTTTTGACTAATGCTTGTAATTATTCTAAAATGCCGTCGATTCACATCTCTAATTATGAAGGCGAGGCGAGTTCAGGAAATGTCTGTGTATATTTTAGAGATTTCAAGACAAGTCGAAATAATAATGAATTGATACATAATTCGGATATGTTTATAACGTAACATATAAGTTAAACCAACAACAAGTATTAAATAGGTACCTATGTCAGTGAAGACATCGTCTCGTATGTTTCATGGCCCTTGGTCTAAGAGCCCGCAGCGGATTCGAAATCAATGCGATGAATAGAGAAACGAATTGCGGGAAACGGCGCCGGCGCCGGCGGTATAAAGTTTGTTACAGACAAATCGACTGTTGGTATACATCTGCCATTAAAGGTTAGGATACATGGACGTAGGAATAGTTTGATAAGCCTTGTTATAATATTCTTTTACGTGCTATATCTACACGCTTGTGGCACGCAAATTTTGCATAGACCTCGTGCGTGCGAGACACGATGTTGGCAAAGTATTCATATATGTATTATATCAGTTCAAGCTCTGTTTGGTTTGGGATCAGATCAAACAGCTGAAAAGTTAATTTATCCAAAAATACTTAACAATTCGAATTTAATTTAATTCTTTCTAGGCGATGATAGCTCAGTGGTAAGTGACGTCGGATACCGCGGCGAAGGTCGTGAGTTCGAATCCTACAATGAACTTGAGCTTTCGGTGAAGAAAAACATCGTGAGGAAACCATAGCACGGTGGTAGGGTACTTTGTAGTACCCGACTGGCTGGCTACCACCCTCAAGTTGAAAATCTGTCGCCAAGCACCTATCGGTGTGTTCCGACAGCTGCACTTGAGAGCCAGTTCCCATCTAGGCTTTGTGTGCTTACTACCTTCGGCCACATCATCACTTACCATGGTGAGATTGTAGTCAAACACAAGCCTATCCAGAGTAGAAAAAAAAATTATTCTTGAATCTCAAAAAATAATCAAATATGTTCAGTAAGTATAAATAAATATACACGTAAAACAAAATAAACTAGAACTTGTACCAGATCAATGATATTCTTCTTCAACAATTTTTTTTCAATCTGGTTCCGTATCATAACTGCTTAAGTTAATACAATCATTGACCTTATAAATAAAGCTTATAATGCTAAATAAACAAATGCTGTGCCTCTTCTAACCACTTTTCTCAGCCAAACTCGGTGTTTCGGTTATAAGACGGCGTTTAATTGGCGCGAAACTTAGTTACAAGTTTATTCCTACAATTAGTTTATACATAATGGATGACCTCTGGAGATGATCAGAATAGAGTCCTATTCCGTCAACGCCAAAGCCATGATAGCTCGGTGGTAAAGTCGGATGCCGCGGCGAAGTTCGTGCATTGAATCCTACCTTGAGCTTGAGCTTTCGGTGAAGGAAAACGTCGTGAGGAAACCACAGTATGTTAGTAGGGTATTGTACAGTGCTCGTCTGGCTGGCAAGCACCTATTGTTGTCTTCCGCATTGAAATTGAGTATACAGCGCATTGACAATTCCCCTGTCATTGCTATTTACTTACCATCAGGTGACCCACCTGCCTGGTTGTCACTTGTGGTATAAAGAACTGTTATTACGTTGCAATAGGGAATATGCACGTTTTTTTTTGTTTTAAACGTTTCTACGGGTTATAACATTACCAAAAAAATATATAACACATCCATCTTAACCATTTAGCTAAAAAATATATTAAAATCACTATAATTTCCGGGTGATTCAAAGGCGGCCATTATGGCGCGCTTATTTTGGGATGTGAGATTAGACGAGTTCGATGTCAAAAAGGAAGTGTTTGGTTTACAAAGTTACTGAAATCAGTTTATTACCATGGAAAAGCACAGAAAACTTATAAATTATAATAAATTTGACAGGTGTAAAAGTGACGTCACGATTACTCACGATTTTTTCACGGGGCGTTTTGGAAATTTGCGAGGGAATTTAAAAACACTTTTTGATGATTAAATTTAGCATCATGAAGGTATGTTTTTGTTACAAAATGAATAACATTAAAAAAAACGTCCATTTTGAAGTCACGTGCATATTCCCTATTGTTACATATCAGCTGTCCCCTTTTAACAAGTGATGTAGAAACAAAACGCAGCTAAGCATGAAAGTTCAATAATAATATAATTAAACAAGTTATGTCGCATCAAAAGAAATTGTCCGTTCTGTCTTTAATAAATCGTTCATTATTCGTAAATAATATGGGCGAACAGCTCGCCTGGTGCGCTCCATTACTGCTCATTACGAATTTATGCTTTTAGAAGCGCTGAAATAGGGTTACTCTCTAGAGAAACTCGTATTGTCCTTGCGGCCAATAAAGTACAATCTAAAGGTTTTTAAAGGCTTACAATTCTTTGTGTTGGTAAAAATTAGTTTTAACTTACGTTTGAACACCCTTGCGACGTTATATGGGCACTTTAAATCGTATGTAACAGAGATTAAATTTCATAAACCCTTTGATGAATCTAAGGTTAGCATAAAACGGCTTCTGTAGGTCTTAAAAATGCCTGTTAATGTCTATTGTTTTTTTTTTTCATTATTAAAGATTATTTTCTGTGGCAACCCTTACCGAACACACCACAGACTGGCTGCAGACGACTGCTATATGTTTATGTAAGTTTAAAGGGCGACGTTGATAGCAAATGTTGTGGGTAGGTTGACAATGTAACGAGCCTGAGGCGAAAATTACTAATAAAGTTACGTTACCAGACGATGTTTTGAAACGTAGGCGAGTCTGTGATTTTAAACGTTTAAAATATATCTTTTATTGTTTTTGTCTGCTATATTGATGAGTTTTAACGCAGAACATCTTATTGAGATATACCCGTAATTAAGCAGTAATTTTTATTGATTAATTTAGGTTAGTACCAACCTAACCTACCTAAGTATATTTTTAATTTATTTTCATGGCAACAGTAGCATACACATAGCATAACTTCCCTGATATTGTAGGTATTCGTAGGTCGAAATGACTATGAAAAAGGTCGCAAACATTGCAAAAATACATTCAATACAAATATCTATCTGCAGTCTATGCAGTTATAACTGTATTTTCGATGCAACATCGTCATAGCGTGACATATCAGCTCGTGGCGGTCCGCCCGGTAAACAAAAGAATGTCTATTCAATGAGACATCGTATATCAGATATTGATGATGATGTTATTTTTTTCACAATTCATTAATATATGTCAAGTTAGTATTTTTGTTAATGTTTTCAAAGGCGATGATAGCTTTTAAAGGCGATGATAGCTCAGTGGTAAGTGACGTCGGATACCGCGGCGAAGGTCGTGGGTTCGAATCCTTACAATGAGCTTGAGCTTTCGGTGAAGGAAAACATCGTGAGGAAACCACAGCACGGTGGTAGGGTACTTTGTAGTACTCGACTGGCTGGCTACCACCCTCAAGTTGAAAATCTGTCGCCAAGCACCTGTTGGTGTGTTCCGGCAATTGCACTTGAGAGCCAGTTCGCCTTTAAGGCATTGTAATAAGGTGTACAACACATTAGCAATCCCCTGGTATTGCCAATGTCTATAGGCGACGGTTGTCACTTACCATCAGGTGACCCGGCTGCCTCGTTGTCACTTGTGACATAAAAAAAAAGTTTTGTTAAAGCCAATTTCAGCTCCAAGAGAAAGAGGGAAAATATTTTGATATCTGTTAAATTTTTTACTTCAAAAATATTTGAGTTTCTGTTATATTCTTAAGAATAGAAAAGTAAATGCGAATGTTTATAAATATGTTTGCTTTAGATTTAGTAATACATCATTCAATAATTTCAGTCTTGATTTTCATCGACTGCCAAATATATATTTTCTTTTTAGATTTAACCTAAACAGAGAGAGAAGTCATTTAAAATACAACCAAACTCTTCACTATTGCAAAACGGTTCACGAAATTATTTTGCTCTAGTTAGTCAAAGAGGTTCCGAAAATAGTGTCAGGTCATTAATAAAATTTTACTGGGTTACTTTAAAACTGTTTTTTCGAGAACATCTCAAAGCATACCTTGACAACTTGGGACCATTAAGGCGAGTGCTCACTGAGTGACACTAAGCAGCACTTATCTCACCAGATTATGGGCTATCAGCTATCAGAGGCAAACAATTTGCGAGAGGCGCGTCACGGTGACAAGAGCTTCTCGCTTACGTGCTAGATTGACTAGTCTCTAACCAGTGATTTGAGGTATCCTTTGAGTATGCTTCTTACATGTCTATGTTATTACTAATATCCCAGGTTTTATTTAGAGTAATTTACGTTTAAGTCTGATTCTGATCTGTATCAGTATTTTTACAGGATTTCTTCTTTCTTTCTTCAAACACAGCTGCCTGATCCCAAACTAAGCGTAGTTTTACTATTGAAACCAAAATAGACATATTACTTATTAAATTCATACTTATGTAGATACGTATTCATGCGCACAAATATCTGCCTTGGCCGGGAATCGAACCCACGACTTGTGGCATGATAAAACCACGCCAACTGGCCCATCGTCTTCTCCATACGTCATCGTCTGGCCATCTCTTAAATTAAAATCTTGATTAAAATACACATTTTTACCGACGCATAAAGATTGATACGGTCATTTTTATGCACAGAAATGTCTGTCTTAAATGGGAATCGAACACGACCTATGTCATAAATTATCACACTTTCAGCTAGAAATAGTATCTTATTGATTTGAGCAATCCGAATGTAATGGATCTATATATAGAAACTAGTGAGTAAATACCAAGTTATCCAGCCACACGAATACTAGCACAATATAACCGCAATCGGAGCACACATAGCAAGAAGTCGGGAAGTTTGCCTTCTGAATCCTATCTTCAATTAAACGCCGACGAATGAAAACATTCAGCCGTCCGCGCGTCCGTCTCAACCGACCATTCGATTCCACGGTATCGTGCCTCGGATCATTACGGGAAACGATTGTTGTATCTCTTTTTGCAGCTTATAAATTGTTGTCTCAATTGGATTTCTTAACGTTTCTTCGAAGCGGTTCTTCTTACCTAACTTGGATTCTTGATTGAACTTTTTGGTCAAGTTTCAAACATTTAAGGCTATGATAGCTGTGGTCAGGCGTCGAATACCGCGGCGAAGGTCGTGGGTTTGAATACCCCAATGAGCTTGGGCTTTCGGTGAAGGAAAAATCGTGAGGAAACCATAGCACGGCGGTAGTGTAATTTGCAATGCTCGACTGGCTGGCTACCACTGGCAAGTTGAAAATCTGTGTGTTCCGACAGCTGTACTTGAGAGCCAGTTTCCATCTAGGCTTTGTGTGCTTACCACCTTCGGCCACATCATCGCTTACCATGGTGAAATTCACTCAATTCAAACACAAGCCTATCCAAAAATAAAAAAAAATACGTTAGTAGATGTTTCTAAATTATTTTTGAGTATTCCATATCATACACGTTTACCTACATGTTTTTTTTGTCAATCTTCAAGATATTTACATAACTGACCAATCCTTAAACATGAAGCTACAGTCATATTTTCAGTTCGATACGGTTTCACAATACTCGTACCCTATAATAATTTTCAGGCACATGTGTCCCGAAGCACATCCTTTATGATTGTTTTTGTTCAGACCCTCTACTCCCTCATACAAAGAATAATTTCACTGAACGCTCACTGAAAGGACCAACGATATGCATATGACGAAAGTTAAAACTTAACAGGCTCGAGTTATCAGTTGTTATGCGGTCAAAATTTATCGAGATATCATTTCCAACCGATTTTCATCGTTAGATATGTCATGTATCGATAATGGAGTCATATTTAACGTCGAAATTTCTTTGGCTAGTGCTTGAATTTGCGTTTATATATTCTGTGTACAGTTAAATAATAAAGGAACGTATTCAATGCGTAATAAATAGTACCATGTATAAATATATATGCTTAATAATTGCTCTAAAAGCAAATGTAATAGCTGTATTTAAATACAAACATGAAACAGGTTATATGGTAATTTTATCGACTATGACGGAGATAGCTTGATTTATTTAAATAGTGTGGCTAAAGATATCAATCTAGATTACATACATAAAATAATCAATAATCGACAGGGTCGACCGATTCGAGTTATTAACTGGTAATAGAACGATGCAATTTTGTGGAGAAATTCAACACCTAAAGGAGTAAAGTAGGAGATCGCGGATGGAACCGTGGGGCGAAAGCTCTCTTATATTTTACTTAATTCCTATGTCCCCCATTCAAGGCTGATACTTGATCGAGATCGCTATCTTGATCTATCGGAGGCTGCATGCTTCACTTCACTTCACTCTAGATGAGACCGTGTGTTTTTGCTTCAGTAATGACTGAACGTTGCCATGTTTACTTCAGGCGGCTGCATTTACCTTGTGGATTCCAGACCAACGCTTGTTTGTGAATATGGCTTATATGGTTACAAGCTAGTTACTAAAAACAGTTCTTATGTGAGTTTACTCATATTTAATTTGTGAACTGTGTAAATTGCTCACTCAAAAAAAAAAAACTGAGTCCCATATTTTTCCGTAAAAATAGTATAACCTTAAAATCCACACATGCGTACGCCACAGTTTTAATCAAGAACAGATATATAAAACCATTTATCATTGTCTGTTGTTGGGGTACCGTCGGACAATAGGAAGTCTTTCGGTTCCCTTGTTACAGATAACCATCTGTTGTAATAAGTATGTGAATGAGAGTTACCCCAAATCTTAATTAGCTTCCGTAGGGTCCTATCATTGCGAGTTGTAACAAGTTAAAACTTTCCGTTTTATTGTACCATTATCTGCATCTTCAACCTTTATTACTTTTTGGGTTGAACAATGAAAAACTAATTTTGCCCGAAACATAAAACTCATCCAAACCGGTCTCGAAAAGCAAAAAGCTTTGTGCCAAAATTGATAAAAAAAAAGCCGATATAATACATCGTCTGTTTAAAAATAGAACACGTCACGTGTTTAGAATTTCAAAAGTTTAAACCGAACAGATGGACGTTAGATCCTCTAGCAATAATTGATCAGCAAATCGAAGTAAACACCCACCTGGCTAGCGCACATGATTGCCTTCAATAATGCATTGTTCCTGGCACGAAACGTATTACCCGTCCGAGCGCCGATGCACATTAGTTTCATACAAAACACTAAAGTACGGCGACTATTCGCTTTTGCCGGTTGTCATGGTATTCATAATAAGCGTGCTGGCGTATGGCCGGAGCAAACAAGCCTTGACTGCACACGCCATTAAGATATTCAAACCAGATATGGTACTATAGCTTGAAATGGTACTTTTTAATTATATTTAACGTTTCGTCACATTTTTGCGTTGGTGTCACTGTTTTTTTTATGAACTGTGGTATATCGTAGACCTACTTTCGAATACAGATCAAACATTGAATAAATATTATATCTATGTCACAATATTAATTTCCTGTATGTTGAACTGAAAATGCCGACCATTTTTGGTACGTTTGGTACATTTGAAAATAATCCTTTGATAAGATTACACTCCCATGTTTATTTTTATATCATACAATATGTTTTACTATTATTATGTAGTTACTAGCATCCGAAAGCGGCTACGCCCGCGTGATTATACTGGCGAAAGATTTTTTTATATCGGTCCAGTAAAACTAATAATTTTTGTTTGTAATGAAATGAATAAACTTTAAAACTCAAGTTTATTCATTACAAACAAAAATTCTAATCTTTACTGTTTTTAATATTAGTGTATAAAATAGCGTTTGGAGTAAACAATCAATTAATATACATATTTTCTCTACAGTAATGATTTTGTACCAATTTCATTAAAATTAATTGAGCAACTAAGGAATATCGCTATTTCGCATCTAATATTATTCAGTTACAGTAAGAATTCATTAAGTTCCTGGCTTTTTAAATTTGCCACACCCAATGCTTGCGAGTCGGTGCCATTTAGAAACTGTGACACAGAGTCACCAAGTTAGACAAGAATGCTTATCGCAAAGTTTGGTCCATTTGCTCTAATGTTGCATGTCGACACCACACTGAAGTGTTTAAATCTATTGTCTATGTATTACAAATACATTACTGTTGTAGTTATGAATTGTTTCATACAAACAGGCAGGCGGGTCATCTATAGACAGCAATACCAGGGGCATTTCCAATGTGATGTTGCCTTCTTACAATTCTTAGAAGGCAACTGATTGGTACTTGCCGTCAGATTTTCAACATCGAGACAACAACGATCAAGATCATTGTAGGATTTGAGCCCATAGTATCCGATGTCACTACCACTGAGCTATCGTCCTCGTAGTTGAATATTTTAAAGCAATATTACTTAAAAGCAATTACTTGATTAAATGCGTCCGCCATCTTGGCGTCCGCTATGTCGTAGAATAAAGTTGTAATATGAGATGTTCTATTTTTAAATTTATTTGTAGCTTTTAATTAACTAACAACATACAATATTTGGTACTTAAGTGTAGTCCGAACGTGTTGTAGAGTCTATTATAACGTTAATAAGTGCCATATCAGAGCCTAAACTGAATAAATGAGTTTTGAGTTTGAGTTTCACTGACCAGAGAGTCAATTACGTAACTTGTTGAAATAGTTACAGTTTCAAACTAAAAAACGGTCTATTTAAACAGTTTTCAGATTATTTTTTAACAAAACGCGTGTCATATTAAGGCCACTGCCTACATAGCTTTCTGCAATTAAATATGTACCGATTGCATCTTTGCTTGTAGTACGTCCTGCAGTCCTTAGGCTCTTCTAGTAAATAAATAAAATTAATGTCCAACAATTTACTGAAAATACGACCAAAAACTTCATACCCTGAAAATTTAATTACGAGAACTAAGCTAAGATATCAATAAAATTAATAACATTCCCTTGATGAATGAACCTTAATTTGTGACAGAAGCAAACAAAAGAGTTTTTAAGTCGACCCCGTCAATCACTAATTACTACGCACTGAGCCTTTGAGATGAGCGCACACCACACCTGCGTCAAATTAATTGTGCTCAGTCAGCTAATTATAAATTGGTGCGATGTATTATGTTTATAAGTATAACAAATATACTAATATTACCCTTGTGGAGCGTTTGCATGTGCTAGTACCTAACTTGCCTGCTTTTATATTTGAGATAATGAAAACGATCTTATCTTATCTCTTATTATATGGTTTTTGTATGTTTGTTATTATTGGATAAACTTGAAAAAATACTCAACTGATTTAAAATCTTTGACCTATTATTTGTTGTTTGTTTTTGCTGGACTGTTTCCACACTTAGCCTCTCGATTGGCATTGTACGTGTAAAAACCCAGGTCTTCCCAGAAAGCTAGCAGTCTTCCGGGAGCGACGCTAGTGATAAGAGGATTCGTGCCCGTTTGTCTGCCACGCTCGCATTCCATAAGCACGTGCTCTGTCGTTTCTTCTGCCTCCATGCATCTTTCACCTATAAAATGATACATTTTATCAGCGAGTAGGTACCATGGGCTATATTTTATTTTAATTCCCTCGGGAACGCGATTGAAAACTGGGGGCGGAAAGCTAGTTTATGTATAAATACCATTATAATAATGTAGTTCTTATTTTTTGATTCACATAACATTTTTTTGAAAAGGTATCTTGATAGCCCAGTGGTACGGAAGCACTGAGTGAGACATGTCGCCTAAATTGTATATTTTTGTTACTATAATTATGATGAAATTTTCAAATTACATGGAGCTTTCGCATATTACGGGAGATTTCCATTGTAACAAAGCCTTTAGGAATAAATATTAAACGGTATGCTATGTGATGATTCGCAATTATTTCGAACTGTTTAGGTTAATACTTTGAATAATATTTCTTGTTGTTGTTTCAATTTGCTTGTGTTAGACTACAATCTCACCATGGTAAGTGATGATGTGACCAAAGGTGGTAAGCACACAAAGCCTAGAAGTAAACTGGCTCTCAAGTGCAGCTTTCGGAACCCACCGATGAGTGCTTTGCGACAGATTTTGATCTTGATGGTGGTTGCTAGTCAGGTGAGTACTCTACCACCGTGCTGTTCCTCACCATTATAAGAATCGAACCCATATCCACCGTAGCCTATAGACGCTTTCAATACAAGTTATACAGGCCCTTACATCTTAAATAGATGATCTAACCAGGGGATAAGGCAATGTTAATCACAAAATATCAAAAATGTGTATTTTTAATATTTCCTCAAAATATTGAAACGAAACTGAAAAGAGCGACTGACGTCCTATTCTAAGAAATATACTTTTTGTAACCCAATCTTTGTTAACAGACAATACCTTCAACGTAAACATCGTACTGGGATTCATCGCTAATTTAATACAGATCTTAATAATGGGTTACCATGAAAACGAAACGGAGATTTTAATATTCATTCCAATTTTTTAGCGAGATAAAATATCTCGGTTCGCTGACTGCCTTATTTGTCCTACCTCTCTTGTATCTCTTTTCGTAAAGCCGCTTTCGGGAAATCCACGGTTGACGGGGAAAAAACAACAGGGTAACCGGTGACGCAAGCAATCCCCTCTTAATAAATCATTAATACAAACAATATTTTTTAAATCGACTGATTCAATTTCGGTCCAACTGGGATTTGTTTTTGCCGGGCATCCGTTACGTTGTTGTGATTGTAATTGATGACGTCATTTGTTTTGACAAGAAAATAAGTAGCAAGTGTAGCTATCGATCGATGTTCAGATTCAAGTTGTTTTGAAAAAATAGTTTTTTTTAAGGAACTATCCATTTTCGAATAAAAATAGAATATGTAGTATATCAGTTATCTGGTTTCCATAGTACAAGCTCTGCTTTGTTTAAGATCAGATGGCTGTGTGTGAAGATGTCTCAGGGCAATTATTTACAACAAAAAAACTTTTAAATTATTTGTTACCTAAGATGTTGGTTGGTTATAAAATGATAAAAGCACTATGATAAAAGTAGCAGCAATAAAAGAAATAGCTAACAAAAATATTAATTAAAGAAACGATTTGAATGAAAAAAAAAAACATCGTCACGACCAATGAAAAAAAAAAACCATCTAAAAATGTATAAATTATACAATATCTGCGACTAATTGACAATAAGATTAAGCAATCGAGACAAAAAGGACTGGCCGTTTTAAATTGGGTTTTTAATTTATTACGCAGCGAAGAACTCGGCTTGCCTCCTTTCTTTGCTTAGATGTTGAGAGTTAACTTGAAAGCGGAGCGTTACCGACTATTGTAAATATATCTACGTGTCTCTCCTTCTCTTATTAACGTCAGGAGTCTGAGATGCAGGCAGGTCATCTGATTGTAAGAGGTTACCAACATAACTGTACCAAGAGATTGCCAATGTGTCGTCGACTAATATTCATAAAACTAGCTTTACGCCCCGCAGTTTCACCCGCGATCCCGTTTGTCCGTACAAACTTTGGACCCCCGTTTCATCCCCTTAGGGGTAGAATTTTGTGAAATTCTTTCTTAGCGGATACCTACGTCATAATAACTATCTGCGTGCCGAATTTCAGCGCAATCCATTCAGTGGTTTTAGCTGTGTGTTGATAGATCAGACAGTTAGTCAATTAGTCAGTCAGTCAGTTAGTCAATTAGTCAGTCAGTCAGTCAGTAACGATTGCCTTTTATATATACAGATAAGGTTTAGTTATCATTTTTTTATCCCACTAATATTATAAATGTGAAAGTTTGGATGGATAGATGGATAACACATACATAGGCTACTTTTTATCCCTGTAAAAGATAAGATCCCACGGGAACGCGAGTGAAACCGCGGGGGATAGCTAGTGTCTTTATATATATCAAAGTTAAGCCGTGAAAACCTCGGCTGAAAAAAGCGCTCCATTTATTGTCAAATTGGTGAGTATTGCTGAGTGTGTGCGTGGTTGTAGCATGGTAATACTTTGTATTTTCTGGTATATAGTGTTATACATTTTTGGTTAGGCAACCAAAGCAATCATAAGAAAGTCGGGGTTCAAATCAGACCATAGAACTTCTGGTAATCAAAAACGTCGTGAGGAAAACATAGCACGGTCGGTGATAGTGTACTTTGTACTACCCACCTGGGTGGCTACCATCCTTGAGTTGAAAATCTGTTGTCAGACAAGCACTTACCGGCGTGTTCCGACATTTCCATGTGCGTGCATGAGCGTGAGATAGTGAACAATCACAGGCCTTTTCAATGTAAAAAAAAACTACGCAACACTTAGACTATATGGTGATTTAGTAGAAAGTATATTGACTACATGACTAATTTCAAGCTGTCACATAAATGTCTTTTGTACCAAGTGATTACAGTCAAAGTAATCACCATAGTTTAGGGTCATTACTTGCTTTTATCGATGACTTGAGAAAATTAAGGTATGAAAAATATTTGTATGAATATTTAAAATTGTAGTAAAGCACTCAAACTATTTTAATGTCAGAATGATAAACTAGACGACGCGACGGTTCACCTGTTAGTTTGACCGAGGTGATAGTCTATTAAAATATTGATGTTAAACT
The DNA here is from genome assembly GCA_951361185.1 of Ochropacha duplaris. Classification (NCBI taxonomy): domain Eukaryota; kingdom Metazoa; phylum Arthropoda; class Insecta; order Lepidoptera; family Drepanidae; genus Ochropacha; species Ochropacha duplaris. The sequence continues at coordinate 9,751,853 of OX592702.1, read as the reverse complement.
TTTGTAACAATCAATGCGGCTGTAGAAGACGCGTCCCACGCCACGCGTATATAAAAAAGTTAACATGTATATATTAAAGGATATAATATTTATAAAATTGTCAAAATATAATCAAACAGCTTCAGTATCAGGGAATACTGCAGTTAATTGAAAAGCGCGGAGTTTAGCGGGTACCATTCAAGTCGCAATGTCTGCCCCTACCGCGCCAGTGCTACGACGCTCGTCGCGTAGGCTGCCCGCGTAGCGCCGCGCTACGCCGTAGCGAGCTACGTAGTAGTGTACTGTACAGTGTAGTGAAGCGTGTTTTTAGATGTAATTTCATTTTTGTGTTTGTGTATAAATGTGTTTCATGGAGTTGGAATGCGCATACATGGTGTTCTCTTTAGTTGGCTAGCTCGCAATATGATTATGGAATTTTGTGAGTGGATAAATTCGTTCCCGTATAATTTTCTCATCATTAATTCAGTAAGTGGTTATAAGAGGGAATCACTTAATTGGGGTTTTAATTTGTGTAATTATCGAATAATTTTTTCGTATAAGATGATTACGTACTGTTAATATTTTTAAATATTTCCTGAAATCTATTCTATATTTAAAAATAATATTCGCGTCAAAAATGGATAGTCCAAAATGGCGTATTTACCCCTTGATTCGCGGATGGAAATCCATGAATCGCCATTTAAGTTATTAAACTTAAAACAAGTATTAATTTTTTACTGCAGATACCTAATAAAAACATAACTTCGATATGCTGGATTATAACTTATTTGTAGATTCAATATACTAGAGCGCATTAATTGTAGTGTCAAAACAGTTATAGTTTGTGTAGTGTGTGTTCATCAAGTAACACGCACACATACTTACATGTAACACACATATCACGATATGTAACATAGAACGGCGCATATAAATATACACAATAGCTGGAATCATAACCAACCATAGACTTAAGAATAATAAAATTATTATTTCTACATGTTATACAGGATTTCTGGTAAGTAAGTTGTACGGCAAACTTAAGGGAGAGATAGGTGAGTAGATCACCTACCAAATATACAAAATTTATCTTCATAAAAGTGTCCCCATTTTTTAAATATTTAAGATCTAAAATTAAAAAATCAATACATACAAGCTGAAATATAGAAATATCTCGAAAATTGTGACCTTTTTACTGAGTTTATTTTTTGTTTATTTGTTAGGTGACCCGCCCACCTATCTCCCCCTTAAGTTTGCCGTACTACTTACCGGACACCCTGTATAATTTCAAATCATGATACCCATTGTAAGTATTTATTTATATAAATCTAAATAACACTGTTTTCGTTATTAGAGTCTATAAAGATGGATAATGTTGCAAAGAGGTTTTTGGAACGAAGTTCCTTATCGCGCGTTGTGAAAGGGGGCTAGACGGAAAAAAAACTTACGACACTTTTGTGTCGGTGACACCGCTGTGCGGCGTGCGCATGTTTCTCTGTCTGTCTCTCTCTCTTTCTTATAGAAAGCAAGCCAGATATTTTCATTTCTATTTATATATATAGTATATATATATATATATATATAAAGTAGGAGTAAGTTTTTTTTTAATATATATATATATATATACTCTCTCGACTTATATAACATATATAACTTCGTTCCATCCGGGTGTCCCTTGACACCTCTCAAGTTTTTTACATACGATGGGCTTACGTTTGGCCACTGACCCGTCCATGAAGTATGAAGACGAAGCCTAAGGTGGAGCACGCTTGCCCAGAATAAACCTATTCATATGATGTGCTTATTGTGCAAGTAACCGCATAAAAATCGATCAACATATTTGTTTGTTTATCAGCCGTTTTCTAGTTCACAATGAGCCTGAGCTTTTGGTGGGTGGTGGTAGGGTACGTTGTAGTACTCGACTGGCTGGCTACTATCCTCAAGTTGAAAATCTGTCGCCAAGCAAACCATGTGTTCCGACAGCTGCACTTGAGAGCCTGTTCCCATCTAGGCGTTGTGTGCTTACCACCTTCGGCCACATCATCACTTACCATGATGATATTGCGGTCAAACACAAGCTTAGCCTAAAGTATTCAGGATTTGTCATTGTGAATAACTTTTACTGTAGAAAAACTCTGAAATCTAGAAAATAGGTTTCGTATAGTAATTATTTTTTTATTTTTTTATTCTGGATAAGCTTGTGTTTGACCACAATCTCACCATGGTAAGTGATGATGTGGCAGAAGGTGGTAAGCACACAAAGCCTAGACGGGAACTGGCTCTCAAATGCAGCTGTCGGCACACACCGATAGGTGCTTGGCGACAGATTTTCAACTTGAGGGTGGTAGCCAGCCAGTCGGGTACTACAAAGTACCCTACCACCGTGCTATGGTTTCCACACGATGTTTTCCTTCACCGAAAGCTCTAGCTCATTGTAGGATTCGAACCCACGACCTTCGTATCCGACGTCACTTACCACTGAGCTATCATCGTCTTAAAATAATTGTTCTACATGACACATGTAAGATAGGTTTCGAAGATATACCATTTCAAAATATCCAAGTAGCTGTCCCGCGCGGTTTCACTCGCGTTGCAACTTATCTTTTCCCAGAATAAAAAGTTATCTATTTGTGTGCCAAGTTTCGTCAAGAGCAGTTTGTAGTTTTGGAGTTCATCGTGGACCAACTCGACACGGGAATTTTATATATTAAGATGTTTTATCATTGTATGAGTTAAATTAGAAATTCCTGCGTAGAAGCAAAAACTTTTGATTAACTAGATTGACAACTGATAACAGAGGTCAGGCTAACTGCGGTTCAAGGTTCCTTGTATGAGCGTCCCTTTTTTTAGGGTTCCGTACCCAAAGGGTAAAAACGGGACCCTATTACTAAGACTTTGCTGTCTGTCCGTCTGTCACCAGGCTGTATCTCAAGAACCGCGATAGCTAGACAGTTGAAATTTTCACAAATTATGTATTTCTGTTGCCGCTATAACAACAAATACCAAAAACAAAATAAAATATTATTTAAGGGGGGCTCCCATACAACAAACGTGATTTTTTTGCCGATTTTTTTTATAATTATTTAGCATGCTGGGAAAATATTATTGATTAAAATATAACGTGATTTTTTTGCCGATTTTTTTTATAATTATTTAGCATGCTGGGAAAATATTATTCAGCCATCACGGTCAAAAATCCATCGTGTAATATACAGACGGACAGACAGCTTGCGTAAGTATAATAGGGCCCCGTTTAATAGGGTAACTTTAGTAGGATTTGATTGTATTCCACTACAATCCAATGTAATTGCTTGAAAGATCATTACGATCAGGGTGTGCTCCATCGTAGATATACTAGTAGGTATAATTGGTTCATGGAATCAAATAATTACAATCAATTATAAATTAATGAGGCGTCTATCACGTTTCAAGTCAATTATTTCCCTTCGATAATATTGATAATAGGTTCTTACAATTAGAAATTAATCCCAATTGCGATTCCGTGTATTAAATTGGAGAAAATATTTTAATGAACATTTAAACGTATATAATATTAGGAAAATCGAGTTTAAATTTACATAATATATTTAACTTGCTTTTAGTAATTACTGTGGCAGTTACAGGTATTTTTTTGTAATCTATAACTTCTATACTAATATTATAAAAAGGTAAATTTTGTGAGGTCGTAGGGGGTAATCTCTGGATCTACTGAACCTATTTGGAAATAGTATATTTCATTACAAGTGCGGAAAGGCTGTCATTGCAAAGAGTCCCGACAAATGTCTACCCGAGCCGAGGCGCAGCCGAAGGCGAGGGTTGACAGTCGGAACAAGTTGCAATGACGGTTCCGCAAGTGTACTGAACGACTATTTTTAATACAGTTGCGAAAAAATGAAGCAATTTAATAAAATAATAAAAACACAATAAACTCAACTAACTAATCATTTATTTCTTATAAAAATTATAGTACACATGTACATTGAAATTGGTACAGTTTTTTAAACTTACTGGGGATGTTTTAGGTTGCATATTTACTGTTTGAGACAAACTATTATTAATTTCGTATGATTGTTCATGTATTTTTGTCATACAATGTTTGTGCAATTATAGTGATTCCGGTGGTGTTAATTAAAAAAAAAATAGGGTCGAAATTACTCATTTTGTGCAACAAACAACTAAACTCGCAAAGAAAATTTCTGGAAAATGGCGCCAACCGTAGAATATAAGCAGAGTTTTTTTTTCTTCACCCAAAGGGAACTAGCAGAATCCATACAGCTTAGTCTTCAGTATATTTTTTTTATTGATATGAAATTAAAATGAAATTTAATGAGATGAAATGAAATGAAACCTAACCTAACTCATTCAATTAAATCATTAAATCTGATATTGAAATAAATTAGTAGCTTCTTTTTAGAAATATACGTATTTGTATGAATCACAAAAACTCTTTAGTAAAAACTTCATGGTTGGTTTTTCTTTTTAATAGACATTATTTTGACAGTTGGGAAAGAGACGCACGAGTGCGGTAAAGGTAAAAAAAAAGCACTAGTATGTAATAGCCCACATCCCGAACGCTATACGTCCCTGTAATACACCACTTTTTGAGCAACTGTATTAAAAATTCTTTTACCAATAGAAAGCCACGTTATTTGTGAGTGTTATAGGCTATATTTTTATCCTGAGAAAACATGAGATCCCACAGGTAAGCGGGTGAAACCGGTGGGGAAAGCTAGTAGTAGACACTCTTATAAAAAGCAAAATTAAATAAAAATAAGAATTAAAAAAAACCCGATTTAAAGATTTTATGTAATAAGAGAAATAAAAAACCCAATAAAATGCGTTCGGGGCTGCCATTAAATGAACTAGTTTTGTAGTTTTATAGTAACGTGAATCATTTGGAGATATTTTATTGCTAGGTATACTTATTTATATTTATGTTGAAATTTTAAATAGTGATGGCAGCCCCAGACGAATTTGTTACAGGTTTTTTTAGAGACTGAACAAATTCTTTGAAGAGTTCTAAATTGACCTGTGATCGGCAATGAAACCTTGAAGCGAAGTATAGAAAAAAATACCCTACTGTAGATTAATTATCGTTAGATTAGCCGAATGTTTCTCGCTCTAACTTGTAAGCTTAGATAGGGATAGAGGATATTATTTAGAGTGAAAATGAGCTAGTGCCGAGCGTAGCCGTGGGGTCGATATACCGCGAAACACGCGATTGTGCCCTAACTGTAAATCCTGAGAAATGCTGTTCTTTGATGTTTTTACATTTACTTGTTCCTGTTTTGCACCGAGTTTTGAACGTTAGGTACTTGTACAAGATAGCTTTTATGTATGGGTTTGTTCTATGTTTTTATTCGCTATTGATATGAATAAAAAGCCAATATAGTCAGATGGTCCAAAAATATTTAAAAAAATTTACCTTGCTGAGTTTCTTGCCGGTTCTTCTCAGTTGAAGGCTGACTTCCGAACCGGTGGTAACTTCTGTAATTCGACCTTAATAAGTGCCCTTCTAGGGCCTAAACTGAATAAATGGTTTTGACTTTGACTTTGAATACGTAACATTTTTTTTATTATTATCGTTTATATTGAAATATTTCTACACAGTATTTAAAAACTACAAAGGTTTGTCGCAATGCTGAACTTATTAGTCTACATCTTGGACGAATAAACCACTACATCAAGATCAATACTGCTTAAAACATAGGTACCTACATTTATAAATTAAGTATTTTTCTTTTTACCTTCAACTGCATAAAAGCAAGGATTTCGAGTTATGATTAAACATACAAACCTAACCAATAAAATACTGTAGTTATGAGATTATCTGATTAATCAACCCAGACTCTGGTCTCGCAGGTAGGAGGACCGTCCCAAAAAAATTAATTCCAGGTATAATCACGATTTGAGTGGGTAACCTTTACTTGCCACCAGGTTCGATTACCACCTTGTAGATAAATATTCTAGTCTATAGTCGATCTCCGTAGTTAAAGGTCGGATGGCTATAGACGTAAACATTTTGGTGTATATTATCTTACTTGAAACATTTATCAGTTGGTTAACATTTCTCAAGGCGATGATAGCTCAGTGCTAAGTGACGTCGGATACCGCGGCGAAGGTCGTGGGTTCGAATCCTACAATGAGCTTGAGCTTTCAGTGAAGGAAAACACCGTGAGGAAACCACAGCACGGCGGTAGGGTACTATATGGTACTCGACAGGCTGGCTACCACCCTCAAGTTTAAAATCTGTCGCCAAGCACCTGTTGGTGTGTTCCGGCAGTTGCACTTGAGAGCCAGTTGCCCTTGCCCTTAAGGCATTGTATTAAGGTGTACAACACATTGGCAGTCCCCCTGGTATTGCTAATGTCTATAGGCGACGGTAGTCACTTACCATCAGGTGACCCGCCTGCCTCGTTGTCACTAGTGACACAAAAAAAAAATATTCAAGTCTTCGAATAACCAAGGCAGCTTTAATATTTTCCATCATAATACAAATGTTGTTCCTGCTCCCACGTAATACTTATACGAATACGGGGGGTATTGATCTTTACGTAAATAACGAAGCACTTTATATTAATGTGAAGTTGAGATCATTTAGGTACTTGTACGGTCCGCCAAGAAAATGGTGTACCAGATGTACTAAGGTTGAATGCCGCTTGCAGATTCATTTGTTTCGCTTGCAGATCAATCTGACAACTTATGACAACTCATGTCACACCGAAAGCTCAAGCTCATTGTAGGATTCTAACCTTCGCCGGTATCCGACGTCACTACCACTGAGCTATCATCGCTTCTAAAGTAATGAAAAGCACCACAATCATTCAGCCTGATAATCCAAAAATAAATTATACCACCTCAAAATATGCGTACTTATATAATTATTAATAACACGAGGAACTAAATTTACATAGGTTGTTTTTAAGTAAGCATAACAAAACGTTTTGTAATGTAATAGGAACTGCCGATAATCTCGCCGACTATAACAATGACGTCGCTCAAAATTACACGAAACTAAACACAAATGTCACAGCCACTGCGCAGTGTTCCGTAGGTATTAGCTGAGCCTATTTGTCGAGGCAAGAGGCTTGTTTCAAACTGGTCCTAAGCTAACAAACTCTACGTAGATATATTTGCAGGGGAAACGACCCCCTTACTGACGCTAAAAAATTAAACTAGTTTATACTGTTTCATTACGCCGTAAATTATAATGAGAGATAATGGTTGAAAATAGGGATTTGTTATTTGAACCCCCGTATTGTTGTATAACACTGCTAGTTTAACAACGGTTTGGTAATTCATTATTAAAATATATCTAGTTTAATATTTTATTATATTTTTTTGTCGCTGTTTTATCAGTTCGTTTTTGATAAGAGCAATTTCTGAGTTAATTGCCGGCTCTTCTAAGCACAAGCAACCTTCCGAACCGTACATTAGAGTCTAGCTATTTAAAGTTAATTTATTTTCGATAAAAACCAAATATTCTTAACCATAATATCCATAGCTCAAATACTTCACCAGTCTCCTTTTTCACCCTCCGACGGTTCGGAATCAATGACATTATCATTTCTCATTTAAAAATGAAGTCAAAGTGGGGAGTCGAATGCGAAATTACTCAATTCGCCAAGATCTTTTACAGTTCATTAATCGCCCAGATTGGGGCCGTTGCCGCCCAAAATTTCACGGCCGTTCAATAAATAAGACCTAAAACAGGGTTGGACTTAGCTGCACTGTCTTCGAGTTGGCCAAAAACTTAGATAAAACAAAGCCTTTTAGTAACATTATACAGGTTTGGTGCCTTATGTTAATCCTTCTGGGATTCCAATAGCGATACTTTTTATCTTATGGTCAATTTATTATCCTATAATTATATTTTATGACCAACTAAGAAAATAAAGAATCGATATAAACATAAAAAGTGTAAAATAAATAATAGGTGACCAAGCTGAATTAACACACTATTTCTCTTTGTCATGACAAGAATTTATAGAAAAAGAACAGTTTCTAATAAACTTGTTATAATAAAGTTTTAAATCAAATCAACAATGCCCCATTCATTTGCCTGAATACGGGCCTTTCCGGGTTCACGTTTCAGGTAATCTCGCTCTACCAATAAAAAATTGTGGTATAAAAAAGTAATAATTTTAAACCATGCTTTTATTTCACGTTGACGCGAAGTCAAATAAATATCATGGAACTTCACACACGATCAGATAACAGACGCCACCAGTCGTGGGTTTGATTCCAATCCAGGACAGACATTTGTGTGCATAAAAATATATACCTGAGTCTGAGTGTAATAATCTAAGTAGGTATGTCTTAAAAAAATACTGCTTTGCTTGGCATCATAATGGTCGTGTGTGAAGAATGTCCCAGACTATTTCATTTATGTATTAAGCTTATGTACTACTAGCTGTGCCGCGCGGTTTCACCCGCGTTCCCGAGGGATCTTATCTTTTCCCGGGATAAAAAGTAGCCTATGTGCTATTCCAGACAATAATCAATCTCCATGCCGAATTTCACCCAGATCCATTCAGCCGTTCTGGTGTAAATGAGTAATAAACATACATCCATCCAAACTTTCACATTTATAATATTAGTAGGATGTAAATAATACTTGTTTATATAAGTAGATATTTATACTCAGACTTGTTAAAAACAGGCATGTTTATGTTTACGAATTTTCATCCTAGGATGAAAAGAACCCACGCAAACTTGCCCGACATTTTAGTTGTATTTGTTTATTAAATAATACCTATATTTAGTAGTTCCTTCTAAGCTTTGTACACTTACCTATCTAAAAATACTTTCTCAATTCAGCCCTGTTGGGGCAACTCTTTTTTGTAGTAGGGGCTTGAGTTGGGATTATAGATTGGGCGGTTCCAATTCGGATTGCTATTTGGTGGTCCACAACGAATTTCTTTTCAAGCGTTACGGATACCTTTCTCGATAAGTCGGTGGTATATCTGTTCGAATGTCCGAATATAACGTTGCATGGACGAATGAAGTCGCCGAGGATGATCACCGCGGCATGTGATGCGATGAAAGAAAAGTGATGATGACATCAGGTCCATAAGTTAATGGCACTACATTATTATAACGAGAAAAATTGTAGTAAATAAATAAGTACGGTTTCTCAATTTTCTCTTTTACAGTATTACGCAAACATCGACAAACCGTATATAAAATAAACGTAAATGATTCCCTAAAAAGGTCGCCTTTGATATAGCAACTTTTAAACATTTTTGTAATCGATTATACCCATCTAGAATATGCTCGAGATAAAAAGTAACGTATAAAAGCAGCCTCATTAGAAGCATCCGTTTTTCACCCGTCGCCATCTTGAAATGAATCATCCGAATGAATGAAGTCTTGGATACATCGAGAATTATGAATTATTCAAATTACATGTTAGGTTTAAAGACGGGTAATGATATTATTTTTATGGCTTCACGATGTAATAAAGATGTATGTTTGGATGTATGAAAATTTCATATTTGTTCTCAGATTTCGGATTTGATGTTGTTGGAAATCTTTTATCGCTTAAAGCTGGAATATAAAATTTCCATGTTTCCTTTCAGCATTTCAAGCCTTAATTGAACAGTTGCCGTCTATTTTATTTACGGTAATTTACTCCTTTACTTATAGCGAGAAAATAATGAAACTTGTCACGGAAGTCGTACAAGTGAATGTGGCCGTTATAAAAATTGGTAACAATATCAGCCCGTTTATAGACTGAATAAATCTCTGACAGAACACACGGCCCTGCGCACGCGGGAAATACAAAAATACATTTTCTTAGAATTTACACTAAATCGAACTTGAAGCGGGAGCGAACAAATTGAAAACAGTCGACTTTGGCTCGTTATGGAGCCGACTCTACCATTTATCTTCATTCGGCCTTTCAATAGAATTGCCGGCGACGTTTTCCGCAACTCAAACGGTGGAACTACTTATTATTTCGAACAGTTCGAGCTTAACGATTTGGCCTGAACTCGAGCGCACCTGTCTTGCGTATAGGGTTGTCGCTATTTTGTTAATTCATATATCCTCGGACATTTTTCACACACGGTCATCTGATCCTAAACTAAGCACCGCTTGTAATATGGAAACCAGATGACTGATATACTACATATACTTTTTTTTTTGTAAATACATACTTAAATAGATAATTACACCCAGACTCGGGACAAACAGACATGTTCATGCACACAAATGTCTGTCCTGGATGGGAATCGAACCCACGACCTGCGGCGTGATAAGCAGTGTGTTAACCAACCACGCCAACTGGCCCGTCATATTCATATTTCCATGGCATTTTTCTCTGACTTTGAAATTAAAGTTTATGTTTTAGAGTGCTCTAATATAGCAACATCAGCTAAAGTAATATAAGGTTATGTAATATTTAAATGTTACTATACTAAGAACAAGAGTTCCGGCGCAAATTTAGAAAATACGCGAAATATGTATTTATAGTATTTTTATTAACTTGTTAAAAATTTATTACATATTAAATAGATATTAGGTATGTTTGTTAATAATAAAAAAGGAATTCAAGGAAAACCTAATTAACAAAAAAGTATAGTTGAATTAACAACCTTCTCCTTTTTTTAAGTTGGTTAAAATATGGCCAATCTCTTTCATATGTTTTCAGCCGGTGTTTGTTTTTTTTTTGTAGCAACCCTAGATTCGTTCGCATTCATACAGCTTGGCCTTATTTCACGTGGAATATGATCACTCGTGTGCTTTCTTAACAAATCTATACTTTTGTCATAATCTATTGTTGGTTCCCTTTTTTATTTAGGGTTCCCAAGTCAGTACAACGAACCCTTTGTAGTTACGTCATGTATGTCCGTCCTTCTATTTCTTACAGGTAAACTATATAGCCGCTACGAAGTTCCGAACAGAATTTATAGAACAATAAACTTCACAATTATTTTTGGAACATGTAACAGATTTTTTATTTGTTTTTCATTTATTTTATTCGTCAAACCGTTAGAACGTGATTCAGTAAACAAACATCCACACCAATAAAAAACAAACACACCAAAAGACACAATAATAATATTAGTAGATTATTCAAATATAAGCATCAACATCGTCCTACTAACAAAATTCAATTCCCACACTCGTACAAAGCGTTACACAGTTGTTTATTTAAACAAAATACAGCTTAATTAACAATAATACTATTATTTAACAACCATTAACGAATAACCAGTCAAGCGCATTCGCCATCAAAGAGTATAGATAGATATAAGTAGACTCGTCAATTTTACTATACCCCACTTTGTTTACCTAATGGTAACGTGAACTGTAACAAACTGAGTTTCTCGAATGAATTAACATTGTCGCTACCCTTAATTAACAAGTTACTAATAGCGTGTTTTGTTTGGGGTGTTAACACACTGACACTGCGGTTTTGTGACCGCGGAACCACTCTCTGAACCGTATTTATTAAATTGAGTTGTATGTCTTAGTAATTTTGTATACTGCGTATTTGCGTTGTTTACGTTATCATAATTTTAAGAAGATATTTTAATTTTATTTGAAAATGTAGGTTTTGTATTGTCTGCTAGTCGTGAGAGATAACACTGCCTTTTTTGATAAAGTACGTTCTAGATATACATACAAGGTTACGTTACCGAACGCTATCATAGAGATTACAAAGTCAGAATATCGCGGTACCGTCACAAAATCGCCTGTGTCAGTATATCAAAGCCCCATGCGTGTCACAGTAAACGTTAAATCTCCATCAGACGGCTGCCAGTCCCACTGGGTGCACTGGCAATTACAATAATGTACTGGACAATACTATGACATTACACGTTCTTGTCGGAAAAATGAACACTGAACTTTGACTCGAGAGACGAGCGTTGTGCGTTTCCGTATCATGCGTTAGTGTGTAGTCAGAGTATTTATTTTGATTTGAACAAAAAAGTTTATTATAAACTAAACACTCTAGATTTAATAGTCCTTCAAGCTAAAATCCTTATCATCATCGTCTCCAATTAATTTAATCATGAAATGATGTGTTATAGATTCCTGTTTATAAATGTGAAAACGTTTCCTTATGAAGTCACTTCTGTGTCAGATTCATAAGGTAACATAATACGGAAGCGTCTTTGAGCGCGTAATCGTCATAATTTCAAGCGTTTTAAAACTAATTATAGCTGGTGTTCACAGATTAAAACGTTTTAACCGCATTTTGGTAAGATTTTCTCGCTTGTGATATCCCAGTGCCGGATTCTATTCTACAATAATTTAATTAAAGTAATCTCGGCGCGTTGGATATAGTTGCGACAGAATTTGGTTGAAGACTATATTTTGAATAGTTTAAGCTGACATTGGTAAGTATAGTTTTGTGAAATAGTTAAATAAATTTTTCGTTTGTCTCTAATATAATGAAACAATTTTTATATACAAGCATCGTTAGAAGCTCTATTCAAACATTTATAATGGTAAGTAAATAAGTCCATTGTTGAACATTAGGCTCAATCTTTGAATTCAAATAGCTCCTGAACCGATATGGGATCCTGGTCACTCCAACCAGCTTGTCAGTCAGTCAAATCTGAACTTAGACTGGACGTATTGTTGGTAATTTAAATTGCCAATACTCAGGCAACACCGCTTATAGCTTGTCCCGTACCACGAGTCACGGGGTTAGCTTTTGTCGTCCTTTGTTGGTTACGGATGATCGCACGTGACTGGGGTACAAATGTGCGGTGTTTATTCCCCGTTTGTCGGGGATAAACGTACCCCAGGCCGGGTTTTTGATTGACAAAGATATTTGTGTCGCGGTAAGTCCTCTCTGAGCTTTTAATTTACTTTGCCAGAGGTTTTTTTGCGCATGCCAGGTGGTATTGAATAATACATGCGGATTTTATGTTTGTTGTCAGATAATGGGTTTTGAACTTCGGTAGCACGGGGATAATGTATTAGTCACAAAAAATAAACCTTATATGATCCAAAACTGTCATTCAGCAACATAAATAGTGTTTTATACCTATAATTATCCATACTATGAAAAGATAAAGTAAAACAGGTGTATTAAAATGGTATCTTCAAAAATCTACATGCTATAAATTCTACATCATTTCATTTCACGGTTTTAAACTTTAGAAAGTTTTTTGTAAATTTAGCTGAGCGTATCATAATATTTCCAATTGTATATTGTATATAATATTCCGTTAACGAGTAAGTTAATCGGAAATCAATATACGATGTATACACAACTAACTTCTCCATCAAATTATGTCCATAAAGCAATTTCCCAATAAATAACTAACCAAACAATTACTCATTTTTATATTACAGCTACACACACAATACAAAGAACCACAGAACACCCTTTCAACTAAATAAAGGCATCCAGCTACACGGTATCTAAAGACGTAGCATTCGTTCTAATCGGAAATCGGTATCAGAGTTGTTATCGTCAATTATGTGGGGAAGCGCCTCGGAACGTTTGTAGGGCGCATTAACTGACGCAGCGGATAGATGGACTAACAAGAGATGTGTTTACGAAGCTATGTAATATTTTTTATACTACAAGTGACTACGAAGCTGACGGGTCACCTGATGGTAAGTGTCTACCGTCGCCTATAGACATTAGCAATACCAAGGGGATTGCCAATGTGTTCTACACCTTTTTACAATGCCTTACTGGCTCTCAAGTGCAACTGCCGGAACACACCAACAGGTGCTTAGCGACAGATTTTCAACTTGAGGGTGGTAGCCAGCCAGTCCAGTACTACAAAGTACCCTACCATCGTGCTATGGTTTCCTCACGATGTTTTCCTTCACCGAAAGCTCAAGCCCATTGTAGGATTCGAACCCACGACCTTCACCGCGGTATCCGACGTCACTACCACTGAGCTATTATCGCCTTAAAATAATGTATTTAAAGCGCACATTGAGGGACGTAACTCACAAAATAAGCTATATGAATGCAGCTATGCAATGCGGCTAATGCACGTCCAAGTTACTGAGCGAGGGTGAGTAAAAGAGATCTTTGATAAATTCAATATTGACTCTCGTTTCTGCATCACGTATCACGACACTTCACCTTTTTAATAGTGCTTACCTCAGATTACTTTAAACCCTTACGTGGACATGTTAGGTGAGCGCTGAGGGCTCTCAATCGGGTAATAGATATTGTTGATTTTGTAACTGATACCTAGTTAAGTTAGCTGTGAACTTACTATGCACAAGTAGTAGGCCTTTTGAATTTACACCTTACGTCAGAGATATAAACTCTTATTTCGGTAATTTTCATGATGTAAGTTGTAACTTGTAACCGTCAAAGTCATACTTAAGGTATTTGATACGAGACGTTGTGAAGGAGAGTTGTATAGGAGTGAGATAACAAGGGAAAATAAGGTTCATTAAACGATAACCAAAGACATGTTGGTGACGAATAATGTAAACAATGCAAGACAATGACGGTGCTGCTAAATAATTTGATGCGTACGCAATCGCAATATTTACTTAAATTAAACACTTTAATTAAATGTCTATCTTTCTTTGTTGTGTTCATACGTCATCCTAGTTGATCACTGACGTTAGCTAATACGAAAATAGCCGTTAGACAATTCGTTGAACCCTTACAATAAGAAGAATATTTTATTTTGCATGAAAATGTGGTATATAATTAGCTGTTGTGTTATTTATAATGCGTTCTCACATTTCACCAGTAACTGGCATAGCAACAGTTTACAGAATGATTAAATAGTCTCTAATTCATACAATATTAAGTCATCATGATTTTTCCTAAATATCACTTAATACAAGCTTAACACATAACTTTGCATGGTGAACTTCACTATGAGCTCTCAATTGAGATAAGCAACTGGTTTGCTTGAGTTCGCTATTTAATTAATGTATGTAATGATAAAATCATTTAAAAACTGTTTTTTCCCTATTTTTTTATATCGAGAATCAACCGAGGCCAACACTAGTAGATATAAATAAAATCCTGTATAAAAATGGATGTAGAGTAAACTAAGTATCTATTCAAACATTTTCATTAGTATAAAACGTTGGTAGGTACATTCTTAATAAATCACAGTTCTTTGTGCCGTTTCGTTTGTCCCGTGGGTAACGTCAAAGCTTTGTGTCGTTTCGAACTACTATTGGTATACATGGTCAAACGTATCGATCAATTGACTGACGGCACGTGAACTCTCTAATTTCTATAGTCAAGCCTGATATTGGACTAGCTGTTCCGCGCGGTTTCACCCGCGTTCCCGAGGGATCTTATCTTTTCCCGGGATAAAAGTAGCCTATGTGCTATTCCAGACTATAATCTATCTCCATGCCGAATTTCATCCAGATCCATTCAGCCGTTCTGGCGTAAATGAGTGACAAACATACATCCGTCCAAACTTTCACATTTATAATATTAGTAGGACAGTAGGATTATCTTCGGATATATTTTGTGCCTAAACGACATTTCGGAAGACACGTGTAAAATTATGTGTGAACTTTTACAGCGAAATTACATATTACCTGTGATCCCTTGGGTGTTGCGAGGGGTATTCATGGGCGGCGGCGGGGATCACTTATCATCAGTTGACCCGCATGCTCTATTGCCAGTTGCCACCTATTCAATAAAAAAAAGTCGATACCGCATTGAGTTATATGGATACCTACATGTTAATCACAAGTTTTTAGTAAAACCGTAAGTATTTTTTACTTATCTATTTTAGTGAGTTAAAAAAGAACAATCAAGGTCATTAATTTCCCATGTACAGTTAGATATATAGTACCTGTTGAATTTATTTAAAAAATCAAGTTAAATTATGTTTCAATTCCTAAACTAATTCTATTGCCAGAAGTAAAGTGAAGCGAAGTGAAACGACTTAACATCATGATGACCCCACCATGGTAATGACCCCTTTTCTTTGACGAATCTCCCAACGAACACTATCAAAGAACTTTGAACAGCCCACTAACAAGTCTAAACTTGTTCTTACATATACATGCCTCCTCTGAAATTAGACACGGGACTCAAAGCCTCGAGGCTACATTTCGAGTCATGCACGACTTAATCCTTCGTTATTCATGCTGTTTCGCATTATATACTGAACGATGTTTTATGTTATAATTATACTTTATTTCGTGTTTTTGAACTTGAATTATTAAAACGTAAAATTTCGGCGTAGAATACATAATTCTCATACCGCCGAAATATTTTGTAGAATTTTAGTTAGTTGTTATATACCTACGCTCTGAGTTTACGCTTAAAGAAATCTTTACTAATTTATTCTATTTGCCGAACTGGTTAGCACGCTCCACACATCGCGCCACTGGTTGTGGGTTCGATTCCTATCTAGGCAGACATTTGTGTGCATGAATATGTCTATTTTTCCTGAGTGGGTATTTAAAAAAAAGTATATGTAGTAATATCAGTTATTTGATTTTCATAATAAAAGCTCTGCTTAGTTTGGGATCAGATGGCTAAGAAAACTTCATGTATTTTTTTATCCAAATTCCCGATTGAAGTTACGTCTAGTACTTATCTTAATCTACGGCATGGATATCAAATGGCCATCATTATCTATCTCTCAGGTGTGTATTATGTCCGGTATAAATCGGTACGTATACCTATTCAGGCGCACGACATATCAGCGTACGTATCAGTCATTCAGTATGCTAATACTCTTATCAGGAAACCGCGTTACGGTTAACGAATGCGTCTACTTTTTTGGCATGTTATTATATATATTTAAAAGCGAAATTTCACTGATGTATCACAAAATCTCAAAGTATAAATTCTACAAACTTTAAATTCAACACCGAAGAACAGAACTAGTTTCTATTACTTCACATATTTTATATCCTAAGTAGAAATTGGAAATTGGTATTCTAAAAATGTTTTAAAACCATCATAATTCCGACGTAAGTGTAGTTTCGCAAAGTACAGCCGCGAACTTTAGTTTGGGTCTCATTTAAGGTTTAATATACATATGCCTTTACATGTATAGATGATCTAAGCAGGCGTCCGTGTGGCAGGCTTTAGAATGAATGTACAGTCCGATACAGGAGCAGCGTGACCACATTCTCTGCGATTCTACTACGTGTATCGCCAAATACTACTGAAATATACTAAACACATTTAAAAATCTACCAAGTTTCTACTTTTCAGACAACATATCTTTCAACGTTCAGATAAAATAAAAGTCACACTAGGTAACATATACAAAAGTGATTAAATATTAAAAACTATATATATATTATAATAACAAATTAAAAAAGAGACAGCTGGTCAAAAATGCTGCCGCATTGCCGCATGGCAATGCTTATTCATTGGCCAAGGTATTCGCCAGCCCTCTGGTCATTAGGTAACTAAATTAGTTTATTTATTGAAAATCTACAATGAATAGATAATTATTTAACATAACAACAATTCATACAGGTAGTTTATTAGGCAGTGTAGTGTAATGATTTCCACGCGGATTTCTGCAGGCGGGAGATATTAAAAAATGCCTAATTTGATAAAATAGTGAATCAAAATTTTGGTATGTACCTGAGTGAGATGACCCAGAAAACTGACTGTACGTTACCAGTGCTTTTAAACCTTTAAATTGCAGGCTTTGCAGTTTTTGTGCTTAGACTGTAATAAACACGCATAAATACTGATTTAAATAAAAAAAAATACGCGCACTCGCAATTATAAATCTTAAACGTTATATGTTAAATGAAAGCTATCATTTCCGATCAATCTCGGTTTCCAAGTCGTATAAAACACAAATTTGAGTTGTAAAATCGGTTAACAGTCAACAAGGTCTGCTCGCACACAATCACTTTAGCACACACATAATCAGTTGTGCACACACATAAATGTCCGGCTTTGTGTACAGAGGCTAATTGATTTCGGCTTGTCGGGAACTGTCTGAGAAGAGTTGGCGATAACGATTGGTCTACTGTTGAATAATAAACGATAAATTAAGGTGAACGCTCCACCCCGACGCTCCCTTAAATTGTTTGTTCGGGGAACGCCTTTTTTAAATTAAATCGATGCAGAACTTAATGGGTCTCTCGATTTACATATCTTGGTTTAATATCTCGTTGCAGATGGGTAATTACCTCAAATTTTGTTAACTGCATACTGTACGTATCAATCTATCTATACATACTAGTATTCGCCCACCGGTCGAAATAAGACCAATTTTTTTTTATAATAAATAAAACCCTTATGTATTTTGTTTTTTGACACCGAGGAGAAAAAGTGGTAACTACAAAGTATTTTCTTCACCTATACGAACTGACTGCATGGACTAAACCACTAGGGTTATAGAAACGTGAAATTTTGAACTTATCATTATTATATCACCTATGGCTCTGAACTAAACAATATAAATTCATAATCTTTATAGTTCTTACCTCCTTCCAAAAATTGTTATACCTGACTGTAGTTCTTTAGGAAATTTCTTCCAAGTCAAGTTAGTATCATTGTTTTATTTTTAATTTATATAATATTCACAGTAAAGTTAGTCATCGTCCGTATAAGTCAGGTCAGTTTTTAGTTAAATTGGTACCCGTTCCACTAAAACTTTTCACACACTTTACGAGACTACCTGAAAAGTCACGGTCCACACTTTCATTTCATTTCGCTTCACTGGTGCACTTAAATTAAACTTTATTGGACAAAAAGCCACAGATATGATTCAACAAAACTCAAAACGCAAGCTCCTGGCAAAAAGTCAATCCTTCCTTCATCTCATTATCGATAGCAATCTTACCTAGCAACCCAGTGTTAACATTATACCTTTTTTAGGAGGCAAAGGCGAATAAACATACAGCCTAATATCAAAATTTAAATACTAACAATGCATTTTTTTCAATAACAATTTAAGTAACCTGTAAACTTATCGAACTTAAAGATGTAGGTCTAAGAGTACTTACCTTTTTATTTAAAAAATTGCATAAAAATTGTAATATTCATTAACTTAAAGTTCCTGCAAATCAAAGTAAAATTATAAAATGAGAACAGTCATCAAAACGGTTGAGAGTTTTAACTTAAACATAAAAAATATATCTTGCCTTCCTTGAGAAATTGCAATAAGTGACTTCTCTCGTACCTTTCAGTAGAAGCTTTAAAACGAAAGATGGCTTTAAAAAAATTCAACATCCGTATTTATTCATTTTCGTAATGGAATTTGCGAGTCTCTTTTAACCAACGGTGTACCTATTTATAAATGTGTAGGCTCTGCGTTACGGATATTATTTTTAGCGGATAATAAATATTACTTTTCTTAAAATAGGTTGTGACATTGAGAATATACAGGATGAATTTTTCAAGTGGGCGTGGATGGCCAAATCCTAAACTCAAGGGAATATCGAAAAATTCTGAAAGGATTCTCGAGGCCGATTTTGATTAAAATTCATATATATCATTCGATTTTCGAAAAAATATTTACCCAAGCCAGGAATTGAACCCGATGAATTTGAAAAAAAATACACAACCTGTATTATTACACCATCCGATAATGTTGCTAATAAAAATCAAATTCTCAGAAGTAATGACATACGGCAAACTTAAAGAAAGTGCTCTTTTTTAATAAATTGATTAACATTTTTTGTACCTATATTCCCACAAATTATTAGTAATCATTTTTAATTTTGTACACTGTATAGGTAGGTACTAATATTGGTTGGAAAATTAAATAGATTTAATTAATAAATGAACAAAACGTCACAGTTCCAAAATTCAAATTCGATGATTCAATCTCTCATAGAGATATAGACAAACCATAACAGGGCGATTTTAAATTAAACTTTTGAAATAAAATATTAGTTTGAAATGTAGCTTTTCAAAGCTTTTAGAAACTGAAATGAATACATTAAGTAATTTTATTGAAATTACGCCACAAAAAGCTTCAGTATTTTATACCAACTGTAAATATTAGATCGAATAGAATTCACAATAACCTGCGGTTTCGAATCCAATTGTTTTCAATCTAATTCAACCCATAACTGAGCTTAGGTTTTCAATAATATTATGTAATATATTCAACTCCGTAGGTATTACATAGTGTTGAGATTAGATTGAGACAATTGAATTTAAATGTTGTATTTGTATTTTTCATTCATGAAAAACACAAACTGCAGGAATGAAAAATACACAAACTACAGGATGATTCTTTCTTTGTAGGTTAGGTAACATAATCTTTTAAAATATCAAGAGCCTGAGCTCTACCATTACGAAATTATGGCAATGAGTACTTTAGTCTAAAACCTCTAGTAAATAGCTCTTAGTCACACTCAAAGACATAAAAATGTAAATATTTAGCACCTCTTATTACTGAAAGTAATGCTAACTTTACTTTCCAAGTAATACTCAACCACTTACCCAACTAACCATCACCAAAGTGCTTACGTCACTAAAACTTGAAATAACTTGGAAAAGTAAATCATTCACAAATCTCTGGCCTAATACCACTTACGGGAGCCGAGGGCCGAATCCTCCAGTTGGTGTAATTATGAGTTTGTAAAGTGGTGAACAAGCGTTAGTGTACTGTAATGACACTATGCCAACTAATCTCTGAACACAAAAGTCCAACTAACACTGGACTACTTGTGTTAGAACAATGTTAAGTTTGCTGTATTCTTTTTTTAGGGTTCCGTAGTCAAAGGGTAAAAACAGGACCCTATTACTAAGACTTCGCTGTCTGTCCGTCCGTCCGTCTGTCTGTCACCAGGCTGTATATCAAGAACCGCGATAGCTAGACAGTAGAAATTTTCACAGATGATGTATTTCTGTTGCCGCTATAACAACAAATACTAAAAACAAAATAAAATAAATATTTAAGGGGGGCTCCCATACAACAAACGTAATTTTTTTGCCATTTTTACGGAACCCTTCGTGCGCGAGTCCGACGGCCGACACTTGGCCGGTTTTTTTTATTTTACACTCACCGTGTGTGTGACAGCAAAACTACTAGCTTACCGAATCTTAACTCAGTAATGAGCAGAGTAAGACTGCATTTCAATAATTATAAGCAATAGTGCGTCAGCTAGAGGTAGTTTTGTTTGTTTCCCCACACGTTGTGAACTGGGGAACGTATCTCGTTTTAATTAAGCGTAACTCAAACGTGTGAATATACACAGAGAAATGATTTTAATTAGAAATACTTAAAGATTTACTACCACTGTTTATTCATAAGTTATTACTACCCGACGCGGCTTGGGATCAAAACGTTGAAACATTAAAACCAGTGAAGCTAAGTAGCTACATACATTTTAATGGCGGGCGAAGAAAATTGAAACACACCCGCGTCTCATATAAAATTCGGTTGCGGTGGTTGTATTTGCATAGCGCATACAAAATGCGGTTGCAAATAACCGAAGCATGACTCTTAGTTCATACGAGTATTACAATGGAAATAGGTGCAAGATCCCGTAACCTAAGGCGATGATAGCTCAGTGGTAAGTGACGTCGGATACCGCGGCGAAGGTCGTGGGTTCGAATCCTACAATGAGCTTGAGCTTTCGGTGAAGGAAAACATCGTGAGGAAACCATAGCACGGTGGTAGGGTACTTTGTAGTACACGGCTGGCTGGCTACCACCCTCAAGTTGAAAATCTGTTGCCAAGCACCTATCGGTGTGTTCCAACAGTTACACTTGAGTGCTAGTTTTCATCTAGGCTTTGTGTACTTACCACCTTCGGCCACATCATCACTTACCATGTTGAGATTGTGGTCAAACACAAGCTTATCCAGAATAAAAAAAAACCTTTGATTACGCATTTTACCGAACAAAGAACGGTAGCATTTACCGTGTTATCATCACATGTCGCGAAGATACCGGTACACACGGAATCGCAAAGTAATAAAGCCGCTTTGCCTTTGTAATGAGGTTTTAACAACCCCGAGCGTGGGGTGCAAATGAGATTACTGGGAAAGAAACACGGCTATTTTACGCGTGACCATGCAATGGGTAACGTGACCACTGCTTAAATTCACTGATAATTTTGTTGTGCTTTTGTCACTAATTAGGTAGGTACGGTCGGCCACGAAAGTGGTGTGCCAGTTTTGATTTAGTTTCCTAGTCATAGAAAATTACAACAAGGTTCAAACTAAAAAGATATCACTTGAAAGAGATGCATAATAATGACATGAGTTGTCATGAGTTGTCAGATTGATGAGATTACTGGGAAAGCGGCATAAGCGGCATTCAACCTTAGGGTGGTACACCACTTTCTTTGCCGACCGTAACTACGTTTACACTCCACAAGAATTCTATTTGTGATTTTAAAAATACATATTGTACAGCTTTGGCAATTACATATACACACTTATTGTACTAATAAATTTATCAAATAATTAATCACAAATATATCTATCTATACTTAATATTATAAAGAGGAAAGATTTGTATGTAAGAATGTTTGTAACGAATTGGCTCAAAAAGTACTGGACCGATTTTAAAAATTCTTTCACCATTTTAATGCTACATTATTCCAGATTAACATAGGCTATATTTTATCCCGGGATAAGATAAGATCCCACGGGAACGCGGGTGAAACCGCGCGGAACAGCTAGTATTCTATAAGCTAGTAACCAAATTTGGATCCGTTCACTTGAACCGAAAACATAATCAGAAAATCAATACACATTCACTGAGAGCTGAATAGATAAATCCGCGTATTGAAACTCAATCGTCTTACCTAAACAAATTGCAAACAAGGGTTATACAGCCAGATGAGCGAATAACCAGCAATCAACTACGAAACGAGGTCGTGCTTGAAAAGAAACAAATTAGATCCGTCTCAAGAACTACGCTTTCAAATGGGCCGGGTTAAAAAGACCTGCGCCTCTAACGAAGGGTTTCAGGCTACGTAGGTAAAGCACTTGAGGGCCTATACGTAACCCAATAATGATGTCACGTGAATGGAACATAAAATGCAGTGCCCAATGTTAAGGTACTGGTTCGATATTTATGGGAATTTTGCAATTGTATTTCTTTTTTACTTTGAATAACCTTGTTTATGCTCGAAATCTCATCATGGTAAGTGATGTTGTGGGCGATGGTGGAAAGCTTTCTGAACACACCATTAAGTGCTTGGTGACAGACTTTCAATTTAAGGGTGGTAGTCAGCCAGTCGAGTACTACAAAGCACCCTACCACCGTGCTATGGTTTCGACACAATGTTTTCCTTCATTTGTATAAAATTATCTTTTGATTTGATTGGTTTTATTAGGATTTTATTAGGATTTTGGTTTACACTGTTAATATATATTTAGCATTTTTTGTTATTTTGAAGCGAGTTTAAAAAACAAATCCAGTTTAAATACATTCATAGTAAGGAAATGAGATTTAAAATTCTAAGCTCAGAATAATTTTATACAGAAATGAGTTCTCGTTGCAGGCGTCGGTAATATCGAAGGCACGCCGCGAGAGATTTCACGTTTCGATACATCGTTACCATTCGAATACTCGTCGATATCGATGCATTATCACTTGAGTAGATAGATTAGTTCAAAGAGAATCTAATCACCTTTGGAATCCTTTTTTTAATTGATTCAGCTTTAAATTAATTGTAGTAATTAGTCGTTTCCTATTCCTTTTGATATGATTTCTTGAAAATACCTAGAACCAAAATTATGTAAGTCGTAAATTTATATGTCAAAATTAATACCAATACGTAAGTAACAACACATAATCTTTTCATGAAAGCATAAATCAATTTACATTTATTTTGTACCCGAAAGAAAATAAAACATAAAATCTGAGGTCTAATAAAACCTTTTTAATCATTTTTCTCATCGGCATCGATGTATATACACATAATTTTTTTAATTAATGTTTTAAGATGAATAGTATATTCAACATATTTCAATAGATCTCATTAAATATATACCTAATAAAAACTATATCAAAGCCCAATTTCCTTAAGCCAAAAGATTTTTCACATGGCAGGTTTCGTCTTTTTTTGTAACAAGTAATGTAGTGAACATTAATTAAGAAAAATTATAACTAATTAACGAGAGAAACCGTGGATTAATTAATTAGCTGCTTATGATTGATGAGCTCTTTGCAACCATATCGATTTAATTGAGAGGAGCTTTGTAACTAATTTGCTTACAAGTATAGTTTTCAAAGGTATCCTCAGGGTGAAAGATACGGAAATACACCTTATATTGATGAAGATAGCTATCGTTTTACAATTTAAGATGGTGGGAGAAATATCGAATTATATTTGGAGTCGTGCGCGAATTTTACGGGTTTTGGTATGTATATGAATATTAGAGTTTTAAAAACAAATTCTAACATACAACTCATAAATCAAACATTGAATACGATTTACCCAATTGCACTGTACAAAACTATCGTTAAATATTCACACGTACCTGCCTGGCTGGCTATATAGGTGATGAACGTGCTATTTTGGGTGACATTTTGAGATTTCATTGTAGTAGTTTTTTTTAATAATGTTGTAATTGAAATAAATATCCTCGGAATAATATACTCGGACATTTTTCACACACGGCTATCTGATCCCAAACTAAGCAGAGCTTGTAATATGGAAACCAGATGACTGATATAATACATAGACTACTTTTTGTAAATACATACTTAAATAGATAGTTACACCCAGACTCAGGATAAACAGACATGCTCATGCACACAAATATCTGTCCTGGATGGGAATCGAACCCACGACCTGCGGCGTGATTCGTAGTGTCTTAACCAACCACGCCAACCGGCCCGTCGAATAGCTTTAACATTTTTGAGAGCAGTGTCAAATTAAATGGCACGAACCGTGCTAATAGTAAAATAGTCATAACAGTTCGATTATCCACTAATATAGGTACATATTTGAAATGTTTCTTGCTTCTTTTGAAGGGTAATATCTAAACTGTGACTGTTTCATAAGTGTTATTAGGTTCTAACACCGTGGCTTGCGGATGGTACAAAATAATCCAAGTATGTCGATTCAAGTTATTAAACTATCTGAGTTTAAAATATTTCGACCAATTTACCAGCTTAATTCGACTGTTGTCATAATTATAGAAGTGACCTACTTAACGTTTGCATGATGCATAGAACTTATCTCACCACAACCGCGACAACCAGAGCGAAGCTGAGTGCAGGAAAGGTTCTTAAGTGAGCTAAGCCAATCCCAAATGATGTTCCCGGGAAGCCGGGATTGGGATTTTTCCTCAAATATCCCGGGGTATTGCTGCCGGTGCACGGTCGAAGCAATTGCATAAGTACGCTCTGGGATATTGAGTATGTATGTATGTACGTTATTTATTAGTAACGAAGAATATGTAGGATTTCAGGTGGGATATGATCATATGATAAAGTATATCTTTTACAGTGTTATTTAATGATTAGAACAAAATATTACAAACAATATTACACTAGTAAAGAAGCTAGTACCTATGATAAAAATACCGTATAATAATAATACATATACCTACGATCTACATAATATATTTTCATAAGGAATCATTCATATGTAAAAACAAAATATTTTTTAAAATTAGCTCATTACAAGTATTTTTTAGCTTCACTTTTTTTCAAAATTTTATGCCACACTTATATGCGTCTTGTCTTGTGAAAATTTAGACTAACGTACGTTTGGAAGGTTATATGAAGATTCATAGATTTTAAAAAGATATTATTTTTAACGAGGTTTTATTACGTTTAGATTTACCGAACTAAATTAAACTCAACAATCACATTTATTTAGTAGTATTTAGGCTCTTAGAAATATTACTGATACAAAACCAACAAGAAAAATAACCAGTAACTCCTTCAAGTACTAAAAAAGTGTAATGATAGCAGAATACGTTATGAGGTCTGTCCACAGAACAATAAGCGCGGGTTGTCAGCAAAAACAAGTGTTCGCAAGCTGACTTCGAGTGCGACAACAAAAGGAAACTTGTCACCAAGACATTGACTCAAGTCAATAGCTGTTAGCGATTTAGAAATTTAAAGTTAAATTCGACGATTATGAGTATTGAAAAAAAAACGAATGTGTATTTGTAAGTAATATTGAGTTAGATTTCATAACATAGGTACACCAATGAAATAAAAGCATGACTTGATTTCTATATAGTTTATTGATTTATAGTTTTAATCCCAACCTTATTCTTTCCTTGTCATTTCAGCAATCTTATTTCATTGCCGGTTGGCGTGGTTGGTTAACACACTACCTATCACGTCTCAGGTCGTGGGTTCGATACCCATCCAGTACACACATTTGTGTGCATGAACATGTCTGTTTGTCCGGTGTCTGGGTGTAATTATCTATTTAAGTATATATTTACAAAAAAAAGTATCTATATTACAACTTCTGCTTAGTTTGGGATCAGATAGCTGTGTGTGAAAAATGATATTTATTTATTTATTCTACACAGTCACGAAGTCTCCTAACATAATTTATTTTCAAATCAATAATTCAGTAGGTCGCTTATGACTCAAACCAATGTTCAATATAGGGGAGAAATACCGATCCAGTGGGTCACCGGGTATATTGAACGTAGCGGTGGCGGGTCCAGTTCAAAGGCTCACATTATTCCTTTGTGGCGCCGCGTTGGTCGACTACCGACAGTTTTTATGTAAGACAAGTAAATATTTTTTATATATCGACTGTGTTTAGTAGGTATCTAATTACAAGTTAACCATAAATGATCAAATGGGCGTGCGTGAAGAGTTGCATATAATAAATTTTTGCATCCATTACCTACATAGAAATGTTATGTTACGTATGTTCTGTTCAGCCATATAATGAAGTTATTATCATCATATTGCTGGATATGTGCTTTCTACTATACTCGTACATGCAATGAAAAAAGTATTTCGGCACAAAGACAAAATTCTTACATATTTCGTGTTACCA
Organism: Ochropacha duplaris; assembly: GCA_951361185.1. NCBI lineage: Eukaryota > Metazoa > Arthropoda > Insecta > Lepidoptera > Drepanidae > Ochropacha > Ochropacha duplaris. The sequence goes on along the minus strand of OX592702.1, from coordinate 9,725,019 downwards.
TCAAAATGCAAATTGATTTATTCAGTTTAGGCCTTGATAAGACACTTATGAACGTTACAATTGACTCTACCACCGGTTCGGAATACACTTAAACTGAGAAGACTCCGGCAAGAAACTCAGCAAGGCAATTTTTTTCTGATATCACGTGAACTCACGAAAAAACCCCCTAAATGTTTTGGAACACGCACGTTTGTAGCTAAAAAGGGAAAAACGAAGTTATCACCCATTACCGCTGGCCGCCACTCGATTCTAGGAACGTGAGCTGGTGTGCCGCGACACCCTTCTACGCGGCCATCCGTGCGTGAAAATGTCATAAATAATATTTTCACTTTTTTATAGTATCTTTTTTTTTTACAATAGTAATACGAATGTTGCCTACTTATATTGAAGAAAAAACATCAAACAATAACAGGTTTACAAAACACCTTAAAATCATGTGATTTTTTTATACCCAATCTTACTACAAAAAATGGATCTTTTGACGGTGAGAAAATATGACGTCACAAGCTCCTATTTCATACGAAACTCCGTATAAACTATCGTTTTGACATTTAATAAAAAGAAGCTAATTTGATATGTCAGACAACATCCCTATAGCTGAATATTTTTTTTTGGTAACGAGCATTTTTTTATTTGATTACTTTTATTTAATTCATATCAAACGATTATAAAATTAATTGATTTCTATTACGTAATTACAAAAGGATTCATTTGAATTTTCAACAATGTGATACTCGTAGTCTCGTACTAACTGATTATCTTGATCAAGTTCATAAAGTTGGAAGTTAATGTATCAGTCAAATGAAAAGGACATGTTAGCTTTTCATGTTATCATGCAACCGTCAAGAACATCAACTTCATACCCCTGATGCCTTTGCCCTGAATACCTTTTATAATCTCACAATCTTTCCGGACCAGTAAGTGGTACAAGGCTCCGTCTCTTGTTTACAAACCATTGTCCACTGCCCTATCAATGGGTCCTTTGTTATCGTATTCCCTTTACAAACGCGTACTCTCCGAGGAATTCGGTAATAGAACATGTATTTGTTAGTACTTTCAGAAACAACTTCGATTTTGTCTAAAACGGATTTGCTACATACACTTTAGTTGATTGATAATGTTGGGATTGCGATCCGATTTTGCGTAGTTTTTGATCTTTAAAATTGTATTATTTTTAGGAAACTGCCTCCTCAATTTATTAAATAGGTAGGTTTATTGATTTATGATCTTTTTTTTGATTATAAGGTCCATGAATATCGTATTTAAATTATGGATATAATCTGATATTATGTGAAATAATATAAATAGTAATGTATAAAGACGTGTCAAGAATAATATATTGTTTTGTATACTCGTATTGCTTCACATATGTATTCTCTCACTGAATGTTTGATGTGATAACAACATTTGCTACAGTCGTAAGAGAAGGTAATAACATATTCGCATTATGATTATGACGTGTAAGCCGAAAAGCCATTTACGAGCGAGAGATTCATTCTTTGTGTCCAAAAAGTATTGTTTACCTTTCGAAAGCCTCTTACGACCACAGTGGAGCGCAAAATGGACTATTTCGGCCCTCACTCACGCACACAAACGGCTAATATAATTCACTCGCTCGCTGGCCACAGAAAAAAAATGACCCAATAACTAAGTAAGTCCACGGGTACGCCGAAACAAAAACAGGATGGATGGACAAATTCGTGCTTAGTGACTTATTTATCTTCGAAGCGGGTGTAATTAACGAAATTCCTTCTGGGCAGTCGACCGCAGATTTCTTTGCAATTTTTTTCGCTCTCGAAGAGTACAATGCTGTTCTAATATTCATTAGCGACGTGACAGGCAAGAAATACTCCCTAATTATTCATCGGGGCTCCTCGCTAAATCGTCAGCTCGCCGTCTTTTAATGGAGGAGAAAATAAAAAAAGTTTTTAAACATAACGATTGAGGCGTGTCGCACCCCATAAGTTATTCATGAGCATCTAAAAAAGTTTCTTTGAAGTTTTCATCAGGTTTTTGACTACTAGCTGGTTCATACGCCCGAGATAATTTTCACTTAAAATAAAGAAACAAATTTTGGTTTTAGAATTCTGTTCTATTTTAGTTGTTAGCTTGTAGGTGAGTAACGCTCGCAGGCAGTCTGAAACTTGTGTATTGCTTAGATCATCGTTCGCTCGGCTTAAAGTTTTAGAAACTAATTAATTAGTTTCCAAGGCGAGATATTTTCAAATTTAGTACTCTTCTGCTGGTTTTCATTAGCCTTTCCGATACATAAACATGCTTTGTTTTTTAATTAGTTGATTGCTACTTAGAATGTTTTTTTTATTGGGAAATAATATCATATTGAAATCATAATTATTCAGTGAAAAAATGCATCGAAAAGTTTATTCGTTTGAAAAAAGATTATCCAATAATTTTGGTACGCCGGTATTATAAATGTATTTTTTTACGAATGAATTCAAGCAAGTATACCTACTGGATAAACAACTGAAGCTAAACACTCTTCTTCAGTTTTCCGAGTTAAAAGCTTAGTTTATTTTAGCCCGGTTGCTATATAAACTTACGGAACCATTTCTTTGAACATCTGTCAATGTTTGTTCCTCAGTACTAGAACTATTCTGCTAATAAATTAATGCAAGGCGTCCCAGACCAAGTTGTCGTTTCCGAGAACACTTTGCGAGCAAAGTTAGATTAAACGCTGTAGATCGACGCGTGGTAAGCTGGTGTTTTACTGCGGCTGCAACGCCCTACCGCATTGTATTGCAAATTAGTTCCTTGATGAGAAAGTGCGGAATAACGTAAGAAACGTAACGGAAAGTGGTAACGGCATTCTTCGAAAATTGGACGACTAATGGATTTGATATAGTATAGGCCTTTGCAAGCACTTATCGGTTTAGAAGATTGCTTTTGTTGTGAAGAGCCGGCACTGAAAATATTTACGTGTTATGTCAAATAAGGAATGAATAAATATACTCAAGTTGACAGATAACAAACTCAAGCAGACCAGCCCCCAAAAGCAGCACCTAAAATATTTATATTATTGTTTATTAATGAATTTAATTATCTAATTCTCTATTTTTGACTATACGTATACTATATAAAAATACCATATGGATCTAAACAAACAAACAACCTCACGATTATTATTTATTCATAGAAATCGATGTCAACAACAAACAATAAATCACATTCTAATCAAACAAATCTAAAATCGACGCCGAAAATCGTGTCACTTTGTAAATTCTTCGGCGGTCATAAATCGCGCGTCTGTCGGCCGGGTGTCGCGCGATAACGCGTGCGATGGCTGACGTACGGTAATATTATACAATACCTAGTTATATCACCTACCGTTATTGACAATGCATTTGGCTTCAACTAACTAATGGCGGATTTTTGTCTATAGTTTTTACACCTGTGATTTTAGGGTTCCGTAGACAAACAAGGAACTGTTATCATTTTGTTATATAAGACCGTACGTCTGTATGTCACAGTTATTACACTTATAAACTACTAGTTTACCGTCCCACCCGCGTTCCCGATGGATCTTATCTTTTCCCCAGATAAAAAGTCCTTGGAGAACCAAGGTTCCATCTATCTCTATAACAAATTTCACCTAAATCGGTTCAGCGGTTTAAGCGTGAAGAGGTAACAGACAGACATACAGACAGACAAACAGACAGACTTTCGCATTTATAATATTTGTATAGAAGTATGGATGAACACAATAAAGCTATGAATATAAATGTACGAAAATAAACTGGTTCGTACCTCTCATCTAACAGATTTATTTTTCATTTATTTAACCAAGTACCAATATTGTAAAAAAAACCTTTTTAACTGAAAATAGTAATGATGTCCATTCAACGGTCGCAAAACATGAAAAGCCGAGTAAAACGTTTGTAAGAAATTATAAAAGAGCCAGTCGTAACTCATAAACAAATAATGCACCCAAAGAAGGAAGTCACTCGTATATTTAACATAATCACCGTATTCAAAGAGACTTAACATTTGAGTGTTACCAACATTAATATTGCGCACAAGCCGCTATCAAGACGCATAACATGAATAATAACCACCCTATGAATATTACATACGATATTCTTTTGTAATACGTTTCAGACGAGTCTGAACAAAGCGTTTAATTTTAAGTTCAGTAATACGTAAAAGGGGTTAAAGTAAATATGCTAAATAGGTGATTATTCTCATATTCCGCAGTACTTGCGATTTATACGCTTGAAAAATGCAATTGAATTAGTGGAGCTGAGAATGTGAGACTGGTTACTTTTGTGCACTTGTATTTTAAAAAAGTCATTTATTATTTACTGAACCGAAATAATCGATTAATTTTAGTTGAAATAAATTATTTCAGGATCCCTGAAATACACGGTCCAAAATATTACGATTTAATAAAAATAAATGGTGGGATTTAAAAGTACCTATTATTAAATAGAGATATATAGATCGCCTATCGGTTTGAAATTCTGATCGATAGTTTATTTATTCGTGGGTGGGAAGTAAATATTATTACTTTTAACTCTTCTTTTCACTTTAACTTTTTTTTTCTTCAAAATTTAAACAAAAATTAGAGCGGTAGATTATTATTGGTTATTTACCAACAGGTGGACCGACCATAAAGCATATTTGTCGGTTTTGAGTTTAAATGTCCCAAATTTACCAAACTCCACAGCAATGTTCGACGTATCGAACCAAGTTTTGTTTCAATAACGAGGCTGATACTCGGCTCCATTCAACCGGAATTTACCCACAAATATCGTATGTTTTGAATTGCACCTGACGCCGGGGGTAATACGGATATCGCCCGGGGTATTTATGCACGTGAATAGAAACATGGGTAGGTGCAATAGAGGTGATTTAAAAGAGGGCTTGAGCCTTTGATACGGGATCAAGTTTTGTAACGTATAAAAGATTAAGCGAAACTTCGAATTATGTTAGTTCGTGATACGTAGCTGCTGTAGATTAATGAAGTTATATTTCTTTTTCTTAAAATTGTCAATTTTTCAGAAGAATCTTAAAATCCTTTTCAGGATAACTTAATACGAGTATACTTTATAACTTCTAATAAATAACTTTCATCATAGAAACAACTGTATAGTCGGGAAAAAAGAAACAATTGTTGTTTAGTTCCAGATTTTTTCTATCACATTGAGATTTTGTGAAGTTCAACAAGAGGAAACCTACTTACCGAAAGATGATAATATAAATAAATCCTCTATACTTATACATAAACTTCCAACTCTTCAGAAATCCTCAGAAACTGGATCTTCTAGTGTCTCGGTTGACATGGGCTTTAGAATTGTCTACACTATGCAGTTACCGGCCAAATCTAATATTTGCCTCCAAGATCACGTGCGTCCTTACTTCAATATAGTGTACTTTACTTTATAGTTTCCTAGAATATCAGTTTATATAGTTTCGTGCCTTAATATCAGACGCAAACAAAATTAAACCTTATTTCATCCGCTTCATTTAACTATCCGATCATGAAGATTCTTATAACGAGATTTGAATCGAAACAAGTCATGTCTGGAGCCGAGATTGTTACAATCTTAAATGTATAATAACGTAGGGTTTATTTTCACATTGTATGCTTGATTAGTTTTTTTTTCGTTCGGTACCCAATACGAGTCTGAATCCCCCAAAGATCTCCACGATGACCGGTCTTGCGCTACTCACATCCAGTGGCTTCCCGCGACCCTCACAAGATCGTTGGTCCACCGTGTGGGAGCCCGCCCACGCTGCATCTTCCGGTTTGTGGTCGCCACTCGAGAACCTTTCTGCCCCATCGGCCGTCGGTTATATCGGTCACTTTAGTTCGCCTGCGGATTACCTCATTTCTGATTCGATCTCGCAGGAAAACTCCCAGCATAGCCCTCTCCATTGTTCTTTGGGTGACTTTGAGCCTTGGGGCCTCCTAAGAAGGCTTACTATGGTAAGCGACCCCGTTTCTGTTCCGTAGATTACACAGTTACAGTGTGGTTACAGTAAATATATATAATCTTTCTTTGACATACAATTATGAAGCACTGCCGCAGCAACTTCCCTGTATCAACAGACTGCACAATAAACATATTTTCTACCCAATCAATGTAAGCATTAAGTGAGCTCTTCATAAATACTAAAAGCAAACACGCTCGAGTTCCACGCTAGATGGAGACACAATCGCAAACATTTACCCACACGTCACCGCCATAATACACACAGTCTGGAGTCGATTGAATCGCTCTTTGTGCGCGCTTCTTAACGAGCCATTTTCCCATTCGCGCCGTTCTCCTGGCGTCAGGCCCAAACACAGCTGGAATTGAAATTGCAAATATCAATTATTGAACATACACATCATATCAAACTGTCATGTTAATTTTTAACCCATAGCTGTGCAGAGGACTTCGACCCCAAATATCTTATTTACAAAATCAAATTACGTTCGAAGCTAAATGAAACGCTTCAAATATTTTTGAAAGTATATCATCTAGCAGTATACTCTAAAAGAATGGTAAAATACATTCACGATTACATTACTACGCTAGTAGATGAGCCAAAAAATAGACCAGTAAACATTTACCAAGAATATTTGTCGCAAATGTTCACCATAATCAGATTTCACTCTCCTGGAAACCATATAGTATCTCTCAATGGTCGTAAAATCTCATACGTACGATACGTCGCAGGCGGGTGCATTAGGAGATTAGCTGCTGTGTTGGGACCAGAACTGTTTAAACAAAGATCTTGCGAACCGTGAGCAAACATAAACATCCTAATATCTACCAATGCATGTTTGTAGTCACTGTTTAAATAACCAATGAGTAATCTTGAATCATCATAAACATTGGTAAAGCTATACCTTTTCCAATTGTAGTGTAGGACAAAAATTGTGCTTCATTCTTGAAATAGATTTTGGTCTCACCTTTTGCTAGTGTCAGGGACATATAGTACAGTACAGTTAAACTTACTTCGACATATATGCTTGAACCACAGAGCTTAGAGTTCGATTTACTCATAATGTTTACCAATTGTCCTCCCTGTTTGAATTGTAATTATACCTTTATTCAAGTTAAAACACCAACAAATCTTGTTCCTATTGACACCTTCATTGTTTCTGAATTACTTTACTTTGTAAAATATTAACACAATAGGCAAAGATAAAATCTTCAGATTTCATTGTGTTCAAACAACCGCGCGCCTGTCACTATTGAATTCGAATTTTACTCTGTCGTGAATTTGTGGAAGTTATTCGTATATTCTGGAGCGCCCAACTTTAGTTTTGGCGTATTTCCCATTTGCCGAAGTGAAATTTTATGTTATGAAAATAATATATCTGGGCATGTTTTAGTTTATTCGTCAATATTTCGAATACATAGATCTCTACAAAAGGTCTAAAAAAATTGCTGCAATCCTTATTTATAATTCTTGAATTTTGACAGTATTATTATATCCATCAATTTCCAACATTAAGGTGGACTATTGGTTTGAAAATATTATTTACTTTCAACTTAATTCGTGTTTTAGCTGAAAAATTATAATTTTAACTTTTGCTGTTTTATTTTAACCTCCCCTTTTACCTACTTGCAAAGTTAAGCTCACCGGATGCTATTCATCCATCGTTATTATAATCTAAACAAGTCCAACAGAATCTGAAGCGTCTATTTCAAGATCCGGTCCATGGCTGGACCTTTAAACATTAGCCGGTGCTGTCTACGTTTTCATTACCGCTTCCATACAAAACTTTCCATAAACTCCCTTCTAAAAAGCTTTCTCAATCGTGAATAATTAAAGCTATTATTACAAAGTCCAAAATTGAATTAATAAAATCCTTCCAGGGCGGCAACGAGTTAGTTGCTTCTCTTATTCGTTCTCCTGTGCCTATTCCCTGAATGATTACCGTTTAAAATTTGACGAAAAAGATAGGATTAAAATTATATTTGTAAAGTGACGGGCTTATAATAATGCTGGTGCCTCCCTCTTTTGAGGGCAAGATGAAACTTCGCGAAGTGCTTTTAGTAAAAATTACCATAATAGTAACCAATTCATAATTACATAGTCACATCAATCTGTTTGAACTAGTTTTGAAAATAACTCAACATCCGAACAATAATTTATTCATTATTCCTTGTCACATTCAATTACTTTGGAAGTATTTTAGTAAAATAAGGTACAGTGCGTTGATCCTCTTTGAGTTTAATTTATATAATTATGAATTGCTAAACTAACATTAAAAGTTATTACAAATACATATTTGAAACATACAAAACTTAGCGGGTTGTTTTCACGAAAAGCGATTGAGGTTTCTGAGACGTAAAATCTCATTAGAATAGATTATGGACCAACTGACCCAAGTCAATGTCATAAATAGTTACTTGTAAAAAACTAAGATGAACGTAATCAATTTTTTGTCATTAAATTTTTACCTGGATTATTAGTTATGCTTGTAAGCTTAGAAAAAGGTAGTTTTACATATTGTTGTTCCATTAAGATCTATTTAGCACCCAAGTGTGCTAAGCTTGGTGTTATATAAAAATAAAATCCTGATTTATAATTATTTATATACTGGCTTTCTATTCCACTTCACCCGCGATTCCCTATTGTCTCCAAACCATAACTAAAAATACTCGGAAACAGTGATCCGCTACAGCTCAAGCATTAGACGTATTGAAGCGCGTAGGCGACGTCCGGTGTTACTCTAATTAAATTCTCTTCAAGTTTCGTCTGTGACAAGCCCCCTGCCCGCTAAGCCAGAATCGCAATTTCTTTTTAAACTCCATAACTTATGTTTTAATTTAATTATGAAGACATTTATAATTTCGCCCCTGGTTTACTCCACGACATAAATTGGCAAAGTTTCGTATTTATTATCACGATCTGTTTCACAAGTTGCGTTGACAATATCCGAAGGCCTATGTCTATTGCTATATTAATTTTTATCATGTACCTATAAATATTCAGTATATTCAGGTTTAACCAAACTAATCTAATTAAGTCCAAGTTCACAGATATATGGATCTAGGAAACCAGAGAGAATGGAGAAAGGAATTTTTATTTTGTCAGAAGATCGTCATATCTACAGTCATTAAAAAACCAAATGCTATATTTAGGTATACTACTATTTATTATGACTGTAGCTGCATATCATTTAAGGAAAACGTAGAGAAGAAAACAATTGACAGTTCTAATTATCGTCAAAGTAAGCTTTAGGGAAATAAAACTGACCATCATCAGCAATTAGAACCATATGACCAATCTACTGCAGACGAAATCCTTCACCCTTCTTCAAAGTGTTCCTTCCGTCCATTCACTGAGAAATTAACTGAGACGTGTGTTTAATGTACCACGTTATACGATGTGGCTTAGCCATAAACTAATGTAGATCTTACTAACACACTTTGGATTTTGGACTTTAATCCCGATGCAAAAGATTGAGACTGGCATTAACGCATTGCAGTTCAGTGTTGGGTTTTATGTTGTTATAAGTGAAGAATGACTCGTGAAAATTAATGTATTCATCAATTTCAAAATTTTCATTCTTAATGTTTTTTTCATTTTTATATAGTAATTTTCTGTAGCTTATCAGATAACTTTTAATTTAGGTCTTTCCCCTTAAATATGGATTTAAAAATGATAGCATTCATGCAAAGCGACTTAGTCTTCTAGAGCATCGCCAGTGACATCTTGTGTATACTGTTTGGTAAAGCATTACATTTCAGGCCGTTTTACGTCGATCTCGCTTTGTTCCTCGAACTACCACGGTAAAGTTATATTGCAGTCGCCGCACTAGTTTGGATAACTCATGGATTTATAGTAGCAACCACGGGAAGAGTTTTAAATCTGTTTTGCTCTTATTTCTTTTGGGCGTTCATGGATTTATATGGGCTCTTTGCGTTTCCGATTTTCATATTTGATAATATATTTGTTCTTTGTCTTCTTTTAAATTGAGAGGTATGTATTTGTTGTGTCTTTTAATGATAGTCACTTATAGACATAGTAACTTTAGTTAATAAAATGTTCGTACAAGGATGATATTTGTAGGTACAGATTTCAATCAACATTATTTACTTTGCTTTCCATTTTTCTTACTATAAATTTTCATAATGCCCTCAAGATATGTTTTTATGTACCTATATCACATTATGAATTTACAACTAATGCTGAATCACAAGAACCTAAAATGAACACATCAACAACATTAAACTCAAACACACATTCTACAAATGGTATATCGAGTATAAACACTCATTGAAGTATCAGGATAACAGAATGTTACGAGAAGTTTACGATCAACTAGACACCATATATCATAACAACGGTTCCCGTCCAGAGCTCAAATGGCCCATTTCAACAGTAGGCACAACGTTCTCAAAGTTAGCGCATCTAAATGCTACGGATGCATTTTGCCGTCTTTGCTGGCCCAGTTGAAACTCATTTAGTGCCTCTAGTACCACAAAGTTTTTGGTGTAACTTTTGATGCATCCTGTTTCCTATGTCGGTACCGCTTTGGAAGATTTAGAAAATCTGAAGCTGTTCAATCAAATATTGAAAAGGGGAAGTATTTCAGATTTTATGTTTGGAAATACCCAACGGAACAGATCCACGTTGATTGAATTGTCTCCCGAGAAAGGAACTGGAAAGATTTCAGATGAAATCTACCGCGTTTTGCCTGCCTGAAGAAATCTCTCAGGTAACTTTGACGTAAAAGCATTAACCCACAAAAGAAGATTAGCATATACTTTTGTTCCCGTTAAAGCAACGTTGGCGCTCATTCCGTATGATATTTTCGGCCGGAACTTAAAATGGCGGTATCTCGACTGACTTTACGAGCTTCGAAGATGGTGCCAAATGTTTGGGTATAATGATTGCGGCGATAAGTTTAAAAACTGATTCTAGTGATTCAGTGATGATTTTTTTTACGAGATAACGTTCAACTTTAAATTTTTAGGCTATTTAATCATTTATTACCCTTTTATACAAACAGTATTTTTAAAAAAATAATAAAAAAACAATTTTCTCTAAAATTATACTCTTGTTATATTCATTATAACAAACCCCCCTTTAATATTCCCACTATTATATGCATACCTTACGGCACCCCAATGCAAAATTATCATAAAACATAACGTAATTACATGTTGTGTATTTTTTTAAAAGGCCCCGTTTTATTTGCGACAAACAATCGAGATGGTCGGGAGCTGTTAAAATTTGGCTCAGTTCCACACCGCTGGATGTTCTCAGTGTTACAGCTTTATGGTGCTAGTAATGAGCACCTGCAAGGAAGACGTTGTCGGAATTTAATTTGTTATATTTTAAGTTATGGCACTTCACTTATTCATAAAGGTGGAAATGGGCTTTTTACTGCAGCTGTACTGTTTATCTCGGGATTTACGTTTTGACATTATGATTTATTAAAACGGCTTCCTCTCCAATAATCTTCATATTATGCTAACAACCACGTTTATGGTGCCAGGGTTTCATGATTGTTAACGTTGGCTTTGATCTTGCTAAAGGGGTGGAAAGTGAAGCTGTCTGTCTGCCTTTATGGGCATTCTCATCATTTAAATAACATTCGTCATTGCATCAGATAATTTTTAAAGTTGCCCTTTCATTTTGAGATGGAACTATATATTTTAAATTTCAGAGTTGATTTTTAGTAAACTGACTTTTTATAATCTAAATTTACTTTTACATCTAAATTAAAGTTACTATAACGAACAAATTCAAGTAAGTATATAGACGTAGATTTAATATTTTTTTGTTTATTCGGGGTTATTAAGTATTCAGGTCGCAATCTCTATGTAGCTGAAAATAAACCTACACCCCAATTTCCTCTGTTTACTAATTAATTCCACTAACAAAAAGGTTTTGGATACAACAAAAACTTCACTATATACCGGTAATTCAATTATAGTTTGCTTAGTTTTGTTTGCTAATACGGTTCCTATCAGTTTTTGTCGAAAATACGAACCGAGTACATACCCTCCGCTTAATTGCTTTTTACCGTAGTCAGGTAGGGAAGCGTTCAATATAAAACTTTGATAGTTTTAATTGAACTTTTATTGATTTCGTTACATATTTAGTTAGATACATATCACGTATGCGAAGGGATTTGTTCGGGTGGCTTCTATAGATTATTATTATTAAGTTGTGTCAATAGACGCCTTATTTTTTTTTTGGAATTCTTTTGCGAGCAAAACAGAAGCTGCTATTTTGAAGTTGCTACATACATTTAGGTCATTGTAAGAAATAACTCTTTTTTCATTATTTCAATGTTGATAAAAATGTTGCTTATGGTTCCAGTCGTGCAAGTATTGCCAACTACTTAAAAATAGTTAAAAGATCAATCAAAAGACATATAAGTTTTACCTAGTGCCCCGCCAAGACAAGCCAGCGAAGCGAAAACGCAGGAGCACTACCTACCTTTTCTCGAAGTGCTTTGTCGTATTTTTGAACCCTCATATAAGTTTTACCTAATTATAATACAAAGTACCATAATTACTAGTGTAGTCGATCTTTTAATATTCAAACTGGACACAACCCTAAAAGTTTTGTTTGCATTCTTTCTGTGTTGATATACTCATCAGGTAATGGTATTTATTTTGATTTCATAGTTTTGTTTTATTATTTTTTTATTCTCAGATTTTTTCTGTAAAAGTGTTTTACAGTTGTCAATACTTCTTGCAAAGATAACATATTACGCGCTAAGTCTTTACCTACAGTGTATAAGATGCAATCGAGTTAACTTAGTTCCCTTTATCTATGCTACATAAATATAAATTTGTACTAAATTAACGAACACACAGACACGGGCACGTATGTTTGTAAATCAGTTGGCGAGGCGCTTTGCGGGCCACGTACTTGCAATCTGCATAGTTTTTGATTTATGTAACATTTCGTATTACAATGTCTTTACTTTGTATAATTTAACGTTGAATACTATCTGAAATATATGTTAAAAGTAGAACGAGGTGCATTGGACTTTCTGCTCTATTGAACAAATTGTGAGTTACGGTTAGTCATTATATTTATCGGCTTAAGTAAAACCAGTGAACCTAGTTCTGCAATTATGATAGCGTGATTTTAAACGGGTATTTTGCTACCTGCTCCTACCTTACTTTTTCGATTTTCCATTTGGCTACGGAATATATAAAATTATCCTGTTCTTATGTCCATGTTTCACAGCTGTTTTACTTTAAACTGAATATATGAAATTTAGAAGGTTATTGTATGAACCGCTAGAGAGAGGTGTGGACAAACTGAGATAATTTTTTAGTGTGGCATTCCAAGTTAACAGTAAGCGAGATATTTTCTTTAGAATGTCATTTCTTATAATCATATTTCCAAACGTCTTAAATAGCATAACCCTTTCGAGCTAACCAAGCAAATGCCCAGCTATCTAACTAAAATCAAATAAACGACAAATTCTCAGTCAAAACTCGCTAGTTCCAACCATTAATTGTCGAAGTTGTTGCGTACGCCGCAGGCAATAGCGATATCTAGCGTGTGTTGAATAAACTTTGTTGAAATCGTATGTGAAGAATGACTTTCGGCATTATTTGTATTGGAAATAAATCTTGTTAAGATAGTATGGTTTATGCCAGTTTCAACGTTATTCTAGTTAAGTGTCCACCCGCCTGAATAACTTGGTACCATCCTTCATTTGAAAATCGCCAAGCTTATAGGTCTGTCTGAGACTTCCCTTTTAGGCTTTGTTCTTACCACCTTCTGCCACATCATCACTTACTATGGTGAGATTGTAGTCACGCCAGATTCAGTGTTTAAAGAAACAAGTAAAGGTTCCTTGTCTCACTGAGAGAGTATAATATACAATTTGTTAAATTTATTAGGATTTCCATGGGATCCTCTCATTAGAGCCTGGCTTGGTGTCTGAATTTTTATTTATTTATTTTTATTTATATAAGCCTTTAATTCAGATAAATTACATACTTAAGAATTTACATGTTATATATTTTATTTAAAAGACATCGACACCATTATCTGTTTGCCCTTTTTTGGCAAAGGCCTCCTCCAACCTCTTCCACTTTTCTCTATCTCTTGCTATGCTAGACCATGTTTTTCCTGCAATGACCTTTAGCTCGTCCTCCCATCTTTTGAACTGTCTTCCTCTCTTTCGTTTTTTGTAATTCGGGAACCATTCCATCAATGTTTTGCTCCATTTCTCCTTTCCCCTTACTGTATGTCCTGTCCATTTTTATTTGGTGTCTGAATAGGACTTTTTAAATCGATTCAATATTAACAATGATATCAGTAGACAATGCGTAAAAAAAACACACAAACAGGCGAAAATATAACCTCTTTTCATGAAATCGGTTAATAATAGCGATATTCGTTGATAGGTTGGCTAGATTGTACTGTGATCGCTAGATGCCTTGATTTTATTGTGACAATGTTTATGATATTCGGTCATATTATACTCAACCATTTGTTCCAGTCTAAATTTGTTGCTTAAATTTACATTATATTCTCCAGAAAATACCAATAAAAAATTAAAAATAACTCGGCATTTAAACGACGTGTCGCAATTATAAACAGCTCTTGCGTGAGCAATGATTCTGATTCATGAGCCGTCGTATTTATTAACGATAGTCGTTAAAGTTTTAATGGAAACAGTTCGTATGCTAGGTCGGGTGTTATTTATCAATGGATGCTACATAAATTATGACGAAGATGAAAACGTATATGTTGCTAGATTTCTGGCTATTTATAATCCCAGTTCGTATGTGGTACCATACCACCGTCTATGTTCATTTTCAATACCAATAATTCCATCCTCCTGACTTGAGGGTGGTAGCCAGCCAGTCGAGTACTACAAAATACCCTACCACCGTGCTATGGTTTCCTCACGATGTTTTCCTTCACCGAAAGCTCAAGCTCATTGTAAAATTCGAACCCACGACCATCGCAGCGGTATCCGACGTCACTACCACTGAGCTATCATAGCTTTACATAAATCTTGTCTATCATAGATTATAATAATATATAAGAATATAATAGAATAAATAGTGATTTAACAAACATACCAATTCGAAACGAACAAAATACCAAACTATGCAAAATCTATTCGCTGTCAATGTTCCCAAACTCTACCGCAGTGCAAATATGGAAATAAACCCAAACGTCACGAGGAGGTATCCAAAAAAGGCTGACGTTAATAACTGATATATATTTTATAACATATCCCGTGACTACGGGTTCCGTATTATGACTGTACAAACAAACCTCGGCCTGTTCAAACAGTGCTGTTCGCTGCAAAATGTTTCTATTCAATTGTTATTTATACATATGCGTACGAGTTTATATTTCTATTTACAACTTGTTATGTGCAATGTTTTTTTTACAAACAATAAGTTGTAAGTATTTTTATTTGGTTCGCGATTCGGTATCGGATCTTTGAGTACTGATGAGTCCATTATATCCATATTTCCTTAAAAATTACACAATTTTAATTCTTTTGTAAATGACTAAATATAAGGTTTCAGTCGTATATACCTTTCTCTTTACAATGTAGGTCATGTTGTGCTAATAAATAACTGCGCTAACGATGCAAAAAAACAAGGTTCAATCGCGACCCAGTTAACTCACGGTAGGCTGATATGCCAACAGTAATACAGAAAGAAGCAATTGCTCGTAAATTATAACATTATGTGCCTAAATAGCAACCAAAATAAGTTGACAAGATTATAGCGGCACTCTGTCAAACAAATCTCACTCATTTAGCGCTCGAAGACGTTTGCGTATGAATGGGATACAACTCATTAAAATAACAAAGATCTCGTCTCTGGCAGACTTAATTAATCATTGTGTTTACTGATTAACATTCGCCATTCAGTCGACTTAGTTAGCGAATTTACATCCAGATGGGATAGTTAAATTATTCTGGATCGAGTTACGCCTTCTGGTAGATGGGCAAAAAAGTTTGGATGGAAAATTAGAGATTTATTACTCCGCATTTTCAAATCGAGGATTAGTAAATTGAGGACAAGGATAAGAAATGATAGAATATAATTTATAAAATTTTCATGGCAGACTTTTTTTTCCTGTTGATAGGTCTACTTTGAGTCGTAATGTTGTCGAAAGTGTTGAGGTAAGTACAAGTTCGTAGACGATTGCCCGCAGCAGCAACAGACGACGGACGACGTGTCGACGCGACACTATTGGTTTCTATGTATTTCTATGAAATACCTTCCATAACTAGCGACACGTCGCCTTCAGCTGCCTTGTAGCTGCAGTCGGCTACGAACTCGCACCTTTATACACATAAAAGCTAGGTTGGCAACAGATTTAAGGCGATCTTTCGGTGAAGGAAAACATCGTGAGGAAACCATAGCACGGTGGTAGGGTACTTTGTAGTACCCGACTGGCTGGCTACCACCCTCAAGTTGAAAATCTGTCGCCAAGCACCTAACGGTGTGTTCCGACAGTTGCACATGAGAGCCAGTTCCCATCTAGGCTTTGTGTGCTTACCACCTTCGGCCACATCATCACTTACCATAGTGAGATTGTAGTCAAACAAAAGCCTATCCAGAATAAAAAAAAAAGATTTTCAGCTTTCGGGTACTTTCACTACCACTACTAGAATCACCTTAAATCGATCGTGATACCGTTAAATAGCTTACTTACATGGTGTTGTTGCATTCAGTATTGAAGCCAAATTGAAATTTTGCTGAAAAGTTGTAAATGAATTACGTAATTTTTATGTTAATAAAGCTGTTCAGTACTTGTCCATATAAAATAGACATTTCGTATGTCGGTTGCAGAAGTCACAACGCTCAAAAACTACTAATATTTCTTACTACAACAATTAAACTTCCAAAAGTATGTGGTAGAAGTTCCGTAAACATTTTAGAATGAAGGTCCCTTATCAGCTCAACCATTATTTAAGGCCAGTGATGTGTTATATAAAGGGCAGCGTAAAACGAGGTCACATCAAGTTACATTATATGGATTAGGGATTTGTATTATCTGTGACGATCCTCTATGAAATGTTATAATGATACCTTCTACCTTCGGCGCAACCTGCGATATCTCAAAATTATGCTCATTAGGATAAACGTACAGGTACATTTATTATATTTAACTAGCTGTCCCCCGCGGTTTCACCCGCGTTCCCGTGGAAATTTTTATGCAAACTTTTTTTTTTTTATTATCCATTATAGGTTCGCGTTTGACCACTATCTCACTTGATGTTAGGTGACGATGTGGTCTACGATGGTGCACGCTTACCTAGAAGCAACCTATTCACTCGTGACTTGAAGATTCCCAGGTTGTAACAATCGGGAAACACAGACTCAGGCAAGGAGATCCACTCCTTCTCAGTACGCATAATGAAACTCGAAGCGAATCGCTTCGTGCGTAAAGATGGAATGTCCACCATGTAACGGTGGCGCATCGCCGTGCGTCTGGTTGTCCGATGATGGAATGGGCTTGGTGGAATTATGTCTTGTAAACCTGACAATAACGAATACATAAAACAAAGAATCATCGAATTTGGTGCAGCCATTCGAAAGTTATGAGCGTACATACATTTCGAAGATCCATTTTTGTTTATATAGATTAATATTTTGTTAAATGAAAGAGACAGTTTCGTCATTATTTATTTAGTTTGTTTAATTTGGTCCTTTATTTAAAAATGTCAAGTCTCTGTGCTCAATACTATGTCGTTACTGCTTTTTTTTCAATTCTATTGAAAGATGCGTTGTTTACTCTTATTCTTTTTAAATCCATCCATTTCTGTCTATACGAAAGTTGATGTGTCATCATTTCCAACGACAAACTCTGCTAATTGATTACTGTAGCAACTAACAAGCGGAGTCGAAACAAATTTCTCGCTTCATAAAATAATTTCTCGATTGTGTTGAATGTTTGCTGCATTTCTCCAAGCACTTAACAGGATATTGAATTTTCATGCCCCTCGTTTGTTACTACAAGTTTAAATGTTTATTTATCTCAAATTTTAACCCAGCACGTTTGTTCGCAGGAAATTAATGCATCGCTCGATTCAATTTGTATTAAAAAGGGTCACGGCTATTGATGTTAGCGGATTATTTTATGCTATTAGACGACCCCTTTTTCTCAAAATTTAATATTTGTCAAATTTGACAGGCTATGTAATATTTAATGGATACTTTAGGATCGCCCAAACGGATAAGTGTTTTTATTGTCATGAAAGAAGAAAAAATTATAACGCTTAAAAGGTTTGAACACATTATGAAAGGTTCTAGAATTATTTATAAATATTTTATTTTTCCCGAAAAATCTAGAAAAATTCGGCAATTTTTTTTTCAAACCGTTTTCCAACGGCTTTGCCATTATTGTAGCCTATTCAAATGTCGAATACCGGCGCTTATCGGGAAACGCTAAAGTTTTATAACTGCTGTTAAATTTTATTCTTTCACATCTACTTTTAATCTCAACGACGAACACATTAACTAAATGCTATATTTTTCAGTTTAAGGTTTAAAATATAAACTATCCTATCCTTCTTCGGTGCATCTTATATTACATCAACTTTTTTCCTATCCCATTTGACATTATCGTTGATTAAATATACTTTTTTCTTAACCACTTTTTCGACATTAGTATGTCAATCTGGTCAATCACAGTCGTATTTACTATTCACAGTATCTGGCTGCATCTCAATCAATTATCAAAAGTGCTATCCACATCGAAAATGAAAATTCAGATACGTTATTCATAAATTTATCTTTGATGTCGTTCGAAGATAACCATTGGTGAAGCTCTTTCAGAGTCAAAATGTCGACTGAATAAATAATATTTATTTGTGTAGAATTGAGTAGCTTCATTGAATTTATAATTTCGTCCATTTCGATGATAATTGAAGACAATATAGCCTTCGAATACATTATCTTGAGAGGCGTTTAAACAATGAAATTCTCACTCTTGTTTCGGCTTGACTTTGAATGTATAATTTGCAAATTATTAGGACTTGGGTACTTTTAATATTATTTCAGTGAAAATTACGATTCTGTTAAATTATATTTCTTTTTGTTACGTACTAGTTGTTCCCCACGGTTTCACCCTCGCTGCCGAGGGATCTTATCTTTTCACGGGATAAAAATTATCCTATGTTTTATTCTATGATATGGTTAACATGTGAGCCAAGTTTCAAGTTATTGCATGATTGAGATTTTTATTAGTAGTATTACGTATCTACATACAAACTTTCACATTTATAACATTAGTAGAATTTATTTAGTTTAATAGTTATATCTCCTTAGTCATAAAATGCTATTCAGCTAAAACACTGTTTAAGTTACCTATCTCATATTTGTCGATCATTTACCAGTCATCGTCAAAAAATGAGACGTTATTTGCGTGACCAACTAAAATATATTATAACTTATCTAAAAGGTAATGCCAAAAAGTAACACATCTGGTGAACTACGGCCATATATAAACTATGAAGGGAACTTTAAATAATTCCTAATTTTATGTTTAATTTATACGAAATTGATCGTGTTCAATCCCTTAATCCTCACCCTTTCTAATAAGAAAAGAAAATACATGTGCTTTGTAACAATTGAGACTTTTAGTTCCACACAATTCTGGTTTTATTTGTCTTTTCTATTCGCGGTAACAATTTAACTTTTATTTTGCTTACGTTTCGTATCGATACATGCGTAGAACGAAACGCTGACGCAGTTCCGTAATGGCGTTCCGATTCACTGTGTTCCATCTAAAAGCACTGAGATACTGCACGTTGAATTAGAAATAGATTTATTTTATGACAAAGAAGGCTTATTTTCGTACTGTCAGCTCTGTTGAATTCACTGAATGTATTCCTTATTGGTTGTGTGATAGTTTCTTTTTCCTTCAATCCTGAAGTATACTTTGCTATTTCTTTGTCTCTAAATTTATTCAGTTACTAGCTGTCCTCCGCGGTTTCACTCGCGTTCCCGTGGGATCTTATTTCTTCCGGGATACAAATATAGCCTATGTTACTCTATATCTTTCTAATGATGAAGAAATAATTTTTAAAATCGATTGATTAGTTTTATCAAATCGCTTTATAATAGTAGTTTCGATTTGATTTTTCTCTTCTCTGGGGGAGAATAATGGATTCCTACTCTAATTCTAAGACAGTTTGACGTTTTAAATTTCAACAACAACAGAGTAAAAAAAATAAAACGAATCTGAATTTGACTATACATTAGTAACCCTATACATATAACGAAATCTGAAACACAGTTCTAGGTGAGTACAGCACGAAACACTGCAATTTATTCAGGCAGTGTTAGTGTTGCGCAGGCCACAGCTAAACTGCACCGTCCGTAAATCAATAGCTTATTCAGTAGAGAAATCCCGCGAAATCATCAAGCCATCATAGCCAGCCTATACTACGCTTGAATTTGTGCAAGACATTAACCAATCATTCACTAGTTTATTAAACCCGAAAAGCTCAAACTTTATATGATGTAGCTTCAGAAAAATATACCTACTTAAATGAAATTTTCATTTTCTCCCGCGCACGATCAGCTTGTGGAATGAGGTAGAGGTTTTTCCTAGAGACTACAGCATGGGGTTCTTCAAAAGAGAAGTAAGAAGGTTTATGTAAGGTCGCAAGCGTCCATAGGCTACGGTAACCGCTTACCATCAGGTGGGCCGTAAGCTTTTTGCCACCTTGTTGTATATAAAAAAAACATTTTTAAATAAAAACAGAAATCTTACCCTTATGCTCATAGCCGGAGGGAATTCGAAAACAAACATCTACTTAGATACACATAAAGAGTTTCACTAATATCTATCATTATTTTACGAACAATATTTAAATATAATATTTGTAATCGCGTCCCAATATAGCGGTTTATAGAGACGAAAAATCGATCAAGCTAGCTTTCTTTTCTTCATTTGCTCCGCGTTTTCACAAAGCAAATAAATCGACTTGTCCTCGCCTATACCTGTCTGAGCAAAGCACGGTTGCCTCTGTTCTTTATAATAACTATAACATCAATAATTATTAGGCAATTATAATTAAAATATTTATACACTTGTCAAGAATACATTGACTTATTTATTATTTTAAGATCAATTGTACCGTATTCATAGAAATAAACTTGTTCTATACTATTTTATTTTTATAATTACTACCAATTGCAGTTAACTACTGCCTGCTACTATACATCATAAAGAAGAATATATAAAAATCGTCTAATAATGAGGTTTCTTGATTTTTTTTTAATTCTGTATAGGCTTGTGTTTGACTACAATCTCACTATGGTAAGTGATGATGTAGCCGAGGGTGGTAAGCACACAAAGCCTAGATGGGAACTGGCTCTCAAGTGCAGCTGTCGGAACACACCGATAGGTGCTTGGCGACAGATTTTCAACTTGAGGGTGGTACCCAGCCAGTCGGGTACTACAAAGTACCCTACCACCGTGCTATGGTTTCCTCACGATGTTTTCCTTCACCGAAAGCTCAAGCTCATTGTAGGATTCGAACCCACGACCTTCGCCGCGGTACCTTCTTGATATAATTCTATATACAAAGCGTAAATGGCGTTACGTTTTGTATATAGGATTTTCGTGTTAGGAAATATGAGAACATTAATCTAGAACTCTAGAATATTGCAGTAATATCAGTTGCAATGGGTGATTACTCGTGATATAT
The DNA here is from genome assembly GCA_951361185.1 of Ochropacha duplaris. Classification (NCBI taxonomy): domain Eukaryota; kingdom Metazoa; phylum Arthropoda; class Insecta; order Lepidoptera; family Drepanidae; genus Ochropacha; species Ochropacha duplaris. The sequence continues at coordinate 9,703,373 of OX592702.1, read as the reverse complement.
CACCTAATCTGTCCTGATCATTCTAGATAGCCAAACATGATGAATTGCTTCTTCTTATATTTTAGTGAAATTATGTTTTGTAGCTAGATCTACATGTAGTTACTAATACAGTTATTGGATATTTTAAATTATTGAATAGCTGAAACGGCAGACGTTTCAATAAATACCCATAAAATATATTTTTCGGTTTTTCCGAAGTATTTAATTTTCTTTCCGTAATTTTTTTATTCGGACTGAAAATTTAAACAAAAGCCGTGCTCAAGTGCGGCACTTATATACTAACAAACAGCATTTTTTTAAATTTTAAATTCCTTTGCGAGTGTAGTGACGTCATTATGTTGCTTGTTTATGAGGTAATAGTATCATGGAAATTTCGTAGGTTACAATACCTACAAAATTAATAGCTTTTAAACATGACCTAAGCTTACCTGGTGTGTACCACTAAACCGTTTTTAGATCCTAAAATTGCTTTTGATCATAAAGAGCTGTTAAACGCCTGTCAAACGCTTACGTTGACTAAAATTACTAAAATCATCAACGGATTATTTGGCTCACAAATCCTGGCGACATATTACTATGTACATTACTGTATTTGTAATAGGTCGGAATGGTAATTTGATTTCATTAGTGGGCTTGTACACGATTATATTATGTGCTCTAGATGTTCAGTTAGTCTGTTTGGCAAACGGTAAATCAATATTAATCCTTGTAAGGTGGTTCATGGAAGACTAAAATATGTATATGGTTGTAATAATAAATAAATAAATAATAAATAAATATCCTCGGACATTTTCCACACACGGCTATCTGATCCCAAACTAAGCAGAGCTTGTAATATGGAAACCAGATACACTGATATACTACATATACTATTTGTTTTTTGTTGTAAATACATACTTAAATAGATAATTACACCCAGACTCAGGACAAACAGACATGTTCATGCACACAAATGTTTGCATGGATGGGAATCGAACCCACGACCTGCGGCGTGATAGGCAATGTGTGAACCAACCACGCCAACCGGCCCGTCAATAGCTTCTCTTTGCACTTGCCCCTCTTGCGAAGCTTCAAATAGGTATTAAAATAAGTGAATTGTATCTTTGAAAATAAATGTATTTAGGTACATAAATTGATAAGAATGATCCTCAGTAGAAATTTTGTCTTAATGAGTTTCTTCTCAGTTTAAGTGTATTTCGAATCGGTAGTAAAATCATTTGTTTTGAGTTTACGACGTTATCATTTAAAGTGATCTCTAGCGAACTATATTTGGATGTAGAGGATTGATTAGTATCCTTTAGTAGTATGTAATATTCTATGGTCAAATAACGTTCTTTGGACGTAAATATCTGTGAACGTGACTTTCAAAAATGTCAGGCATTCCTGCCAACCCTCACCATAGATAGACATCTGCGTGCACGTCACACATCTGGCATAAAAAAGTATGAAATTTTACTTTGTTAACAATACTTCAAAGTCGAAATTTCTCTAACAGATTTTATTAGAATACCTACTGTGGTACAAATTGCAATGTATCTTATTGAGTTCGGAAATAAAGCGATTATTCTTTACTAGCTATCCCCCATGTTCCCATCTTTTCCCGGGATAAAAAGTATCCTATGTTTTATTCCAAGATATGATCGACTTGTGTGCTAAGTTTCATCAAGATCCGTTCAGTAGTTTTTGCTTGAGAGAGCAACAAACATCTTCACATCTTAACACACTTTAAAATTCTTAGTAGTAACAATTTTCATCCAACACTGCTCGGCAGGCCATACGAGTAGAAGTATGACGGCTTTGAAACAGCAAATGTGGAAATATTAGCGAGCACCAATATGTCCGTATTTGCCACGGGGTGTGATAATACTGACAGTAAAGCTTGGGATTAGCTGCCGCAGTGACGTCACAGCATATTTGTTTATACATAAATCAAAATTGTGTTTGCCTCCGCTTGGCTTTGTCACAGGATTTTTTAGGATTGTGTCGCGTAAAAAGTTTGTTATTTGTTTGTCCCGATAATAGCGACAGATACGGAAGACAAATAAGGTTTTTTGGACATTTATTTTTGCCCCACCGAGAATCGTTAGTATCGGAAAATCTTCCTAATATACAGGAATTGAATTTTTCAAGTGGGCGTGGATGGCTAAATCCTAAACGAGGTATACGAAAGTTTTAGTGATATTTATTACTTCGATCACGCTGAAATATTCGAATGAAATTATAATGTTCGTATACATAGATTATATCTAGGAGTTAAACCAAAAATACTTTTATCCCAGGTAAAATATTAAATCCCTCAGCGTAAGGCAAAAATTATATTAAAATATTTTAACTGTATACAAACAAACTTAATCCCTCTCTAAGTACATATTTGGTTCTTGGTAATTTCATCTTCTATACCATTGATCACATTCCTAAAAATTCCGTTTTAGTTTTAAAATAAAAACCGATCAGTTGCGAGTCGGACTCGCGCACCGAGGTTTCCGTACAAATTTTGTAATTTTTTTTAAATTATTTTATTCTGTTTTTAGTATTTGTTGTTATAGCGGCAACAGAAATACATCATCTGTGAAAATTTCAACTATCACGGTCCATGAGATACAGCCTAGTGACAGACAGACGGACAGTCTTAGTAATAGTGTTTCCGTTATTACCCTTTGGGTACGGAACCCTAAAAAATGGCTGTTACACGATCAACTGAACACTACTTTCGTTATAATGAACGCAATTAATATCAAAAAATCCCATTAAAAGTTTTTAAAATACGAGTGAACCGGATGTCACCAGGAGTTAGCAAATAAGATCGTTAGGAGTTAATTAAGATTGAGAGTTGATTAAACGTTTCCTAGCGGTGGTATGACGGATGGTTGTAGTAATTTATAGCAGTTACTGTTACTTTACTAATGGCTCTATGCCTCTAGGAGGCTTTTGCGATTTGCAATCATTTAGCCATCATACTGTTTACAGGGCTTAAATCGTAAAGTTATTGAGCGTTGTTTACTTTTAACAAAAAATCTGTCAATATAGTCAAATTATTCAAAGCCTTCCTGAGTTTCTTGCCGGCTGTTCTCAGTTGAAGACTTCTTCCATACCTTCTGGGGAATATGCCTTCCCAGTTGCTTATATTAGTCCAATACAAGCATAAAACAAATAAAAGCAATCCTCATAAAAAGATAAATATACCGTAGCATGCGTAAATAATCTCGTAGCAAACCTGTAGCACTTGTGTAGCAAACTCGTAGCACTCACGTACTAACTCGTAGCGGCTTTGTAGCATCTTCGGAGTTCATTCAATATTATAAACAAGTGTGTTTTGTAATAGATTATTGTGATTCCCTTATAAATTTACTTTCAAATAGCTAAAAGTAAAAGGAAATAATTTTATAATTGTCGTACATCTAACTTCTCTGTGTCATAACTAAATCGGAATGGTGCCATAACCGGATTAAAGCGGAATTGAAATTTCAAACGTTCCAATTCCTATCGCATAGACGAATAACTAATAACAGTTGAGTTACATCCCTAAGCCAATTCCACTGGAGTCTATTCAAATGGCTTCATCCGGAGCATCGACGGTCACACCTGGTCCGGTCTTATTGGAGTTATAAGTTGTCCAAACGGCTGTATGCACTCGTCTCGCTCTTTATCATTGAATATTTAGCGGCGTATGCAGCCGTCTCTTTCTATTTCGTGTAAGGTATTCGTCTGGGATATTGAATTTGGAGAGTTGTCTCCTCGCTTCTATTTGTTTTAGTTCGTGTTTTCGTGGGGTGTTCGAAATTCGGGTAAAGTGCACTTCAACAGAAATTATATTGATAAGCTCTATTATTCCTATTCTGAATAATAATAATGATCCTATTTTGTATATCACTTATATGTTTTACGAGTGCTTAAAACAAGCATATACGGATGCAAAAATCGAGAGAATTTGCGATTAAAAATGACGATTTCTATGATAGTTTTATTTAAAAATTGACATCCACTTTTTAATATGCGGTCACTTTACACGTTTGAAGCAGGTCAATATTTTTAGTAACCAATAAGTATATGCTTAGTTAAATAAAAAATTGGTAATTTAAAAAGCTGATCGTCCTGACATAATTACTACCCCGCCATTTAAACCACTTTTAATCAAATTGGATACTCGTCGGTTTTAGTTGATTACTGTAATTGCGTACGTTATTCAGCTTTTGGGGCTTCTGCTCCGGACAACTTTGATGTCAAGCGTACTTAAAGTATTAAAATATTTAAAATTCAGTTCTTTATCCTAACAATCTAGGGTACAGATTAGCTTCAATTATTTTATAGTTACGTCGATGCGCATTCCAGTTCCATTCGAATTTTAAATGTTGTTAATCAGTATGATTTAACTTGTTCATGCTGGTCTACAATATTTGTATACAATTGATTTCAGATGCAAATAAAAGAGGGATGAAACACATGACACTGCCAGCAAATATTAAAAAATGTGTTTGATTGCGAAGAGTTTTTGTGTTAACTGTGAAGCAAAGCGAACGTGCGAGTGTAGTGCCACCCTAAAGTCCAGTTGAGAAGAACTAAACAGTGACGTATAACAATGGAATATGGTTGAAATTTGTACGCTGCTAATTCAACCAAACTGTGCTTCCTAAAATGCTAAAGCGCAGTGAATTCAACGCTTAAAAAATATCGCGTTAAAAAATCTAACCAAAAAACTTATATTTAAATTGTTGTAAATATAGATAAATAATAGTTATATATTAAAAAAAATCTTCGTCGTTGTCTACGTGTTTACAAAATAAGCCTAAAATTTTGAAATTTTTGATCATCGAAGCGGTTGTCGTATTTTTGTGATATTAATAAAGATATCAATTATCTAGTTATTATTATTAATAACGTTCATTTTGGATGTAAATAATAATTAAGTGGCAAAACTCGGTTGTGATGTGTTTATTGTATAAGCTGTATCGTAAGTAAGATTAAGGCACCGTATATACTGCGGTGGTTATTATCTGGTTGCCGTCGTACGGTAATGTTGGGAGCGGAACGAGCGGTGGGTTGTCACGTGATTTTTGGCGCAGGCGCGGCCCGGCGCCGGTAAAATGCGAGAGCGGCGTCCCGCGCTCCACGGCACCGTCGCTCTGCTGTTCACTTGCCTCCTCTTCCTCAACTCTCAAGTCGACGCCGCTGGTAAGTTACCACTACATTTTTAAACACTGTAAACTTTCATTTGTTATTGTCATATTGAAAAGAAAGCAATTCTATGTATGTATCTATGTCAACGAGTCATTGGAATAATCATTGATGTGCATTAAGTCAGAAGTCTGTCCTAAGTTTTCTGAATTAGTAGATGATAGCTGTTACCTATTGTCCTACCCTGCATTTGGTCTAAATCGCCTGGTTAGATGTTATTGATAGTGTGTACGAACCTTAACATTATTACGGTTTTAAAAATAAATATTACATGGGCACTAGTTATCTAATAAAAGGCTTGAGTCTTAGTACACAGAAAAATATTGTTGTAATATTGAAGAATTACTAAATAAATTAGTTTCTCGAATATACAGAAGATCATAATGTATTTATTTTCGAATAGGTACGAGCCCGCGGATATCGCATAATGAATTTTATTTCTCAAGGCTGTCCCCGGGCGGTTTTGTCTGCGTTCCTGAGGGATCGTATTTTTATTTTTTCCCCGGTATAAAATTACCCCAAGTTACTCCTTACTACAATATCAACTACTAGCTGTCCTCCGCAGTTTACCCCCGTTCCCGTAGGATCTATTTTATCCCGGGATAAAAATATAGCCTATGTTAATCTGGAATAATGTAGCAAAGTCAAAGGGTGAAAGAATTTTTGAAATCGGCCCAGTAGTTTTTGAGTTTATTCATTACACACATACATACAAATCTTTCCGCTTTATAATATTAGTATCAACTATTTGCCAGTGAAAGTCCCGACAAAATCTTTTCGGAGATTAGACAGACAAAAGAAAATTAGATAATTATTTAATTTTAGAATTTTTGCACGGTGGTAGGGTACTTTGTAGTACCCGACTGGCTGGCTACCACCCTCATGTTGAAAATCTGTCGCCAAACACCTATCGGTGTGTTCCGACAGCTGCACTTGAGAGCCAGTTCCCATCTAGGCTTTGTGTGCTTACCATCTTCGGCCACATCATCACTTACCATGGTGAGATTGTGGTCAAACACAAGCCTATCGAATATAAAAAAAAAAAAAAAAAAATATCTCAGAAGTACTCAAGTCAATTCAAATAAATTTTATTGAATAATATAAATTAATTATTTAGTAGGTACCTATCCGATTTGATTAATTGTACATGATCTTTGGTGAATTCGAAACATTTATTGAGGATATTGTAGTCTTAGATCTCTTATTAGTTGATTCCAAACACAGTTTCCTAGTTCATGTACACACACAAGCTAATTTAGTTATATAAATTGCTCTTAATTGCGTAAAGTTACCAATTCCATATCGATACAGCAGTAAAGATATCAACTTGAACATTCCAGTCGATGTAAATATTTACTAGTGAAGGACATAAAGTTAGCTATTTCGATACGAGTATGACGGAACAAATGAGAGTTTACTTTGCATGTTAGCCTATGATTCGGATTATAGAACAAGTCAAGTTATGTCGAGATTAAAACAATTGAAATTGAGTCCTAGATGTATGATATAAAGTCTATTTTCAATTAATGTAATCTGCCAAAACTTGACTAAAGTTCTCGTAACCTATTGTATAAATAAGATTGTGAAAATTGAACTGACGAATCAACGACATTGCGAGTCTTTACAGCGAAGGTCATACTGTAATTACCAACAAGTAGGTACCATGGAAATGAATATTTTTTCGTGGAAACCATGACAAATGTCGCGTGGCAATTATGCCTATTTATTTAAATTTAATATTCAGATTTCTGTTATTGCCTCTTTAGTAAGTACAGTCATTGTATTAAATGTTAAGAACGATTACTGGAAACGTTTATAATGTTTTACATGGGCCGTATTTTTTTTCTCCTAGCACAGCCTACTTACAATATTTGCATTGGTACTGCAGTATAAAACTCTGTTAGAAAACGGAGTTGGGGTTCGATTCCTAGTTATGCCTAGTTATTGATGTTCCATCGTTTAGGAATGATCATCTGAGACCTGGATCGTAATATGTCGTGAGAAAATCTTTGTTATTTATTGCAATTGAATCTAATCTCCATAAACCATTGGCATCAGCGTCAATGATAAATTAGGATATTGTTGACGAACCAAGTACGATCATTACAATAATTCTAAAATGTACTTTTTCACTCCTCTTGCTCAAAAAGACCGTCATTGTAGCGTACCAGAGCGGTGAAAAAATAGCAATTCATCCTCTAGGGGAAAAAGTTTTTTTATTTTATTTTTGTGTGTCAAATGACAATGAGCCTACAAAAACGAAAAAGTCTTTAGTCATAAGTAGAATAATCATGAATAAAGACTCGACTTAGTAATAAGTCGAGTCTTTATAAAAAAGAACTTCATTTTAATTTTGAAAATCTCTGGTAGAATGCATGCAATGTGTTGCGGCTACAGAAGAAATAAAAAGAAAGAAATTATAAACTACATATTTCATATTGTATTGGATTGTTTTATTTTTTCGCAATCGTAGTGAAGTTTAGTGTAACACACGGCGCTAAAACCCATTAAAACTCGGTTTCTATTTAGTCCCTCGCTAAAGCTCGGGAGTAAAACTACCTCGTCTATAATGGGTCATTTTAGCCCCTTGTATAACAATCTACTATTTTTTCCATAATTTTGATCTATAACGTTTTATACTTGCCTGTAGCTTGTACCAGCTTGTACAGTCATGACGACAATTACCTACTCGTTAATATTAATTAGGTGCTTATATTATTAAAATCCTTTAAACACTATCGAATCACTCAGCATATCGAGGAATATCGTTTAAAACCCGTTTATACCCGGGCTGAAACCCCACTACAACCCGAGGAAAATATGAAGATATTAGGTACACTTATTGTTGTTTTATTTCTTAAATTGTTATAATGCCAACATTACTGACACGCGGCGCTTATCATTTGCATAAGCGGCTGCGTCGGACGCGCCTGAGTCGACCATAAAACGACCGACGTCGAACTTATGAAGGCAATTAATGAACCAAATGATACAGCACTGCCCGCCGAAATAGCGCTTTTTGCTAACCCTACCCTACCCACACCACAACATTAATTTTCGATTAAGAATTTTATTACTATCGTAAAATGAGAGAAATCCGTACATCGGCACATATTGGAATAAGTAAAAAGATTTCGTATTAGATATCTTTACGACACCCAGAAAAATATATTACAGACGTGACTATCCGCGTCGATCTCGATTACGATTGTCGAATCGATTCGGCGCGAGGAAAAAATGGCGACGCTACGCCAACATTGATTTGCATTTTAATATGCACAGGGGATAGATAACGTAGGACGAACCTGTCATATTGTTCGATAGTAATCGTGTATACTGGAGTGAAACAAATCGATAGATCAACAATTGTAGATGCGCGAGATACGAGTTCATACTACAGAAGAAATACTAGTTCATACTAAATATCACAAAAGAAAGCGTTTTTAAGTTTTATGGTAATTCAATTAAGCGTTTGAAGTTATTGACATGAAACAAATTAAAAGGATCACATTTCTCCTTAGGTATATTAAAGATGAATCCATATGAACCAAGGCTGTGAACGGTAGCCGTTCAGAACAGCTTTAAGCTTGATTTCATTGTCCTCACGACCTTTTTATAAAAACTCAAATCATTTTCTCATTTCTTTTGTACGATCTTTTTATCTAAATTTTACGTGATCCAAATTTCTGCTCTAATCGTGAATCTTATGTACATCAACTCAAGTTCAAAATACTGGTTCTTAATGTTCATATTTTGCGCACTCGATAGGATAACTGTATTTTCCCTCTTCATTTGGCCACAATAATATGAACAAACACTTACAGCTTAAATACCACTATGTATTCGTGCGACCACGCCGTTTATTTTGCCTACTCGAGCAAGCCGCTGCACCACGCTCTGAAGTCGTGTACCTAAGCATCTGTCGCTCTACAATTCCGACGAAGAACCATAGTGTTAAAATTAAACTATAGTATTTTTTTTTAAAAGTCAACCATAACAAACTCAATTTGAATTTAAGTTGAAATTGAGAAATAATTCGACTAGACAAGTTTTGATTCTCATTCCAGATTATACGATACTAAAAGTAAATAGAGCGTTATCTGTAGCAACCTTTTGGGTCAAATCTTTCAATTAATTTTTAAACAATTTCCATACAACCGACTGACTTGAAATTTTGCACACACTTTTGATGTCGGTAACAATACAACCTTGTTCGCTCAAAAATTATGTTTTAAAAAACAGACTTTTTATTCTAATAAATTTATTGCATGAAACTACATCCTTCCTAAATCAGAAAACCATCAACTTTTTTATTCACGCACAAATCTTATAATAGGGGTGTTGACTGACATATCAGCCTCATTGAACGACTTCAAAAAAGGAGGAGGTTATATGTTCGACTGTATGTATTTATTTTATGTACGTTCATCGATTTCTCCGCCAATTGTCAACCGATTTTCAAAATTATTTTTTCATTTGAAAGAGTATACTTCGGCGGTGGTCCCACTGTCACCAAGTCAGGATCTGATGATGGGATCCTGGGGAAAACGAGGGCAACCCTAAAATTTTATAAGAATTTACAGTATTTTTCATTCATATACGTACTTATCAAAGCTATTTTCATCTGGTAGTCATCATCTCATGTTGCAGAGCTGATGATGGAAGGTACAACTACTTGAAGGTTAGGATTTAGGGATAATTCTGTAAATATTATGTGCTAAAGTATTGTAATTCATATACTTTCTAAAGCTATATAGACATTTGCATCTAGTAGTCATCATCTCATGTTGCAGAGCTGATGATGGAAGGTACAACTACTTGAAGGTTAGGATTTAGGGATAATTCTGTAAATATTATGTGCTAAAGTATTGTAATTCATATACTTTCTAAAGCTATATAGACATTTGCATCTGGTAGTCATCATCTCGTGTTGCTGAGCTGATGATGGTAGGTCCAACTCCTTAATGGTTAGGAGTTAGGGGTTAATTCTTTAAACAGGCCAATGTTTTTAATTCATGTATGTACCTTGTATATGTGTATCTTATACCGGGATATAAACTATTTGTGTGCCAAGTTTCATCACGAACTTACGCACGCAACGAAAGGTTTCAAAAGAAATAAATTTTCCCCGATTTTTCTTTTTTTTAATTTTTGCTCTGCTCCTATTGATTAAAGCGTGATGTTATATAGCCTTTCTCGATGAATGGGCTATCGAATACTAAAATATTTGATGTAGTTCCTGAGATTAGCGCGTTCAAATAAACAAACTCTTCAGCTTTCTAATATTAGTATAGATAATGTAAATTAATAATACTCTTAATTTGCTCGAAAACAATTAAATAGGTACCTATTTCTTGAAAACATTGAAATAAAAAAATGGAAAAATAAAACTTTTTATAAAAAAAAATTAAAACTACTTCAAAGACAAATATGTAGCACTAAAAATCGAAAAATAAACTGAAATTAATGAAGACATTAAACAAAATGGACAAAAAAATATTTCAATAACTAAATAGACCAAAAACTTTACTGAATGTAAACTACCTACGTACCTATTCAAATTATTATTCTATAAATACCTTTTGATCTGTTTGAAGTCGGTGCCGGTTTTTTTTATTAAACAAAACGATAATTAGACGTCATAAATATACTCCATCAAAAGATCAACTTTTTGTCGCTAAATCGGTAATGAAAAATCATAAGAAAGATGAATTTACAAGTTTCAAGTGAAGTTAAATTTATTCGCAATTTGTGAGTATTTTTAGATGATTTATAGAATAATTAGTGTTACATAATATTTTGAATCCAGGCAACATTCCTATTAGCAATGATGATACCAAAAACAAAAGGTCAACTGTAGAGATCTAAAATACTATTCGATATTATGATAACAAGACTTATTCTAGAAGTATTATCTATTTTTAGTCCGGCTACACTCACTGTCTCGAGACCCTGAGGTACTTGTACTATAATAATTCTCCAAATAATACAGATGAACCGCAAACGATGACGTCACGCATCTACCGTAGGACATAATCTAAATGCTAATATATCTACGTCACAGACGCGACGGCACTGTCGGGATTTGACGCGGCATTTTGCAGTATCGGTTTCTGTTTGAAGTATGTTTGTTGAAAATATGTGGAGAATTTTAGAGGAATTTGTAATGTGGAAAATTTGAGTTTTGTTTATTAGTCTTACTTAAGTATAAAGTACTTTCATGTATTAAAATATATATACTATTTTAATGTAATTACAACAATTTAGAATAGATTCCAACTTTAGTTTGCGAATTAAATTGCTATGTTTTATTAAATTCGCAGATACCTACTTTAAATTAAGTGAAAGTACGAAACCTTTGATAACACTTAATAGTACTTATTCTCGGATAGATTCAAAGCCGTATAATTTCTATTAAAATACTTTATAAACTAAAATAATATTTATACTTTTACATAGGTACATTTCAATTTAGTTGAATGAAAACACTACAAACTGTAAGTATATTGTCAAACATTGAATTGTAATGAGTAATTCCACGAAATATAGCCTTATTCCACGAGCCTACGGTAGAATCGCTCGCGGCAGCCCTATGAATATGAATGAGAGATAATTCTGCGGCTTCCAGATAACAGTTATTGTTATTTCGTATACAATTCTCATATCGATATTTGTACCCCCCGTAACGTTTGAAAATACCATTAATTTATTGTTCTATCGATTGTGTAATCGAATACACGATTTACGAAACTCGATTCGAATTTCATGAAATTCATCCTATTGAACCTAATAAGGTGCTCGTAAGTTGAGAAATTTTCATTATTATTGAAATGGAATTCTTTCTTCGATATTGATGTCAGTAAGCCCTCTAAGTATACAAGTACGTACGCATTATTTATTTTAGTTATGGTACGCCTTATTTTTATAATTTTAAGTATAAAAGTTTGTGGATATAGGTAACAGAAACTAGCTTTCCGCTTCGCCGTTACAGCCGGTATATTCCCGTTGACCACCACCCATTTGACCACCACTGGTGGACATTGCAAAAAAAATTTTAAATGCGTTCTCTTGACCACCACTGGGGGACAACGATAGAATATTTAATATTTATCCCATTGGCCGCCACTGGTGGACATTGACGTGACTTTTTAAAACAAACCCAATGGCCACCACTGGGGGACAGTGAAACAGTGTTTTTAAATGTCTTCTCTTTATCCACCAGTGGAGGCTTTTAATTTTATGTCTAATAAGCACCACTGTTATTATGATATAATTCATTCTTTAAGTATTATCCAAGAAGATGCTTATTGATTTTCTTCGTGAGAAAAATGCAAATAAGCGACAATTAACACAAACAAACGAAAAAGGAAATATATATCATACAGGAAAACCAAATGGACTAAGTAAATAGTAATGGGTGGTGGCCAACGGAAATATACCTTAGCCGCATTCTCGAGGGAAAAATAAAATATTGAATCGAAAAACAAACACAAAAAATGTTACCTAACACCTTTCTAAAATTACAATTCTTATAGATAGTAATTCCAATTCGGGAGACAATAAAAATAAAATATATTTACGTAGTCGATTACTGACCCGACATAACAATAAGTTATCGAGAGTTTTGTCGCTCAAAATCGCCGATTGAGCCTCTCGATAGTCGATTTAGGGGTAAAATGGAAAATTAATGGCACGGAAGTGAAATTCCTCGAATAAAGTGGAGACAATAGAGCTAAAGTACCGTTTTTGGGACCAAGTAAAGGTATATTAAAGGGCAAGAAAAGATTTTTTGAATTTTCCCTCATTTATTAGTTTACTTAGTGATAAATAATTACGTATGAATAAGCTGTTTACTTTTATGGTAAACTAATTCCAAACTATCTAGATTATCATAGGTATGCTCGAAACATATAGAGTATAAATCATAACACTATCACATCAAGGAAAATACAATGAAAAATCTAAACAATGGCGAGTAATGCACAAAGTGGTCACGGGTTCCCGAGCAGGCGAGACGGCCTGTCCGCGGCGGAACGTTATTAAACTTAAATAGGCGAATCCGCCGATGCAGAAACATCCTATTACGGAGGATAGAAAGGAAATCTCTTATCAGAAGCGATTATTGGGCCGGGATTAATATCTATCGATGCGCTGAAATGGGATTTTTAAGCGACGTGACGGTGCAGGGGCTTTGCGGTTTACGTGAAGCTTCTTTCTTTTGTTTTTTTTTTATTGGATCTTACGCCCCCGTGCCTGTTTCCGAGTGCACGTTAAGCTGTAGATTCCGATCGCAGGGGGAAAACGTTTTAGTTGATCTGGTCGGTTATATGTTAGCTTACAATCGAGGTTTTATAGATCGTCGTTCAACATGTCTGTTTGTCCTGAGTCTGGGTGTAATCATCTATTTAAGTATGCATTAAAAAAAGTTGGTTTGATTGGCTCTCTACATTTTCCATAACCAAAGCCCAAGCTTATTTATATTCCAATACATTAGTCATCGTCTCTAAATAAGCAAACAGAATGAAAATACTACAATCTAGGGTAATTACATCAAGAAATACTTGATTGGACGTAAACAAATATCTAATTTAATGTTTGAGGCGCTAATAATATATCAGTGGTAGATATCGCGGCGAAGGTCCTACAATGAGCTTAAGCTTTCGTTGCAGGAAAACATCGTGAGGAAACCACAGCACGGTAGTAAGGTAATTTATAGTGCTCGACTGGCAAGCTACCAACCTCAAGAGATGAAAATCTGTCGCCTAGCACCTGTTGGTGTATTCCGGTAGTTGCACTTGAGAGCCCGTTGCCTTTAAGTCATTGTAAAGTCGACAACACATTAGCAATCTCTCTAGTAAAGCTAATGTCTAGACCTTGCCCTAACAATAAGGAATGATGAATGGTGCAGTATTCGATAGTTATAATAAGCATACATACATTTCAAAGATCCATTTTTATTTATATAGATAGGCAACAAGGCAACAGCCTATTGTGGTATGGAAAAGAAAAAGTTCTAAGCAATATAACATGACGAGAGAAGTCTATCGGAAACACTGTAACAACAAAGCCTAACATTACGATATAACGTTTTAACATTACAAAGGGTACTCAGACTCGGTCATTCAGCTCAGTACCCTATCGTCCATTAGTTAGTGGCAGGTTAATAAGGTTCTTTGTGGCCGGCACTGGGCGCTTTCACAATTTCGCCCTGAATGCACCTTATCTCCGGCCCTGTTTGCTTACACTCCACTATAAAAGATCCACTCGTCAATTTTTGTACCGTTAGTAGGAATTACGACCGCAAGATGGCGTCTCTGCTCTGTTATAAATTTGTCTCTTGTTTCTGTGAGATTGTTTTCTTATTACACTTTGTGATGCTTTATGACGCAAAATGGAAATAAAAGTTACATTTCAAAAGGTTTTTGCATCTTTCTTGTAACAATTCTGCATTAAGGAAATGACTGCAGTTTGCAGCCATTTTGTATCGCTTTATTACAAATTACACGATAATTACAATATTAGATAGTTCCGTTTTATGCCTTTTGGGTCCCCAGAAATAATGAACCATATCTTTTTTGCATTTCTTATAATTCCCTACAACGAAAAAAAATTACAGCTTTATTGAAATCCCAAAAACACTGTCGAGTATTTGTTAAAATAAACCTTGCACCACATAGGTACCTTTTTAACACCATACCCTAAGTTGTTGAAAAAGAAAAAAAACATTATTTCACTGTAAACAAATTTGACGCGTCAAAAGAGCAACGAAACTATTTAAAAAAAAATACGAATGCGTCACATTTTCCTTTATGCACATTGAAAAGAATGTTCAAAAGCTAAACACTAAAGAGATCGAATTCGTGCCCTCTTTAGATACTATCTCAGGTCGGTAAATCGTTACGCTTTGAGCCGACGTTTTTCATTCCCTTACAGCAGGGTAGGCAAAAAGTTAACTAGTGTGAAGCGTGGCCGGCGAACGTTGAAAGGAGATGTACACATGATACCTGCATAGTTTACACTCGGCCTTTGCTTGCCAAAGTTAATGGAACCTGTGAAAGGGACGGGTTGAAAGGGAGTGTCTTATCTTGCCGACTTAAGAGTTTCACTACCGTTGTTTAGCGTTTGAGCAGGTACATAATGGTAGAGGGCTCAAAAATACTTGGTTGTTTGATTGTTTAGTGCCTTGAATGTGATTAATGAGAACTGTTGAAGTCTTAATGACTTCACTTCGTGATTAAGAGGTTGTGGCTTAAACCGTTTGGACGTAAAATTAAATAGGCACGATCCTAATATTGCTATTCACATGCGTTTAAAATTAAAGATATAACATTTACTTATATAATTTACTACGCTCCCAAGGATGGAAGATTTGCCTTCTTTTTTGTGCTTTTGTCTATGCCTTTTTTTAGGGTTCCGTACCCAAAGGGTAAAAACGGAACCCTATTACTAAGACTCTGCTGTCCGTCTGTCTCTCATAAACCGTGATAGCTAGACAGTTGGAAATTGTACGAAACCCTCGGTGCGCGATACCTATAACGTTCCAAAATTACCAACAAAAGTATTCAAATATAGACGCTTAACCTTACAATACCTATTTGAGTAGCGCGTGTGGTGAAAAGCAGACTTAAAGGTAAACAATTGATATCCTAGGAATAATAAAGGCACCACCGCACTGATTGCCCTTCAGTTTCACCCGCGTTTTTTGAGATGACAAGTAGTCTATTAGCACCAGTGAGTTGTAATACGCTAGTAATAATAGTTCAATGATTAGCACTCAGGGATAATGTAGCTTTCTCTTAGTGAAATAAAAATCAGATCGCATCAGTAGTTTCCTACATCCAAACTTGCATCTTTATAATAAGCGATAAAAAATAGGAGTTCTTAATACAAGATATTATTTTCAAATACCTGTTAAGTGCGTACATACTCAATAAGTAATAACGAAATAAAATAAAATGTTGGTAGTCTCGAGAATGATGACATGTACATTACCGTTTCACCATCCATTACCAACGCCCGCCGTACTTTATGTCACCATAAAAACGTGCCGTTCTTTGATCACGAGTAATTGCATGTATGTACACATTAAATAGTATGTAATATACTTTTGATTACATAGTAGATCATCGCTTGTATAAATATTGCATTGAAATATTAAAAAAAAGTTTTTCGAGTAAGCTTATTTTGTGAAAGAGATTTGCGTCGAATGCATTTTGAAAAATGCACCCAATTTGTAGGTAATTATTTATTAAATTTTAATTGTATCACACATCAGAATGTTTTAAAGTAAGGTAAGTATACGTTGTGATAATATTCATTACTTATTTATACGATTTTTTGTATTATTTATATTCCTTAGGTTATTTTTCTTTGCATCAAATTGACAATTTCTTTCATTACTCGATAAATACTATACTTTATATAATTTTATACCTTCGTATTGTAAATGATCACTGTAAAACACAATATTGCATGACTTACATGAAAGAATTTCCACACTTTTTTCCACGCGTTACATGATTTAAAGCAAAACCCTATTAATCAAATCATTTACATGGTTGAATTATGGCTCGTGAACAATAACAGTTCTAGTTTTTCTAAAATAACCTCTAACATGTATAATTGTGCTACATCATTAATTGCTACATTTTCATTTTTTTCAGTGAGCGAAAACTTTAAAGAAAATATGAAAGCAGCCGGGTTTCTTATTTGTATCTCTATTCACATACATAAAGTTGTGATTACTCTTAGATGTCCTGTAGTCTTATACCGGCTACAATTTGGTACAAAAATGTCCCAGTCAGTGTACACTTATGGCACTCCTAGTCTCTAAGCTTAGTGCTTCGTGACATCGTAAACGTGTGTGCGAAATACTAGGACTATCTCGGTATCTTTTGACCTGCTGGTTCGCGCCAAAACGCGCTGTCAGAAGCATAGATAAAGTGTTCCGATTGTAGTACTACGAACAAAAAATGTTCTAATAAGACCGTTCCGATATCTTATTGGAAAGTTGATGAAAAAAAATACTTGTTTTTTAGAGAATTCTTTGTTTTTAACAACATAGTTTATTGACTTGTTGTTTAAGTTTTGGATCGCTTGGACGCTGATGACTGATGGGTGACACACAACGGGGTTCAATCAAAAGGGTATAAAAGTTTGGGAACTCTATTAATTTATGCCGCTTTAATTGGTCTTGTAGTTTACCAGCTTTAAGGAATTGGGAAGTGTTTTGATACTTTAAGCGTGGTATTTTAGATTGTCATATTTCTAGTTTTAAAGCTAGATATAGAGAGATATAGCTATCAGATATTAAAATTTGTGTGCATGAACATGTCTGTTTGTCCTAAATTTGGGTGTAATTTGTTTATATAAGTTTGAATAGTATTATTTGTCTGGTTTCCATAGTATAAGCTCTGCTTAGTTAGGGATCAGAAGACCGTGTGTAAAATAAACCCCTCAAGTGCGAGTCGGACTCGCGCACCGAGGGTTCCGTATACATTTTGTAGTTTTAAACTGTCTAGCTATCACGATTCATGAGATGCAGCCTGGTGACAGACAGACAGACAGACAGACGGACAGTAGAGTCTTAGTAATAGTGCTTCAGTTTTTACCCTTTGGGTACGGAACCCTTAAAATCAGGTTGCTTTA
The DNA here is from genome assembly GCA_951361185.1 of Ochropacha duplaris. Classification (NCBI taxonomy): domain Eukaryota; kingdom Metazoa; phylum Arthropoda; class Insecta; order Lepidoptera; family Drepanidae; genus Ochropacha; species Ochropacha duplaris. The sequence continues at coordinate 9,685,553 of OX592702.1, read as the reverse complement.
TTTCAAATCATTTATGTTTATTTGCAAAAGATCCGTTTTCATATCTCCCACTATCATGATAGAAAAGAAATAATTAGAAGCGTCAGTTTTAAATAAAATATTGTACTTTAATACAGGTGTAATAGATAACATATTTCCATTACGATTCATAAATTCAATCCAAAGATTAAAGTGATAATTCCCTGTCAAAACTCAATTACAATATGATTACAGTGCAGAATTTTAACAAGGATTCTAAGATATCAGCATCCCGAGGAAAATTCAACATTCTTCGTAATAGCGGATATAGATCATCGTGAAATAATGTCGAGATTATTCTCGGCATCCCCTTTCTACTCATGCCTGTTAGGCTGTTTGCAAATGGCGCAACTTGGGATAAAGTGGTCATTAAATTCAGTTAGAAATCGGTTGCTTGTTAGTCGCTGTTTGTTATCAAAACTTAATGTAATATAATAGTGAAGGGTTTAGTACCCTATATGCTTATCCAAAACATATTCTATCTGTGTACCAAATTTCATCTAAATCGGTTCTGCTGTAGACAACATGTGAACACATACACAAACTTTCGCATTTACAATATTTAATTTAAGGTTTTTTATGTTACAAAAATTATAGGTCTTTAAGTAAAACAATATTAATAAATAAAATAAATAAATATCCTCGGATATTTTTCACACATGGCTATCTGATCCCAAACTAAGCAAAGCTTGTAATATGGAAACCAGATGACTGATATACTACATAGACTACTTTTTTTTTGTAAATACATACTTAAATAGATAATTACACCCAGACTCAGGACAAAGAGACAAATTCATGCACACAAATGTGTGTCCTGGATGGGAATCGAACCCACGACCTGCGGCGTGATAGGCAGTGTATTAACCAACCACGCCAACCTTAACCAACCAATATTAGTAGGAATTAGGACTTTATAATTAATGTAGGATGTAAATATTATTATGGAATTAATAATACAATTTTCTTTATATTTTCACGCATGATAATTACTACTCCTACATAAAAAAACGTCAATTGATGCATCGTTTTTATTAATTTGAAAATTTTACAAAATTATGAAAATGTCACAAAGAAAAACTAGCATCGTTGTCCATCAGCTCGAAATCGTAAAATTACATCATCCTATCTATAAGGTGGTAGCGATTAAAATACGATTGAAAGTGTGGTGTGATTAGAAAGCCTAAACTAAGTAATAGGTAGAAAGAAAACTTGAAGAATGAAAAGGGTTGTTTAGGAAGATTGATATCTAACTCTAACAACTCTAGCTGCCCTCGCGGTTTCATCTGCGATAGGCGGTTGTATCCTGTTTTAGGCGAGAAAGTCGGACAAACAGAATTTTATGTTTATAATATTAGTTTGGGTGTATTTCGTATTTTATAGATGAATCATACTCCCTAGTAACTACGTATAAACCGCAAAATCGCACTTCTACATGCATTAAAACAAACCCTAAAAAAATCCATGTAAAATAATTGAAAGGGCAGAAAAAAGCGAGCCATAAAAGTTTACCCGTGCCCATCGTTCTTTGGCCTATAAAAAAAACCTGCCGGGTTACAGCCTACAGGGTGTTTCAATCCCTCCAGTATGGGGTTTTTATTAAGTCACAGATATAGGGTGCCCGTTATTACCACTACGGGTTCGCGCGGTCATATAAGTCGGTCAATTTTCGGGTCAAATCGAACGAGCTTCCTGTCGCTCCGATATATTTTATTCGGTTCTCATATTTTCTTTGAGTATTTCGGAAATGTTTTCACTAAAGCCTATTTATTTATATTTTCGTTTGTTCTTTCTTTGTTTTGAGTCTGGTTGTAAATATCTATATACCTAATAAGTATGTACGAGTATTAATAACGCGTATATCAGTTATCTGGTTGCCAAAATACAACTTTGGGAGGAGATGTTTTTTTACATTAGGTGCATAATTTTTACAGTGTACGATACCTAGAATTTAATAAAAAATTAGCAACCTGTATCTACGAAAACAATAAATATTTAAAAATCTATACATTCACGGACATCCTTGCAATTGCCGTGCAAATCCAACTATCCCCTACTGTCAAAGTAAAATGAACTGTAGATTCGTGGCCAGGTGGGCTGTAAAACTTCCCCTGTGTCACGACACAGGCACACGCGAAGGTAATTAAAAAAATAGTCTGCCTCTGGTTATTGACCTTGGCGGGTTAATACTGCTATAACCTTGCCTTTATGCCTTAGGGTCTGTTCACATTTTTTTTGATAGAAAAGTGAATGTTTTCTACACTATTATTTATAAGATGCTTCACTCGACCAATACTTTCCATGATCATAGAAAACTACCGATCTTTTTTAGAAGTAGAATTAACTTTCTGAAATTGTAATAAGCGTGATCAATCAGTAGGTACTCGTATAATATAGATAGATGTACAATAAGACAATAGTTAAAGACTTGTTTCTGTCCCGTGGTTTAACCCTCGTTCCCATGTGATACATAATATTATATTTGCAGTATTAGTAATATTACACATGATTTTATTATAGACTGATGTTACAATTAAAGACAAATAATATATAAAAATAAATACTTAGTATAATGATTGAAAACTTAAGTAATAATTAATTGTACATTTGCATGTATATTTTGTACATTTGTTAGAAATAAAGTAATAATTGTGTAGATTAAAATAAATAAATAATTAACTAATCAATGTTATTGCTAAATAGATATTAAATAAATGCATGTGTTAAATCTCTTAATCTCTTTTAATACTAATTTAATACCAAATCAATGATTCGGTATCTAATACCATAGAATAAGAGTCAGATCATGTTATTTAAGTGTCAGGATGGTTATTCTATTTGAATTATAATAGTTTATTATTTATATATCAGGTAGGTATATCCCTAAAATATATCTCGGAGCATAGGGTAAGGGTTTAGATCAATAAAATAATCATTTAGGCCAAGCTTCATAACACATTTATTCAATAGTTGTTTCTATGGCCTTGATTATGAATTTACCTACTCTCAAATCTACTACCGGTTCGGATGGCCGACCATGCTGAGAAGATACCGGTAAGAAACTCAGTACTATGATCTTATATATGGCCACTACACATATTCTATCAAAATCATGTAGGTACTATTTCATCATAAATACATAGAACACACATTATTACAAAATGATCATTAGTCATTACAATTTAGATTATCAAATATACTTATCTGTATCATTATAACCAAGCAGCAACGAGGTTCACTTGATCCAATAATTATATCTATGTAGGTACTTAATACTTCTTCTTGTAGACTGTCGTGAACAATACCAACTCCAACTCGCAACCGAATAGAACAGAGACTGAGCCGATATTCAAATGTTAGTCCCTTTTATAAGGTTATATCAACCATCTTGTTATTAACTACCCCCATTTTATTCTCACATTTTTATAGTGTTGGCTAAACCAGAGATAATATAGTTTATAGGTTGGTAGTATCCACAGATAAAGTAATAAATACAGACACTAAATCATAACATAGATTCCTCAATATCAAAATATCTGACACATGCATATGTAAAAATATAAATTTTAGTTAATTTGAAATTGATTTTTGTAATGAGAAAGAATGTCAGAAATAAAGGCTTTTGATTTTGATGATGATTTTGAATATTAGACAACTCATCTATAATTTTAGAGCAATGGTGAAGAATAACATCGTGAGAAAACCATAGCACGGTGGTAGGATACTTTGTACCTAGTATTCGCCTGAGTGGCTACTATCAAGTTTAAAATTTGTCGCCAAATGTCGCATTTAATGAAATATAGACATTGAAAGGTCCGCAACGCCGAAGGCAGTCACTTACCACCAGGTGGCCTGCCTACCTGCTTATCAGACTTCTTTCATATAAGAAAAAAATAGATACTGTCTATATTCAATAACAAAAAAAGCCTCAAAAATGCTTCACTGTAACCCAATTTGAGCAGCTGAATTGAAGCGAAAAGCTCTTGGCGTCCATACACGTACTAAGTAGAAAATTGGTACTTAGTAAAACTTTGTCTGCTCCTCAAATATTGCTGTCTCATCTTGGCAGGATCTTTCGCTTAACCCACTTATCTTGTGCTAAAAGTAAAAATAACCTAAGCTATTATAAAATTATGGTATTAAAATGATATCGTTCATCTATCTATCTCTATCTATATAAAAAAATGGATCTTCGAAATGTATGTAGGTACGTATATTGTTTTATAAATCTATGTAATCATTTAATATTATTTTAGTTGTGAGCGACGACCCCTACACAGATAAGCCCACGAGGCTTCCGTGCAGGCTCTCAGTTAGCTGTTCCGCACGGTTTCACCCGCGTTACCGAGGGATCTTATCTTTTCCCGGGATAAAAAGTAGCCAATGTGCTATTTCAGGTTATAATCTATCTCCATGCCAAGTTTCATCCAGATCCCTTCAGCCGTTCTGGCGTAAATGAGTAACAAACATACATCCATCCATCCAAACTTTCACATTTATAATATTAGTAAGATTGTTGTAATATTTAATATGAAAAAAAAAAGAGAAAAAAGAAAAAAACTTTCGAATGACTGCACCAAATTGTATGAATCTTTATTTTATGTATTTGTAACTATAAAGTTAGGTTGTATAAAATAAAAATACGGGAACGCGGGTGAAACCGCGGGGGACAGCTAGTATTCCTTAATAACTAACAGTCCTTAAAGTACTTTTAAGGCGATGATAGCTCAGTGGTAAGTGACGTCGAATACCGCGACGAAGGTCGTGGGTTCGAATCCTACAATGGGCTTGAGCTTTCGGTGAAGGAAAACATCGTGAGGAAACCATAGCACGGTCAGTTAGCATCGCCAAGCACCTATCGGTGTGTTCCGACAGCTGCACTTGAGAGCCAGTTCCCATCTAGGCTTTTGTGTGCTTACCACCTTCTGCCACATCATCACTTACTATATTGTGATTGTGGTCAAACACAAGCTTATCCAGAATAAAAAAAAAAAAGTACTTATAGAACCAATTTGAAAATGGCTTTTATTTACTCATATTTGTTGCATTATATTTCAATCAACTTTCAATTTTGTTTCTAAATTACGCCAATTTGTAGGTAGCTTTATGAAAATATGTGTTCTTATATCTACCATCATATGAAAACGAGCTAATTTCAGTGAAATGGTGTTATTACGACTGTGCCGTTTTATATTATCTGTCGAGTGGCAGCGTTGATAACGAGTCAATTATTTATGTCTGCCTTTTTAATTAACGGAATGTTTATGTTTATTAATTAATTGTTAGAGCCGTCACTCATATTTTTGGGTACAACATCATTTACTCGCCACTCTTTATCTTTTAATCATGACTATTTCACGCATAATATTTCCACACACAACAATTCCCTGTAATCTTCTTTCACTGCACTCTAATATGTATAAGTATACGTACCTATATAAGTTATTTTCTTATCCATTCTAGTCATATGAGACTTAAACCTAAGCATTATCATCTCCATCTTTTAGTTTCCTCAATTTATAGTCAGAGTAACCAAAAAGTTAAATTCAAAACAAGCCTTTCTAAAACCTTTATGTTTTGTTATAAGTGCTATGTTGCTATAAAAAGCAATTAAGCGAATACTAAAGAACGCCATAAGCATTATCAAATTAAGCCTAACACCACACGAAGTACTATAATTTTTCACCGTAGGTACCTCAAACTTTAACGTCACATATCACCTCTAAGGTACACCTCACCTCACAAGTACCTGTACACAAAATACACGTAACAAAGAGGCGGTCACCCTTTAGAGGAGGTTGGGCTAATAATTCTTGCCGTGCTCACGGCCCGTATAATTATTTATGTCGCGGTGTCTAGTGTCCCCTATTTACCCTGGATGGGAGCGAACTAAGCCGCTAGCTGGTGATGTTTTCTAATGACCACTGCGGTACTCGTTGCAGTTGGATTTAATGGAAAAATTAAGAATTTTGTATTCATAGACTGGGGTTTGGATAGCTGAGAAAATGGGTTGAAACTTGGTTTTGCCAGCTGAAAATTTATCAAAATTTAATGTATACAGATTAAATATGTATATTTTATCAGTACCTATATTGGAAATAAGATTTCCTTTTCCCTTGGTTGAGTACGATACTTTTGAAAAAAGTTTGTTTTTGAATAACTATTTTTATATTCATCTGGTGATGTAAAAAAAAATACTTAGGTGTAACATATAAATATGTCGTATTACTTTCTAACACGTACGTTTCACGATACGTATTATCACACGCGAATTTTATTATTAGGCTTTATTATTTTTATGAGGAGCTGGAGAGATTAGGGAAAAAATGCGAACGCGTGACTTAGCGGGTAATATTGTTATACGTAGGTACCGTCGAGCAAAGAATGTATGTTTGAACCTAAAAATAAAGATAGAAATAGTACCTAAAGCGAGTATTTTGACGGGCCGGTTGGCGTGGTTGGTTAACACACTACCTATCACGCCGCGACAGAACAGTTCAATACCTTTTTCTCCTCTCTTTGTCACTATATTGGAACGAAGTTCCTTATCGCGCGTTGTGAAAGGGGGCTAGACGGAAAAAATTGTTACGAAAAACCGACACTTTTAGTGTCAGTTGGTCGGGTGACAGTTGTGTGTAGTATGCTATTGTAAGCTGTGCGGCGTGCGCATGTTTCTCTGTCTGTCTGTCTCTCTCTCTCTCTCTTATAGAAAGCAAGCCAGATATTTTCATTTCTATTTATATATATATACTCTCTCGACTTATATAACTTCGTTCCATCCGGGTGTCCCTTGACACCTCTCAAGTTTTTTTTCTTTTTTAGGGTTCTGTACCTCAAAAGAAAAAAGCGGAACCCTTTTTTCCTTTTTTGAAACGAAGTGATCCTATCCTATAAGGGTTCCGTTTTTCCTTTTGCGGTACGGAACCCTAAAAATGATTTTTTTAAATTATTTTTTTCAATTTATCATGTTTTCCTAAAAAAATTCAAATATAAGTAGTCGAATTACGACCAGCGGGCTTAAAACTATTTAATATAAATCTGAGCTAATATTTTCAATGATTTACTGAACCTTGTTGAATCATTGCCGCACAATCCTGCGAATATCATCAAAGTTTCGACATTAAAATTAAGGTGTGGTGTGAGTTGTGACCTCCATTCACGAAAGCAATAGATAAGATTCGTGATCCATAATACCTCGTCTTATGGCTGGAACAGCAGGTGTGCTCTTTAATTATAAAATAATTTGATCCGTCCCTTTTGACTCCCGTCAGCGTCACAGGGTCATGACGTGACGTCATGATGAATTCATAGAACGTTAACCCGGATTTAGGTTTATTTGTAATTTTATCTCGCTTTGTTCATGTTGCTTATTCTATCTCGAAAATTACGATTCTGACTTCAGTTGTAGCTATAGTGTAGTTTTTAACTTCTTCTTTCTCTTGTCTGTATCCCACGCTAGGTGGGGTCGGCACAACATGTTTTCCTCTTCCACTCCGCTCTATCACTAGTCGTCTCAATACTATTTAATAATAGTTAAATTAGTTGTTTAGAGTAGATCTTGTGATATGGCCGTTGCATCACCCATAAACCGATAGAGGGTCCCATAGAATATCAACGTTGCGTCAGTTGTCATTGACCGACGCAACATGATGCTGAGTGGCTGCCCTGCCGGCTTCACTTTGATGTCTACCAAGATAAATATTAAGGTTGTTAGAATTATTATTATTTTATTATATTTTTTGTTGTTATCTGATGCCAATGTGTTGTCCAATAAATGATTTCTTATTCTTATTTCTTTTTAACTTCTATTTTTTTTATATTAACGCGATAAAATACAATTACAGACATCGATTGCAATACTCAGGTAGATGGTTATAGGCTATCTCAATTTGTTCATTTAAAAATAAAGAAAATTCACTATAATCTATCTGGAACTTATAGTAAATATGTGAAACTTATTAGTAGAGCATGGGCAAAATAGATTCACGTGTAAAAAAAATCTGAAAGCTTCCATGCCATAAATATCCAAAAATTAAATAAACCATTTCATTCAACTCCGTGACAAGTCGGTAATCTCCGTAGCGAATCGTCGACACTCGTGTCTACATGTGATTACGTCACAGCAATCGTTGAACGTTCGGCTTTGCGGTATACATAACCGAAACACCAAATGAGAAATCGTATAATAATTGAAATTTCATTTCCGTTATTAATTTGTTTACTGATTTCATTTAATCATGGTAGATTGACAACAAACATTGGGCGGATGACATCAAAAAAACGCGTTAATGGAGGTTATTATAGGTGTACTGTTATTATAGAATGGTAATGTGTTGATGCCCCGTGCTGGTTCCATTAAAGAATCTGTTACTTGACTCATCAGTAGGCACGTTCGGGTAAGATCGGCTAACATCGGGTAACACTTTTAAGACGCCACTTTGTTATATCTTGTCTGTACCAGCAATAAAAATGTGGCCTAATTTGGCAGGAAATTGAATTATCCGATCTGTAGCCGATCTTACCCGAACGTACTATACCACATTTTCTTACGAATTAGGCGGAATAACACAGTTTCTTTATGTATGTCTATTAAATATATTTTGATAAATAAGATAATATTCCATGAAGAAGCAAAATCTTTCAAAAACATTATACACCATACTTCCCAGGCGCAACGACCGATAACGTAGAATTTATTATGCAAATAAAAACACATAGAACCCCCTAGAGTGGAGCATTTTCATATTATACGCCATTATCAAACACTGCTGCATCATTTATCTGTTATCTAAACGTGAAGTAACATATATGCAGTGATATTATAGACTCTAGATAGGTACATTTGCTTGGTTCTTCACACGAGTTCCCCTTGTCGTTAGAATGCAAAAAAACTAATTCCCAAACACGTTTGCCTTCGAATTACTATTATTGTTCCAACAGCTACACTTGAGAGCCAGTTTCCATCTATGTTTTGTGTGCTTACCACCTTCGGCCACATCATCACTTAGCATGGTGATATTGTGGTCAAACACAAGCTTATCCAGAATTTTAAAAAAATTACGTAACTTTGTTGCAGCCAGTTGCAATTAAAAATGAACTCCAAATCAATAGAAATAAATATATGATGGTAAAAAAGTTTCCATTCGTGATGAATTACTGTTTGTATACCTACCTATATTGTTACTAAAACATAAAAAAAACAGAAAACTCGAAAGTAATATAATTACATTTATATGTTTCAAATAGGTATACAGAATACATACCAACAGTAATATAAGTAAAGTGCGAAAATGCCTCCGTACGTAGTATATTACGAGAGCAGTAAACCAACGCGCTGTGGCGTCTGGAACGCAGTAATCGTAAAAGTTCACAACAGGTGAAAATGTCGTTGCGAGTGCTAAATTGGCAGACATCGTGTATGGCGCTTGCCTTGAATCGGTAAATAGGGGTGTGTGGGAGAAAAACTGAGTTTTATATACCTAGTCTATTTTTTATTTTAATTTTAAATAATGACATTTACGTTCCTGTTGTTGGTTTCCACTCGTGACTACGATCAATGCAAATTGATCGAAACGTGTCGGGTTAATCAAAAGAATGGAAGATATATGGTGAGGAAACCATAGCACGGTGGTAGGGTACTTTGTACCCGACTGGCTGGCTACCACCCTCAAGTTGAAAACCTGTCGCCAAGCACCTATCGGTGTGTTCCGACAGCTGCACTTGAGAGCCAGTTCCCATCTAGGCTTTGTGTGCTTACCACCTTCGTCCACATCATCACTTACCATGGTGAGATTGTGGTCAAACACAAGCTTATCCAGAATAAAAAAAATATATATATATATATGAGAAAAATTATTATTGGGTCCTTTACACAAAAAATACAAAAATGTTTATTTACTTTAAATGATTTTACAATTTTCAGTACAGTATTCGAAGCCTCCTTTTAAGTATGAAATACCTGTATTAGGAGGCATCACTCTTCCATATCATACTTTAATAATATTCTGTGCACTTATAGACATGTTATATTACTACAAATATCATTGTAAATACCTATTGTTTTTTTAATTCAAATAGTATGGATAAAAAGCCTGTAATATGTCCGTAAAATATTGCTTCTCTTGTGATTTTTACTCGTCCTTCGTTTTACCACATATTTTTTAAGACTGTCGGTCGACCCTTTTGCTGACTGAAAGGTTAAGTTCAAGGGAAATACGAAGTGGAAATGTTCCATGAAAGAACGGTCATGGTTATATTTGCACAGTATTCATATTAGTGTAATATTTAAATGCTTGTGTGGAATGTATACAATGTATGGAAATTTAAATAACCCAATGCTTAACGTACAACCAACCCGAATTACCGAGGGATCTTATTATTTCTCAGAATAAAAAGGTATCCAATGTTTTTCTCTAGTATGTGATCTACCTGTGTGCCATGTTTCATTAAAATCCGTTCAGCTGTTTTTGCGTGATTGAGCAACAAGCATCCAAACATACAAACTTTCACATTATCATATTAGTAGGATAAAAGTATAAAAATTATATCCTTATTGCAAATGCTGTCTATTCTAGTCTGTGTGATTTAAGAAACTATTAAAAATACAAAATAGCAGGTATCCTTTCGGGCTGGGTATCCATAGGATTCTGGTGATGCCTGAGCATCAGGTCAAGTTCTTTTTTTTTTTTCAAAATCATACTTTGGTAATATAAAGAAAGTCAGAAAAGCGTTGATGATCTTCAAAGGGCTGAGAAAATTTTCATGAAACAGCAACTGTGGATTAAGACACTTTTCAAACAAAAAAAATCTAATTCGAAATCGGTTCATCCGTTCAGGAACGGTTCAGGACCTATGATGCCACAGGCAGACACACATATAAACAGATGCACACTATAAACATACAACACCCCTCTTTTTCGTCGGGGTTAAAATCAAGCTAGGTTTTCGTAAATTAAAATTAAGATGAAATTGAACTTGGTCAGACAGAGGTGTAATCTCTAGATAAATCTCTTATGACCGGCGTTTCTTAAACTTGCTCTATTCGTGCTACTGCTATTTACCGCCCGCTATTTTAGCAGTAATTTAAAGTTGAAGTGCTTTATTTAGTGTGTGCTATTTCTTAGAAGCAAACTATACCTGACTGAAATCTTGGAAGTATTTATTTTAATTTACATTACAACATTTGTAACGAGTACTAGAAAGATTTACTGCATCTACTACGGATTTAGGATGTGGTGCATGTCGAGAGAGATAGCGTTTTTATTTGCACTATTTTTTTTGTATTAGTTTAGTATTCTAACTTACCAAACGATTTGGTATTTGTTTTATTTCATTTTTGATTTGTTATTAAATATTTAAAATGTATTATATATTTTTGTATTCTTTTTGTGAACTTTTGAGGCGTCGATAGCTCAGTTGTTGTAACGATGGCCATCGTGACAAAGGTCGTGGGCTCAAATACTACAATGAGGTTAAGCTTTCGGAGACGGAAATCATCGTCTGCCAGCTTGTCAGAAATCTGACTTGATTTGGACAATAAATAGCTAATAATCTCAGTGAATATCCGGTACCACTTATAACTCTAACCAACAAAAACATTGTACAACACAAAATTGGCTCAAATTATGACACACGGCGCCCGGCGTACGAAAGAAGTACTTATGCCATGAAAGTAACATTACTTAACGGGCGAATAAAAAAATCCAGACTCCTTTATAACTCAGCCTTTTTAGTAATGTCCTTAAAATTTGATGTGTAATAATATCTTTATTTATTAATGTTATACCTGATTTTGAGAACCGCTGTAAAATGTTTGACGGAATATAAATTCTTTGGGGTCACCCATTTGACTCTGATGCTATTTGAAATCTCTGAATTGAGACATTATGAAATAAGAAGTTTCTAGAGAGAATGGGCTAAATCCAGAACTAAAAAAAAGCTAAATTCAGTTTAAGCCCTGATAAGGCACTTATGAAGATCACAATTGACTCTACTAAAATTTCACAAACTAAGTGGTAGAGAAAAATTTTGAACGAAAAATAGAAAATTATGTACATACAATATTATATGTACGTACATACAATATTATATTGTACGTACACCAATATTATATAAAAATATATTTGCCTACAATTCTATATTACTAACACATAATCCACTTGCCCACAGTTTTAATGGTTCACTTGCAATAAAATATTTATACAATGTGTATTTTCTCAACTTGTTCAAACGAAATGTGCGGATGTAAGACAAAAAATTATCGATAAAAATCGAAAAAAAAAAGTTGATTATGTTAGCAATCTCAAAAACTAACGCAACTGATTTTTTTTTTAAATTAATATTTCACCTTTTGGGTTTTGTCATTGTTTCTTTTTAAGTAAACTATGTATTTTCTTCAAAGTAGTGTCATTAAAAAGCTAGAAAGGTAAAGGAAAAAATAAATTACTATATCGAACAGAAACCTGGTACAAAATAACAAAACTATTAAAAATTTGTAAAAAAAAACCGTTTTATTTTTCATTTATGATCCATATCTTTAAAACTGGGTCGTTGAGGTAGACTTTTTTGCATGTTTTATTAAATTTCATGATTTAATCTACAAACTCTAAAAAATATTTATGGTTCTATCTCTTTTCGTTGTTATGATAATCACCGCCAAAGATCAATGTAATGATCAAATGTGCAAAAAATTCTCGATAAAAATCACACATTTAGTTTGAACAAGTTAAGAAAATACACATTGATAGCTTACGTGCTTCTATATTACCTTATTACTTAGTCTATATAAATAAAAATGGATCTTCGAAATGTATGTACGCTCATAACTTTCGAATGACTGCACCAAATTGGATGATTATTTGTTTTATGTATTCGTTATTGTTAGGGCAAGGTTTGTATAAAATTAAAATTTACACGGAAACGCGGATCCCACGGGAACGCGGGTGAAACCGCGGGAACAGCTAGTTGTAAATAAAAACAAATAAACGTTTACGTCTAATTGCTATATTTAGTATTATATATCTTTAACAGTATGTATCTCGCCTAGGTTATTAACTGACGACGTTTCTCGATAATTTCTGTCTGGCACAACCCAGGATAACTACGTGAAAATAACTAGATTACCGGCCTAACTTGTCCATACGTACTTGCAGATTCGCTAACTTGTTATACCTACTGCTGCGTGAAATGTTACAAACTAATAATACCTGTAGTATAATATAATAACATAGTATATCTCAGTATATGTGTATAGTACCTATACTAGTTTTCCGGCTTCGTCCGTATTTCGTAGGAAATTAAAATAATATTCCTATGTGAAATAATTTTCAAAATCGTTGAAATATTTTTTGAGTTTATCTTTTACAAACATTCAAATATTTTTGTAATATTAGTTTAAATAGGTATATAATATAGGTACTCTGACTAAAAGCTGTTAATATAGCTTATTTTAAGATACCCGTTTAGTTGAGGTTACGTATAATATTACGTTAGCTTAATAGATCCTAAAAAAATATGACTAAAGAATTTTCAAAATCTATTAGTTAAAATGTCTAAACGAAATAAAAAACATACTTAAACCTTAATAGGCTTTTCATATTTTCCAATAAAGGAGTCAAATTTGATTACGCTTCACAAAATATCATTTGGTGCGCCGAAGCGTGTGGCTTATAAAACATTGAAAAAAATGGTGGTACAAATATCTACCTGAAAAGTCGATCGCATGCTCATCTGAATTCTGAATATCTATGAAATTGGAGAGAAAAATCCGGACGCGATCCTTTTGTGTATTCTTTGTTGTTTTGGACGGAAGTCCTATTTCGAAGTTTTTCGTAGTTATCTATAGTATTTCGATTCTGTTTTACTATTTGATTTGTTCTCTATATGTATACGTAAACAGTGTAATACAATTTTGAACCTAGTTTCAGTGACATTTTTTGGGAAATAGAAACGGCAGAAAACATTTTCTTTTTTTTTTCAATTTTGATTCTATCGGTAAATAAGATTTCATCCATTAGAATTATTACATACGCCTACTGTCATTAAGTATTAGATATCAATCCGGTAAGCGCTGATACAAAGTATTTTTATTTTCCAAATTTAGATTCTGATATAATATACATACTGTCAGTGTAGTGTACGTACACTGACATTCATTAGGTAGATATACGAGGCGACAAGGCGGCTTATCACGTTTCTTATTGAAGGCCACAGTTCAAGGAGATACAGCAACTCAACTCTATTAAAAAAGGTGAATTACAGATGTTTGCTGAGGAACAAACCGTCATCTGCATTATATTCTTAATTAAATGCTATTTGGTAAGCCCAAAATTGGACTGACGGTTCGTGTAATTTGGTTTGTTTTCAGTTTTTCTTAATTGCCCTTGTCTAGTTAAAGATATGCTACTTTAAACATAAAAAATAAATTGATATTTGTTTGATATTCACCCCAAGTAGGTAAAAAACAAAAAAAATATAAAACAAGTTGCTAAGAAAATACAATAAAGTTTAAAATTATAGAGTTGAATTACTGTCTATAAATCTACTGTGTTATGATGGATGTTATAAGACGATGTTGCTAAAAAATAACAAGAGGATTACGCGATAAAAAAGCCTATGAAAATAAATTAAAAAAGAGCTTTATATTTCGGATGTAAAGTATATAAAAATATTTTTCTCTCAAATTGCAAGAACATTCGTAGAATTTAGACATCAATAAACGAAATATTATTAAAAACGGCTATAATGGCAACAATATAAACGGCACATAGGTTTTTATTGTAATATTAATCATTTGGACTTTATAAAAAGCATCTTCATTTTTACACTTTCATCTGACTATGTCGGTTTTTTTCAACATCGATACAGGATAAAATTATTAGGATTAAAATTGCAGCGTCCATTTACGGATAACATATCATTAATAGAGAGATCAGTTGAGAATGTGAAAGCATTACATTTAAAAACAGTCATGACTAAAATATTTTGCTCAGCGCTGGTATCTTTTGGGAGCTGAAATTGAGAACCTAATATAATCTTGCACCAAACACTATCTATACAATAATTTCAGCAATTTTTCTCTTAGACTTTGTTTCACACATCACTGGTCATTCAATTGACGTGCATATTATGAGTATAAACGTCAATCCATATAATCCCAAGTGCTACTCGACGCGTAGTTGAGTTCAAGTAACTAATTAAAATTTATAATGCGTTGTCGTATGCTACCGGGCGCACCGGCACGCACTCACGCGTCGAGTAGTACCTAGTTGGGATTATAAGACTTAACGCTTAGCACTTAACGTGTTGGTCAAGCGCATCTTAATCAATTGTGAGAAAGCCAACTTATCGTCTTCGGTTTTCCCTGAAATAATAGAAAACTAACATACACATATACTGAGATTCTCTATTGAAAAACTGTAATGGAATCTTTTAAGCCATCTAAAATGTTACAGAAATGTATCTTGTCTATGGGATATTGTCAAAGTACTTTTTCAATTTAAATATAAAGCAAAGCAAACTCCAGAAGTAATCCTACACGATTTACGATCAGGTTTTAATTTAAACCTACGCCTTAACATTTTGTTCAGATTTTTCCAGCGAATTGTAAACCAATAAAAGCTTTTTTTATATTTTAAACTGTCAAGTATTTCGACGTCCCTAATAAAATATCACAAGGCTCTTATTAATCACTTCCTGTAGGCTCGCGGGATTTCTTTTTTCTCTGACCGCAGGATAATAATAAATTTTGCTAATTTGCATTTCATTTTGGCGCAATTTCTCGGTTCGCTTGCCTGATACACCACTGGGTAATTCTCGGCTCGTTACGTTTCGGCAATATAAATTAGTGTGCTGGACAGCAATGTATTTTAATTTGTAGGATTTCTTAAGGCTCTTTTACACTGCTTGTGTAACCGATACCCGACGGCTATCCGGTATTAAACCGGATAATCTGATACCGGAATAGATTATGGCGCTAATTTAAAATGTTGGTTCATATGACTTGTACTTTAATTTTAAATAAATTAAACTCTTCACACACATTCATGCATCGAGAATTAGGTCCGGACATGATAATTTAAGTTTGCTATTCATAATTATGTTCGTTAAATACTGTAGATGTATCTAATATAAAAATTATATCACTGAAAGTGTTATGGTTTATTTAGAAAATTTTATAAAAACATCCCTATTCTAGTTTAAATAAAGTATTAACATAAACGAAGGATATCGTCAGGTCGGTAATAGGTTGTCCACAACGGCACATTGTCATGTCGCTTCTCATGGGAGTCACTATTAACATATAAATTACACTCTTGTCACGGGTTTACTAGAAGCTGTTGTTGTTTACTCGTCACTACGGTATAATAGTAGCATAGTAAGCTATCGTTCGATTATATTCTTTAAATAAAATGCAATGCCGCTTCTAAGGCACACTAATGATGATTATTACACATGTTTTGATGTTACGCAAATGCAGATAAATTTAAAAAAAACTTTAGAAAAGTGTGATGCAGCTGTTATGGGGCCAAAGGATTATTAAAAGTGGTAATCAGTGTTTATTCTATCTAAAACTTAACATTGCCAATCATAAATAGACCTCTAATAAAATTGCCTCGTCATTTCTCGTTCGTCACATCACACATAAAAATCACAAATCAAACCCCAAAAATGAACGCTTACGGGAATCAGCGAGTATTCCTGACCGGTTGCCGTTCCGTTCAGAGTCGATCGAACTCATCAATCATTAGTCCTTTGGTAGGGCTGATAGATGTAGCCCCGGCGAGATTGTGCCGCCCTTCCTTGACGTATCAATTTATAAGACGAAGAATGAACTGTCTATCCCCGGACGGATTAGTGTTAAACATTCACGAGCTACGCGGCGGATATTCGTCCGGAATTACGGTATGATAGAATAGGTCAAGTGTAAAGGTTCTTTAACATTTTTTTTGCAATTGGAACAATTTGAATTTGGTACTTTGAAATTATGTTATTATCCTACCGATATTATAAATGTGAAAGTATGTTTGGATGTATGTGAGGATGTTTGTTACTCTTTCACGCAAAAACGGCTGAACGGATTTTAATGAAACTTGGCACCCAGGTAGTTCATATCCTGGTATAACACATAAGATACTTTTTATCCCGTGAATAGATAAGATCCCACGGAAACGCGGTTTTTATATTAGAGTGATGTTTTCAAACAATCTGCTTTTTTCCTATTATGCTATTTATCTTATTCCGAGACAAGAACTTAATCAATTCAATTGGACTTATTCCTAATCTATTGAGTATAAAGATAAAAATCACTTTCTAAATCCAGAACTAAATACCAATAGGGATAAAGTCCGTAGCAAAGCCGGCTGTGTCATCATAAGTTAACAATATTGTTGTATCGTGTCACCCGTCAAAAGCTTACGTTAGGTTACCCCAAATCGAACTATGCATCAATCATAGCGACATACCATCCCGGGGCACAACACAAATAAAAGATTCAACTGTGATATATTACGACAGAACAATTTGTTCTATGGGACTTTAAAAACTATGTTAAAGCTATGCGTAATTTGTACATCAAATAAAGTCAAAACCATTTATTCAGTTTAGGCCCTAGAAGGGCACTTATGAAGGTCGAATTACAGAAGTTACCACCGGTTCGGAATCGGAAGTCAGCCAGGCAATAAAAATGCTGCAACGTTGTTTTTTTATACCACAAATGACGATCAGCAAGGCGCCGAAGCGTATAGACATTGGAAATACCAGCGGGATGGCCGATATGTTGTACACCTTATTACAATGCCTTAATGGCAACTGGTTTTCGAGTGCAACTGCCGGAACACGCCAACAGGTGCTTGACGACAGATTTTCAACTTGAGGGTGGCCGTATGAACTACTAAGTTAAAGAGCTTATGGCCAATACTTTTAATTAGGAATGTTTGAATTTTACTTACCAACATAGTGCATTTTAATAGACATGAAAATAATAAGAAAACTAATGAAATTGTATTTAATTAATTAATAGAACAATAAAGTTTGATACCCGCTAAAAGCAAGTTTAATATAAATATCAAATCTAAACTAATTTGATTTTCAGTAACTTGTATTATATTTAAATTCTTGCTTGATAATCTAACCTTACTGAGAATGCCAGACTAAATAAACAATTTGTAAGGATCAAGCCTCCATAAATTATATAAAAAATACGAAGAATAATAATGTTACAAAGTATTGGGCTCAGCGAAACAACAGAAATGAATCATATTTTGGATTCAGTTATTAAAAGTCTCTTTAAAATTACAATCTACAAAATAAAGAAAACACCATCTTCTAATAACAATATTATCAAACCTAACCACATCCCCATACCTGAAAGTTTCCGAGTCCTGACGAAACGCGTACAAAATGGCCGCAGCTTGCTCACAACTATGTGCGGTGAGTAATATCGAAACTGTTTATGAGGGAATCGTGGTCAATAACTTTGTTCACCTTCGCCGTGATAGAAACAGCTACAACGCATGGGAATATAGAATACGTATATTTTATAGGACAGGCCCGTAATAACTTGCGAGAGGTTGATATATAAATTGTTATATAGGATGGTGCTCTGAAAAACGGTTATGTGTTTATGGAGGAGCGAGGTATTAGACTCCTCCATTGAAAAGGGAAGATCTTCCGCCAGGCTAGGTCATCGTGCCTGGGGACCGCGGTCCAACTGTTGATGTTGGAATCTTGTATATATGCAGATCGCATGGAAAACTTCGTAAGCGCGATGTAGGTTATTGGAGCGCCATCTATCTAGGAGTCGTGCGAACTATATCTATTTGTAGATAGATGTCGCTACATGTTTGTTTATTTTTTATGAACATAGATGGGGTTCTTCATGAAGTTTTTGCAGGGTCTACAATGTTGGAGTGATACTTCAGATGTTGCAAGCGACTGTAGGCCAGAGAGTACCTACCCATTTTTCGATTCCGTAACCGCTTACCATCAGGCGGGCAATATTGGTACTGGTGTTGTCTGCCACCTTGGTGGTTATAAAATATTTAACAGAATTCACTACCGCAAACTGTCTTGGAGTCATCGTCATTCAATCGAAAATCAGAGTTATCTAGAGTATTTCAATTCAATTTAAACATCGTAATCTTTATGCACTAAGCTAGTAACTGTCACTTACTTATTCAGTAGTAGTATCTCATCTGTTAAAAGCGCTGAGCCCATTCCCACGTCATCGTTTTGAATCCGCTCCATTAGCTCTTGCAATAGTGTTGCCTAAAAATTTATAGATATCGATTAATTCAGAAATCCTGTTAATTTTTTTTCTTTCATTACCTTGTTAATCTAGATCTTCGAATATTTTTTTAAATTCATATGTTGATGTAGTACTGTTTGAGTACCTACCTACTCTAACAATATGACTTATGTTAACATCTACAACCATTGTTTTATTCTTATCTGTATCATTTACTAGCTGTTAAATTAATTTGTCGCTAAATTAAGTTGATAAAAAGTAGCCTATGTGCTATTCCAGAGTATAATCCATCTCCATGCCAAATTTCATCCCGATCCATTCAGTCGTTCTGGCGTAAATCAGTAACAAACATACATCCATCCAAACTTTCACATTTATAATAGTAGTAGGATTACCTAAGTTACTAATCTTGAAGTAGTTCTTTTGAAGGATCATCCTTTTCATATCACAAATTAAATCCTTACTTATTGACATACATCATAATATTTTATAGTTTATCGATATTGCATATTTCAGAAGTCCGCAGAAGCCCACATTGATTGATTCACTGGCGCATACTAAACGAGCTCGTACCAAGTGGGTGTAGAGTTTACATTAGCTGTATGAAGGCTGTATGTAACCGTCAATATCATACAGTTTGTGGTATGTTGCTTGTGTAACTTCAGTTTTGACCTTTATATGTATCCTCATAGGGCCTAAACTGAGTAAATGGCTTTGAGTTATTTTAATCGTACCGATACTATGATAGCGTTTGGTGAATCGCAGTTTCTTGAACTTGGAACATACGTTTTGGCTCATATTTAACATGTTTTTATATTCTACACTTTTAAATATGGAATGCGTTTAAAGACTTTACGGAGTAATTTAAACAAACTTATACTTACTTAATAAACATCAGAGACTTGGAAGACATTTTTTTTTTCATCTCTTGGCTTGAATCTTTTCTTTTCAAACCAGGTATTCTAAAATTAATAGTTCAATCACAAACCTACAGACAATACTAGTATTAACAAAATCTGCCGTTAGATTCAACAATAGCTTAATAGGCGGTCTTTGAAATTTTACTTCCTCAATCTGCCATCGTTTCCCGTCTCTATTGTATAGAAAACAAAAGGATTTCGTTAGACAACTGGATCAGCTAAGGGGGACGTAAAAAATGTTTAGTGATTTTCATGATCTAAATCTTATATTACTATATTTGGTCGATAATTTTTGTGAGATATTTATATTGCGAATATCATTTTAGGATGGTTTTTTATATGGAGAAGAAGTGTTAAATAAAGTAAAGAAATGAATATCTATTCATAAGAAAATTGTCTGAATAAGGATGCGCGCTTGTTTTGTTGTCAAAGCATAATTTATCATACGAATAAATTTACGTTCCAGGCGATTCGAAAGTAGAACGTCAAATCTGTCGACCCCAAATTGCGAAAGTATGACGCCAAACATTATTCAATTGATATTACAAACTCCCACGCGACGCAACCGAAACAACTTGAAAAAGACAAATGAAAATTACTTGTTCTCCATAAAGTTACAAGTTGTATTTTTAACGCTGAAAAACGTATTAGAACTGGGAAAAATTAAAAAACAAAAAGGAACAAAAACCTCTTAAGACAATACACGGAATGTAACAGGGGCGGATAATTGTTTTCTTGATTAATTCAGAAATAAGGAAATGTTACGTTCCCTAGACACAACACTCCGTCTGTTTCTACACGATAGATAATTAAAGATGAGATAGCGTTGATTATAGTAAATATTTTAACTTCATTCATTTAACTTCTAAATCTCATGAAGGCTTTTTATCCAAATTCTACATAGACCAATAATATAATAAATTAAAGCAGGTATATATACAGTAGTATATTAATAGCAACCAATCATTCGATACCGTGTTATTCTGGTATTTATTTACAATCACCTTGAAAGCTAGTTAATGATTTTTTCCACGACGCATACAACTTTCATGGGAAACTCCATTAAATTTTGTGAAACTAAATAATGCCACACAATTCTACGTACATATTATGTGTTATTATGCATGGTGGGAGGGTAGTATTCAAATGTCGGCGAATACGAATGCTTCCTACCTAACTCATTATAGTTAAAATATGCTATGTAGTGCTTCAGTTCATTTGTACTTTCACACAACCCCAGGAAATATAGAATATTTTATATTAATCGACATTATATCACTGTGTAGTCCTAGAAAATAAGTGATTCGTATATTTATATTTTCGCCACACAATATATTCCCACTCCTCTAATTATATCCTCGGATTCTCCAGCTTGAGTTTCAAATTACTGGCGGTTTAATATTCGCATCATCTGTTGAAGTCATGTTTCCATTATTCTAGTAGGTTTATTAACATTGAGCATTTCTCTGTGCATATAATTTTATTGAGTGCTCTGTGCACTGCTGTAGGGGAGACTAGATTACGACCATGAATGGTGCGCTCCACGGCTTTTAAATAATACCTGCATATTGTTGCTAACAGGTTGCAGTAAGTTGGGTTCGTTTAGTATGCTTGTTCCTTTAATACGCTCTTACAGCGGCTTTTAGATTGAAACTACTTGCAGTAAATCCTTATGTATTTACTTCGTCTAATTTTTGATGGATATGTATGAGTTAAATAGGTCACTCGCTCTTTAAATTGCTAGGTATGAACACTAACTGATATGACTCGCGGGTTTCATTCCCACTCAGGGCAGGTAGAAGAAGATGATCTTAATTCATCCATGAATTTGAACCTGCCTACTAACAATCATAATTATTTCATCGCCATCATGTTATGGCCTGTTGAATATATGATTTCCATGATGAAAGGTCCTTAATCTTTTCCTCTCCCGACTACTATGATCAAATCAATCGATCTGATGTCGTATAATGTCACAAAAAAAAGAGAATGAATCAATTTACATAAATTTTATTTTTTCCCCGCATCCGATCCCAAAAACATAGCAAACAATTAAAGCAAAAGTACCGGTTCAAGCGCACCAACCAACAGTCACTCTGTCCGGGTATGTTTGCAGAATAAACAAGCACACGTTTCGTGGCATCCGTGTCCGATTCCGAGGAAGGGTTGTGCCCCAACTGCGTACAAATGAGGGTCTAATTGTGTGGAGTTCCGCATCTATTGACTCCCGTTCCCGTACCGAGTGTGTTGATTTGTGTATCGGGTAATGTTTATTACACTCGAATCTTTTGAGGGTTTCGTGTTCGGATTCCTTTATTTATGTTGTGTTGTCGTGCGTTTCTTTTGATTATAGTCTACACAGACCCCTATTTTCATCTTATCTATTGAGTAAATTAAGTTCTCTCTAATCTCTTTCAACTTCTCAATATACAACTGCAATTTATTTAAAGTTATTTATGAAGCATCTGCCTGTTCTTTGGTTCTAACTAGCCGCATTGTTAAAAAAATCGTGTGGCATCTTGCTTATATTTAGTAGGGTTTATGAAAAATACCACGAGAATGTTGTTCCTTTATCATATGTGGTTTGCCTCCATACGTAACATGCTCAGCTTAAGTACAAAGAAATAAGACCCACAAAAACCTCTCGGAACTTTATTGTACAAGTTTCTAGGTTCTGAACCTTTTCTTTTATGTAATACAGAAAAACTAACAAAGCATAACAAAATATAGACGTGTATTGAATGTTAGATCAGGAATAGTTTCAGAATTCATCCAAAAAATCTAAGCCACGTTTTTATAGGATAGTTTTGATGCAAATGTTTTTATTTATTTCTCTCTTCTACAGAGTTTTATGGAAATATTATTTTGGTCAAAAATATTTTCGTAAAATCGACTCCCATAGTAAGTTTGAGCTGTGTATTTTATTCTACCCATCCGAACAAAAAAATCTTCGATCTAGAACCTATTTCCATGTGTTTCAGCTACTGTAGGTACTGCAGAGGCAGAAGCACCTTTAAAAGATATATTTTCCTACTCACATTCGCTGGCGATATGGAGGACCTCCAAGATATAGTAACAGTTTGAAGTAAGATTCTTAATAATTTAAATTAAAGGCACTTCAAACAGGTGTTGTGTCCAAAAGCAACGGTCAGTTTCATACATTGCTGATCACCTGTGCACGTCCCGATCCGGTTTGGTACAATTCCAACCAATTCCCAACGCTCGATGTAATTGTTTGTTTTCCACTACACGTCGGCTTTTGTCGACCTTTGTTACCTTTGTTGCTATACAGAATAGTCAATACTTGTCTAATAATCTGTAACAATCGTGGATTAGCGGATCGTGACTCGACTCCGTACACATTTCCTCTTTTGTTGTCTGAACTATTCACTTGGATAGTTAAGGGGTTGGGTTATCGGCGTTTTTATGTTATTTTTATGTTATTTCATCCGTATGATTACAGCCCCAGTTAATATTGTTTGATGATTACGTTGGTGTAACGTGCAACGTAATTTGGACCTTATCGCCTATTACAATTGGGTTGTAGATTTTTATGTTATATCACGATTATTATCGCATTCATAGTTACCGTTCGAATAAATGGGCTATTTTGTTGTATTTATTATTAAAATATATTTTTGTGTTGGTTTTGCCCCAAGTGGGCTTAAGCTGGTATTCTGTTCATATCTAAAATTGTTTGTTTTCGTTCACTGATTGTTGTTGCTCCTATTATTTTATTTACCAATTTAAAATCATGATTAAAATAAAGTAAGCTGAGGAACAAAACTTATGTGTTCATAAGAGATAACTATTTTCTCATTTAGATTCAAATCTCTGAAATCTGAAAACAATGTGAAAACAATCAAAACCCTTGCCAATAAAACCTTAAAGCTAGCCTTAACATTGATACCATGAAAACCTATAATGACTTCATTAATAACAAAGTAAGGCATAACGATGAACAAAATACCCTTAGTAAGTGGTCGTGCGAAGGGAAATTGCATTAAGGCATGGAACGGGCAGGCGACCGCGGCCGAGCATCCATTCCAGTTTATTGTTACTTTAATGGCTAGATTGTTCTATTTAAATGTAGATTTAAATTCTGGACTTACGTTATTTTTTGATTTGCAAATCACAGTTATATAGGCGGGCAAAAATTGTAACATAATGCCAAAATCAAGCCCGATCATTATTTGTATTGAAGATACAAAACATCAAGTGAAATAGGTAAGCTTAGACCATGTTTTATCATAAAGAAAACGACCTTTCCAAACAGATAAATGTCCCATGATAAAATCCCTGTTTCTAAATCGCAAACTCGGTTCTACCTTTAACACTACTTGGTTTTATCAAACTAATCTCTGACGGTCTATCAAATTAACATAGGTAGTCGTATGTTGCGTTTGAGCATTTTACGTAGATTTTTTTAAGTCCACTGCTTTTACGACCGAACATAAAACTGAACGATTGTTCAATAGATGCCAAGTACCAACCACGTGGTCTCGTTACAATCCAGCTTGGAAATCGACGATGTGTAACTTTTTGGTTTTTGATGTCTAAAATGAGTTTCCGCACGATTATTTTGTAATCGTTAAGTGTGTCCAGGCGATTATTTCGTAACTATTACAGATATCCAAAAAATTTAAACTGATATCGAAAGTACGTTACCTAATCAGTAAAATGACATCAATTTTTTTTTAAATCAAACTAGAAGTATCAAAAATTTTGACATTAAACGCTCCCATACATTTAGTATGGGATTAGTAGAAAGGTTTCAGTTTCCTTATTTTAAAAAAGTTATTTTAGGTTACTACTGATATTAAAGGAAACTGTTTATTAACCTAACAAAGTATTAAAACTAGATTTTAATTGAATAACATTTATTTCTTAGTAAATACAATTTTTTTTTTCAAAGCAGATTTTTGCAGTGTATTCATTTTCAAATGAATGCGATTTTGAAACAAGGTTTATGACTAATATGAAGTGGTAAGATAATTAATATACATGTATATCTACTTGAAAGTCATTATTATCATAATATCATACGTAATCATAAAATGAGATTAAGGTAAATTGAGTACTAAACCACTTAAAATAAGGAAAATAAAACCTTTCTACTAATCTCGTACTCAATGTATGGGAGTGTTTAATGTCAAAATTTTGGATACTTCTCGTTTGATTAAAAAAAAACTTATTGATTTCATTTTAATGATTAGGTAACGTACTTTCGATATCAGTTTAAAGTTTTTTGATATCTGTAATAGTTACGGAATAATCACCTGGACACACTTAACGATTACACCCTGTATAGGTATTATAATTCTTCGTACTCGTATAGTTATACTTAAAGGACAAACAGAAATCATTTTTACGTTCCGAAAATAGCTAGTTAGTATTTTTTTATTATTTCTTTATCTTTTTTCATATTTCTATACCTGCATTTCAACATTATTGCGATTTAAGTCATTACCCAAATTCCAACCTAAAAGTATTTCGACCCACAAAGAGCTGGTAAACTCGTTCAATATCATGAACTTTAATGAAACAATGCTCTCACCCATTACGATTCATTCCTCCTCCATACGTGTTTTTTCTCGAACTAGGACTATAACGAACGGTCGTAAATGGAATAGCCTCAGAAATGGCCGACCAAAGTTACCTTACGGACTTCCGATGGGCCGATTCTGGATAAAAACCGCGATTTTGCTGAGGATATTACATTTGAAGTACAAATACGAACCTATTGAAACATTGGCTCCTTGTAACTTATTAATGGATATCGGCTTAAATTATTAATAACACTACCAATATTTAGTTGAAGCAACTAAAGTTACCACTGAGACGGTAGTAAACTAAAAAAACCTAAATAAAATAGAAAATTGTTACTTAACATGTGTCTGAAAAATGTCGATAAACTTCCTAGTTAAATATAATTCATAAACTGTACACATGGATATACGGATATTTATGGATAAACGGGTAGAGGAAGACCAACGATGGGATGGGTTGTGTGAGAGATGATATGAGTAAGAAAGGAGTGAATTCCGATATGACGGATAGAAGGGCCGAATGGAAGAAAAATGCACATTGCGCCGACCCCAAATAATTTGGAACAGAGCAGGCAGATGATGACGTGATGATGATTTGTATACATGTAATAAAATATTACACATTTTACTCAAGTTCTTTTTTAATCAGTTCTGTCGTCGTTCAAACATTAAATTTGGTGTTTATTTCAATCTATCTCCATTTTAATTTCCACCCAGTAATCGAGATCCTTCAGCTTAACTTCCGTATGTGAATAAATACCTCGCCTTGCGGTAATTGATTCTCTAAATATTAGTTTGCGTGCTACAGTTTGTTTTTCACCACTCATTTTATATTTTACTTGGAAATTTTCCGCCAACATGGGCTCGGATTACGCCCAATCTATTATTTTGGCCTAATGTCGAACGGTTGAATTGGGGTTTCATGGAATTTATTTATTATACTAAATCATTTTCATTTCATTAAAATATTTTGATTGAGGAGAAACACCTCTGGTATTTTAGTTATTCGATGGAATTATAAATTTTGGGTACTGACATTGTCAGACAAAATAAATCCTGATACTATTTTGTTACGGACGTAGATAGATTTTTGAAAATAAATAACGCGAAATAAAGCAAAGAAAGAAACAGAAACACTTTTTTTTTGACAGGCACCCAATAAAAAATAACAACTCAAAAGGTGTGCTTCAAGGTGTTTTGCTGATTTAGGCGCTTCTCACATTGCCCGTATGACAGAGTGTCCTGTTTGCTGGGTGACGATGCTTCTTACGTTGATGCATACACTTTAATATCAACTAGGTATAATACTTACCTACAATGCTTCTTGACACCAAGCTCCTGCGTGCGGGGGGTTGTTCACACCGCCTTATATAGCAGAAGTTTTTCTGTGAAACCACATTTTAAGGCGATTTTCAGTTTATTTTACTTCGTACCTAATATTTACCTAAATACCGTAAATTACCTATTTTTTAGGATTCAAACGATTTTGTCAACAATTTATAACCATCAAAATCCTACAACAATCGACACGGCCATTTCACAAAATTCCTATACGTGACAGTGTTGAACAATTTCTAGGAATTCCGGTGATTAAGTACAACTGAGGAAAAACAAGCGTGTACACACGAGTAAAAATGTGTAAAAGAGTTGGTGCGGTTTTTTTACCGACATTCGTCTGAGTGAGTTATTGTTGACTCAAGTATGCAAGAGGCTTGTAAAATGCATTATTATTTGTTCGGTCCTTTTTGGTCTGCAGTAAATGGGAGTTTGTTAGTTTTAATCGTGGGTAACACCGTCAATCATTATTTAATTAAGCACGATTTATTTATAATCCACGTTTTACATGATTTACCTGGGAATGTTGATCTAATACGCAAATTAATTTACAAACGCAGAACAGTAAAAAAAATTCATACCTATATTCAACATAAGTTTTCGGGTAACCTTTGTATAACATGTATCGTCAAAGTACCAAATTCGAACCACAAAAGAATATATATACTTACTGGAGCTTTATATTTGATATATTTACATAAACAAACTCATATTTTCTTATTTAGTAATGTAAAAATCGCTAACAATGGTCACTGACCAATCAATTTGCTTTGAAAAGAAATGTATACCCGCAGGGAATCGAAGCCCCTCAAATCCATTACGTAGTTTTACAAGGAAATGTACTATCAAGTTTTATATCCATTTGACTTCCCCATTTGTTTTTTGAAAGATCATCCATTATTGGGATAAAAGGTTTGTGATCTTGTCTCTGCGTGGTAAAAGCATCAGTTTTGTTTTTTCTTTTTCTTTCGGTCGGTAACTCTATCGCTTGAAACTATAGTACTGTAATGAATGGATTAATAGCAAAGGAATGGAAAACATTATTAAATGTTAGGGTTTTTTCTTTGAAATAGTGTTTTAAAACCATTCAATAAGAATCGTCATTATTGTACCTACCCAATTACCTCATTTTGTTCTGTCATTGTTTCAGTAGGATGCTTCAAGCTGCATTTGTAGTGAATTGTTTTAAATGTTTTTTTTTTATAAATACTTTC
Source organism: Ochropacha duplaris (assembly GCA_951361185.1). Lineage (NCBI taxonomy): Eukaryota > Metazoa > Arthropoda > Insecta > Lepidoptera > Drepanidae > Ochropacha > Ochropacha duplaris. The sequence goes on along the minus strand of OX592702.1, from coordinate 9,657,271 downwards.
TAACAAACTTTCAGAAATTAGTTTTGTTCTGCCAGTTTGTGGAGATTTCATTCTTGTAGGTATATTATTCTTATTAAGATTTCGCTCGTTAAATATCTATCTTTACAAATACTTGTCTTAACTTACTGATTTCATCAACTATCTACGCACTGCTTGGTTAGAACTAAGATAAATGTAGCACAACATGTGTGCATAATTTCAATTAGGGAGAGCAGAAAGCTAGTAACTTTACATGTAGTATTATATTAGGCGTATACGTATACATAGGCTACTTCAGTAGCCTTGTAGTTATTAATGTTGATTTTTCTTTCTCAAAATGATTATTTATCTTAACTTAAATAATGCAGGGCCAGCTGCAGTGCTTGCACGAAGAAACAAATAAAGAAATACCCATGTTATCTTTAGGTGCCTCTTAAAACAACGAAGATGTGCAATCAGCTCTACATATTCATAACCTGTCAAAAAAGAACACTTTAGAATTGAATTTGAAATTGACGAAAACACCTATAAATTTCACCCGCAGGATATTTATTTTCTCTTTAGCTATGTACCTACACACATTAGTAACTTATATTTGGTACATCAAATGCTGATAATGATTTTGAAAGGAATGTTTATTATTTAAAAAGTGTACTTGACGGTCCATTAGTCCTATTATTCGTCGAGCTCGTAAAATACAATCTCTATGTGTCAGTTAATGCATGCGTTTGACTGCCAATTATCCTAATGAATAGTGTTCGCGCTGCGTGCTTTACTTTATTGCGTCCAAATACTGTATATTCGCCTGTGATATTCGCTTTGGATAGACGCAAATATATTGTAGACACGTATGCATGTGCCTTGTAAATATAACTTGTTTAATATGGTACACATAATTAAGTAAATGTAACATAATATATATGTTGCTAGTTTGTTTGCGATATAAACAGCTCTGTTAGCTCTCCACTGGCGTACCTATGATTACTTAAAATTAACAAATGCACACACAAAATAATGTTTACGTTAACAATGTTTAGCATTGTTTTGTTTGAATAAAGCAGCAAAATAAAATATAGTTTTGCCAACATTTTGGCGCCCAACGTGGGACTACGTTTTATGTTTAAGGCGATGATAGCTCAGTGGTAGTGACATCGGATACCGCGGCGAAAGTCGTGGGTTCGAATCCTACAATGAGCTTGAGCTTTCGGTGAAGGAAAACATCGTGAGGAAACCATAGCACGGTGGTAGGGCACTTTGTAGTACCCGACTGGCTGGCTACCACCCTCAAGTTGAAAATCTGTCGCCAAGCACCTTTCGGTATGTTCCGACAGTTGCACTTGAGAGCCAGTTCCCATCCAGGCTTTGTGTGCCTCCTTCGGCCACATCATCACTTACCATGGTGAGATTGTGGTCAAACACAAGCTTATCCAGAATTTAAAAAAAATGTAAGTATGGAGCAAAATTGTATTATTTTTATACCATATAGCAAACACAAAACAAGTAAATAAAAAAAGTTGTATTTTCCTGAGATTAATATTTTTATTTATGTTGATGATGAAAATATTTGCAAAAATAAACTACAAAATTTTTCTAATGGATTATACAAGTATGCTCGTATATATCGTTTAAAATCAAAAATAAAATCTGGATCTCACATGCAAAGTATTTCGACCTTATTTCATAGTTTTACGATCGATTGTAATATTTTATGTAACGCCATAAAAGTGTCCTGAATTATATGAAAAAATGATAGAGTTGTTGTTATTTAGCATAGATCATTGAGAAAACTTTTGCATAAAACAATGTAATATTTATATAGTTGTTTTCTACTACTAATTTCGTTAATGTCAATGTAATGTCACTCTATCACACTTTTTTACGCATATTGTAGTCACGCTCTTACCTTTGCCTGAAGAAAATACGATATTCGATTATTATATATTACATTTCTGATTCCACGAAACATTGTGGCTAAAGCGTCAAAACGTACAGCCTCAAAAGACAATACTAACCTCTCAGTCAAAGGTAAAGAAAGAAAACGAATCTAATAAACATAGGTCCGTATCCATTCCGTTTGTTGGCTACACATCCAGCCTTTAAGGAGCTTCTAAATATCCTTGGTGGTCCCTTAGTTAGAGACTTTCGATATGATTTGCGGGGTGCACGACAGATCATGTAAAATTGGTTTTTGTGCACGTCCAATTCTCCGGAATGGAAGGGTACGCCCCTGGGACCGGCTTTCACAATAGACCTTTTCGAATGAGAGCCATTAATTCGCATCTTTGTTTTATAAAAGCCCAAAGTGACGCGAATTGACGTTATGTGAGCTCATTTAACGATCATTCACTTCGGAATGCTTTTTGGGTGGTGTCGGTTAAGCTTTGTCAGGCATTTTTCATGGATTTAGTAAATCTGAATGGCATTTATATAACATTGTTGATTAGCCATTTGAAAAGGGGCAGTGGAATCAATCGATTTTTTTAATAGAACCTGTAGACGTGTTGCCTTTGTAAAAGTTTGTTGACATTTAACAAATGATGTATTTACAAATTAAATTATTAGGGGCATTTACCTCTGAAAAGTTGATAATGCGACAACATCAACAGTAATTGTTGGTTAATATTTTTGGGTGGAATTTCACACTTGAATATTAAACAAGTATCATGAATATTTCCACACACTATTGGGGTTAGTGCAACCAATTCTGAATGCTCAAAAAAAGCTTGTTTGGGAAAAAGGATTTTTGTCTGTTACATGATAGCAATCAGCTACAAAACGGCTCAACAGAATTGTATGAAACTTAGCCCAGATATATAGTTCATATCCTGGATTAAAACATAAAATACATTTTTTTTAAATCATCCTCGGGAACCCGGCTGTAACCGCGGAGGGGCTTGTGTATTTGTGTGTATAATATTGGCACTTGTGCATGTATTTTTACAATGCATCAAAATTACAAAACACTGAAATACATTGTCTGAGGCTCAGACGCCTTTTCAAAATTGTTGTTACAGTGTCACTTACACACCGTATATTTCCCAAGCCACATCATATTATTTCACTTGTATATGCGTTTTATTAAACTATCGAGAACGGATCTGAGCAATGTTGGAGATTTACGATTGTTTGCGGAGCGAATAGGAGCACAGAATCTGTTTATACTCGTTTCGAATCGGTCCGCTTGAGTAACATAAAATCTCCGCAAGTATGCCTAGACAATAAAAAAAATCTTTTTTATTTCTTTAGCGAACGTGTGACCGGCTGCGGTTGTGAGACCCAGACTTTATTCCGTTTTTACTGTTGATTATATGTTATTTTTAATGTGATGGAATTGTTGATGACTAATTTGCAACGTTTTATTGGAGAGCACCAATCTCTGAAATAAAACTTAAACCTAAAAAAATATGTAAAAATATACGCAGAAATATTACGCATAATCCGTTTCAGCATTCAAACATTTAAAGAGATTATGGTAAGCGTCGAAAATAAAGTAACAACTTTACACAAAGCATCCGATTATGCCGGCATTATAAAATCAGAACCCGTCGCGTAAAAATGGACTCGCTAAATTAAAGTAAGCTTTTAGACCAGGACACTTACTTGGTAAGTAAGTCTTTATATGCCTTTGACATCGATAGAAAGTGCCCAATTTTAACATTTACGATCTAAACGTTATATTTTTATAGGCAGTTCATAAAATAACTTTCAGAATACATTAGAATGTTCGTTTAGCCCCCCGATGCGACGCGACGTTTGCTCACAACTCACAAGTAATATTTTTAACGTTTATAGGCGTTTTGCATAAGCCCCGGTCGTATAAAATATTTTTCAGAATAATGTTGTCGATGTTCGCGCGAAAATATCTTCTCAAAGTATTATTTAGCAGTATTTACTTGTTAAAATATTTGCACGTGGAATTGAAATGGTAAGAAAAAATTATATCTTATTTGAACCGCAACAATGAAGGTCTATTCTCATCAAACCTCGACTTTTCATTGTAATACAAGATGCAATCTAAAATATTCTAATTAGAATATCGAAAAAAATCTAAATGTTTTCACATAAAATATATTATCCGTCCAAACCTTCCATCTGTTGATGAAAACCGCTAGTATAGATTCCAAAAATAGTATCCTCATTTTGCTCCATTGGTTTTGTGAAAAAAGCCCGGAATCTACCCAAGAATGTCTATCTTCTTTATACTTTTGACATCGCTGACCCGAAAAATTCAACGGTTTTCATGATTTATAGATCATAGGGGAAACATATTACTTCCCTCACGCATGTCAAAGATTAAACACGTAAAGGAAAGGTGAAATAATTTAAGTGACAGTGTGCCACTTTTGCGGACGATTCGGCACGTGAGCTCTATTTTTCCAAGGAATTTTATATTACATACCTACTTTTTGCCGTATTCAGTTATTATGACAATGAAACATAAAGTCTTATATGTACATCATGCGTCAAATATAATACATATAATAGATAGACTTACCTGTAAAACATCTGAAAGTTCCTACTCCCCTGATAATCAATGCAGTTTCATCTCAGAAAAAAACAATTCAAACTGCCCAAACATCAAAAACTAACAGAATATTTTATTTAACAAAGGAACTTGGCAACACCAAACTGACATTTCTCAATGACACCAACAATTTTTATCCGGAAGTTCACATTTCAGCTTGCTATAAGGATTGGAATGAATGCGGGACACGATCTGGGCTATTTTTCATGCCACTCCGGAATTCATGGCCCGTTGTGACGTACCAACCGTCTTGCTCATTCCCTGTAGAGCAACTTATGCTGCCTTCATGAGTCTGTTATATGCTTTGTCAAATATGATACTTTTGTTGTTAGATGTATAAAATACGCTTGATATATGTAGTTAATAATAAGAAATATGAAAATGTGGTCTGCATATTACGTTAAAGCTAAATTCAGTTTAGAGTAAACTTTAAGTGTTCCCCTGTGTACAAAGTTAAGGTCATGAATTCTTGATTGCTCTATGGAACTTTGTATGTGTGTTGTGCATGGAAGTTGGATCATATGAGTTATTTTATTTATACAGGATGTCCGGTAAGTACCTACCAAATCTATAAAAAATCCCTTGGTAAAAGTATCACCATTTTCGAGATATTTGAGATCGAAAATTCAAATACATCAAAATCTGAAATATCGGAATATCTTGAAAATGGTGAACTTTTTACCGATGTGATTTTTATATATTTGGTAGGTGACTCAACCACCTATCTCCCCCTTAAGTTTGTCGTCCTACTTAGCTAACAGACTGTATAATGCTGTTTTTTTATTTATCATGTTCCGTTCTGGATAACTACTAATACTAATTTCGCATACAAACGTTTATATAAGTTTACGTAAGTTTAAATAAAGAACTGTCACCATTACCACAACAGTAAGTATCAGCCTCAGCAACAATAACTGGCGCTTCGCAGCATTTTAAACTTAACTGTTTCCGTTTTTATTTTTCACCCTGTTTGCACGCCAACCCTGTTATATAGTAACAGTACTTTATATCTTTTAATTAACTACAGTTGAAACAATTCTTAGCTGATTCCCGCTCGGAAAATTGTAACTCCGCAAAAAAATGTTTTTTGTTATTAAGGAAATTAGAACACGTTTCTTGTTTTGTGTTTGGTGGTTTATGGAGTTGTTCAGTGGTTGGTAGCATACAAGCTGGGCTGATTTATTGTTATCTCGAGACAAACAATTATAGCACCTATCTGGTTAAAATGTTCTTGTATACGTTTCTTCTCGTAAATGTTGGCGCACTTAAAAATGTATGGTCAATTATTACTATAACATCCCATAATATCAGACACGGCCATTGTTGGCCATCTGATTCCATCTAAGCAGAGCTGTATTATGGTTACCAGAAAATATATATACTTAAATATGAGTTATTCTAAATTGCGTATGGCTATAATTCAACTTAATAGTAGGATGGATGAGCCTATTTCTCATGCACTATATCTGATGAAGGAAGTACGATCCCCTTACAGTATACGCCAAATAAAGCTTTATCATCACACCAATATTCCACATCCGCGAATTGAATATGCCACTTGACACACTGCCAGAAATAAATCAAATTTTCTTCGCAGACCTTTCTGAAGCACGTGCCGATGCCAAATATCTTATTATATGAGCCATAAAGTCGAGATATCACTGTTTTAACAGCGCTGCTAACTGTGTTCAATGATACTTAGACTCTTCAATATGGGTACGAAATTAACTGAACTTTTATTCTTACAAGGCAGTTTCGGAAATAAAAACAAGCAGTTATTTTATCAATGTTTAAATAACATGAACACTACGCCTTAAGCGTAAAACTCTACAGAAAAAAAAATAGAAAGTTTTTACTCTCTTGCTGAATGAACTATGTAGGTACAGGCGAGCGTAAATAACTATGCTGTTATGATCTCAGTATTAAAGTCCACTTGCAACTTGTGGTGTACCAAAGCTGAAGTGTTAGCAGAGGCTAAAGTATAGTGGGATTACGAGATCGTATGGTTGAAGTTAGAGTCCACTTTTATCATGAAAGCATTTGGCTTATCGTATTTTATGACATTATTTTAACCCAGACAATTTAAAATATTTACAAAGATTTGAACTTTTCGTACAGTCTTTTAAAGTGACTATCTAATTACACTTTCTAGTAGTTTATAACCCCTAATTTAAAGTTGAAATAGTCACCAGTGAAGTCTTTGAAGGTTTACAATATGCTGCTCAACTTTATTATCATTATTTAAACACTAACATCGTTCATCGTCTTTTATGGCTCGTTTCATCGTATCAAATGCAAAAATACCCTTAAAATTCTCCGCCCTTATTTGTTGGAGAACGGAAAACAATATTCACATTTAAAGCTAAAGAGCGAAAAGCGGTTGGAATTTGCATATAGTTCATAGAGTCGTTTTTCTCCGAGCCAGAGGTTGCATTCAAACAGGAGTCGAGCTGCTCTGTAAGCAACTAAGCATCGTCATTATACGTCCGGAATACGGTGAAAGCCACTCGGTAGATATGTGTCTGTTATTTAAACTTCTTTAACTGGCGGAATTACAAGTTGAAGACTTCAAGTTATTAGTTTGTTACTAAGTACGTATGTGCTTCCTTGCTTCACGTCTGTGATTCACAGTGAATGTATGGGATTTAGCTTTGTTGTGTCCGGCGGCGTGTAATTAGGAATGTTATTCTTGTGTACTGTGCAGTGAGAGTTTTGTGTTCCGAAAGGGTAATTGGAAAGGGCATCCAATCTTCTGTGTCTAGTAATTTTGACGGGGCTGTGTTTGACATTTTATTGACATACAAAAAATATTTAATGGCAAATATTAATTCTATATTGTGAAAGTAGATATAGCAATGTATATAATTTACTTGGATCAAGCTGTGGCAATTATGTGGACGTAAAGCCGTCCACTGCTGGCTAGTAATCTAATTGCTTGGGTTATCCAAGAGACAATGGACAAATTAATTAAGTTTTTCGTTTTTATAGCTGTTAACAAACTACTTTTTATTCCGGAAAAATATAAGATCTCTCGGGAACGCGGGTGAAGCCGTGGGGGACAGCTAGTTAGAACTGTATATATCCTTAAAAATTACACTCATACTCGTAAAACTATCCTCGACAAGATTATGGAATATCCCGCAATACATTGTCGCCTTGAGGAAGTATTAGTTTTAATCGTCTCGCCTGACCCCGGTTATTCATTGCGGCACGTCTACGGTCTCTCTTGGCTAATCCCCCATCCCTTACCCTGGTGCACCCCGGATTCTAGTTTACTATATTTTTTTTATTTTCAACATCAACAAGAGATGAAAACTTTACCGGAGGGCCCTCGCGAACTTTTCATCGACTAATCCCGCTGTGGCCGCGCTAAATTCTCGATTTACTTTGTTGCCGAGCTCAGGCTTATGCGGTAGCATATTTTTCAGCCAATTCCAGCAGTTTCATAGTGGATTTGCGGGGTGTTTGTTATCGTTAGCTCGCAAACTTTTCCCCTGCGACCATCCATCCGAGATTCAGTATAAATACAACTTAAGTTTCTGAAAATAAGAGAAACAAATTGATAATGACCCGCTCGTCCCACATTATCAGTGTCACAGTCTTAATTCCTAAATATTGAAGTAATAAAACTGTCCTCTCAAGACAGTCTCAAGTTAAAATTACTTTCTAAACTTTTATTGACAAACAGTGCTACCCCAGCCGTAACAAAGTTTCCACTGACCAACGTCCAACTTTACATCGTTTGCTTTTGTTATTGATACTGGAAGCCCCTTCGGGTATTGTGCCTATAAAGCTGCAGATGCCGCACAAAAGGTCCCAATACACGGTATCATTCCGATAAATAACGCGGAAAATTGTCTCCGCTTATACACCGACAATATATCACGTGTGTGTAGTTTATATTATATGCGGGAGTCATCTTTCTTAGCTTTCACGTAACTTTGCACCCGGGTAACGTAATATGTAGGCGTAAAAAATAAGTTTGTATTTGGGTTGTCTTTTGTTTCGCTTCCCATCCCCTCCAGCCTCCCCCGTCACTCTGTATCGGACGCTCGTGCCGTGCGCACGTGCCGATCTGATTTATGACCCACTGAATAAATAAGTTAGGATACTACTTTCCACGTTTCCCGTTTATCACAAACGTTTATAAATAAAGCTGGAACAATACGCTATTTACACGAGACATGGAGTGCTTAATAATTATTTGATCAATGCTCACCGCGGCCGCTATTAACGCGATTTCGATGTGTAATCGTTAAAATTATTTGCAGATATTGTTAATTGATATCGACGGAGATGCCTAATAATTTCCAATGGGATACTGTATTGCAAGCGTGGTCATTAACCAAATCCGAATAATTAATTAGGTTTGTGAGCCGATACGGCCTGCGCAGGATCCCTAAAGCTCGAATTAATTGTTTCGGAGAAATATTTTTCGATTTCATCGTTCACATGCGAGTGAAGCGTTAATTAATTGTTACTTGAAAATAATTAATTAATAGCTTGATTTATTCGTTTTTAAAACGTAGGTTTTTTTGGTTCATAATACTTGAATTCAGACCTTACTTACGTTAGCTTATGTGAAACTATTTTTTTCACCTGATAGTATACTGCTGCTCTTATTTGTTTGTTTATATTGTACCAGCTTACTAAAGTTTATATTTGAAATAGCAATCGTCTCAGTTGTTTTAGTTCTGTCTATCAAAACAAGTTCAAACGTGTATTTATTTTCAAAATATATTCCCAACAATTTATCTTTCATTTTATCAGTAGCTCTGTAGTATATGCAGTTGTTGTAAATAATTCATAGCTGAGTCCTCTGCATCATACGTACATCGGTATCTTGAAATGTATCTTAATAATATTTGTTTACTGACAGTCAGCGAGTCTGAATTATTTAGTTGACTAGGAAATTGCATTACCTAATGCTGGAAGTATCTTAGTACCAACCCATAGTGTACCTATTTTTACATTCTATTAATATTTTTATCATCACATAATAAAACCTACAAGGCTTTTGTATCGATTCTTTCATTGTCATCGATTATATGACAGTTTTCACACCATAGATAATACACTATATTTCAAACCTTTCCTTTCTATAAGAAAATATTCTATTAATGTAAAAATACGCAAACATATCAGAGCTTAAGGAAAAATGTAGTACTTGCCGGTATTCTGAAAAAAGCAAATATTAGCACTGTGGAAACTTGGTTCGCTTGGTAAATAAATATGTTTAACTTACCATCCACTTTGGTGCAATTTGTTTCAATTTCGTCGCTCCCCGATTGCTGCGGTGTCGTTTCTATTTAAATAAGTATCCTATAATTAATTTACTTTTTATGATCGAATAAAACTGCCGACGTTTCTTCCAAATACATTCATGATTTTATTTACTTATAGCAAAGATAAAGGAGTGTGATGCCATCAAAATGATCAATTACGTGTTGTTAAATTCAGACAAAAACGCCTTATCGGTTACGGTCTTTGCGAAATAAATACCCTATTTCTATATGATATTGACTTAGAGATCGTATATCCGCATAATCATTTTGCTTATAATAAACATAAGCTCAATATGATTGATGTACCACAATAGCTTCTTGCATATGACCCCCATTGTACTCGTACATTAATTAAGTTTATTTTTTTTTATATTCGGTGTAGGCTTGTGTTTGACTACAATCTCAATATAGTAAGTGATGATGTGGCCGAAGGTGGTAAGCACACAAACCCTAGATGGGAACTGGCTTTCAATAAATCAAATGTTGGAACACACCGATAGGTGCTTGGCGACAGATTTTCCACTTGAGGGTGGTAGCCAGCCAGTCGGGTACTACAAAGTACCCTACCACCGGATTCGAACCCACGACCTTCGCCGCGGTATCCGACGTCACTTACCACTGAGCTATCATCGCCTCGATGCTTCTTGGAGAACAATAAAGAACTATCTATAATATAATCTACGATGACGCTTATTGAAATCCATTTAATCTAAGGCAATTTGCTATTGAGGAGCAGCAAAGTGATGAGAAGCCATTGTAAATGTCAAATACGACATGCAATATGCAAGGGTAGTTCAATAGGATTGCCTAACTAACATAGAAATGTCTACTATTGGTATGCATTCAATTGATGTTGCAGGTGCAGATAAAGATACCTGAAGCCATTAATGCTTCTAAAGAAAATCGAAACAAAACCTTCTATATTATATACAAGCTAAATTGATGAAGAAATCTCTGAAAGTACAAATGCTACAAACTTGAAATTTGTCAGATAAATTCCTCATAAAGTTTCCCTCGGGAGCGCGAGTGATGCCGCGGGAGAACCACTCTATATATGAGATATGAACAACGTATAATGCAATCAATTCCTGTAGAAGTTTCAAAGGTTGGGTTTAACCTGAAGTTACGGAACGTTCAGTCAATACTATTTATTAGTATTGATCTTATATGAAAACTTCTGAGAGTCTTATAAGTCTTTCTATAAAGTCCTTTTGGCCAGAAGCCTCCTCGCTAACTTTATACACGTGACTGGGTTCTCTTTGATGTTAGAATATGATACATTGCGAAAGTATTCAAACAAAATGACTTTACTATTAATATGTATAAGAATATTTCTCAAATATTTGCGTTTGCGGGTACCTTAATGTTGGCAAAGGCATTGTAAACACCAGGTTTTCTAAGCCTAGAAATGAAGGCGTTTTTTAACTTTGGATAGGCTTGTGTTTTATCACAATCTTATCATGATGATGTGGCTAGAGGTTGTGCTTGGCAATAGATCTTTAAGTTGAAGATAGTAACCCATCAGGTGAGCTACAAATTACCACCATGCTATGTTTCGTCACGATGCTTTCCTTCACTGAAAGCTCAAGTTCATTGTAGAATTCTAATCCAAGACCTGCGTCACAGTATTCGAAGTAACTATCACTGAACTATATAGTTTTAGGGTGACTTCCCGAAACAACTTTACTTAATGAGTAATTAGCTTGAAGATGACATTATCGCCTGGCCACTATCTCTCTCACGCTTGGCATCCCCGGGGCGTTACGAGCAACGGCAATAGTTTAGCGTGTAAACGTGACGAATTCTATAGATGAAACATATTAATTTATAAAATCTATGATATGTCCAAGACCCGTGGCAAGTTAAAATTCATAGAATTGAATTCATGAATTCGATATTTTGTCCTGAAAAAATTGCATCAACATGGGCTTCTTTTAAGCCCTTGACAGACACCAAGTCTCTCTCGACATATTCGATACTAGATTACGTTTTGAAACATTGCGTCAAAGTTTATACTAAGATTTCAAAATAGCATACTTCATTTTGTATGCGCGAGCGGTGATATGATATCTTCTTAATGATTTCCTCGAAATATGTCCCAATCCTATAAATATTTACTACTTGACTGACAAGCTTTTAAACCGTCGAGTATCAAGCCTCTGCGGATGCAACTTTTCAGTGGCCAAATTACAAACCTGCCTCCGTATCCTAAACTATTTAAAACACAATGCTAACTGATATCCGAATCTCTGACATTTGAAATAAGGTTCTATTTCGTATGAGAGATGGTATGGAGTTCTTTGATCCGTCGCCATGTGAATATTGAGCGTTTGCTCAAGGGAGTTCGAGAGTGACATGAAGTCACAAGATACATTGTCCCATACCTGCATACGTAAATTTCGTAGTTTTAGTTCAGTTCAGTAGATTCAGTTTGACCAGAAAAATCAATCAGAAATAGGATCCTTTGATTGTCATCAATATTTTTTTTGTTGAATTCTGCAACTTATTTATAGGTATTTTATCAACTTGCCTGTTCAATGAGAACTATTAGGATATACATATTTAGGAGTCACATGTGATAAATTTTTTGATGCAGCTCTGGGATATCTTTTTGTTATGAGCTTGGCGTAATGCACAAAATGTACGTAAACGTAATGAACGTACAGCAAAAAACCTTTTTAAAGTCTTCTAGGTGAATGTTACTTAGCCTAAAAGAAAAGAAAAAATGAAAGGAAGTTCGGTAGTTGTAAATAATGTTGTATGGATACACTTATGAATGTTGTATGGAGACAATTATGTTGATATTTATAGCACCCATTTTTATCAATTTATATTTTAGAGTCAACCACCATTTTTGATTGAATTTCGATTCCTGGTTTTTCTGATTAGTGACGTGAGTACTTCTGTAAGCCAGTGTAAATATTCGTTATACCATATCGTATATTTTTTATCATTTTCTTAATGTGGATTATACGTAATGTAGCATCAAATGCAGGCTCAGCTTTATAAATAGTGACTAAGGTACGTTGAGCCAGACTTAGCTTTTTAATTTAATATATTGCAGACGTCTCGACGCTATAAACGTGAAAATTATTTTAATATAGGTACAATATTTTTGTACCTTTAGCGTTCTTTATTTCTATTAATTAAAATGCTTGGTAAACCTTGTATTTCGTTATTTTCAGTACCTAAGAAAAATCATTTGCCAAAATTGGTTAATTTATTTATAAAGGCAAGACAAATTCTGTATTTTTGAATTAGTCCGACAAGCAAGCAGGCAGTCACGAGTACCGTCGCCTATGGACTTTGACTATACCAGTGGTTGTTTTGCTGTTTATAATGCATAGAAGTCTGCTGGTTCTCGATTTTAACCGCCGGAACACCATGTTAATCCAATAAATATAATTAACCGTAAGTAAGTTCAAAGGAAAATTAACCGGACTTTAATTCTACAACAGCATTGAAGTCACAGGTTAATCGCATTACAGATTATAAAATCCGCCCACCAATTTCCGACAATTCCTTACCCAGACAGTAAAAAACATTTAAATTAATTAATTTAATACTGAGGGGGAAAAACAGAACGAAATCCATTTTCACGGTAATATGGAATCAGTAACGACAGTGCTATGACGTTGTTATATTCATAGTGGAGTAACTAATTAATTCATCGTAATTGTTGGACCAGCTAATTAATATACGATGGTTTGGATTGAAATTTAATAGTTTACTATGATTATAAAGGTCTGTTTGTGCGTTGAGCTCTGCCGGCTGCGTGCGGCATGTGATTTCAGCATTTTGTAGTTTGTTTTCAGTTCGTGTTTATTGACGTCTAAGTTGAGTAGTCTCATTTAAAATTCTAAATGCATTTTAGCATTAACCGTCCATTTAACCTGTATATTGCTGTTTGGCACTGTTCCTGGTATGTCTAAACATTTAAATTAGGTAAACCACTTTAGTGTTCTGTTTATTACGGTGTTGATGACCAATGGTATTAAACCCTTGGCTCGCGGATGTAACGAAAGAAACATATTATTCTAGGAATCGCGATTCAAGTTATTAATTTAATACATTATTTAATTTTACAAACCACTGTGCGTTCCCGAGGGATCTTATCTTTTCTCAAGATAAAAAGTATCCTTTGTCCTTTTCTAAGATTCCATCTGTCTCTACACCAAATTTCATCTAAATCGGTTTAGCGGTTTAAGCGTGAAGAGGTTACAGACAGATAGACAGACACACTTTCGCATTTATAATAATTAGTATGGATATGGATTAGAATAGTTCTCAACTAGAATTTAGTACAATTAAATATCAATACCACATAATATATACAACAATGTTTATAGCAGGTGGATCTGTTACATAATATAACGCTAGCTTGAGTGACGTGACGTCACATCTCAGGTGGTTCACTATGCCTCTATTAGAGCTATTACCGTAATTACTCGGTTTCAAAATGGCCTCAGAGGGCCTCTCGTTAGCAAAGGCTGCGGAAGGGAAAGGCCCATTCTTGGGTCACCCTAGAGAATTACTATGAGCACTCGATTGCTTGTCAGGCATAAATATTTGTTAAATGGAACGTGATTTTCGTCGATACATTCTAATTTTGAATAGATTTTATTACTTCCTAAACATTTAGTTCCATATACCTATACAAAGTACGAAATTAATGGGAATATTTGCTTTTAAATGTTGCAACTAAGTTTACACTACATAATAAATAAACCTCTTACTCCAAAGCATTTTCCAGATTATTTTGAAAGCTGTTCAATAATTTTTCATATCTCACATCCATACATCATAATGAAAAATGGGATTGAGATGAAGTCAAATACATCAAACCTTTTATGCACAAACTTTCAATAGAATTATTATTCTCTTTTTACTTAAATCAACGTAAAACAATGCAGTGATTTTATTATCTTTCATCAAGGCGCTAACAATGATCAAATAAACGTTTTTATAAATCGGCTGTGGAAAAATATCGTAAAACAACTTATTTATGTAAAAATATCGTCGGGTTACTTCTTAAACAACGTTTCCATTCAAAAAATTACTCCAAAATGATCTCCATACTCCGAAAGAACTAGACTTTGCCGTAAAATACTTTACCTTAAACATTAGGTACAAACAGAAATCATTCTGATAACATTTTTGGTCCTTCGTTACAACCAACGTAAAATAGGGTGACCTTCGTTTCGGTCCAGAGTAGTAACATTTATTTATTATTCTCTGTACTTTGACGTGACCAGGTAAAAGGTTTTCCAGATTAACCGTTGCAACCTAATGATGATAAAGGGTTACCTAATGGCGTCTACACTGTAAAAGAAAACTGTAAACTGTAATGGACTGGTTTACTAATTGGCCGTGCGATTCTGCTCTTTGGCAGATTTATTACTTAATTATTCACCCTAACATGGTACGGCCGGAACTTGGGGTAATTTCCCTTAAGCTTTGTTCGCGGTGTGTGTATCTTTTTTTTTGAGTTAGGTAACTAAGGGATAACTGGATAATTAGTAAGAGTTTCTTGACGAGCTTGCTTAGGGTTGAGATCATTATTTTTTTTATTAAATCGGTGACAATGTCTTAATACGCCATCATTAAGAATTTTGATTCTGGTAAGCTTTTGTCCAATATTTCATACTTCTCAAGTTCTTCCTTAAATATTGTATTCATCATAGTTTTCAATGTTACATAATCTATATTTTGTTGGTAGTCATGGGTGGTTTCATTTGTCTGGAATAAAAATATTCTACTTGAAATGCTTTAAGCCTCGTGTACTTATTTATCAACTAACTGCGAGTGCTTTAAATATATAAAACAAATTTCGTCAGCTACAGTTTCTGTACAAATAAAAATATCTCTCCCACGGGTTGGTTCCAACGTGCTAAGACTGTCCAACGAAATCAGGTACACTGCCAAATGTAGTTGGTTAAATCTCCCGTTCTCTCCCCCAATGCTTCTGGAGTCATTTAAATTTAATTTGTTGCTTCACCAATATTTGATATTGGCTTTTGGTTTCGAGTCAAGACCAACTAACTTTACGTTATTGAGTTTGCTTATTTGATGTCTGTGCGTTCCCGAGGGATCTTATCTTTTCTCAAGATAAAAAGTATCCTTTGTCCTTTTCTAAGATTCCATCTGTCTCTACACCAAATTTCATCTAAATCGGTTTAGCGGTTTAAGCGTGAAGAGGTTACAGACAGATAGACAGACACACTTTCGCATTTATAATAATTAGTATGGATATGGATTAGAATAGTTCTCAACTAGAATTTAGTACAATTAAATATCAATACCACATAATATATACAACAATGTTTATAGCAGGTGGATCTGTTACATAATATAACGCTAGCTTGAGTGACGTGACGTCACATCTCAGGTGGTTCACTATGCCTCTATTAGAGCTATTACCGTAATTACTCGGTTTCAAAATGGCCTCAGAGGGCCTCTCGTTAGCAAAGGCTGCGGAAGGGAAAGGCCCATTCTTGGGTCACCCTAGAGAATTACTATGAGCACTCGATTGCTTGTCAGGCATAAATATTTGTTAAATGGAACGTGATTTTCGTCGATACATTCTAATTTTGAATAGATTTTATTACTTCCTAAACATTTAGTTCCATATACCTATACAAAGTACGAAATTAATGGGAATATTTGCTTTTAAATGTTGCAACTAAGTTTACACTACATAATAAATAAACCTCTTACTCCAAAGCATTTTCCAGATTATTTTGAAAGCTGTTCAATAATTTTTCATATCTCACATCCATACATCATAATGAAAAATGGGATTGAGATGAAGTCAAATACATCAAACCTTTTATGCACAAACTTTCAATAGAATTATTATTCTCTTTTTACTTAAATCAACGTAAAACAATGCAGTGATTTTATTATCTTTCATCAAGGCGCTAACAATGATCAAATAAACGTTTTTATAAATCGGCTGTGGAAAAATATCGTAAAACAACTTATTTATGTAAAAATATCGTCGGGTTACTTCTTAAACAACGTTTCCATTCAAAAAATTACTCCAAAATGATCTCCATACTCCGAAAGAACTAGACTTTGCCGTAAAATACTTTACCTTAAACATTAGGTACAAACAGAAATCATTCTGATAACATTTTTGGTCCTTCGTTACAACCAACGTAAAATAGGGTGACCTTCGTTTCGGTCCAGAGTAGTAACATTTATTTATTATTCTCTGTACTTTGACGTGACCAGGTAAAAGGTTTTCCAGATTAACCGTTGCAACCTAATGATGATAAAGGGTTACCTAATGGCGTCTACACTGTAAAAGAAAACTGTAAACTGTAATGGACTGGTTTACTAATTGGCCGTGCGATTCTGCTCTTTGGCAGATTTATTACTTAATTATTCACCCTAACATGGTACGGCCGGAACTTGGGGTAATTTCCCTTAAGCTTTGTTCGCGGTGTGTGTATCTTTTTTTTTGAGTTAGGTAACTAAGGGATAACTGGATAATTAGTAAGAGTTTCTTGACGAGCTTGCTTAGGGTTGAGATCATTATTTTTTTTATTAAATCGGTGACAATGTCTTAATACGCCATCATTAAGAATTTTGATTCTGGTAAGCTTTTGTCCAATATTTCATACTTCTCAAGTTCTTCCTTAAATATTGTATTCATCATAGTTTTCAATGTTACATAATCTATATTTTGTTGGTAGTCATGGGTGGTTTCATTTGTCTGGAATAAAAATATTCTACTTGAAATGCTTTAAGCCTCGTGTACTTATTTATCAACTAACTGCGAGTGCTTTAAATATATAAAACAAATTTCGTCAGCTACAGTTTCTGTACAAATAAAAATATCTCTCCCACGGGTTGGTTCCAACGTGCTAAGACTGTCCAACGAAATCAGGTACACTGCCAAATGTAGTTGGTTAAATCTCCCGTTCTCTCCCCCAATGCTTCTGGAGTCATTTAAATTTAATTTGTTGCTTCACCAATATTTGATATTGGCTTTTGGTTTCGAGTCAAGACCAACTAACTTTACGTTATTGAGTTTGCTTATTTGATGTCTGGTTTCAGATAAAGTTATCTCAGGTTGCCCTCCGCAACTAAATCACTTTATTGTTTTATTGTGGAAGGAAAATAAACTAGATTTTCCGACGAAAGTAATGGGAGGTAAAGTAATATAATTACCTAATGGTCGAGTTTCTAATGCCTAGACATAAACATAAGATTCGGTCACGCATTCCCAGTTTTGTAAAGGCCATAAAATTCGGAATTGTGATAAAAGTAATTATTCACCGGCGAGTGTAATTACGGGAACGTAAATGTATTATTTACTTTGAGGTTTGTGAAATGAGATATATTTTATTTTGTGCTTTATCAAACATAAGAAATAAGTATTATTAGTCGACATAGTATTATTATTCATTTGAATACACACATTAACCAGTTTATGTTTTAAATTGTTTTGTGAAAAAATGATTGCTGTGACAATCTGATACAGGGTTTGCGCAATTTCTTAAAAAAACACGCAGATTAAGTAAATGGGAACATCTTGGTAGCTTTTCGTTTCACATTTAAATTCAGTCTGTAGTAAGTCGAGTTTCCGTAATTGAAATTATATTCCGACTAGTCTCGATCCTAGCATAATAAATGTTCGTCCGCGGAATACAGAGATCGTGATTAAGGTGGGCCTTATTTTACCATTATTAGAGGTAGGTGATTTTTGTTTATGGTTTTATGAATCGGCAGAAAGAACAATTTAGGTTAAACAATTTATTCTTTAGTTTTAGTCAATAGTAACATTGAGTAAACATAAGTGCCTGTAATTAAAATATATTTCATTTAAAGAAAAAACGCATTTATTATGACAGCTATTCAAGAAAACCAATATCACAGCACGCAAAAAACAGTCAAATTATCTATTGAAAGAATTATTGTATTTTACCTGCAAATAAGTAAAAACAGGCGCATTACACAGAAAAAACAACTAAAATATCCATCCACCCGTATAAAAGCTGTGCTAAAAACCTTTGCGTTCAGATTTTATAAATCCGTACACAGTTTATAGATTTAATTTGAAGGGAAAGCGAGTTTGGCTTGTTGCTTTTATTTCGGCGCCATTGTCGGCTTGGTGCTTATCCAAATTGAAGGTAAACTAATTTCAGAAATGGAAGTGTTGAAAGGAGATCCCGACGTTGGATAGAAGCTATATTTGATTAATATACTGTCTTTAATGAATGTTTTACAGAATATTTGATAAATCTGAGTTTAAATTATAAAAGTAGCATATTAGTATGTTTCTAGTGAATTTTACAGATTAGAAAAAGTTGGATGGGAACATTATTAAAAAAGAAAATGTATTTTTAAAGTATATCGGGTTAATTACTCTTTTTTTTATATATTTATTCATTAAATTATTTCAGCTTAAAAGTAAAAAGATAAACGCATTATTTTTAGTAATTACCGCTCAACAGAAGTCATTTTATTTCCCTTGTAACTCGCAACGGTACTAATTTCAAACGTACCGCCATAAATAGGGGAAGGCATTTTAACACTAACTTATGGAATCTGGTTTATTCCACTTTCAACTGGTAGCTTCCACCTCTTTTTAATGTCTTTTTGTATATGCTGAAGTCGCTGAATAAAAAAAGTCGCTGAATAGAATAAAAAAACTCTAATATATTTTACCACCGGTTCTGAAAATAGATTATTAAGTAGACAAACGTTGAACCGTCGCCATTGGACATAAGCAATCCCAGGGACTGGCAGACAGACTTTGCCTTCCTTTTGCAATGCCTAAAGGGTAACTGGCTCTCAAGTGCTATTGCCAAAACATATCGCAGTGCCATAAACTGCTTGAAAGTAATGAATTACAAGTACTGAAGTCAATACCATTTTACTGTTGCTAGAAATATGTAGTGTTTGACCAATTATTATATTTATTTAGTTAGGCTTGTTAGCAGTGGATGAATATTTTATAGGCATACATTTTAAGAAAAAACTTGAGAGGTGTCAAGGGACACCCGGATGGAACGAAGTTATATAAGTCGAGAGAGTATATATATAAAAACATTTCTATTTATATATATATATATAAATAGAAATGAAAATATCTGGCTTGCTTTCTATAAGAGAGAGAGAGAGAGAGACAGAGAAACATGCGCACGCCGCACAGCTTACAATAGCTTACTATAGCAAAAAGTGTCGGTGACAATTTTTCGTAAGAATTTTTTCCGTCTAGCCCCCTTTCACAACGCGCGATAAGGAACTTCGTTCCAAAAAAAACAAGCTTTTAGAATAAAACAAACTTTTCTTGGCTTGAAATAAAACGTCTACAGATATACTTTGGTCCAAAGTGGAGCATTCCTAAATCTGTGGCGCTCGCCGCGCCGTTCAGAGTTTAATTAAATCGGATAGTTGTACGGAACCCTTTGTCTAACTCTCATTATGTGCAGAATTGTCGCTTACACGAGTGTAATAAAGTATGCGGACAACATTTATCTTCCACAAGAATTTAATACGTATGAGTAATCCAGAACTAATAAAAAAAAGTGCGGTCGGGAGACCCCCGTCATGAACGAAATTGCATTATTTTTATCATTTTTTCAAAGCATAAAGTCGTCTGGTGGCATAACGCTTTTTCTTACGTGACGATTTCTACCAGTTAATTATAATTTAAGCCGCGTAAAAGAACTTCGTCCCAAAAAAGTTATCCATTTGATCCATAAATTACCATAAACCGTATATTATAAGTACAAGTTTAAGTTTAATTTTATTTAAGCAGATACTTATTACAATGGTCACAAAGTTCAAATTTACGTATACCCCCGTAATTACTGTACCGAAGTACCAACAATTTAAGTTTTTGACTTCAATTACAGTTGACTCTTAAGTAAAGTTGTTCATTAGTCTAATTGTAGCCGAGGGCGCTCCACGCCACTTAAACATTCAAAAACTGTACAAATAAAGGCTTTTGTGTCACTTTCATTCTTAAAATCAAATGAAATACCTACTTATAAGAATCGCCATTAAAAAATTGCCCCTTTAAGTTGTTTTTGATCAGAAAATAGTTGTGTTTGAGTAACGCATATTTTTTTTATTGTCATAATGGTATGCTACTACGCCGCTCCTTTAGGTCCTAGCGTGGTGTTATGCCTATAAAATTTACGAACAAATTAGCTATAGGTATGTGTATCTATATAACTTTTTGAGATAAGTATATTCAAACGTCCATACAAACATTTCGGCTTTATTATTATATAATTATGTATAAGTATCGAAGATTCATGAGTTCAATCCATTTGAATAAACTTTAAATATAAATAATAATAGTATGCCGACTTGTTCTTAAAATAATAAGTTAACTTTTTATTCTTTAGTTTATAAAATAAATGTTTATTTCTTTTTCTGCACATCAATTGTAGTCAAAGGAAAGTTTGACACTTCGCAAACTCGGCGTAAACGTGCTTCAAAAAAGCCGGAAACTCGTTATTATTCAGAAGCGGCTAGCGACTTGAAACTAGCGACTTTTATGACACAGTTACAACCTTCTTAAATACACGCCATTATTCGAATAATTACTTTGATATTACTTCTCTAAAATAATTGAAAGCCGTGTCCCTTAAGCACTCGAAAAAGTGTGATTTTCATTTCGTATTAGTTTTTTACCGTGTATTTCTTTCCCTTTGTCACACACTACATACCACATTATAAATTTGGGTTAGACATTAGTAGTCCCTTGCGTGTGTACTATCTATCTATATAAATAAAATATTTATTTAGTGCGACCTCTTTGTTGATTTAAAAATTGTTAACGAACCTAAAAAAATAATAATGAGTTCAAAGAATAAGCAATCTAACTTAATGTAGTGTTAATCCAAAGTTAAAGTTATCCAGCGAGAGCTTAAAAAAGTATGATAAAGATAAACTTATGAATTTAAAATATTTCATTATAGCAAAACAAAAATATGTAGGTACTTCTCTGAATTAGAAAAAATCCTAGAATATTTTTTGTCAGCCCTAATATCTAAGTAACACAAAGTATATTTATGTGAAATTTTGTAATTTTTCTCTCGATTCTACTGTGAATGGTTAGGTGTATGCGTATTTATTGAAGTTTTTCTTTATTCCCCTTCATAAAAGGCCGTCGGCCAAAGTTCCCCGGTACTTTATAATGTTTATAAAAGCTTGGCTCCTTCTTCGAATATGATTTTTGTAAAAATTCTTTATCGATTTATCTTTTTTTTTCTTTTGTTGTACGATATTTGGATTGAGTATTAGCTGTTGTGTTAAATTGGAGGTGTTTAGTTTAAAAAGTGAGAAAAAATGTCTATGCTCTCGAAACGGTATAGAAGTATTTTGTTAGTAAACCACTGTGGTGTCTTCTGAATAATATTTTCCAAATCTCTATATGATGTTTTAGTACAATGCGTCTATTCTAAACAAACGTGTTTCTTTATTGATGAATTCCGCATGAGTTTTCCTTTTCTGCCCATGGACTTTTAGTATGCACTTGGAAAAGTTTATTTAATTCGATAATGATAATAATCAATAGACTATTATAATCCTTATCGCTTTTATTATAAGGCTAAAAAACCCGCGTAACAGGTAAATATTTATACTAGGGCTTCTATGTATGCCAAACATCCAAATCCCTTCAGCTAACAAACTGCATACAATGACTGTATAAAATACGATTCTCCACTAAACTTGAACCTTATTTTTTAATGTGCAAATATTTCAATGAAAATAAATCAGTTACCTACTTTGTTAATAGAACTGAAATAAAATTACAAATTCCAAAAGCATTACATTTGCACTCCAAAGAATATAAGATAATGTGCCTTACGCTGAAATAAATAAAGTGGACACTCCAAATTCAAATAATTTCCCGGAGAGATTTCATTTAAAACAAATTCAACCAGGTTTAATTTGGATAATAGCTTCCAATCCAATGATAGTCGCATCGCATACTGAATAACAAATATTCAATCATTCATTTATTCATTAAGAAATGTCGCACAGTACCATTTGTTAGCATTATGCTGACATACGGACGTAGAGATCGACAAGCATAATATATAGAATGCATACTTTGAGGTGTCATCACTTCGAAAACCTATGTAGTATCAATCAAGGAACAAGTTACAGTGGGAGTAACATTGATATCTCACTGCGTTTTTATTTACATGTATTAGTAATTTTCAGCGAATTGAAATAAGACGCAGTAGCAGCCACTACACTCTTCGCCATATTTAAGGGAAGCTTTACTCAACATCTTCTTAAGAAATTCTCTATACCAATGGTCATTTTTTTTCGGCTTCTCAGTCGCAAAACATCTATGGTCCACCTAGATTTTCTTGAAGCAGTGGACAACCACTTGTCAACATTTACTTGAAAAGTCGCTCGAAGTATCTCGCCGGAAGTTTTTCCTCAAAACTTGGTTGTCTAATTAATTCCCTCGTCATTAATCTTGAACTTTTTATCAGCATACCAATCTAACGGGGTTACGGTACAAAACTTACTTTACTGGTACCAAAGTTAAACAAGTAATGGGATATTTATTAGATACTTCTCCTAGAGTAGCTATATATTTTGTATTCAATAGAGTGAAGACCTTTCTCAAGATTTACTATGTTGCTGATCAATCTTGTTAACCTATTGAGCCAAGCCAACCCGAAATAGTATGTAAAAAATGTCCATACATTTTATAATTTTAGCTCTTAAAAATCACACCTCCACAATTATAAAACAAAGAGCGGAAGCGTAAAAATCATGAAATCAGACATTCTTTTCAAATTCAAAAATCCTTTCTCACTTCCTTTTATATAAAATGCCGACTTAAATGTCTTAAATGAATCGTCCCAGACTTGCTCACTCCATTCACCGTTGACAATCCCCTGACGTGTTTTATGTCCTAATTTAAATTGCTTTTATCGTGAACACGACCGTTAGTCGCGACCTAAAATGGCGGCGGTGGAATCCTGTTTTTCACTCACAAAGACCAAATTACTGCTTCTTGGTTTCTCTAATTATTTCTAGTTAATAAAGTTTTTTTACGACCCTTATTTTTGGGGTGATGCATTCTTTGGTTTATTTGATGAATAGAAATAAATATTTTACTTATTAAGAACGTTGTCTGGTATTCAATTCGACATTTTGTTGTACCTCGTCCCGTAATACGAGCACAATACTGAACTTTATCGTAAATAGAGTTTCACGTTTGCTTTCCGATGCTCCAAACCATATTGCTGGGAAATAAATCCATCCTTTTCTATCTGTGCAAGATAAATAAAGACGGAGATCGTCGTTCACGTGAATTTGATCGAGAATATTGTTATATTTGATGTAAAACAAAATACAATCGAAGTTAAATTTTGTTTTCTATTCGCTTTCGAATCTAGATATGGGTAAAGTAGATTTCACGCAATGACGAATCTTTGATGGAATCGCTGTGTTTTTCGAAGTGAGTCGTTCACATCACAACAGACAACTGTCTCAATCTAGGAAACTATTAAAGTACATGCTAAAGTCTCTATATTTTCCATAAAACAAGCTCTACTTATTTTGGGATCAGATGGGGCACAATATAAAGAGATAACCCAGGATATATTATCTTGTTCTACTCTTCAATCTCGAATTTTTAATCTCATTTATGAACTTCTTCTAAAGCTAGTCAGTAATATTTACTAGATGAACTAGTTTCACGTTCAAACCTACGTGCCTCTTTCCTAACATACGATAATGAGCATTTTCCAACGTCACGGCTGGCCGTGGCTGACGTGAAAGATTGATGCCGGGAAATGCTCCGTGCTCTGCAAAGGACGCAGCCTTTCTACATAATCAACTATGTAACTATAAGAAGCTAGCTTTCTGCTCCGCTGTTTCAATCACCATTTAATCAACATAGGCTTAGTATTTAAAAAAAACCCTTCCTTAGTGAATGTCTACGTCATGAATTTAAATCGAAAAATTTTACTATGCATTGATAGGTTTTGATAAGTCTTTTTACAGGTATAACTAGTTTTACCCCCTTAATGTTAAAAATATTATAACCAAGTAAATGTGTTGATAAAAATAGTGATTATGACTGGATTAATATAGGGCACTTTTTAAAGATCTTTGCAAAAGCTACTGAATCATTGACATTAATCTCACCGTTAGGATAATCGATTTTATTACGGATTCTCAGAATTCTCAATCAAATGACTTCAAAAGCAATTAAACAAAACTTCGTTATAGAAACCTAAAAACAAAAGTGTACAAAATAGATGGTATATCTTTTTCAAACGAATTCTTTTTAAAGCAGTCGAATTGAACATAAGATACAGACAAGACGAGACGTTGTAAAGAAATCCACTGGAGCGCGAATTCGGAGGGTAGTTCATTACAGCGTGTGTGGGAAGAGCCTTTTTAAGTGTTTCGTATTATCTCTTGGATGTTTAGAATCTGTTTTGTACGGGATTTCTCCTACCTATCTTTTTATTTTTATAGAAATACATTGTTGGATGCAGACTGTTGTTTTAAAGCTAGATATAGTTTGAGTATTAAATGCTGGATGCGTGAACGAATAGAACTACTACTTCAATTTGTTTATATAGTTGTTAGTCTGACTTGCATAATGAAAATAATGAAACCCTATCTTAATTACAACCATATAAATCGTACCCGCATATCTTCAACGTTTGGATTAAGCAAAAACCGATACTTTCACTATTAGATTTTACGTGTTTGGAATAATATCCCATATAGTGCATACATTTCAGTGGGGTGGTGGTGGAAGATAGCGGATTCGAATATTACAATGAGCTTGAGCTTTCGGTGAAGGAAAACATTGTGATGAAACTACATCATGGTGGTAGGGTACTTTGTAGTAGCTATTTGACTGGCTGGCTTTCATCCTCAAGTTGAAAATCTGTCGCCAAGCACTAAGTAAGCACTAAGATTTAAGATTTGATGTTCTTCTAGTACACTACAACACAGATTTATACCGGTCAGTTCAAACGTATTTGCGCCTTTACGCTCGTGTATTTCTGTTCAAAATTAATTTTCCATTTTCAACTTATTGGTTTAAAGTTTCAAGGAAATTAATTTAATCTGTCGTAAAACTCCTCGTACAAAATTAAAGCCGATCAGTTTCTGCATTTACAATGTTATAGTAGAATAATAAATTCATGTTAAACAACCTTCCGAATTCGGCGCATGTATATAATGTAACACTGAGATGTATGCAGCAGCAGATGTTCAATACATAACCGAACAAAAGGCTTCGAGTAATCGTATATTCTACTTGAAACGTGAAGGTAGCATGCAAAACACTCAACCTACTGAAAAATATCAAGTTGCGAACGTACGCACATGCCGGGCTGCCATGTTAGTTAACTATTTTGCTTACGTATTTAAAACCATGTCTTTGAATTAAAATTGTTTTGTACTTGACTGTACCTGTACTTTACTCTCTGTTTCGGAATTTTCACATATTTTTATCACTTAACGTTACAGCTCTTGTAGAGAATGTTGTTCTTAATTTGAATATTCTTTCGCTTTTTACTTTCGGGTCAGGACACAAGATTATTTTTTTAATATTTTGTGTCCATGGTTATACTTTATGAGTTCCTGAATTAAATACCACATCGTAATGTTGTACTTTGTTCATGATAATGGTCCTGATTGTGTTGATTGCAAAGTAATTTTAATTTAATTATATCTCTTTCTTAGCTATAGCTTTTAAAGCGATGATAGCTCAGTGGTAAGTGACGTCGAATACCGCGGCGAAGGTCGTGGGTTCGAATCCTACAATGAGCTTGAGCTTTCGGTTAAGGAAAACATCGTGAGGAAACCATAGCACGGTGGTAGGGTACTTTGTAGTACCCGACTGGCTGGCTACCACCCTCAAGTTGAAAATCTGTCGCCAAACACCTATCGGTGTGTTCCGACAGCTGCAATTGAGAGCCAGTTCCCATCTAGGCTTTGTGTGCTTACTATCTTCGGCCACATCATCACTTACGATGGTGAGATTGTGGTCAAACACAAGCCTATCGAATATAAAAAAATAAAAAAACATACATTGTTGAAAAAAAAAGAAAATATTGAAAGTTGTCAAATTAGTCTATGACAATGTCAGGTGCGGGGAAGTACCAAATATGGTGACTATTTTTACGTTCAAAACCCGCAATATGGTGAATGACAAATCAAATCGGCTTCTTTTATTTTTGGAAACGATAGTTTGTATGGAGATTTGTCTTAAAAATACACCAAAGGACTCTTTATCTTTAAATTAAGTTAAATCATAAGAAGTATGAATATTACAAGAAATTCGCAATTTTTAGATGTTTCTAGACTTTGTTAGTGTTGGATATTTTCTTAATAACATCCATATTGGACTTATTTGATAGGACAACATTACTTCTATTATTTTCTTTGGTTCTTTGTTAAAAAGAGATATACTGATAAGTTAGTTTAGTTTCAACAGAACCAGTACCTACTACAATTTTTGCCTCTTACTCCCCACCACGTCTAACATAAATCAAACTTTATTCGCTCACTTATTGACCTTCAGTCGTTATTTGCACACTTTAACTCTTCAGCGTAATTGTGTCCGCAACACAGTAATTTTTCCAAGTGTACTTAATATCTGTGTAGCGTTGATAAACGGCCGCACCATTGTACGGTCGCCGAATTAAAATCCTGAGATAATTTACTTGGCGAATTTATTCTGTATGTTACGTTATGTCGTGACCCGCCATATTTTGTCCCGATTGCGTATGATACCGCTTCATTTTGGTCCGCTCTTGTATAAATTAAAAAGGGAACGGTTTAATGGGTGTCCTTCATCATCAATTCGACCGTTTAGTAAAATGTAGGTATCTTTGCTGTAACATCAATTTCTGATTCTTTTTAGTCTAATTTGTGAGTGTACTGTTGTTCCTGCATAGTATAGGCTTTCTGATTTTTTACCCAAATTCTCCGCGTGACGTCCAACTTTATCTATCCGTTGCATCTATTCTGTTACGTCTATCTAATACCTTTATAATATATATAATATGTAGCGCAATCTATATCTATAGTAGATATATATCTGAATCTCGGAAACGGATTCATCGATTTTCATGAAATTTAGTATGCAGTGGGTTTCGGGGGCGATAAATCGATTTAGCTAGGTTTCATTTTTAGAAAACGTCGTTTTATCCGTGTTCTTAGGGGGAAATTGAGCGGTTCGAGTCCGATGATTTTCCCTTTTTTTTTAAGTTTCTTTTTTCTGTGAGAAAAACTATTAAAACTTTACCAAAAAAAACGAGCAAAGCTCGGTCATTCAGGCACTTAATCTTTATGGCAACATGAGCTTTAAATAGAGTATAATAAGCTACTAATTTGGATGGCAATGCATAGGGTTGCCGTAGGAAAGTCTATAGCAGACTAAGTTAAGTAAGTTTATATCAATCGATCAAATTGAATCTACATAAGTTTTATAATTATAGGTGGTTTATTTGAATAGGTGTCACTATTCACCACACATACCAGCAACGTCTATTAGGTACGTATTTATATTTAACCATGAATTTAATAATTAGTTCTATCAGTATTCTATTATTTTGGTTATATAATCAACATTGCAGTTCATGCATGATACAATAAAGTTAATATTACACGGATAAGTTTAACTGATATTGCTTTCTCAGGTTTTTCTATGTAAAGATATGTGGCATCCAATTTATCGTTATTTTAGTTCACTTCTTTCACAACTTGCGACTACCTTTCCAAATCACATTCCGTTTCTTGCCTGCAAAATCCAGATACTTTTTTAAAGCACGGTCTCCACTCGTAAGTCGAAAACATTATATATCTTTACTAGCGGAACCGGCAGACATCGTCCTGCTCTGAAATTAAAACAAAACTTAGAACCCGATTCCAGCGCCCCCTACCGGGTCCAATTTTGTTATATACAAAAAGTCAGATATATAAAAATCTCGTGTCACGATGTTTGTCCGGGCTAATTTCCGAAACGACTACTCCGATCTTTATGCAACTTGGCACCCAGGTAGATCATATCCTGGAATAAAATATAGGATACTTTTATTTCGGGAAAACATCCCACGGGAACGCGGGTCAAACTGCGGTGGACAGCTAATAATATTATTTAGAGTTAAGATTTTGTTTTTGTCTGTAGGGGCCATTCTTTGGAATTACTGAACCAATTCAAAAAAAAATCATCAATGAAAAGCTATATTATCACAGTCTAACATAGGCTATATTTTATTTAAATTTCCTCCGGAACGTGGGTGAAGTCGCGGGCGGAAGCTAGTCTAACATAAAGTTACAATAGTACAAAATTCATGAAAGCAACGCATATTACCATCAAAGTTATAAATAGTTCGATGACGTGACATCGCGTCATTATCCGACTTCTTCCTTCCCTCCCTCCACCCAGTAAGGTGTGAAAATGACCCCATTATTATTCCCAAAGTAAATATTTCTCATTACCTGCATAGCTGAAAAAGACAACCCTGCTCCGTATTTTTAATGTTTGATATATTATTTCATATCGGGGTAATCTCCTATACATATCTATTTATACACAGTTCGTCTATCTTTTTGAACACGCTAATATCCTAAAGTACCGAACAAATTTTCATGGTATTTATCGAAACAAGTAGAATATTATTCCACAGTTTCATAAAAACAAAAACAAACATTGTCTTAGTAAAATATTTTCAATTTACAAACAAGCAAAATTGGATGGAGTTCCATTACCATTTTTTTCGCTTCAACAAAAGCCTAAGAGTACGGCGACGAAATTACTTATTAGTATAATAGATTTATATAAAAGACGGGAGCCCATATGGGAAATGCTCTCTGTATAAGGACATCTGGATGCCGCTGAATATTTAACACCCTGTCGATAGAAATGTTCACACATGTCTGCGTGTATTCCTAGTAATTTATTTATAAACCTATACGCTTATGTATGGATGAAAAGTCGTGTCGATGTGCGTTTGATACATGGCTGGTACGGCACTATCTACTTAAATCGGAACTCGGACCTACTCCGAACCAAAGTGAGGCGGACCTAAAAGTATATTGAGAAACGCTTCAAAGTCAAAGTTTTTATTCAGTTTATAGGTCAATCTGATGCTATCTCCGGTTAGTAAGTCAGCCTTAGACTGAGAAGAGTTGACAAAACTCAGAATGGTATTTTTTTTTAATATTTACTAAGAGATTTGTCCTGAATGAAACTGCACACAGATTCCTTTTATAATGAAAGGATTTTTAAATTTCAGCACTGAGGGGCGGATAAATCTGCAGAGCATAGTTAGTAATTTTATATCTTTTTTTTAGCTCTTTTTCAAACGTTACTTATATTTCAAAAGTGTAAAGATAACATTTTTCGACATTAAAAAAGATGACTCAAGAATAAAGGGTAGGCTAAATTGAAAATGAAAAATATTATATTATAAAAAGTAGTTTAAAAATGCAGCTTCGTAATTGGATAACACGCTTAAAGGAATAGCATGTAGATGTAAAAGAAAAGAGTTTAAACGATTTCGTCAGTTGGTGATAAATCTATGCGATATTTTTTTAATGGACAAAATATTTGATTAGGCGCCAGGCTTTTTAATAATTAGAGCTCTATACTAAAAAAACAGAAAGTAGTTGGTAGGCTAAATTAAACTTTCTTATGTTTATTTGAATTTATCCGAATTTGCTTATTTTGATTGACGGTTAAATTTACGGGACTTTTTTAAATTTTGAAATTAGAACGTGTACAATGTACATACAGCTCTAAAGCGCGCTACGAATATTACGAAATTAGACTTTAGGATGATTAAATTAAGAAATGTTACCATTGGGCCAACGAAGTGGGCAAATGCAAAACCTAAGAGAACATTATTTGCAGATTTGAGCTTTATCATTAAGGCCATTAAACAGTTATTTTTTATAATGTTTTTTATATGGTACCAAATTGACACCCCAAAATTAATCTAAAATAATTATTAATCTAGTTAATATCAAAATCTATCGTTATGCCTATTTTCAAGTTTCTACGTTACTTAGTTTCTAAATTATATGCATTGTTTAAAGAATTAAATTCGATGCTTTCTTTTAAGTGTTTTTTTATCGTCTTGATAGCATCGCTAAAACGCTCATTCATTCACACTTATTACTTTCATAGCGTTGGGAAATATTGAACAAAGTAAAACCCATCGACTTCGAGATGATAATAAAAAAGGTTCACGATTTATATCACCGAAGACATTTTAATATCATATTGCCGGACAATATTCCCCGGTCTCCTCTTTCGTTACATAATCAAATCAAACGACACCCTTTCGTGGTGCTAAATAAAAAAAAACGCGCCATAAATAACTTTAGAGCTGCAGACCGTGGGGCTAATGAGTTAGAGGGGAGGCTGGGGGTAAAATTGAAACCGTTTGCTCCAATAAACCATTTGTATTCAAACGGGCCGACGGCCGGCCGCATTTTAATTTACTTACTCGAATTAAAAGTGCGCGTGATTCGAATTCGATCCACATTTTACTGCGATACTTTATTTTTATCGTTGATTGAAGACGTTTCCCTGTTATTATTGTTGAGAGGGTATTCTAAGACCTCTGTATTGAGTATTCAGCTCGTGGTGGAATATTACCCGAGTCGATGGCACGGAGGCATATTGACTATAACTTTCTCGTGATGAACTCTATTGTCTCCTACCGTTTATTCTCTCGATTTGCGTATTGGGCTCCTTTGTTGGATCGGGAAGGTTTTCCCGGAAGCTTTCTGATAAAATATTTAATGTGAATCCCCGTTTTCTTTAAAGGTAAAATATTTTTCTTCGCTTTCATAATCCCCTCCAAGATATCAATGACTTCGTGAAACAGAGGTCGGTTCCGGTTTTACAATTGTTTCTGTGCTCGCCCTTTTCAGGTTTCTTTGTTGTTTTTATGAATATTTTTTTGAGAAATGTATTTGTTTATTTGCTTCAGATCTAATGTATATTCTTTGATTATGTTTGTGAGATTGAAGTTATTTTAGAATTGAGTGCGAAA
Source organism: Ochropacha duplaris (assembly GCA_951361185.1). Lineage (NCBI taxonomy): Eukaryota > Metazoa > Arthropoda > Insecta > Lepidoptera > Drepanidae > Ochropacha > Ochropacha duplaris. Next base: position 9,625,448 of record OX592702.1, on the reverse strand, counting down.
TTATGAATACTTTTAAGTACTCTATTATCATCCGTAGCATTTATAGTTATTCGAAATGACTAATCGAAATCTACATGACTATAAGTTTTGTGTATCTTGATCAGAGTTTATACATGTAAACCTAATTTAAATGTGATATATAAATATTACATACTATCTGTCCCCCGTGGATTCTCCCGCATCCCCGAGGGATCTTTTCTAAAGTATCCTATATTTTATTCTAGGATATGAACGTTTTTGCATGAAAGAGTAACAAACATCTTCACGCACCTCCACTCAAACATACTTTCACATTTATATCATTAGTAGAATTATTATTATTTATTTACAAGTATAATAATAATAATAATAAACGTCAATCTGTCAACACCTGAAAATCATTTTTTAGTTTTCCTATTTCGTTAAAATTATTCCCTTATATTTATACACCATTATTTCGACTTTACAATATCAGTATATAAATAGAGACTGAAGGTACAGAACATTTATAAATAATACAAAATTGTTTGGAAAATATTGGATTGTGACAGCATGCAGCTGTCACCAATGATAAAAAGTCGCAACTATACAATATGTAAATACAAAATTATGGAAAACAAGGAATGTGATATATGACGGATGCAGACGAGACAACAGGCACGCCTAAGACCCCCGGACTCGTCACCTTGCTCCACCTCGCAATCGCCGGCACCCAACAAAGATGGTATGTCGGCCAATGCAGCTGTGTCGAGTGAGAGTGACGAGTATTGCTCGCCACCGACGTCGCCACCACCTGTACGTCGGCGACGAGGCCGGCCACCTCGTAATTTGGGACCATCGGAGCAACCGGCTCCGAACAGGGTCCTCGTTCCCGGTGGTGTAGTGCGGCGCATGCGATGGACGTCTTCAATAAATGAAAACGTCATGCGCGCCTACTATGAGGCGACAGAGGGGGGAACTAACCTCACTGCATATCGTAGCCGGATGCTGTCTTTGTTTCAGGTCCGTGAGCCAGCTGTCAACGTTTCGGCGCAACGACTGTCCGATCAGGTTCGGGTTATTCATCGTGGACAAATGTTGGATGACTCCGTGCTTGACCGGCTACGCTCGGAGGTACTGAGTAGTCGTGTTGTTCCTATTACGTCATCGCAACCTGTGGTCCAGCCTTTGGCACATATTATGGTCGCTTCACGACCTGCCATTGGTGGCGATGCGGATGAGGACAACACTGCTACTGAGGTAAGATCCCAGTATAGTGATATATTGAGGAGTACTTTGGAGGATGTGGTTCGGCAGTTTCGATCCATACCGCATCAACTTAGGCCACGTTTACCTCGATTGCCAATGCATAAAAAAAATTGGGCGCTGATGTGTACTTTAGATTCACTACTGGCAAGTTACTTTGACAGTAGTGAAGACCTTGCGGATACACACTCTATTCTGTACTGCGCGGCTATAACGGCATGTCGTGTAGCCCATGTCAAGTTTCCAAACACTGACATGGCTACGTGACCAAAACCTGCCGTACCAGCCTGGCAGTGCAGGATAGAACATCGTATCAACGAGGCTAGGGTACTCATTGGCAAGCTAAGCTGCTTCAGGGATGGCAACACACGTCCAAGAGTGATGCGCTTTGTGAGGAGGGCATTCACGGGAACTGAAGTAAGTCCCCGTGAATACATGTCCTGCGTCACGGAGCGCATTGACTTCCTGAAGCAGAAAATTTATGCATGGGCGAATCGTATACGTCGGTATAGGACGCGTGTGGATCGTTACTCCCAGAATTCCATGTTCCAAAGGGATCAAAGGTGGGTTTATAGATCCTGGGAGCGACCTAGACAACTAGAAGGTGAGGTGCAGCGACCGGATATTGATGACATGAATTCATTCTGGCGCAATATTTGGTCGGTGCCCGTCACTCACTCCGAGGGCGCTTGGATCGGGGATGTTGAGCGAAGATGCGAACTAATTGAAGAAATGGGGGCAATCAACATTGAACCCCAAGATGTAGCCAATGCAGTCCGTTCGTTGCCTAATTGGAAGACACCGGGACCGGACGGACTGCATAATTTTTGGCTTAAATGGCTACGTAGTTCGCATATTTGCTTGGCATCTCAGTTTCAAGCAGCCTTAGTGTCTGGGTCGTTACCAGAATTTATAACAACCGGTGAAACCCACCTACTCTACAAGTCCGGTTGTACCATGGACCCAAAAAACTATAGGCCGATCACCTGTTTGCCTACAGTTTATAAAACTCTTACATCCATTCTGAAAACAAAAATCTCTTTACATATTAAAGAGAATTCAATCATGTCTGTTTCTCAGAATGGATGTAAGAGTGGGGCCCGTGGTACAAAGGAGTTACTCCTCATAGATATGACCATCTGTCAGCAGGCTCGCCGTAACCGAAGGGATCTGTCGACATGTTGGATAGATTACAAGAAGGCCTACGACTCTGTGCCACATTCATGGCTCATGAGGGTGCTGGAGTTATATAAAGTTGATGTAACTCTACGCACCTTCCTGTTGTCATGTATGAGGCAATGGAGAACAGTCCTTCTCTGTCCAGGATCTCGACAGATTCTTGGTAACGGCGATCCAATAAAGATAGAGCGAGGCATTTTCCAGGGTGATAGCCTGAGTCCATTGTGGTTTTGTCTGGCCCTGAATCCTCTAAGTACGCTCTTAGAGGGGTCTGAGCTGGGCTTTCGGTTGCAGAGAGGAGGTCTGGTAATATCCCACCTACTCTACATGGATGACCTTAAACTGTTTGCCCCCACTGAACTCCAACTGAGAAGCTTACTGAATGTCACCGAAGCTTTCAGTAACTGTATCAGGATGGAGTTTGGTGTTGACAAATGTGCGGTCATGCATGTAAAGCGGGGAAGGATGGTGGAATCTGATGGTATCCAGCTGTCAGATTCCACACAACTAAGATCGCTCTCTGAAACCGAGACCTATAAATACTTGGGTATGTCTCAGGCGCTTGGCATCAATGAGACTGACATGAAACAGTCGTTGCGGGACCGCTTCTTGGGGCGCCTGAAAAAAGTACTGAAAAGTCTTTTGTCAGGCGGAAACAAGGTGCGAGCCTACAACGGTTGGGTCATGCCGGTCTTGATGTACTCTTTTGGCATACTCAAGTGGACTCAGACTGAATTGGACGCCCTGGATAGAAAAGTCCGTACATTGCTGACTGCTTACCGTATGCATCACCCACGATCCTCGGTGATGAGGTTATATATCCCGCGGAAATGTGGTGGTCGAGGCTTTTTAAATGCTAAGACCCTCCATAACCGCGAGGTGTATAACCTCAGGGAGTATTTTCTCCAAGCCGATGAGGGAATGCATGCGGTTGTTGTAGCAGTGGACAAAGGGCTGACTCCTCTATCTTTAGCTAGACAGAATTGGCGCAGGCCTGTGGTGCTCACATTGGACGATCGCAGGCAGGTATGGCAGGACAAGGAGTTACATGGAAGGTACTATCGGGCACTTCACGGTCCCGATGTGGACCTTACAGCCTCCGTGGCCTGGCTGCAGTTTGGTGACCTTTTCGGGGAAACTGAAGGTTTTGTTTGTGCAATTATGGACGAGGTTGTGATGACGAACAACTACCGGAGATTTATACTGCGGGATGGCACCGTCGACATATGTCGAGCCTGTCATCGCCCTGGTGAATCCCTCAGGCATATAATCTCCGGTTGTTCGCGTCTCGCAAATGGTGAATACTTGCACAGGCACAACCAAGTAGCCAGGATAATCCATCAGCAACTTGCCCTGAAATACCATCTTGTGACGTCTGAGGTACCGTACTACAGGTATGTACCAGAATCTGTTCTTGAAGATGGTCATATCACACTATACTGGGATAGATCTATCATCACTGACAGGACTATTGTAGCCAATAGACCTGACATTGTATTGATAGATCGCCAAGAGCGTCGTGCAATGATTGTAGATGTAACTGTCCCTCATGACGACAACCTTGTGAAGGCGGAGAAAGATAAAGAAATCAAGTATCTTGATCTGGTCCACGAGGTTGTCGACATGTGGGATATTGACACGGCAGTCATTGTACCAATAGTCGTTTCCGCCCATGGCCTATTGGCAAAGAGCCTCGACAAACACCTTAAGAGGCTCACGTTAGGTGGCTGGATCAAGGGCCAGATTCAGAAGGCAGTACTCCTGGAGACGGCACGCATTGTGAGGAAGTTCCTCTCTCTGGAGTCTTGACCACCGGTAACTTGGACCTTGTTCCCGATGCCGGTTGGATGTTGTTTTTTATAATTTTAAATATAAATATTGTATTTTTTATATATATATTTGAAATTGTAATTAATAAGTTAAAGTAAAATAAATAAATGGAATAATAATAATAAGCTTTATTTGATTCCATACAATATTATCGATTACATAGAGACAATTAATTAGAACATTTTTTTTTTTAATAAAATGATTAATATAAATAATTTATTTACAAGTAGCCTTATTATATATCCTGTCAGATACGACATACAATAAGGCTACTAACTTAAAAATTAATGAAGTACTAGGTACCTGCCAGAATGAATACGGCTAAAGCTCAACAATCGTGACGAATAAATTGCAAAACGACAAAATTCGATGAGCACCCACAAAACAGATTAGAATGTTTATTGTTCGCCGTCCCGTGGTCCCAGTACAGCGGTGTCGGCTTTATCGTCAGATTCGATGTTTATATTTGCACAACAATCCTGTGCAGCGCCGCGCCGCCTCCGCCCGCGCCCTGGAGTCGCTCTATGGCGCTTTGTTGTGGTAATTTCATTAGAAGCGGTCGCCAACCGTTGAATATTAATTGGAGACTTTGCTTCGCGCACTTTTGCTTTTGACCGGATGTCGTGGGGTTTTATTGTACACGAATTTTGTTGAACCTTTTTAATGGGGACGCGTTATATCGCGTTGTACCGTACATATCCTTTGATCACTTTTATTTTTATATTATTATCGTATTATAAGCTTTCCAGGAATATTTCCATATCTCGATATAACTAGAAATAATAGGGTAAATTTGAAGGACGTACTTAGCTTTCTGTAATAGTCCCCCAAGAGTTTACGTAGAATATTAAAGCTAGAATATCACTTCTATTTACGTAACAATCTGGAATTAAATCCGATATCTAGATACGCCAGTTTGTGTAGAACCTCTAATTTCACCAGTTTCTCTAACAGCCGATAAAGGTACGTAATGACTTATAATAACAGTTTATTTTCGAACGAACTATCATGTTCAAATTGTAGTTTACGTATCCCGCAATTTTATGTTTGGTTTGAAGGAGATTTTAATGAATTGAGTTCAAAATTTGTCGCCAAGCACCTGTTGGTGTGTTCTGGCAGTACTTGAGAGCCAGTTGTCTTAATGTCTATAGGCGACGGTAGTCGCTTACCATCAGATGACCCGCCCACCTGGTTGTCACTGAAGGTATAAAAAAAGTCTGAGAAATAAATATGCGTCGAAAGTTTTTTTTAATGACACTGCCGATGTTATTACTTTTTTTTGTTCGTTCTTTCTTATATGGCATTCCAATAAAGAGTTACCTATCTATCACCAGCGACACAAAATGAACCTCCACGACCTAGTATTAAAAATAAACGATCATGTATTTACAAATATCAACAATAACTCCTCAGAAGGCCTACCCACGTTTGTGCCATCTCATACTACATGAGAGACAATCGCAACAAATTACCGTCAATTCTTTACCCCTGACTAATTTCTCAGAGACATAAATAATGGACTCTTCACCTGGAAATATGATGAAAGATGATTTATCGTCCCCATACGTTTTTCCCGGGCTATAATTAGATCCCCTTGACGCCACGAAGGAAAAGCAAACACCTCGAAGGTATCAGGTGGCTTTCTGCACAACGTAATGTACCGTTGTACCTTATAACGTTGGTTATAAAATTGTTATGTACATGTTGGCAACTATGAGCTTGATACTCGCTCGTAGCGTGATGTTGGCGCTATTAATTTTCAGCTTATTGATTGTCTTGACGCCTTCGTTTGTAAACTGATTTTTGGTAAATATCTGTTTTGTTCATTTGTATTTTGAAGAGTCAGATGGCGTATATGGTACGATATGCCGTGCGTGCGCCATCGTGATTCCAACCCTGGACTACATGGACGTAACATGTATTTGTTTGTTTGTCTGCGAGTAACAAGTAGGTATAATGAGCTATTTGGCATACCAAAAATGGCCCAGTTTTTTTTTTAAATTAAAATACTGGCCCCAAATTATGTTTTGTTCTATTACAAGCACATCCAAAGAAGACTTTTCTAAAAGGATATTGAAATCATACCTAAGTACACAAACTTTCCCAACTGAAATCTCTGTCGATTTGTCCATATTTTTCCAGTGGCTCCGAACTTTGACACCATATTGCCTCTCATGCAATATGCATGGTAATATCCCACCGAAGACAGTTACCCATCTCCCTCCCGTAATTGCTGAAAATCAACCCGTCTCCCTCCCCCTTCCATCATAACTCCGCCAAAAAAATGTGCGATTACCAGTTTAAAAAGATCCCTTCTGTTATTCAATCGTCAGTTTTAGAGAGTTGATTTTATAATGGAGCCGTTGCCTCTAAGATTACAGGTTCTACCTACCCGTTAAATGGGATGATCCTTCTTGTTCTATGAAGCTATTGTTGGGTTATTTATAACATTGAATAGCTAGGGGTGCTTCTGTATCGAGGAGTATCGATATTTTTATTGATTTGATTCTTGCTCGAGTGCTCGAATATTTTATGAAGTTTAAAAATAGGAATTTAAAAACAAATATCAGCTTACTACGAGTATTATCAATAGGTAAATGAAATTAAATGTTTATTCATCCAAATAGGCCACAGGCACTTATGAATTGTCAGATTCTAATGACTCTAATGCACGGTAGATACTAATCATAGGTATTATCCGTCGGTACCTATAACATATGCGAAGCTGAAGAATTTGTATGTTTCAACGCAACAATCTCAGGAACCATTCCCTCTTTGTTTGATTTGAAAAAATATCTCGTTTATTTAGGCTAAGGCTTTTTATCCCTAAAATGAAACTTCTTTATGGTATCCTAATATGCAAAACTGAACAGCTCCAATAAAATATCAATTTTATTGTTTTCAATTTATCTTTATTAACCATCAATCAATAATATCGAGTATTACCTATCATCATCCCTATCTACTCTATTTCGCTTTAATTTGGTTATGATAATAAAAACAAAGTGGTAATTTGATGATAACGTTTCCAGCTAAATTTAGTTTGTTATTCTCTTCTCATTGCTTAAAGTGTCGTTTAATTTTATCTCTATTAATTTTGATCTGCGTCTCAGAAACAGAATTTGTTTTGTTTATCGTCAAAATAAAACGCCATTTTGGGTCAATTAAGGGATGTACTTACTAACATAGCCATTAAAATATTTATTTACGTAGACGCCTTAAGAAACTATACACATATTTATTCACTTAAATTATAGTTTATTATATAATTCATTTAATTATATTATTAACTTTTTAGTTATATACGACTTTTTATTATATACACGTCGGCATCTGTACTAGTTTGAAAACTGTATTACAGATGCCAACGCCATCTATGTATATAAATTAGGCTAACTAGGTGAACTATATTAGACGAAGGTGCTTGTTTTGAATATAAAAAAATCTTAACTCTGCAGAGACATACATAACTCTGCAGAGATATACATAACTCTGCAGAGATATACAAAACTCTGCAGATACCTACATAACTCTGCAGAGATATACATAACTCTGCAGATATATACATATATCTGTAGAGAACAGGCTCAGGGTCTTATGTGCAGCTCTCGGTGGTATGTCTAGCCAAGGTTACTACAAATATCCTACCGCCAAACTTCTCGCCAAGCTATGATTTTCTCACGATGTTTTCATTCTCAGAAAGACTGCAAAGGCTTTATTACCACAAAATATTATTTTCACAAACCAAAATCTAATATTTCCGTACCAACAGTAATTCCCCATGATACTGTTACTTACCATTTTGCGTAAGTCATAAGCCTCTTACATTTCATATGCAAAGGTATATCTTCAAGAAATCATATGTGTACAGTCACCGACAGCGGTGCGTGGGCGCTATGCAAATCAACACTGCGACATGTGTTTGTCATGATACACAATAATAGTAAGGGTACAATCAAACACAAAATATACTTATGCATTATTCGTTTAATATTTTGCGTTTTTTTTTTTGAGATACAGGTAAATTCATAACCAAAATATGAGGTCCATGGACACGAATCCGTCTTTCAATGACGAAACATTTAAGTATATATTAATATTTTATCAAGTTTCAAAACAACTCATTAGATATGTTTAAAAACTAATTAAACAAATGGACAAACTTCGCGGAATCTTGCGGTGTGGGCTGTTCTTGGCGGCAACTTGCGGTGCTGACTGTACCTGGCGAATAGAGAGTATTTTGAAGTAATATTGTTTATGGTAAGCAGAAAATCTTGTCACGGCTTTATTCCGCCCGTATACGTATATTCATAGACTCACGTGCTTGGTTGGATACAGGATTTTATACACGGGGACACACGCACAGAAAGATAAGAAAACTGCGGTCGGGCAACTTAAAAAAATATTTATTAATAATAACTTCTTCTTCTTCTTCCCTGCCTTATCCCACGCTAGGTGTGGTCGTTATTAATAATAACTATTTTATGTAAATTAATATCGAAATGTTTACGTCTATCTCAAATCAAATTCAAGTCCTCTTAGTTTTGTAAGAATGATTTTTGATATCAATATTTAAAAAAACCGGTCAAGTACGAGTCGGACTCGCGCACCGAGGGTTCCGTACAAACTTGTAAATAGATTACGTTTTCGATTACCTTATTTGAGGTTTTTGCCGATTAAGCTAGACCTCTAAATTGTATGAGCGCCGATACAACTCTTAATTTTCATTTTTTTTACTTTTTTGAATTTTTACTTTATTTGTGTTATAAGACCTTGCTTTTTTTCTTTCGTGATTCTACAGAACAAATAAAGGAAAAATTCCGAAATGTTCCGGTAAATTTTGGTACCTACAAGTTTTCGCGATATCCAAAATTTGCCGATATCTTTTTATCGTGTTGACTCAGGACCTTGATTTTACTACACCTAATAGGGACTATAGACCTCAGTATCTGGTATAAATTTCAACTTGCTAGGTTTACCCGTTCCTGATATAATCGGTGGTGACACTCGGACAGACAGACAGACAGACGGACGGACAAGAGAGTGATCTTATAAGGGTTCCTTTTTTACCTTTTGAGGTACGGAACCCTTAAAAGAGCCTTTTGGCTTAAAGATGTCAATAATTTTTTCCGGCACATGTCAAAATGCAACAAAACTCCATCTTTCAGAGTATGTGTCTATGTCGATGTCTAACAAGCCGACATCTACATCTATCTGCTATCATCAATTGCTCCAGTGAACAAAAATATTTGTCAGTTTACACAATCGTGTGTCACCAACGAAAATTCAGCACTCACCTAGAAGACCACGCGTGGCACACGTACCGTGACGTAACTTTATGTTTTTATTGTTGCCATAAGTTCTTATATAGTTGAGGTGTCACTAGAATACCAAAATAACTCCTTTTATTGCTGCCTACTTATTCCTAAACGTGTACGAGGGTTATGATTTATGTGTTTTTAAAATGTTTATATATGAATAACTGTTAATTCTTTTACTACGACACATCCAACAATTGTTATTAAATAACACAATACGGAAAACTTTAATTTGAACCAATGTTTAATTTAAACGGAGATTATTATTGCGTTGATTAATTATGTTTTACAATTGCCATGCTGGTTTCACAATTGCCCTCCAGGTTTCACAATCGCCCTCCAGGTTTCAAAATCGCTCTGCAGTATTGTTTAGTGTTAAAAGGTTGAAACTTAGTACATATATCGATAGAATATACTCTGGAATAAAACTTTTTATCTCGGTAAAAATAAAGATCCATCTTAAACGCGCTAAAATTTAATTTGTAAAAATTTAATCTACCTGTGAGTGTTTTTTTTTTTCAGAAGCATCGAATTTTTATCTACAATGTTGTTGCAACGTCAGTTCAATTTATTAAGATAACTGTCTTAGTCTAAGTTATTTATTATTAGTTTTAATAAACTTTTCATAAGAAATGTATGTTTAATAAAAAGGCTTATTCGCTACCAATTTCTATACGTTTTGTGAAATAACGTTTTTTAAGTATTAGACATGATAATCAAACGAATTACCTACATTCAATAAATAACGATTATGGGAATAATTTATGTAGATAAGTAATATTTTTTACATGTTCATACACATACCTGAAATTGGTAGGTATTCAAAAGATCAATTAACTTGAATCACAAAAAATATTTGTGTAGGTTTAGTTTTTTTTTTAAATTCTTATTATTGTTAGTATTGGGTTTGACCACAATCTCACTTGATCTTAGGTGATGATGTGGTCTACGATGGTGCACGCTTACCTAGAAGTAACCTGTTCACTCGAGTTTTGGGACGATAATATGATAGGGAAGGAAAGGATTAGTCTGAAACAATTGAGGATAGTTAAACTTGAAAAACCGGTCAAGTGTGAGTCAGACTCGCGTACCGAGGATTCCGTACAAATCTTGTAGTTTTTATTTTAATAAAATAATAAATAAAAATTTAGTATTTGTTGTTATAGCGGCCATAGAAATACATCATCTGTAAAAATTTCAACTGTCTAGCTAATCTAGCTATCACGGTTCATGAGATACAGCCTGGTGACAGACGGGCAGCAGGGTCTTAGTAATAGGGTTTCCGTCTTTACCCTTTGGGTACGGAACCCTAAGAAGCACTTCCCTATTAATAATTGGTTTGGTGAAAGTTAAGCGTTCGCAAAAATAAGATAAGCGTTATAGTCTAGACTATTCATGTGCGCTTTGAAAGGCCTATTTGAATAAAAACATTTTTATTTCCAAGCTCATCTTAGTTTGGGATAAGATGGCCATGTGTGAAGAATGTCCCAGGATAATAACATTACACAAAGAACCTTAAAATCTCTAGAATGGCATGTGCATTAAAATGCAGTTCATGAACTCTATCTACCTTAACAGTTTTACGAGTACATCCCATAAACTTGGGATACTGTGAGTGCTTTTGCTATGCCATAGTTTAAATTGGTGCAGTAGAATGATCTTGTGACGTGTTACTGCATATTAGATAGGACTATGTGGCTTACCGTCTCTGAGGAAAGATTGTAACTCCTTGAGGTTATGCCATCTTTAATTTAAATAGATTTTCCTTATAATTATGTGTATGTTCGAAAGTAGTTTTACTTTAAATGTTGGTTTCAATGTTTGTTACTGAAATACTCCGTACTGGTACCTCCCGAACTGTTTTTAGGGTTCCGTACCCAAAGGGTAAAAACGGAAACCCTATTACTAAGACTCTGTCCTACTGTCTGTCCGTCCGTCTGTCTATCACCAGACTGTATCTCATGAACCGTGGTAGCTAGACAGTTGAAATTTACACACTTTATGTATTTCTGTTGCCGCTATAATAACAAATACTAAAAAAAAACTACAAAATTTGTACGGAACCCTCGGTGCGCGTGTACGACTCTCACTTGACCAGTATATTCTTCTTTTTCATTTTGGATCTGTGATTAAGTGCAAAACGGTATTTCGACATGAATGGTTAAAGTGGTTGTTTTACATGAATTACGATTCCTCCCCACTTGCAGCTTAAACTTTACTTCTGAAATCTGCAGCGCTGTATCAAAATTACAAGAATAACTTTCACGTCTAATAGAGTGTTATAGTTCACGGGTTGTTTTTCATAAAAACATACGTTTCCAAGAATTGTAACCAATGTGTTTTTTTTTTTAATTCTGTATAAGCTTGTGTTTGACCACAATCTCACTATGGTAAGTGATGATGTGGCCGAAGGTGGTAAGCACACAAAGCCTAGATGGGAACTGGCTCCCAAGTGCAGCTGTCGGAACACACCGATAGGTGCTTGGCGACAGATTTTCAACTTGAGGGTGGTAGCCAGCCAGTCGGGTACTACAAAGTACCCTACCACCGTGCTATGGTTTCTTCACGATTTTTTTCTTCACCGAAAGCTCAAGCCCATTGTAGGATTCGAACCCACGACCTTCGTCGCGGTATTCGACGTCACTTACCACTGAGCTATCATCGCCTTTATGTATATAAATAAGTGCTTCCCAACAATGTAGCATTACAGGAAATTGTCCCGATAGTTCCGAATGTGTACGATCATTCGCGGTTAATGGCCCCGAAGGAAGAGTCTATTAGTTCCATGAGCTGCCTCAGATTTATGACTCAATCTCTCACCTTATGTATGAAACATGGAGGTTTATAGTACCTACACTTTGATAGAAAATACTTCACTGAAACTACTTTGTATTTTGCCCCTTTTAAATATGGAGTTTAATATTTACACATGTCAAAAATATTTGTAGCATATTCAATATTTAATTTTATGGTTTGAAATAAGATTTTTGAATCATTTATTTTTAAATATAGATTATCTTTATTGAGTTTTATAAATTTTATTTCCTAGAACATTTCTCACATAGACATCTATCCCTAACTAAGCAGAGCTTGTGTAGGCTACATATGCTTCTTTTTTATGTAAACAATGATCATGCACACAAATATCTGTCCCTGGCGGGAATCGAACCCACGACGTGTGGCGTAATAGATAGTGTGTTTAACCAACCACGCGAAACAGCCCGTCATTTCTAGCCAATCAAAAATACTATAGAATATAGGTACTTATTGCATTTTGATACTTGAAGGGATTTCTTCCCGCACGAGTTTGTAATAAAGTCTAAAGTGCAAGGGGTAAACATTTTAAGAAAACAAAATGTTACCTTACTGACTTTCTTGCCGGTTCTTCTCAATTAAAGACTAACATACCTACCAACCGGTTATAAATCGAATAAATGGCTGACCTTCACTAAAATCAAAAAACCTCAACCCAAAGCTTTTCAGTAAACAATACACGTTAAAACACTCGCTAGAGCGTTTGCGATTCATATTAATGTGGGCTATTAACTGCTCGCTCGATAAATTCTCACGAGCGATAGAAAAGCGATTTATTTGCGTATCGAACGACGCTCTGAATGAAATACCGCGCTCGCGTGCTCGTCTCACGATCTAGCGTTGTTGTGATAGCCACCTTATGCTTCATCAATCAGTTTACAAGAAATTATTATATGATTAAGAATATTACAATCTAATATAAAAATCAAAGTTTGTTTGTTCGTATTTCAAGGAAAAAAGGGAGTTTTCATTTCAAGGCAGTATTCTATAAAAGTGTTTTTCTTTATCCATGAAAGTAAGTTTCTATAACATGCATACCTGTATTATGTTTGTATATTTGATATCTATGAAAAGTCCACCTGATGGTAAGGAGTTATTGCAGATTATTAGCATTTTCAGTATTTTCCATTGAGTTCCCCATCCTAAAGAACTCAATGTAAAAGATTTTTTTACAGAAGTTCTTAAACATAATCGGTATTATCTTTCCATCCTAATCTCTTTCCAATTACTTTGAATCAGCTTTTAGGAATCATTTTCAAGAAACTCGTAATTTTCTAAAAGGTTTGAGGTCAAGGCGAGGTTTATGAAAAATCATACTGATATTATTTTTTAACGAGCCTGTTGACGTTGTTGGTTAACACAGGTTGTGAGTTAGATTCCCATTTAGGACAGACATTTGTGTACATGAACTAGGTTTCGCCCCTCTCTGGAATAAATTGTACCAATAAATTTATTAATATTATTATCCTCTATATAATTTTTATAACATTAACCTAACAATTTAAATTATTATAAAAACCTACCCAATATAAATTAAAAATTACGTTTTCTGTTATGTATAAATTATGTTTTAAAATTTAAAAAAAAAAAATATTTTATTATTATTATTAAAACTATACTATACTCCTAAACGAGAATCTCTATCCAAAATCTCCACGAGCCATTGCTGCGAGAAAAGAAGGACAAACCAACATACAAACATTCACATTTATCATATTAGTATGATATGATTGTAATCAGATAATTGGACAGCCTAAATTTTTAAGCAAGTATCAAAATTGTTTGGTTTAGCTATAGCTTTCGACCCTTTCCATATTATACCTTTTTATTTAAACAGCTCTAATTTAAAACAGGTCCACAGTAGGTCCACATGTTAACACTATGACTTTACAGTCACACTTGGAATTTCCAGGCGAGCTCGTAACGTAACTCAGGGCGATTTTCATTATTTCTTATTCTTTTTTTCTTCTCACCGCGCTGGTCGCCTTTGTTTTGTGGCCATTGTTCGAAGCTTGTTTTTTTACCTTTTTTACAATTCTAGTGCTATTCATTAGTGACACTCAATAGTTTTTGAGTCTAAATTATAGTTTTATCTCGAAAAATGAAAATTATGATAAATAAAAGTACTGAACTAATTATGTAAAATAATGTAAAAAAAATACACTATAACTGTTTTTTATTTTCAATCAATGATTCAGTGTATTGTGTTTTATTCAATTTATTTCATATCTTCTAAAAATTTAATATTAAAATAAAGTGTTTCACATCATCACATGGAATATAATAAAACGCTTTCATTACGTTGCATACCACACTATACAATATTCAAAAGAACTCATCTCATTCACAACCAGATGGTAGCATAAAGGCGTGTGTTCCATTATACGTTTTTATCGTATCTCCTTACTCCGTATACAATGGTACTCTTCATATGAATAATGGTCGAACTATACACGTCAGACGGAATCGAGATATAAATCTTTCAATAATCGATGTTGTTTCGATATTTATTTATTGCATCGATGCCGGCTAGTATCGAGATCTCGAGTATTTTTTCTCTCTCAATAATAACAATGGGTGATTTATGTTGTGCACCTATCGTCGAACGATATTTATTTAAGTTCAAATGTACGGGACCTTTTTCTTATGTATATTTGGCTAGTGACTTTTGTTCGTAGTTTCGCAAATGTCTACAAACGTAAACTTTTTTTGCTGAAAAAGTTTTCGTAAAAAATAGAACAAAGTATTTTTATTATGTAACTGAATGAAGAATGTAACGAATATGCCTTTTTACAATGTACTATTAATACTTTTTTGTATATAATGATTTATATATTTTTCTTGGATATAATGAATAATCTTATTATTGAATTGAAATAATATTTCAAGATAATATCCCTAAAAAAAAATTATGTCCATGAATCTTTTTTATATGAGAATTATCATAATCTTAGCGAATAAGCCCAAACATGTCACAAACGTCAGAAAAGAAAAACAAATACCTAATAAAACAATATACTCAAATACGACAACCGCTCGCGTTCAAAAACCTAATTATTCTCTGGCAGACGAAGAAGAAGAAAGAATAGAAACTACCGAACCGCCTACAGTACCAGCGACGGAAGACAATCCGACAGTTGTTCCTAGTATACCGATTCTGGCAGTGAACGATTCTGGGAGTTTGTTTATTCGTTATTTGACTCGTGAGTATTAGTGATGTGATATTTTAGTATGTTACAGATGCCGAAGGTGTTTTTGCAGATGGCTGATTTATTTTTATTTATGTCAATTATATTGAATACTTACTCAAAGATTCTTATCTACGGGTCTCTTATATTATTCGAGCATGTATCCTATTAATTAATTGTCATAAAAGTGTGTTTGTTTTTAATTATTTTTAATAACCCCTTTTATTGCCATATTGGGAAATATTTTCACGCTAGATTAATGCAAATGAAATTACCACCGAACCTGTAATATAATAAATTACAGTTTAAATTGCAATACACTTCTATTCGACCCGCAAAACCGGTTATGGCCGGATACGTCCAGATTATTGTCATAAATTGCCTATAGGAATATATCCGGCTGGCGTATGCACATTTCGATTAACTCTATTGGACGAACGTAATGAAATGTGCCCTGTGCAGTAAAATTAAATCCTATTAGAGAATCGATTTTATATTTCGTTAAAAATATGTACTGATTTGTAACGATTTCAATTCGGCATATGTAATTTTTAATAGCTCCAAGAAGCAACGATTTCGCTTGCTTTTCCAATATCTTATTCCGTTGTATTTTCTAAATCAAAAAAAAAATTCTCATTTGTATCCAATTTCGCTTCACGTTACAAATTAATCAACAGGGAACGAAGCTACCGAAAACCGGATATAAAAAATCGGGGTTTTGGTTTTCAACTCGGCGCAATATTTAACTAAAGTTACCGAATTATTTACAGTGCGTAATTATTTCGCTATTGTTTATCCTTGTTTTACCATAGGTACAAGTACTTGGTTTCTTGATAAAATCTCTGGCTGAAAAGGCGTGCTGATCGTGACCAACACAACTGGCAACAATACTCAACAGATATACTGTATTATTTATTTTTATCGAGATCTATTGACGTAAACGAGCGATGCAACTCGGCACTATCCGAGTTGTTAAACAGTTGATTCAATAACGAAACGATTCCGCTTCGCTGCATAATCAATAAACCGTAATTTAAATGTTTGTGCAATGTAGTTACCGTACTTTTTTTATAACTTCTCTTTCGTCTATGTACTGTTACGTAGGGAGTATTTAGCTTTTTAATGGAGACCTGTTATTGGCATTAGTATTATGTTTTTAGATACATTGTTTTTTTTTTAAAGCTTTGGTCTCAATAAAAAAAATGGAATAGAAAGACGACGCGCAGTGATGTTATTCTATACACTGATTGATTGTGACAAAAGCAACTGACATCCTTTACGAGATCACACCGGCAATGCAGCTTAATTTTACATACACAGAGTGTCTAGACACGTAATTTAATCCGGGCTGGTAAGCGCGAATAGCGTAGACCTGTAGAAAAAAAAACATCATTTATGAATGCGTACATCAGCACGCTCGCTTCAATCCTGCATACATATAAAACGTGGCCATTCACTGCGTCCATGAAGAAATAAAAACGTTTTTTTTTATACTGGTTATGAAATGCAAATATTTGATTTCTGTCAATTAGTGTAGTTGGCGAAGAGTAGGCGAGATCGTTGGTATCCTGTAATTGTGACGCAGAGAACTGTTATTATGATCAGTGGGTTAGTGTCATTAGAGTTTATATTCGTATTCGCAAATAAAAATACACCCAAAACGCGATATCTGTCTATATTATTTCTGAATTCTTTGTTATGTAAAATTCTACTGGGAGATTAGTTGTATTCTAAACAGACGTATGCGCCAAAATGATGTTGCGAATTTGGAGGAGGGAGGATACGGTTATATGGCACCCCGTGTAGCCATTGTTTCACTTTTATATGTAGTACCTATAGCTACTTTATAAAAAATCTCGAATTCAGGACAAAAAAAGAAAGTTATATTTTAGGGGCTTTAGAATTAGGTAGTCCATTATTATACGCAACCGTGGCTTATATCCTCAAATGATACCTTTTTCAGGTATCTCTAATCTGGATCTGACCTCTGTGGTAGCCGTTCTATAAATATTTTAACTCCTGTGACAGTCTCAAAAATACGTTAATCGAATTTGTTTATTAATGTCACATCGATCGGCAGATATCACCCTAGAGAGCAATACGTGTAGAGAACTGAATGGGTTTTCATTTTCTAGCTGAAGAATCAAACTCCCGCGGCGTACGTCCAAACTCCAATGTTCTTGTAGACCTTGTTCCGGCTCGTTGCCGAAACCCGGTACAGAATTCACGTTTATACATAATTGTTTCGTTGCTCAGTTCGCATTTTTCCACAAGATAATGCCATTAATCTCCCGGCACAATGAAAATGTACCGCGCTGGCTGGCGCCGCGCCGTCAACGTCCTCTGTGTAATTTGGTGGAAAACAATTCTACCGAATTTCTCCGTGTGTCACACGAAACACGAACTTCAGCCAACCTACGACGCGAGTTTTCGGGCAAGAAATTAAATTCACGTTTCGCCGACGTCGCTAATACCGTGGTGACTGGTAGTACGGAATACTACGTCTAGTGCCATCTTTTAATTTATTTATAGGAGAAAATTGGATAGTGTGAGGAGCA
Source organism: Ochropacha duplaris (assembly GCA_951361185.1). Taxonomy (NCBI): domain Eukaryota; kingdom Metazoa; phylum Arthropoda; class Insecta; order Lepidoptera; family Drepanidae; genus Ochropacha; species Ochropacha duplaris. The sequence goes on along the minus strand of OX592702.1, from coordinate 9,607,337 downwards.
TTCTGTGAAGTGTACTCTAGTGGTCGTAAAAGTTGAAACGATAACGGTCTCTATTGCATACATAATTCATATTAGTAACTTTGTCCGGCTGTTCGGAATTAGTTACACCACTTATGGTTATGTTATGGGTAAGGGACACCGCGCATTTGCATTTGGGACGATGGCGAAGGGATGAGTTTTTTATTAGATTACCCATTATGCGGACCTCTAAAACTCTTAGATATTCATTACGATGGAAATGTGAAATGAAAATCAAATTTTCGTCTAGAGTTTGATGTATAACGGGTTTATTCCTCGAATATAGTTCATAAAAACTTGAGTTGATTGATATCTTATACTTTCTGATAAATAGGTAAAAAAAATAATAACCAAGATTCATTATTTTAACGAAATAAAATAGGTCAACGTACGCTTTGTTTGGTAACTGGAGTTATCTGGTAAATTACTTTACAGGACGTCTCATTCTATAAATCTCGAAGATATATCGATCTATAAATACCATCTGAGGTATCTAGGCCCAGAATAAGAAATTATTAATAATTTACATGCTCGAATACTAGAACCAAATATTTTATACCCAACATAATCACCAATGCACCATAACTTTTTAGTTTCATAAACAATATTTTAACTCCGTTCGAAATAGTAATTGTTTTCTTTGTGTGTGTGCACAGATCCTCCGGAGATCACGATCAGACCGCGCAACCTGCAGGTGCGCGCCAACGGCATCGCCGCCTTCTACTGCGCAGCGAGAGGCGACCCCATACCTAATATACAGTGGCGGAAAAACGGGAAGCGTGTCTCTAGTAAGTATTTATATTTCTTTTTTTATTCTGGATAAGCTTGTGTTTGACTACAATCTCACCAAGGTAAGTGATGATGTGGCCGATGGTGGTAAACACACAAAGCCTAGATGGGAACTGGCTCTCAAGTGCAGCTGTCGGGATACTCCGTATAGGTGCTTGGCGACAGATTTTCAACTTGAGGGTGGTAGCCAGCCAGTTGGGTACTGCAAAGTTATACTTTTGCACGTTGGTAGGGTTACCACCGTGCAAAAGTATTATTATATTTTTCATATTATGTTTTAGTAGCTTTCTGTTTGGCGGTTGAATTTCTCAATAGTAAATCTTCTAACCCCCATGTTTTGGTGCGATTATAAGTCAGTTCTTCATACAATAAGCCAGGACAAGATTTTTATAGATTAAAGAAACGTTTTGGTCTATTTAAGGTCTTCGTAACTACATTATATTAATCTAATATTCAGCTGAATACACAATATCATATAAAAACATAGTAAAAGATATATTTTCTTCCTCAGCATCAAAATTAGTTAATTTTTGGTATAAGCACCAAAAAGGAAGCCTTCAACAATTTTTTTAGAAGTATCTTTCATGATAAACAATCATAAAACCTGTCACGAGTGCAGTCATAACACATAAATATATCGTAACCTTTTTCACATATTGGTAAACATTTTCAACAATGTAAAACATAGTTGCAGAAAGGCATTACTGCCAATGCCAACGTAGCTTTACTTTACTATTAGACGATTTGAAAGATTGCACTGAACCACACTGAACAAAACATGTGAAAAATTCACACTACCAATCAATTCGACCGAAAAAAGCGGAAGGACGACCATAGAGAAACTACCGTACTTTCTTCGACTATTTTTGTCCGTGATTGAAATGTAAAGCCAACGTTTTTAGCCCATAAATATCTGGGTCCGGTAATGACGTCTATAAGCCCGAGGCAATGAGCTGAAAAAAAACGTATCGACGAGCGGCCACGCACGCGAAAACACCCCATACACCCCACCGTAAACTAGTGTTGCAAACGATACGAATGTAAGAATTTATTTGCCGAATAAATCGTGTCTCTATTTGCTTTCGTCTTCATGCGTCCGTAAAATAAATTAAATATTTACTTTTGAATACGATTTCCAGTGTTTGTGATAGTAGATTTTGAATGTTTAATCTGTAATTGGTAAATTAAGTTCTATTAAAATGATAGCGACGTTAATGTCATAAAAAAATATGTTGCTACGGGATACGAATCAAAACAAAAAACTATCGAATCGTTTTTAAAGTTTAGATTTCATAATTTGTACCATACATGAAACATTTTTTTTTAAATTGATTCGGGCGTAGTCGTGGCATATATCAGTTTCCGTAAACATGGGCAGAATGCCAGGCCGAATGGTGTTTTCCGGCAGGTGAAATTAAGAGTCATTTTCCTTCTAGATTTGTGTCGTTACAGCCGTATGGACAATAGATACCTACCATCATTAGATATACATACTTATTACAACTTGACTCAATTTATTTATACTCGTCTCAAACGTCAAAAACTTAATCTTTAGTTGTTTTGCTATTGCGTTTTTTTTTTTTTTTCAAAATCTAATTCGTTTTTTTTTTTCGAATTCGCATTCGCAACTGTAACATAACCACACTATAGACCCCCTCTAAATATTTCATCGCTGTCCATGAAATATGTAATCCTGTTTATCACCCACATCGAGAGCGGTGACCATAAACGAGTAATGATACCGATCACACGTAAGGATCTCATTTCATATTCTGTCCGCCTTATCAAACTTACACTCGATTTGTCTGTGTGTCACCACCCACCATCTATCAAAACGTATCGCTGAGTCGGTAAAGGAGTCAATATGAATCTTGAGTCGAAATTACACCTATTTCGAGTGGTCATGAAATACCGAGAATTGAATATTAAATAAAAAAGTTATTTTGCGGGGTTGTTGGTTGCTTTTTATATATTTCACTACCATGCCTAGTGATTATTAAAATAATTAATACGGTGAATAGTCTGATAATATAAAACTTATCAGGATATGTCACAGTAACGGTATAAAACTTCCATATATTTCATTTCATGTAATTTATAGTTATTGCCTTTTTGACTTGTTTGTCACTTCTGAGCGTGGCGAATATATTTTGACAGGTAGTCGACACGTTATTCGAACATCGTGTTAACTTTTATACGAGTTTTGGGGTTCCACAGACAACAAGGAACCCAGTAAGGGTTCCTTTCATCATGTCCGTCTGTCTGCTAATTTACTTATAAACTATATGGCTGATGTCGCTCAAATTTTGCACACATATAATTCATTATAACCACAATAAAGTTATGAATATATTTTTTGCAAATACCTGAACATGTAACTGATTTTTGTATCTTCATTTAGTGGGGTATTTTTGAATAAGTTTTAGGAGGATTACGATATCATTTGGTGTTTTCTAATTTTTTTTGGTAAAATTTACTGTTTTGCTTGAGTTATTGGGACATGCTAAAAATGTCGCTATGAAATCTGAAAAAATAAAGCGAAGACTATCCCGTCTAAAGAGAGTCTTAGTTCAGGAGCTATATTCAATCAACTGTGCAACTAAATATTAACTTTCTAATTAGATACAAGTATTTTGGAACCCAATGGTGCAGTTTCCCGGTTTTTATTTTCGGATAATATATCAAATTGATCAAACATCAAAATGTGCACTAGTCTCTATTATTTTTTCCGTTAAGTTCCTTATCGGACGTTGTGAAAGGGGGCTAGACGGAAAAAATTCTTACGACACTTTTTGTGTCACTGTCACTGTCGGTGACAGTTGTGTGTAGTAAGCTATTGGAAGCTGTGCGGCGTGCGCATGTTTCTCTGTCTCTCTCTCTCTTATAGAAAGCAAGCCAGATATTTTCATTTCTATTTATTTATATATATAATAAATGATTTTTTTTTATTTTTTATATATATATATATACTCTCTCGACTTATATAACTTATATAACTTCGTTCCATCCGGGTGTCCCTTGACACCTCTCAAGTTTTTAATTTTTGTATATGTCGGGGAAAGGGGGTGTCAGGATGGTCAGGTACATGGTGTCAGGATCATCAGTGCCAGCAACAAGATTCAATTCAACAATCAGATTTAATAGGGAGGTAGAAATAAAGTGTCCGAGTCGAGGTCACGTAGTGCTCCAGCCGCGAGCGCACGTCACAACCGTTCCTTCGGCTGCTCTCGTCGAACCGCCATGCGCCACGGGGGCTCGTCACCGATGGGTCGGGACATCGTTGTTCCGAAAGAATGAAAGAAAGAAAGCAATTAGATAATGCTCGCAAAACCTTGGCTCACACCTGCAATCACTTATTAACAAACCCAGAACACAAGATAGCCTAGGATGCCTATGATTTAGAGAGATTGAAACGATTAGAGAAATCAGGAACGCGGGAAGTTTGGCTCGGAGCAACAGCCAACCACTCCACGCGCCGGTTCAACAATAAAATTATTTTTAAAAATAAAAAACAAAAACCGACTTCAAAACTGTAACCTATACCTATGTACAAACATAAACTAAAAATTATTTTTAAAAATAAAAAACAAAAACCGACTTCAAAACTGTAACCTATACCTATGTACAAACATAAACTAAAAAGTAAAGAATAATATTTTAATTTCAAAGCAAGAGCCTTAAAGGACAATCAACAAAATTATTGATATTTATATATCTATTTAATATTTATAAACAGTTCTTTTTGGAGTCGGTGCCAGTCAAGAAGAAGGACAGTTTTGAACTGGACACGAAGTGTTCATACGAGAAAACGTCTTACGACACCTCTCCTTACGGTAATGTTCCTTAGGTCTGCGCCGTCGCTCCCCTACTTTTCGAAAGTTTGTTACAAAGGCAGAATTAAACTGTCCTTCTTGGCTGGCACCGACTCCAAAAAGAACTGTTTATAAATATTAAATAGATATATAAATATCAATAATTTTGTTGATTGTCCTTTAAGGCTCTTGCTTTGAAATTAAAATATTATTCTTTACTTTTTAGTTTATGTTTGTACATAGGTATAGGTTACAGTTTTGAAGTCGGTTTTTGTTTTTTATTTTTAAAAATAATTTTATTTTTTAATTTTTAAAGTTTATTCCTTATTATATGTTATCCTAGGCAAAACTAGTTTGTCCTGAAATCGGGTCTGGCCGGTAAAATATAATATATAACTAGCGGGCCCGGCAGACGTCGTCCTGCCCTGAAATTGAAACAAATCTTGGAACTCGATTCCAGCGCCACCTACCGGGTCCAATTGTATTTTAAAACCATCGAAGAACCCATTGAAGTATACACACGAAATTTCATCCAAATCCAAAAAAAAGTCACGCTCAACGACTCAGTTTGATTCACTAAGGTTTATCAAACGAGATAGAATTTTTTTCGTTTTTGTTGATTTTTTCAAAAAGTGCTTAATCAATTTCGACAAAATTTAAATGGGACCACCTCTGAAGTAAGATCTACCAAACAAAAAAAGAATCATCAAAATCTATTCATAATTGGCAGAGAAATCGAGTAACAAACATACAAAAAAAAAAAAAAAAAAACATACAGACGAATTGAGAACCTCCTCCTTTTTTTTGAAGTCGGTTAAAAAGAGTCTGTTCCACCATCGTAGGTAGGTTAACTTGCTCTATTCGTTCCAACACAATTAAACTCAACACAACTGAACGTGGGACAGTTTCTAGGCACCAGACTAGTTGTTCGCTCGAGGGCTCGTTGAGAAGTGACCGCTCCCATCGTTGTACCCGGTCTCATTCACAATCTCATTCCTCTCACAGGTTAGCCAACCAACTGTCAGTGTCTACCATCGTTCAAAAACTAATTCAGTCATTCGTTCTGTGTTGCCATTACTAACTAATCGCATTTGTTCAGTGTTGCCGTTACTCCGAACCAACCATCCCAAGTTATTACTTGGCGTTCCCAATCAACGACTAACTGTCATTCTACCTAGTTCCATTACAAAGGATAGATGGCGTTAATTTAAATAAAGGTTAGATACGCAGTGTATACTTCAACGCTCCGACATATATTTAATTACTGCAGCGGGGTATCAAATAATAAAATCATTAAAAAAATAGTGAATTCTAAATTTAAATATGCACACGCTGACCACAGTAGCGGTGAAAGCCGAATTTGTCGATTGGTTGCAGCGGTTGGATGCATTCGTGCTCGTTGCCGCCACTGGCAAAATGGTTTTTTGTGATCATCCAACCGTGTGATAAAAACCTTACCTATTCGTTTGTCTCTATAATTGTTTATTTTTATTATAGTCACAATAGACCGTGTGTTATTTTTATATCATTTAATTTAAATTCAATTTGCGATAATTATAGTCCAATTTAAAAACCAACTAAAATGAGTTATAAACCTCATAAATAAAATTACGAAACCAGATTTTTCATCAACACTTTCAATACACATAGATAGGTGTTTTGAACTTATAAGTGGGTATAAATACTTTACATTTGAAATCCCTAAAATTTGAGTAAACTTATGTGTATCTTGAAGATAAAATCATTTATTATAACAGCATTCTATTAGGTACTTAAAGAAATGTAACACTTGTAGACGGTTGTTGCATTTCAAATAGTTCCAACGTAAGTTTTCCAACAAAGCGAGCAATAAAACAGACACCCGAGCAAAGTCACAGCGTCCCACGTTAGATTGACAATCACGAGTCGCGTCGACGCTTCGCCGCCATGATGGATGACGCCTGTCCCCCATCCCTGTGTTCTTCAGGGTTGACACATATAAAAATCTTTGGAATTAAAACTTTTTAGTAGGAAAAATAAATATGATATCTTACCAAAATATCTTTTTTATGGAACACAGGTTTTCCCCATGTGTTATATCAAAATGAACCACATCTTGCACGCAACGCAACCCTAATATTGTTTTTTTTTTTAATAGAAAGTGACAACCCTATTTATGTATTATGCTTGTATCTTCGCACACCGACCGAAAGAAAGAATTTACACTTTTTTTCTGGATAACGGCAACAAAACCGGTCCGTGGGAAAATTCGCGCCTGTTGCCGCCAAATTGTTTTTATTTGATCCACGGATTGCTATCACAATGTCTGCCTACGTATAAAAATATGCAATAGGTGTCTAGTCTTTGAACAATATACGTTAGAATAATATTTTGCGTACGCCACAAAGGCTCTAGTACTTGCCAAGCGATTAATAGCTAGTTACAAGTTATAATGGCGGAATTAAGGTCATAGCCCACTTACACGACTCTGCTCCAACACCGCCCTAAACTAATAGTCTACTACCGAGCAGTCTGATGGCGGTAAGCTCGCTGACAGCGAGCTGTCTGCCAATTTATGTTGTCAATATAAACTATATCTAAAGTGCACGACCTGAGCCCATAATTGAATTATATTTTATTTGTGGGGTGGGAGTGGAGTTGTGTAAGTGGGCTATGACCTTTAATCAAAAGACTTTAAAGGCAATTTGTTGTATAATAAATTATCTTCCTCAAAGAGTTAAATTCCGACCCCGATATCGCCCGTGCCGACGCCCCATCCACTTTCGTCCCACAGAGCAGTGATCCGAGTCGCCTCAAACCACTAATAGTCGTAACTCGTGAAATACCTCGTCCCCAGTTACGTCGTGACTTATACCCGTAAAAGTGTAGAAACGTGCGTTTAACACCAAAACAAAATATAAATTTTGTTACTAAGCCGGGGTCGAACAATAAATGAGAAAAAAGCATTCTGTGTTATTGTGATAACGATCGATTGTCCGAAAGAACCAAATACTTCTAAGTAACTTATTATCCTAAATTAAAGACAGCCAGTGGTAAAACGCGTTCTCTACATGTTTTCTTTACTTCATAACTTAGGTAGGTAGGTATATCATCTTACTACTATTATATACTATGTGAAAGTTTGTTTTGATTTCAAAGTCAAAATCATTTATTCAGTTTAGGCCCTAGGAGGGCACTTATGAATGTCGAATTACAGCAGTCACCACCGATTTGGATGTCAGCCTTTAACTGGGAAGAACCGACAAGAAACTCAGCAAGGTTGAACCATCTGACTGTGAAGGTGTGTCCTTAGAATTACTGAGGACAGATAATATAAAACAAAAGTTCCTTGAAGTAAAAAATGCTCTTCAATATTTAAGGTTTTTTGGAACGAAGTTCCTTATCGCGCGTTGTGAAAGGGGGCTAGACGGAAAAAAATCTTACGAAAAACCGACACTTTTAGTGTCAGTTGGTCGGGTGACAGTTGTGTGTAGTAAGCTATTGTAAGCTGTGCGGCATGCGCATGTTTCTCTGTCTCTCTCTCTCTCTCTTATAGAAAGCAAGCCAGATATTTTCATTTCTATTTATATAAATATATATATATACTAGTGGACCCGGCAGACGTTGTCCTGCCCTGAAATTAAAACAAAACTTAGAACCCGATTCCAGCGCCATCTACCGGGTCCAATTTTGTTTTCAAATCATCGAGGAACCCATTGAAATACACACACAAAATTTCATCCAAATCGGTCCTGTTACCATACTCCTCCGAAACGGCTTGACCGATTACTCAAATTACTAAAATGGCTATTAAAAAATTAGGGTTGATCGTAGAAGGGTGAAAATTGGGGATTGTATGTATTTTTGTATGTTGTATCATAAAAAAATAGAAATTAGAAATTTTGTCTCAAAAATAAAATAAAAAATTTAGGGGTGGACTACCCCTAACATTTAGGGGGATGAAAAATAGATGTTGGCCGATTCTCAGACCTACTGAATGTAAATATAAAGTTTCATCAAAATCGGTTAAGCCGTTTCGGAGGAGTATGGCAACTAAAACTGTGACACGAGAATTTTATATATTAGATGTATATTTTTTTTATATATACTCTAACTTATATAACTTCGTTCCATCCGTGTGTCCCTTGACACCTCTCAAGTTTTTTCCCTCCAAATCGATCGGTTCTGTACCATATAAGATGAGCTTTATGACAATGCAAATTTTAACAAAATGAACGATGAATAAACAAGTACACAAATGTTCGTACAATCAGGATTAGTCATCCATTAGCAGTCCACATTGCACGTCCGCTTTTCATAATACGAATAAACGCATTTTCAGGTCGGTTATCTCGATGTAATTGACCTTGATAATGATAATAATCCATGTTTAGCTATGCTTCGACTACTGCGGGGCTATTAGGTACCTACGTAGCATTTTTGCAATCCGTTTCAATCTGAAATCGATTCAATAATGAACTTTGATTACTTTTTTAAATTCTGGTAATGATTATGTCGATTTAGAGGTTGTTTCCATATCCACGTTATGTACTTTTAAAATAGTATATATCTCTCATTTCTGTTTATATACCAGGTATCTAACCATATAAAAAAGTAAAATTATATCGTACTTACTATGAAATTGAACGCATTTTACGGCATATTTTATAGCAGTTCATTTATTATACCGGATTTAGTTTCATATTTCTGCCATCAACTTTGTACGGTTATGAGGTCCGATTTTATCTACTGGTCATATAAAATGTTGGAAATAATATTGGTAACCAACATTTGCCTTTGGCTTTACTTGGTAGAAGGCCCGAGCATTATGAACAGTTAATTAATATTTATAAATATAAAAAAATTATTTCCTCACATAAACATAACAAAATACAATAGAGATAAAAACAAGTTACCAAAAGATGTAACCTAACCTTTTACAAAACTGAGTAGGAATCTGACTCTCAAGTGCCTCACATTCATCCATCTTTGGTCTGTATTACATTAACTTAATTATTTTTGTGTCATAATACATCAGAATTTATGGGAAAAAGATTAATTGCACAGAGAAACAATTCAGTTTTTTAAGTTTTTTTTTATATTTGTTGAAATATAAGTTTTTGAACATTGTTATAATAATTTATCTTGCATTGTATGAGAATAACTAGCATACACTCATTCATAAATAATATCTCCCGTTTTGTACGTACCTTGATATTTCGCTCGGCTTGAGTGTGGCTTGAATTTTTTGACATTTTGGTGATACAGCAAAATGATTTAGAAAATATTTTTCTAAATATTGTAAAAGTTTTACAGAAAGATTAGATAATGTCATGTGAGGTTTTTCATGTGACTGCTTGTTTTACACCCATTTATTGATGACATTGTAGAAGTAAAATAAACATCCTGGGTTATTCATCACACGCGGCTATCTGATCCCAAATTAAGCAGAGCTTGTTCTATGGAAACCAGACCTACATATACTACTAAAAAAGTAGTATATGTAGGTCTGGTTTGAATACATACTTTAATAGATAATTACAAACAGACTCGGGACAAATACATACATACAAATATCTGTCCTGGATAGGAATCGAAACCCCGACCTTCGACATGATAGGTACCGACCCTTAGTCGATTCTAGATTTGTAACCTTACAGATGTTCCAAACAACAACAATGGTTTTTACTTTCAATTGTTAGACTTTATCTCGTGCTTTACGACTTGGCTAAAGTAAAATAAAAACCATTATCCTTACGTTCTGAGAGACAACGATTACTCTCACTTGTTGGGAGATACATTTTCTTGGCACTTACTAGGAGCGGCGATTTAACTCTGTCGTACAACCACCGACCCACATTCTAACAACTTTCCAGCTGAACTCTTGAAGCATCCGATACAATGGAACTTCTACTGTATCTCTATAACGTAAGAGCTATATCGGTGGCACAGGGATCTGTGTTGTTATTTTAACGGTGCAATCTACGAATAAGTAATAAGTCAGGAAATGTAACTCCGTCAAAAAAATGACCCAACAAAAGTCGTGTATATATGGGCGGGGCTTAAAAGTCGTGTTCAGTGCGTCATCACTCCGACATTTACTTTGACACAAATCAAACAACACAAATCAAATCTTCGCGTAAATTTTCATTGAAAATCATCATGCCAGCATGTGTTGTGAAGTGGTGCAGGAGCAATACAAGATTAAAATGTTCAGGGATCACTTTTCACTAGTAAGTAGTAGCAAAATTATAAATATATTCAAAGATCAAACCGAAATGGTCAATACTATGCAAAATGAAGTCAGACAATTTTTTACCAAGAAGTTTTTTTTTCTTGTTGAAAAAAGAAATGTACCTGTTTTCTTTTAGTTTCCCTGCCGATCCAATTCGGCAAAAAAAGTGGATAGCTGCAGTTAAGCTAGAAAGACAAGATAATGTCTGGATGCCTGTGAAAACCAGCAGAGTATGCTCCGTTCATTTTCACGAACAAGATTTTTGTGAAACATTAAAAGGTTATACCATGTTACACAAAACTGCAGTACCAGTTTGTACAGTAAGTACCTTTTGTTTTATTTTTAACATAATGATGTTATTGTATCAATCAAATTACAAATTAAACTGATTTCTTTACGCAGATGATTCGTCCTGAAGAAACATCGACATCTTTAAGAGATACTACAGAAAATAATAATAATGAACAATTACAGTTGGTATGTAGATTCGGCTTTTTCAACTTGTGGGAATAACTATAGCAGTAAAAAAACAGTTCATTGTTTGGCCGAATTAAAGTGTGTTACTTACCTGAGATGGTAAATAAAGCAAATACTACAGATTAAATATTTATTTTACTTTAATTGATTTATTTATTTATAAAGTGAATATATGTACAACTAAATATTCTGGGAATATTTCAAGCGTCTACCTTTTGTCGTTATTAAGATCGAACAAATAACGGAAATTAAATCACGTTTGTAGTATGGGAGTCCCCCTTAAATATTTATTTTTTTGTATATTCTGTTTTTAGTATTTGTTGTTATAGCAACAATAGAAATACATCATCTGTGAAAATTTCTAGCTATCACGGTTCATAAGATACAGACTGGTGATAGACAGACAGACAAACAGACGGACAGACAGCAGAGTCTTAGGAACCCTAAAAAAAAGCAAAAAATATAATTATATAATAAAAAACTTTATACAATAATATTATTTTATTAGTGACTTGGTCATTTATTGCATGCCATCATCCACGCCAGGCGCGGTTTCGCGCGTGCGTGCTGCAATACGCGCAGCAATAAAACCAATCCCTGCTTTTGTTCTGTATTTAAGCCAATCACCAAGCATGTCTATTTTAAAACTCTGAAGTGATTGGTATTTTGAATCATATGTCGTTTTGATTTGAAAAGGGCTACTTTTTGAGTGGAATTTGTTCTGAATTAGACTTCCTGACTTATTACTTATTCGTAGGGTGCAATCTTCGCGGTAAAAATGCAAAATACGAGAGTATACCGTGCAATGCAAGAACTTAATCCTTTTATTAGAATTTGTTTCGCTGTACGGTTTCACTGAGATTTTTTACTGATGTAATGAAAATAGTAGGTAATGAATATTAATTTATAATCTGTAGACGTAGCTCGACGAACAGCTCATTATAGTTTTCAGGGAATGTGTTTACCAATCAGTTACATATTATCTGTGAAGGCCTCTATAAGAATTATTATCGTTGTAATACGGAGTAGACCTTTACTCAATGAGAGATCAATAATATAATTGAATAATAAACATATTTATAATTCTTAATAAGGTACAAGAACTAAAATGTACAAGGCTTGATTTGACATCAAATAATATTTAAAAACTTCAAAGAGATAATATTTTAATAATAATAATTAAAAATATTTTAATTATAAATATTAATAATAGTAAAAGTGGATAAATAAAAGAAAACGTAAATATGAAACTGTAAAGCGAAGAAAAAAAACTATATTAAACTGTAGCAAAAACAATATTCGCAAACGAGATAAATATTTTACTACCAACTTAATACCACAATCAAGGATTACTATCAACATAAAACCCGCACAAAAGCTGTAAGCCGCACGTTACAGTTTTTGCCTTTCTATAAAGCTAACTCTTAAATTGGTCTCGGTATACCCTTTCTGGAACACTATAGTACGTGACCAACCTAACGAATACTTCTAACTTTACCTTCTACAACTTACTTATGATTGCAGGCGAAAAGTAACTAGAGAGAAAGCTATAATACAAATATTTTACCTGCTCACACTTGAAGTCCAATTGTTTTTAGAGTTGATTCTCACCGAGATGTTTACTTCTAGAAAATTCCATGGCATTTGCAGTTTTATTTTGATGAAAGGTTGTTGCGTACTTACTCGTGGATCGAATTAAATGAAAATGAGATACCCAGATTATCTAGTTATCATAGGATGAGCTCTGCTTCGTTAGGGATTGAAATCTGATCTTGCATTTCTTTCTAGCTCCTTTCTCCACCTAAGCTATTGTATGGAAGACTCAAACTAAGATCGCACACACGATTTAGGTCTCAAATATTTAAGGAGCGATGATGTTGTCACCATCGATGCTTCGACAGATGTAATCAGTTCTCGTCGTCAATCCTACTAATATTATAAGTTTCGATCTTTGTTGCTCAATCGCGATAAAACGGCTTAACGGATTCTGATGAAACTTGGCACACAGGTAGATCACATACTGGAATAAAATAAAGGATACCTTTAATCCCGGAAATAGATAAGATGCCTCTGGAACGTGGGTGAAACAGCGAGGCAGGAAAAACTAGTAACACAATAATTTGTTCACAGGCATGCAATCTCGCTACCAAGTATCAGGGATGGATGCTGCCGCTGGGCTTGGGGCAAACGGGGCTGTTCTCCGCATCGAGCCGGTCCGCGCCCAGCGGGATGATGCCACATACGAGTGCGTCGCTGAGAACGGAGTGGGCGACGCGGTGACTGCTGTTGCTACGCTTACTGTGTTTGAAGGTAAGTGATAAAATACACGAATATTCCTTCTTTTTCCAAATTTCCTACAAGTCCTTCTGGGCATTATATTAAATGTTTATATGATTGATAAATTCTTCCTTTTGATTACAAAAGATGGATTTCAAAAATACATTTGAGTCTATAAATGTGTTCCAGTTCTATACAAACGTCATAATAATATTTGATCGTGATCGTTGTAGCCGCATATAGTTTCCAAATGCCTTTGTTACATTGCTACCAATATTGATCTAATTACACTAATTAACCACATGTAATTAGTTTCTCAGTTAAGAAAACCAATGTCCAGAATCGCTTCCTGCTTATACTGGGAGGTAATTTAATTTTGCCAATATTTTCCTTATCGACCTTTCGAAGACATGCATCAATGGTTTAGGACAGAGGTCCCCAACTGGTGGAATGCACCTCAAGGGGGTTATAATGGTCAAAGGGCTGTCTGTCTGGCTGTTTCTGAAAATAATCTGTATTTTATTTTATTTATGCTGATGGTTACGAGAAAAAGACTTAATACCTACAAACCTGAAATAGCCTGTGATAAGCTAGCGAGGAAGCGTATTTGTCACGTCAAAAAGTCACGGTGACTTAAGAGAAAATGGAGGGGTCGCGTCTGGTAAAACCTCTGGTTTAGAATAAAGAATATGTTAGAAACAGCATATGCATTAAAGCGCTGAGAGGTTTTATTTTATTCGCATTCATTGAGTATAACAGGTGGGCTTTTCCCATTATTTTATCACATTGTATAATTGCAATTTCTACTCTTTTCCTTATTCAATGGTTGACTCCTCCTGTGGCTCAGTGAAACGACCCTCAAGCACATAAAACACGGACGAGCGCTGACACCAAGATCCGGAGAATAACTTCACTTGCCGCGAAGACAGTTGCCTTTCAATAAATAAGCATTATACAGGACACGGACCCTGCCGACGTCGCCCGATAACAAATACCACTAAATTGTTACTAATGACAATGTTCGGTTGTAAATTAAGTTAAAATTAACTGAATTTTTGTCGTGGAGAGAGTGATTGTTATTGTGGTTTTGGTGTCCTTATTTATTTCAGTAAAATTTTGCGGTACAATGAAACTTCTAAATTTTCGAAAGTTTTTATAGCTTCATAATTTTAACGATATTTAACGATTCGAAGAAAAATTTACAGAGAATCAAAAATTCCTGATCAGTTTTAGAAATATTGTAATAGCTGTCCCCCGCGGTTTCACCCGCGTTCCCGAGGGATTTTATCCTTTCCCGGGATACAAAAAATATCCTATGTGTTATTCCAGGATATGATCTACCTGTGTGCCAAGTTTCATTAAAATTTGTTCTGCTGTTTTTGCGTGAAAGAGTAACAAACATCCATCCATCCAAACATTCACATTTATAATATTTGTGGGATTACAGCATTACTGATGTAGTGTAACTGCGGTAGCGTAATATTTATGGGAAGTTTCATTAAAATTTAACAAACAACGAATACTATTGTTGTCTACACAGCTCGCAAAAGTTTCGACTTGAAAAAAAAAGACAAAAATATTTCACCGGGCACAATGCCAAAAGATTTCTGTTGCACGTGAATTTAAAAATTGTTAATCGCAATAGAAATTTTCAATTAAACTTCGAAGAGAATAATGATAAACACCTCCTCGAGGAAGATTTTTCAGTTATTTGCTTAATTAAAAAAAATAGTTGACGTTATTAGAACTTTAAATTAGAATTAAAAAAACTGTTTTTTCTAAATCAAATTAACAAACAAAGATAGAGATACTTTATTACTACTAATATTGAGATGAAATGTTTATTCATCCAAATGTATGAATAGTCAGACTCTAATGCACGGTTCGGAAGGTTGCTTTTGCTGAAAAGAGCCGGCAATATACAACTTACACCTATTACATTCAATAATTATTTATCTAGTCTCACTGATAATATTTGCGTGTTATGGCGGCAAAAATAGTAATCTCTAGAATTTAATAATGATTGACTCAAACTCAAGCAGACCAGCCCCCACATATTATAGACATGAATGTGTATGTATGTTTGTTACTCAACTACGTAGTGCTGAAAACTATGGTTCTCATACTTGCTCTATCAATAAATCAAATACTTTAATACCTATTGCAGTGTCAAACTTCGTTTAATATAAATCCTCCAACTACAATACAATGTTCCGATGCGACTCGCGGCTCTCGACTTGGCCACATTTTATTGCACTTAACTTGACTATTTACAACAAGGGACGATACTAAAGCCCGTAGTGGAACAAATTGAATTCTTTTGATTTGCTAACAAGAGTTCGCTCGCCGTTTCTAGGGTTCCGTACCGCAAAAGGAAAAAACGAAACCCTTATAGGATCACTTTGTAGTCCGTCCGTCCGTCTGTCTGGCGAAATTTATAGGGTATTTCCCGTTGACCTAGAACTGAAATTTGGCAAGTAATACCATTTTATACTACAATTGTAGGGAAAATCTAAAAACTATAGAAGATCTAGAAAATAGAATGTAGAAGATCAAATTTGATATTAATGTAAATAATTGCGAGACTCGATTCGTGAACAGTTTATATATCCTACCTATAAATTTATACGGTACCCTCGGTGGGCGAGTCCGACTCGAACATGTCCGTTTTTATTTTAAATTTGGCGCTTGTTTTCTTATAAACGTGACTGAAATTACATGTTGGTTATACATACACCATAGTTTAAATTAGATCTAATCTGTTGTCTTTTCTAATATTGTAAAGAGTTTAGGTTTGGTTTTTTGTTTGTAAGGTGTAATCTTTGGAACTACTGATCTAATTCTATAAATTCTGTCACCATTAGAAAGCTACATTGTCACTGTATTTTAATAGGCTATATTTTATTTCAATACCCTCGGTTGAAATCGCAGGGCAGAACATAGTCACTTATAAATTGAAGTCGTATGCCTCAGCGATTTATAAATATTGCAATGCAATAAAACAAATCTCCTAAAACATGTTTTAAACTATTTGAATATAAAATAAGGAAAAATCCCTCTAAACAATATTTTATTTAGTACACAAAAGCTTGTAGTTTAGGCGGATAACGGGTGTACCCCTGAGTAATTGGAAGCAAATGCGTTTTAAAATATTGGTAAGGTTTATCGAAACAGCGTTCATGTTTTTTTGTTGTAAACTTTTATTTGTGTAGTAAAAATGTACGCGGAGATTTAGCATTCGGCGGCGTTGGGAATAACCCTGTTTTAGTAATGTTACTTTACAAAGCATCAAATCCATTCACCTATTACGGCGTAATTCAAATAGTACCTCACAGAAAATACGTAGGATTCAATTTTATAATCAATATATCTTATAATCAATTTTAATTTCAATTTATATGTACGTAAAAAATTAGGTATTGGTGAAAATGGGGTACCTACAATTAAAACATTAATAATAACTGTTTTTATATATTTAAAAGTGACTTATAGAATATACATTTAAAAAAAAATACTTTATTTCAAATATAAAAGTAAATAATTAATATTATACAATAGCATGTAGATAAGTCAGAATTACTTTCCTAGAATATTCAACATATTATATTATATTCATCGTACAAATAAAGTAATAATTCACAGACTAAAAAGCTACATTATGAGCAAGTACACGAGCTACATTTAACAACAAAGTAGATTATTAAATACATTATTTAACAATCCTGTAAGAAATATTTATCATGAGTACTTTATGAATAGGTACTTAATTCCCTTTAACACAGATTTGATCACGATACTGTATGATGCGGCTTGAAAATTGCTTGTAATTTCCAATTTTATTTTACATAGGAGGGAAACACGAGGTCAGACTAATGTCCCAACGCAATTTTACGTTGCCTCCTCAGGGAGTGGACCCTGTGATCCAACAATCTGGTACGTGAAGGGGCATTGTGTATACATATGAATGTAGGCACAGCCGTTGTCTGCAGACAAAGGACTCACAAAAATATTACGACAATTTAAAGGTGCAAAATTGTTTTACTCTTAGATACGCTTGTGTTTCGCCATGCTAAATGATAATTTGGCCGAAGGTGGTAAGCACACAAAGCTTAGATGGAAACTGGCTCTCAAGTGTAACTGCCGGAACTCACCGGTCGGTGCTTGGCGACTTTTACTTGAGGGTGGTCGCCAGCCAGTTGGTTACTACAAAGTACTCTACCACCGTGCTTTGGTTTCCTTACGATGTTTTCCTTCACAGAAAGCTCAAGCTCATTGTAGGATTCGAACCCACTACCATTGCCGCGGTATCCGACGTCACTACCACTAAGCTTTAGGCGATGATAGATTTCTGTAAGCTAGTTTAGGGATCAGTTTAGTTAGAACAAAAATTGATCTAAAATAATACTTTAGAATAGTACAAATATAATAAAAAATGTTTTCTTTTCGTATAGTTATTTTTTTTCATCAAAATACGTTCAGCCGTTATTTCGTGCTTGAGCAGCAAACTTACAAACTTTCACATTTAAAATATTAGTAGGATTAATTCTGACTGTAAATAAACATGAAAATAATAACTTTTGAAACCAACAATTTTAATTATGGCAGTCCATAAATTGTCGGAATCTGTGAACGAGTCATTTCACATAAAATTTTTGAAATTTTAAATGCTATTTGTAAACACGTTGACTATATTAAAACACGTAGCTTTTCCGTAATAGACTAACTTTATTTTTTTTTATTTTATAAAGACTGTAGTACAATACATAGACTAACATAGATACTCAAAATATTATTTATTTTGTTAACTATCTAATAGACTAGTGGTGGGCATCACATACTTGTACAGTCAACCGATTAAAGGTTATAGCCCATTTAAACGACTCTGCTCCAACACCGCTTCCAACCAACACCACCCTATACTAAAAGTCAACTACCGAGCAGTCTGATGGCGGTAAGCTTGCTGACAGCGAGCTGTCTGCTAATTTATGTTGTCAATATAAACGATATCTAAAGAGCACGACCTGAAGCCCATATTTGAATGACATTTTATTTGCCGGGTGGGAGCGGAGTCGTCTAAGTGAGCTACGACCTTAACGGTTACTCAAAAACATTCATCGGTAATAGAAAACCGTTAGGGTTGTTACACACTCTGCAGATCCTATCCTATCCTACTAATATTATAAATGTGAAAGTATGTTTGGATGTGTAGATGTTTATTACTCTTTCACGCAAAAACTACTGAAGGGATATTGATGAAACTTGGCACACACTTGGATCATTTCCTGGAATAAATAATGGATACTTTTTACCCCGGGAAAAGATTATATTTTATTATTTTTATACTAGTGAAAGATAAGGATGTTGGCCAGCTGAAAAAGCAGATCCGAAGCCTCCACTCAAAAGTGCTCACCGACACACAACTCAAAGCGTAAATAATTTTAGTCCTTCCCAAGTGCTCAATATGTTAG
The DNA here is from genome assembly GCA_951361185.1 of Ochropacha duplaris. NCBI lineage: Eukaryota > Metazoa > Arthropoda > Insecta > Lepidoptera > Drepanidae > Ochropacha > Ochropacha duplaris. The sequence continues at coordinate 9,588,282 of OX592702.1, read as the reverse complement.
GTTATGAGTTAACCCCCCAATCGCTGTACAATCGAGGGCACTCCCAACAATATATCGTTTAATGGTGTTTCACTGAAGTGCTGTCTCATTATTCATCGGAACGTAGCTTTTTCTCCGTTCATTAATTTCCACGTTGCGATATCGGATACTGCTATTGGAATGCTTTTTTTGTTGTTGTTCAATCGACCCCGAGTGTAAATAATAAAGGTTTGTGAACGCTTTTTAAATGACCTCCCATTTGAAATAAATACTTTTATTATACGGATAACAATGGGGCTGTTTGGATGTTGAATGTGTTGCAATTATGACGTCAATTCTTGGGGGAAATTGTTGTTGGATACAGGAATTGTAAATTATCAAATAAATATTGCTCAAGGTGAATATTATCTGCACGAATTGTGAACTCACTAATCTATAAACAGATACGGTACTTACTTATAATATTTCATGTGATATTTAAGCTGACAAACTATTTCTAAAATCGATATGTAGAGCTGAGTATGCTAAAAAATATATGACTATTTCTATAATCGATATATAAAGCCGAGTATGCTCAAAAAATATAAGACTATTTCTAAAACCGATATGAAGAGCCGAGTATGTTAAAAAAAATAGGACTATTTCTAAAATCGATATGTAGAGTCGAGTATACTAAAAAATATAGAACTATTACTTAAATTAAAATGTAGAGCCAAGTATACTAAAAACATAGGACTATTTCTAAAATCGATATGTAGAGCCGAATATACAAAAAAATATAGGACTATTTCTAAAATCGATATGTAGAGCCGTAACGGAAAATAACATTTACCTTTAATATTATTTTCCTGATAATGTAGCTTTCTATAGTTAAGTTCATCCATTACAAAAATAACCTTTCTCTTTATACAAGGTTATCGAACTACAAAACGCTTTATTCTTTATTTTAACCACATAACAACCAAAGCCAACCCTTGGTAGGTCGGGCCTTGTACAGGCCAGGCCACAGACATCCGTTCAACTTTGGCGAGTTAACAAGTAACCGATGTAAACACGGAAAGTATCGGATAACTTGGCAAAGTTTCCGTTTCAGGTGTATGTAGATAACTGGCTTCTGAAGGCTCTGAAAGCTCTGAAGGCAAGTTTTGTGCGGAAAGAATCAATTACATGGAAGGTTAATGGGGCTTGTTTGTGTAGAGATGTGCTTGGGGTCGATATGTTGGTATCGATATTTTTTCAAGAATATAGTAGGTATGTGTAGTTTTGTTGTTTTTTGAGAAAAAAAACTTTATTTTTTGTTATAGCGGCAACAGCTATCACGGTTCGTAAGATACAGCCTGGTGATAGATAGACAAACGGACCCGATTCCGTAATTCCGTACCCTTTGGAACCCTAAAATGAAGTGCGCTTCCCAGAAATACATGCACCATTAAAAGGACCAATGTAACTCCAAAATACCTACAATAAACCTTAAAATTGAATAACGTAATAAACTTTATCGCATAAAACCCAATGTAAACGTGCTAATCTCCAATAATATATCACACAGCTCTGCTGGGATAGTTGCATATTAAAGTAACATGTGGTTATTATATACCTCATGGAAACTTTAGTGATAGTGCGGAATGTAGGGGAAACTATATAGTTTCTGGCCACTTCTACGTTCGTTTTTTTTTATAAGCTTGTGTTTGATCAATTTCGCCATGGTAAGTGATGATATGGCCGTAGGTAGTAAGCACACGAAGCCTAGAAAGATGCTCTCAAGTGTAGCTGTCGGAACATACCGACAGGTGCTTGGTGCTTTCAACTTGAGGGTGGTAGCCAGCCAGTCGAAAACTACAAAGTACCCTCCCACCGTGCTATATACCTACCAAATATGACCTTAGTAAAAGTGTCACCGTTTTTAATATCTAAAATTTGAAAATCAATACATAAAAATCAGAAATATCAAAATATCTCGAAAATGATGACGTTTTTATTCAGCAATTTTTTGTTAATTTGGTAGTTGACCCTACCCAACCACCTATCTCCCCCTTAAGTTTGTCGTACAACTTACGGGACACCCTGTATATAGACGGCGGTAATCACTTACCATCAGGTGGCCCACCTGCCTAGTTGTCACTAGTGATATAAAAAAAATGCTAATGGACCTTATTACATTATTATAATACTCCATTATCTTATTCTGTCATCATAATTTCGTTTAATAGTGCTATGATTTCGATCGTAAAAGATGATTAAACCAACTATGTCGGCGTGGCCAGTAATAGTACAGTTTCCCCTATAAACCCCCGTGCAGAAATCCACGCGACGCCCACCTGCCGGCTGCTTTAATCTGAATATAAATTATCCATAATTAAAGAGGACTCGGACATGGGAAGAATAAATGTGACCACTTGAAACAAAGCTTGGGGGCTGGTCCAAGTTAGGAGAGAAACAGTCATATTTTTAAATACTAGCTGTCCTCCACGGTTTCACCTGTGTTCCTATGGGATCTTATCTTTTCTCGGGATAAAAAGTATCCTATGTTTTATTTTAGCCAAGCACACAGGTAGTTCATATTCTTCATCATATCCTTTCATCAAAATCCGTTCAGCCGTTTTTGCGCGATTGAGTAACAAACATCCAAACTCACAAACATACAAACTTTCACATTTATAATAAGGATACAGTATTATTGGGCTTGGTAGGAACACTATCTGTCACGCCACAGGACGTAGGTATGATTCTCAAGGACGAACGTTTCTGTGTATGTCCGTTTGTCCCGAAAGTGTAGTAGGTATATCAATTATTCTGTTGCAATATATAAGAGAATAAGAAATCATTTATTGGACAACACATTGGCATCAGATTACAAAAAAATATATATATAATATGCTTATCTACTAAAGAAATTATATGCACACATCTTTAAAATTGTCCGATTAATTTACACAACCTCACATAGTATTTTTACTAGCGTACTCGAGAAATCTAATATTTTTCTGGGCTAGACAAAAACAAAATCTGTTTGCCAAATTAAATCTAAATCCGATTAACGAGTTTGATTTACAAATACATATTTAAATTAATTATATTGTTGATAGTTGCAAATTTTCCCCGCTTGTCGCTTAAAACTTGCGCCAATCATATCTCACTGAGCCCTTATAATGCGACCCCGAACGGCGCCATATTTTTTCCGGAAGCTCTTACTGTAGTAAATTCGGCGTAACGTGTCGTAATGGAACGGTTTCTGGATAGTGTTACTATCTTTATGCATTATGGTCTAGAGGTAAGTTCGGAGCTGGAAACATTTGAAATCACTTTAGTTTTACGACGAAATCCTATATTTTGTGGTCTCACATTTTTTTTAATTGAACCTTTATGCTAAACACACTTGGCCACGTGATCTATCACGGTATACAATAAGAAACTTCCTTTTCAATAATCACGAGAACAAATAAGTTAAGCTTTATTATAAAATACAAGATGAGTTCATCGTAAGAGATCCGTGAACTTTATGAATATTCTTAAAATCCTTTGTAGAGTCCGATACAAACGTCTCATACAATAAACAAGAACAGAACAAAGTTATCGATCGAACTCGAGCGAGCAAACTTCGTTGAAACTTGGCACACTTAACATATTTTGCAACACGTCTTTGTAGATTCTATTTCACCCTTTCATATGGTGTTATATCTATATCTACACTAATATTACATATAGAGGAAATATTTGCATTTTTGTATGTAACGAATAAACTTAAAAATTACTGCACCAATTTTAAAAATTCTTTCACCATTAAAAAGCTACATTATCCCTGAGTAACATAGGCTATATTAAAGATAAGATCCCACGGAAACGCAGGTGAAACCGCGGAGCTTGTCAACCATCTCAGAACATTCAATTTAAATAGATAGAATAAAGTTTATTAATTAATTATTATCCAAGCAATTTAGGTCATTTCCTAAATTGTAATGTAAATATTAATTCAACGATAATCCGAATTGTTTCTAATTGAATTTCAAACAACCCATTGGGTTAGAAAATTAGCTAAATTAATACTTGTAGGTATTCATTCGATTTGTTAATATTCGCTCTTTGGCTGTATTTCCTGTCAAAAAGTGATTCATTTTAGGTCATACTACCGTATGTAACTTTTTCAGTTGTGACTTGGCTGCAAAATTATAATTATTTTTTAACGTTTCTTAAAAGACTATCAAAATATGTTGTACCTACTAGTTTTCCGCCCCGCGGTTTCACCCGCGTTCCCGAGGGATCTTATCCTTTCCCGGGATAAAAAGTATTCTATGTGTTATTCCAGGATATGATCTACCTGTGTGCCAAGTTTCATTAAATTCCGTTCAGCCGTTTTTGCGTGAAAGAGTAACAAACATCCATCCAAACTTTCACATTTATAATATAAGTAAGATAGTGGGATTTAGTAACTAATGATAGTGTGCATGAAATGTAATAACTATAATTATTATAATATGTTAATATAATTCTCCATTACGATAGGGTTAGTGACAATCAATAGCAATTATCTAAGAGAACGTCACGGGCCAGCCATATTTCAGTGAGTTCCATGCGGCGCTCGTGCCAAATGTTTAGCACCTATGTCTGCCACAGAATATGTATAGTAAATTACAACTCAAACGTTTATATGATTTCAGATCGAATTTCAGTTCAAGTTTCTGTCGTAATTATAATTAGTAGAATGTACGTATATTTATTGTTAACAAAATCATTCTGAACAGTATAAGGCTAGGGTAAATAGGCATTTACTGGCTGCGCGTTCTTCATCTTCGTCCCCATTATCAGTCTAACATTAAAAAAAAATGATATTATATACGTGAAAGTGTTGTTTGGTTTGTCCTTAATCACTCATCAACGGAGCAGCATCGACGTGAAGATAGCCCACGGGTCGGAGAGTGACATAGGCTATATGGCAAGGAGGGCGTGGCTGCCACACGCGTCATACTTGTGATCAGGTGCTGCTTGTGGGGGCTGGCCCCCACATTATTTTTGCCGCGCATAACTCGCAAAAATTATCAGTCCGAACCGACCATTAGAGTCTAGGCTATTCATAAGTGCTTGCGTATTTGAATAAAAAATATTTTTATTTTACTATTTATCGTAGGTAAACCCGGGGCGGATTCTAGTAGAAAATAGGAGCAACGTATTGACTTAATAATTTGCACGGTATAGCTGTCAAGAACCTAACGTGATACATTCCACGATAATACGGATCGGGAATCAGTTTTTAATAAAGTAACCTTTCAAACTGAAGTATTATAAAGCTTGTTGAAAGTTAATACTTCTCAGTTAAGAAATATACTTAGTTGAAGAAATACACACAATATAGTTCACAGAGCAATTGCAGGTATCTAGCAAAGTATTAACTATCTTACCTTAGATCGCTTCTGTTATGTTAGAAAAAAAAACTTCATAGAAACTATATCTATTGCAATACCGCTTTCAAATTAAATTGGAATATTTAATATCATCATCATTATTAAAGCTAAGTTAAAATGACTTACTTGTAGCCTAAAAAATACGGCGTTACGGCGATTCCAGTCTCTGCAGACAAAGACATACTTCCGACACTAAAACATTTGGCGGGAACTTACGTTGCGTTTTCGTTTTAAAATCTTCTTTCGTATCTTCGTTTGAAATCGTGCATTTTAAATTTTATTGAATAATATCGGTGATATTTTGTTCAATATAGTTCAATCTATGTAAGTGCACCATCGAAGTGAAATGAAATCGTGTATCGTGACGTTTCAGGTTGTCTCAAAAAGTCTGAAAAGTTTTAGTGGAACGAACCAATCTCACTAAAACTTAATGTTGTTTGGATTCTTTATAAAAATAACTATTTATTAATTACCGAAAATATACAGAGTTATCATTTGCACCACTTCACCTTCTTATAATAAATGTTGTCTTATGCTTTGAAAGTCAGACTTAAATGATTCTGAATTAATATCGAATTTATAATACTTATTTATAAGGTATAAATAAGTATTATAATTTCCAAAATGTACTATTTCTTTAAAGTATACGATAGTTTTTATCTGGAAAAAATATTGGATCCTTCGAAAACGCGGCTTACTAATATTGTAAATGCGAAAGCATGTTTGTCGGTTTGTGCACTCTGTTATTTGCATAGAATAGTTTATGGAATTACATAGGTACACTCCCGAAACGCAGGTCAAACTGAGGGGCGAAACCTAGTACTTATCTGATAATTATCTATGTAGGTACCTATATATTCATCCCTAATCATCATCAGATTAAGGCACACACCGAAAAGTCGTGAACAATAAATAACCTTAAAATGAGTTATCGAAACAGTCTAGTAAGTTGAAGTTGATAATAATATAAAAACCTCTGTCGTCTCAACGCCCCGCTCCATTCCGAGGCAAATCGAATTCGCATGACTGTGAGCACATAATATGAAATAGCTCTCCTCAAATAGCTTTTCAATACACATTTACAATTTACATTCAATAAAAATGTTATATTGAGAGTAATGCTCGCGGGTAGATTTATTTACCAATGCATGCAGTGTTAGTTGTGTGTTACGTTTTCTGAACTTTATGAGAAGCAACAAATGCTGTTTATTGTTCTAGTTTAGTGCGGGGCTAGAGTCTGTCGACTTAGATTTATTGTACGGAAGTTTATACTCTAAGGTTTATAGAACAAGATACAAAACATAGGACAAGAGAAACTCAAAATAAATTGTTTTTCATGAATGAACTATATACGTCGAATTCCAAAATTGTTTCAAATTAAATTAATCCGAAGACTTTTGTATTGTTTCGTTCTATAACACAGAGCTAAAATTATTTTTAATATAAGTATCTAGAAGCTTTTTTTATTAATCATTTATTATTATTTTGGAAGTAATGATTTCAAAATTGGAAATTAATAAAAACTAAATGTTTGTGCTGTTACTTTGATAATGATAACGAATTCTTCTGAAGGCATAGATACTCCATACATTATTTATGACATAAAATTTTAATCAGATTAAATTTAAACTTTCCGAGGGTTAAATTAACATAGTCTAAGATTAGCCCTAATAAGAATTAACGAGCCACGAGATACTGGGGCCAGATAATATCGACACGCTAACTTTGCTCCGACGTAAAGTAACAACGTAGGTAGGTATACACATTTTGTAAAGTCGCAATCTGTATTTACACTTTAAGAGATCTCTCCTTTTGCTTGTTACTCGTTGGTGGTATACGGGACAAGCAAAAAGCGGAAACTAAATAGCTCACAAATATCTAATTTAATTTTAATATGAATATGTCATCATAAAAGCTAAACCAATCGACGTCCTCATTTTCTTTTTAGGTATATGGATTACTAGGTTCAGCCTCGTGGCTTTACCCGCGTTCTCAGAGTAAAAAGTAGCCTATATAAAGTAGTAGTACCAGTAGTAGTAGATAGTAATCTAATAAAGTAGCCCGACCATAAACTGGCATAAACTATAGCTGATGCGTTGCTCCGTTGTTGCGTCAAAGAAAGACAAACCAACAAACACACTTTCACATTTATTTTAGGTGTTAGTGTGATTTTTTAACATGTTTTCAATAACATCGAATCAAGGTGTAGTTTCGACTACACCTTGATTTTGACGAATTGAAATTGGGACGAAATATTTAGACACTTTGGATGCAATACGGCCCAGATCATAGCTTATTGAAATCCATAGGAATATGTTGATAAACTGAATGACGATTAAAAATACCTACATCGTGAAATCGCTGTAAGCTTCTATTTTAAACTGAAATTCCAACAATATTGCGAATCGCAGCAATCTTCTTCGCTTTGAAATTGTTTGTGATTACAGCAGTTTGTGTTGAGACGAGGCGAGGTGTAATTTTCCATCCTATCAGTATCCTCGGCTTAACCCCTCCACTTTACGTTTGTTTCTTATTAAAAACGTCTGTGGCGTTGTTAATATTACTTTAATTGAATCGGCCGCGGGCGCAGCTATCAAAATGGGAGCGAGTTCTGAGCCAAGCTTTTGTTTGTATTAACGTCATGCTATTTGTTCTCATCTCTTGGTATTGTGTTCTGCACTTTGCTCTTTGACGGGTGATTTAATCGGAACATTCTATTAACATTGAGTACAATAGGCCTTTGCAGACTTCCCTATAATGGCAAATATTTACACCTATCTATATAAAAGCGAAATGCCATTCACTGATTGGTCACGAAACCTCAGAAAGTATGCTACAACCATGGAATTTGGCAGGTAGATTCCTCACAGGTATTCCCTAAGAAAGGTTTTTGGAACATTCCCTCAGGAACGCGCGTGAAACCGCAAAGGACAGCTAGTCATAATGGTGTTACTGAAAAACAAAAATCAATGCAAACTTCTTAAATAAGTAACATTAGCATTTAAGGCAATGATAGCTCAGTGGTATTGACGTCGGATACAGCGGTAGGGTACTTTGTAGTACTCGACCGGCTGGCCCTACCTACTGGCTACCCTCAAGTTGATAATCTGTCGCCAAGCACCTATAGGTGTGTTCCGACAACTGCACTTGGGAGCCAGTTCCCATCTAGGCTTTGTGTGCTTACCACTTTCGGCCACATTATCACTTACCATGGTGAGGTTGTGGTTAATCACAAGTTTATCAAAATGCATTACAACATACAAGCTGCATATGTCAAATAAATTATTCCCGTGTGACACGTGAGTCTGTATGGATTGTCAATCGCTTCCCGTGGGTATCAATTGTAAATTGCAGTGGAAGGGACTGAGGGGCCATGGGGCATTGCACACTAGTTCTATGGTACATAGATAAAATGGGCCTCTCCTTTATAAAACCTCTTGACTTGTCACGATTTTGAAGTCACATTTTAATGTTAGGAAATATACAAATTGATTAAATCTTTACAGACGACATCAAACGTTTCTTGTTTTTTACAAAAACTTGACGGCAAACACTTATCGCATCAATCGATTCATTATGCTAAGATATCTGTATTTTTCTCAACTTTAGATATATAGGTTTCTTACGTTCAAAGACGAGTCATTGAATAAATTCAACAAAATATATTGGGTAAATGCGACATGGTTCTGTTATTTCGTGGTTCTGTACAAATAAATTCCTTTTCACTCGTCTTGCAACAATTCTTCCTCTAGGGGAAAAAGTTTTTTTTTTTGTGTGTCAAATGACAATGAGCCTACAAAAACGAAAAAGTCTTTAGTCATAAGTAGAATAATCATGAATAAAGACTCGACTTATTACTGTTTCATAAAAAAAAACTTCATTTTAATTTTGAAAATGGAACTAAAATCGGCGATCTCTCGTAGAATGCATGCAATGTGTTGCGGCTACAGAAGAAACAAAAAAAAGACATAAACTACATATTTCATATTGTATTGGATTGTTTTATTTTCTCGCAATCGTAGTAAAAAGTTTAGTGTAACACACGGCGCTAAAACCCATTAAAACTCGGTTTCTATTTACTAAAACTACCTCGTATATAATGGGTCATTTTAGCTCCCTGTATAACAATCTACTATTATTATGTTGATTATCTGCTGAGTTATTATTACCATTCTAACCATTTAGTGTATATAATAGTAGATTGTTATACAAGGGGCTAAAATGACCCATTATATACGAGGTAGTTTTACTCCCGAGCTTTAGCGAGGGACTAAATAGAAACTGAGTTTTAATGGGTTTTAGCACCGTGTGTTACACTAAACTTTTCACTACGATTGCGAAAAAATTAAACAATCCAATACAATATGAAATATGTAGTTTATAATTTCTTGTTTTTTGTTTCTTCTGTAGCCGCAACACATTGCATGCATTCTACCAGAGATTTTCAAAATTAAAATGAAGTTCTTTTTTTATGAAACAGTAATAAGTCGAGTCTTTATTCATGATTATTCTACTTATGACTAAAGACATTTTCGTTTTTGTAGGCTCATTGTCATTTGACACATAAAAATAAAAATACTTTTTCCCCTAGAGGATGAATTGCTATTTTTTCACCGCTCTGGTACGCTACAATGACGGTCTTTTTGAGCAAGAGGAGTGAAAAAATATTTATAGCTTATCCAAAATGTAAAAAGTATTTAAGTATAAGTTATATAATATAAGTAATACGTATAGTATAAAACTACAACTAAATAAATAATTTTCCTCGACCTGTTAATAAAAATAATATTAACAAAACACGGACCCCTGAAACTTGGCAGCAGGGAAGTTCATTAAAAAATCAAGCATATTTGTGCGGAATTAGAACTCACTTGACGTTGTCGAGTTTACTTCACGTCGCTTGGTATTGCGGTGTCGCCGAGAGCTCTAGAGACACTGTCACCTCCTTGCTAGAACACTAAAACGTAGTGTATCTTTACAGGGTAAAGTGTACAGTTAACACTTTTTAATTTATGGCGGGTCTTTAGGTAGTTCGAGTTTCATTTGTTAGATCGATACTCGGATAAAAGAGAAAATTGTTTTATGATCGCTAAAGGATTTTTAATTGCACTTGTACTACTTTTACACCGCTTGTTATGAAATAATTACGGAGTTTTATTGAAAGAATATAATTTTCATTAGAATTTATAAGCTTACATCAGTTTTACTGTGCATAATTACTCTATAATTAATTCTTTAAATAATTATCATGAATGAGGAATAAAAAAATCATACAAAATTTAAAAAAAATATCGTACGTAACGTATGCCATTCATTGTCAATGAACTTTTATAAAAGCGAAACACTTTTTCTTTCAGATATCGACTCCATTTATTCCTTTCGACAATATACCTGTAAATGTCTAACCAAACTACAGTATCGGTCAATTTAAAGGACATACTTGTAATATAAAACTTGATAGACTTATGAATATTACAATATTTAAATTCGGTTTATTTTGACAGGTAAATTATTTTTTAAATGGATACTCGTAATACTGTGTTTATTTATCGTATCATTTGGACAATAAAAAAATCATAGCAGAACTACAATATTTTTCTATAAAAAGAACTAACAAAAAATAATGATAATTATATTTACTCTATGTTCTCATTGATATTTTTCGAGTTATGATAATAATGCCGTCAAAATAATAATGTCACTCATTCCAACAGCGTCAAGTTGTAACTTAATATTAATTAAGCCGAGGCTAGATAAAGGCACTATTATGAAATTATAATCATTTTCATGAGAAACTTCGTTAAAGTTTCTCGAAAGAATTGGGATGCCTTTATTAAAATTTAATATTAAATTTTCTACTTTGAAACAAGTTTCGAATTTTTTATGACAATCACTCTGACTTTATACCATTCAATTATAAACTAGGTACTCAACTTTCCCTGAGGACTTGAAATTACTTATTAATATTAGTTTAGCGACTATTTAATACTTGTTATTCATTGGAAAAGGGTACGATGACAAACGTAAAACATTTAACAAATAGAAAAGTTATTAGATACATTTTACTGCTTTAAAACTAAATATTTTTGATATTATATTTTTTATATAATTTTAGTCTGTTCTTGAACTACTTCAGGATCCCACCTTATAATTGACGAGAGAGAAGCAGAGAGTACTTCAATTACACTTAACATTGAATAATGTACCATAATTATATTTATAATAAATTCCAAATGCATTTTTAAAGGTACAGAACCCATATCCATGCATAAAAAAATATTTTATTGTTCCTTCGTTTGTCCTCAAGTGTATAATATTTTTTCACTTCGTCACACAACACTCCGAAGTCTGCATGAGTTTGAGACTCTCCAAAATGTATTTAGGTCAGGGCTGGCACAAGATCGCGTTTTGACGGCCTTTCATGTAACCGTATTCGTACTTTCATCACAAGGGTCCTGCTTGTTCTACAAAGTTTTGATGTTGCCGTCTTCAAACAGCTAATACATTTGATTATATTAGTGCCTACTTACTTCTGCTGAAGTTCAAAGGACGGTTAATGATGTAGGTTTGAACTGGATATTTATAGTATCATACCTCATATCTATAGTAGGTATGTGTCTGATCTTTCTAATATTAGAAATTAGAATGTTTTGATGAAATTACATGTTTTCGGGTCCTTTCAAAAGCGAGTAAAACCATGGGACAAAATCCAGTATCACTTTTTATTATGTTATTTACACCCGAAGGAAATATCTATAAGCTAAGTATAAAATGTTAAACGTGTATTTTAGTACTTACAAAACCGGAATATGCTTCGCAATAGCCAAATGAAAACAAAACAAATCTTCGCATAGTTTCGTCCGAGTCCAACTATGAAACTTAAAATAAACATAACCGTTCCGAGTTTTAAATGAAACAACAACAACTAAAAATTAAAACAACATTTTAAATTAATTCCCGCTTGTATCTCGAAGGAGGTACAGTCGAGCGCAATCGTGTTCCTTTTATAAAAATGTCCGCAGTAGACGTTCGCTAGTTAACACTATCTCACTGGCCAGACGTAGCGCCACTGTCGCGCGCAATTGAGATTTTTACACGAAGCTTTTGCACGTTCGTACATTCGAGGTGAAATTTGATCTTGGAATTCTGTCGCATGAGATGTTTTCAAAAAATGAGTGGTTTAAAAATCTATGGTAGTTTTGCCGTTTTTATTACAAAAAAATATTATATTTAACAGTAAAATCCTTTATTTATTTATTCATCGTGACAAATTCTAACTATAATATGCTTGATATTGATTACGGATAGGTTCCCAGAACAATAATTGAGAAATTACAACTGAAGAAACTTTAAGAACTAGGGTTAGTTATTTGGCTATGGAACCCTAAACAGCAGTTTCAATTCAACAATCACTGACCTTATAATCACTTGAACGTCATACCAACATGAATGTGAACGTTCGTGTATGTTTACATTTACATAATGTTTAATGTAGAGCGAAATTAGCATTCCTTCTGGAAACTGAACCTGAAATAACAAAAGAGCCCCCGGACTTTCAGACTCTTCGTAGCTTTGTGTGAATTGCGAATAACATTCTTATAATGTGATTTTTTATTAATATGATGTTGACTGACATATCAAATCAGCTGCTTTGCATTAAATTTCAAATATAATTTGTAAGGAGTTTTATATGAAATACTGGCTTGTGACGTCATAAATATATCTATCAAAAGATCTCTTTGTGGTTAAAATGGTTGAATTTTAAAAAGTGATCGCTATTTTCGAGTATTTTTAGGTTTTAGGTAACATCCCTATTAGATATGGATACGTTTTCTTTGTTACTGAATTAAACTTTACTAGTCCACTTTTTCATTTGTCAAACATATTACGAAAAATAGAAAAAAAAATGAGTAAGTTGACATGTACATACACACCACAACGGTAATTTTTCTGATTAGATTTTCATATGAATTACAGAACGAAAACTTTGCAATAACTTGTGTTTGTATATTTTTGAAACAAAAATGTGTTTAAATTGTACGATAAGAAATAACTAGATCTTTTAATATAACAGTTGCTTGCGATTGTACCTGTCCCGCTGAGCCAAACCGTCTCTAGGGTAATGAAAGAAGTGTCCCCCTGTAATGGGAAAGCTTGTATTACCTTTCCGGTATAGTTTCCTTTTTTAAAAGTTGAAAAAAAAATACGTCGGGGAAATCTTAGACAGTCTCGAAATCGCCGATTTGGGCCGCAGCATTGTTAAACAGTATGCTCTCGCATTCTTTTTATCATTATCTTTAATGTTAGATAGCGCTTTCGCCATCATGCTAGTTCAGTCAGGTGAGTCCTACAAAGTACCATACCATAGTGCAAAATGGAGAATAACTGTATAAAATTGTCCTAAAATCACTGAAACTAACTATAGTTGACATTAGTCTACACACATCAAAAAAAATTTACGATCACTTTGAAAAATCGAAATCATCATTATGATTAATTACTCAATTTTTTTTATGAAAAATAGAAATAGTTTTATTTTTTAATTTCAAACAAGGTAAGTACCTACCTATTTCTATTTAAAGAAAACACACAACAAAGTTTTTTCTTGATAAAGTTCAATCTAAGAAATTATATCAGCGTATGCTAGTGATCACAAACTTGTTTTGATGTGTGTATGTATCCGATGACTGGAATAATTCTTGTTCGGTTGTTCGAAATTCGTAATGAAAACTTTGTTGTTTTTCTCCGAAGCTATTCGGTTTCCGACTTTTATTACTTGGTTATGACATAACACATAAGCATCCATATTATTTGAAACTAGCTGTCCCCGCGGTTTCACCCGCGTTCCCGTGGGATCTTATCTTTTAGGACAAAATATAGCCTATATTCATCAGGGATATAAGGCGATGAGAGCTCAGTGGTAGTGACGTCGGATACCATACTGCAATGAGCTTGAGCTTTCGATGAAGAAAAACATCGTGAGGAAACCATAGCACGGTGGTAGGGTACTTTGTAGTACCCGTCTGGCTGGCTGCCACCCTCAAGTTGAAAATCTGTCGCCAAGCATCTACCCATGGGTGTGTTCCGACAGCTGCACTTGAGAGCCAGTTCCCATCTAGACTTTGTGTGCTTACCACCTTCGGCCACATCATCACTTACCATGGTGAGATTGCGGTCAAACACAAGCTTATCCAAAAGTAAAAAAAAGGATAATGTAGCTTTCTAATGGTTTAAGAATTTTTCTAATCGGTCCATTAGTTTCAGAGCCTATTCAATGCAAACAAACAATCAAATCTTTCCTCTTTATAAAATTAGTATAGACTTGCTGAGCCAACAGACGTCCTGTTCAAAAAAATCCCATAGAAAAATCACTTTCAGTTTACTCAAATTTTAAATTTTTCTGGGCAACCTTCCCAATATTCTTTTCTATAAGAACCTCATTTGGACTATTACGAACATTTATAAATAACCTGTACAGATAGAAAGATTATTGTTTCACCATTCTGTCTATCGATAAGATAACATTACAATGCAGTGGAGTCTCGTACCGTTTTCAGTATTTTTCCCGGCTTTTGTAAATGGATGGTAGTGCTAAGCTTGTTTATCGACACATATATGCTTTCAATGAAGTCTCCTCCGCATTTGGGCTTTGAAAATCCTGTAATCATACGTAAACACGGGCGCTTTGAAACATAACATTTGGGTTGTGTAAAATGTCCTCTCTCCAAAATGCCGTATTATGTTTGCAACATTTGTTTTGTATATGCATATTTTTAAATATACATAAATATACCCGTACACTCTACACGCACGACTGAATGACATCTGATCCCAAAATAAGGAGAGCTTGTGCTACGGTAACTGGTAAACTATTTTTTTTTTGTAAATGGTTAATTACGCCCAGACTAAAAAAAACAAGTTCATGCCCAAAAATGACTGTCCTGGATGGGAATCGAACCCACGACCTGTGGCGCGATAGCAGTTTCAAATTATTGGGCCATACAAAAAAAATCACAGCACGTAGGTATCACTGTCAAGGCGACGCATTACTATTTTTTTTTATAATGAGGTGACTGAATGTCTTGTACATAAAATCGGGAGGAAAGCGGGATCTCAAGTGCAGCTGCCGGAATACACCTATAAGAGCTTGGTAACAGATTATCAGATTTAGGGTAGTAACCACCCAACTTATCTACACTGAAGTTTTCCTTTCTAAGAAATGAAATAAAATATTGATGTAATTCTAATATTGTGGCTTCAAATATCACCAAAAATATATTAGTAAATAAACATACAAGTATAAAAGCATACGTAGAAACTTCGTCAAATATATACCTACAATATTATCCAATTTATTCCGGGTGATGTACAAAAACAATGAGCCGGCCTATTGATGCCGTGGCGAACAATTGAATTATACTTGTCTTGCCTTCTAGGAAACGAGCGGCCACAAAATAGATAGTCACAGAAAGTCAACTCCCTTCAAACAACAATTCTTTTACACACACATGCATATGTATTTAATATTATAAGTCAGCTGTGCTGTGATGTCACACGTGATTGAACTTGAGAATATAGTGAAAGAAAATTTTGTAAAGAAACCACTGCGAGAGTTAGGCTAAATATAAATTTACTGTTTAAAATTTGATGTCACGTTTATTCGCTTCGTCTGCTTGAGTGTGTTTTTTACTTATTCAGTCACAATTAATATTCTATATTTATTATTATTTTGCCGCCTTAACACGTAAATATTGTCAGTGAGACTAGTTAAATAAATAATAATTAAATGTAATAGGTGTAAGTTGTTTTTGAAAAGAGTAATTGCTGTGTTTATTGCCGGCTCTTCTCGGCAAAAGCAACCTTCCGAACCGAGTATTAGGGTCTAGACTATTCATAAAAGCCTATTTGAATAAAAAACATTTTCATTTTCATATTCTTGTGTTAATTTTTGTAGCTGCGACCTTCTATACTGAATACATGGGCTTCACTTATATCCAATATCACAGGTCACACTTTAATAAATGAAAATAGCTACCCATTGTCTCACAAAAAAAATGTTCTATCGAGTCTGATGGCGGACTTTGACGTTTGTAGATAATGTACCTTCTGTGTCTTTACTATTTCGTGTTGTTTTGGTGCCGTAATGTTCCTTTAAGACAAACGAAAATAAGTGTATTTCTCGTCAATCTTCGAGTTGGAATCTTGTTAGGGTGGTTGTTGTCGGCTTCGTTTCACATATAACTGTTATTGGTTTATACGAATGAAGGCACAGAAAGAACGTCGCAAATGTGTACGTGATATAAGCCGCTAGGAAATATCTTACGTGACACCAGAACTATTTCAGGAGTAGACGCCTTTACCGATAATTCGTAGGACTATGAACCTAAACTCAATATTTATGTATTATACTTACAGTCTTGTTATGTTTAGAGTGCGTTATATTCAACCATCACCTATCTGTATAGCTTCCTTTTCTATATACAGGGTCACCTACCAACATATACAAAAATTACCTTAGTAAAAGTGTCTCAATTTTCTAGATTATCTAAAATTCAAAAATCTGTAGGTACATAAAAATCAGAAATATCTCGAAAATGGTTTCCTTCTAGGCTTTGTGTGCTTATGACCATCGGCCGCATAATCACATACAACGCAGTGAAATTACAAAAGATAAGAAAGTAAAAAAAATACACATAGAGATATCGAAATATCTCGAAAATGGTTTGTGTGCTTACCACCATCGGCCACATCACTCATCACTCAAAATACACATAGAGATAGGGAATATTAGGCTGAATAGTCGGGTTATCCAACCTCCACGAAATAAATAAAGAAATCATCATGATATTATTTGCTTCATTCGTTTTAAGCCTCACTAAGCCTATTTAACTTTTAAATAAGACTATGGAAATGTCTTTTAAAACCGGGACTATCCTAAAGAACGTTGCGTACAAACATACCTATATAAATGGTTCAACAAAAACCATTGTGGAATCCTATCTAATCACGTCAACGCGCCTTGTAGCGGTCTTAAGCCGCGGTTCCGTACGCAGTACGCACGGTAGGTTAATATAAAGTTAATTATGCATTTTGTGTGCGTGATATAAGCTAGGGCTCTCACATTGCGGTATATACCGGAGATTGCCTTGCTTAGACGTGAATTTATAAGTAAAGTGATCTTCTGTATTGTTTAAGATTTGGTTGTGATTTTTTCAGAATGTTGATTGTGTTTTTATTTTTAATTGGATAACGATGCTTCATTTAGTCTAAAGTATTCAAACAAGTGGCTTGAACGAATTACAATAATATACCTATTTTTTTTTATATTAATCACAATATAATAATTGACATAAATATATTTTTGTATAAATTATAAACAAAAAAAAGTGTACGTAATTTCAAGATGACTATTAGTATTTTTAGTATACCTACCAATGAACTAAAATATCCCAATCCTAACAAGATTTTAAATTCAAATAAAAACAATATCCTGTGATTTTGAAGTAATTGATACTAACTAAACTTGATAATCTGAAATATAATATATTATGAATATAGAATCGTAGAATACTCGTTCAATCGAACTCGCCTATAGTTTTTACAAAAAATAATGTCAAACATAAAATCGGCAAACAAAAAAGCAACCCTAAAATTCAAATAACGTGTTACAATACTGGTATAAAAGAAACACTCGACCTTCAATACAAACATTGAAGTAACTTCGGCCACAATACGCCTGTGAGTTTATTGTACGACGACGGTTTTAACAAAACCGCTGGCTTGGGGACATAATACACTGAAGAAACACATGAAAAATGTTGCGTCGTATAAAATGAGAGGACACTTTTCTTGAGAGCTAAGCACGTGAATTCGTCAAGCAACGTGTAATCCTAAGTTGACATACGTCCAAAAATTGCGCGCAGTTATAGTCGAGATTTTCTACTGTGGACCATTGTGTAAATGGGCTCACGAATCTGACGTCTGAGTCGACACATGTTAAGTTTTGGGGTGTCTTTCTTAATAATGGAAGTTAAGAGGATAGTTGTTAGAGATTGTACTTAAGCTAATAATAATTATACTGCATTTCATAACATTAGGTACTTAGGCGTATAAGTTCTAGTTAAGACGATTGATAGATTATTTAATACTCTATCCTGGACACGTGTAAGCATATTTTGCACGGTGGTAGGGTACTATGTGGTACTCGACTAGCTAGCTACCACCCTCAAGTTGAAAATCTGTCGCCAAGCACCTGTTGGTGTATTCCGGCAGTTGCACTTGAGAGCCAGTTGCCCTTGCCCTTAAGGCATTGTAATAAGGTGTACAATACGTTGGCAGTCCCCCTGGTATTGCTAATGTCTATAGGCGACGGTAGTCACTTACCATCAGGTGACCCGCCTGCCTCGTTGTCACTAGTGACATAAAAAAAAATTACTTCACCTATACAACATCGCAGAAATCTCCTATCCTTGATTGTTGTGGATAAAAAGAAATACCTACCATTATTATACAATTTATTTAGAATGCAATACGAGTATATCATGAAGCAAGTATACTCGCCTATTCAAACGCCCGCACAAGGTGGTTAGATAGCAAATGGTTGGATTTCCCCGTGTTACACGTGTCTGGCCACTTTTTAGCATCATTCTTCTTTTAAGTGTTGCCAGGTGCGTTACCGTGTCTTTTGTTGAAATGTTAAGAAGTTTCTGGGTTGAAAGGGCTTTTGTTATGTAGTTGTGTCGGCACACGGGCACAGTAATTTGGTTTTCCTTTTTCTCCTCTGTTCGTAATGAGGTGTAATCCTGTAGTTTCAGAATGGCCGCTCGTTTGTACGTCATTGGGCTATGTGCGAGTTGTGTAATATGTTTATGTTTAGGTAGACTTATTGAAGTGTTTAGTTTTTCTTCTTCTGCGTTGTAATCTTGACAGAGTGGTCATTATTTATGGTGATGCCAAAGTAATATAATTTTTAAGGTTTCTTCACACTTTAACTTATGTTCAAATATACTACCTCTTTATATGCTTTCTAGCTGCCCCCGCGATTTCACCCGCGTTCCTGTGGGATTTTATCTTTTCCTGGGATAAAAGTATTCTTATTCCAGGATATAAACTATTTGTGTGTCATATTTCAGCACGATCGACTTATAAAAGACTTCGCAAATAATGCATTATTTTAGAACAAATTTGATTACCATTAAAAAGATTATAGTGAGCCAAACTATAAAGATCTTAAATTGTTTTGGTTTTTTAGATTTTGGCGTTGTAAAATTGGTTCAGCATGACCAACCCAACATATGGAAATATGGCATCTCAAAGTATTCAACTAGCATACCTATGCATTAAACATGAATGATATATGTACTCGTGCCCATGTCAAAATAGAATCCCAAGGCATATTAATTTCAAGTTCTGGAATGTTCTTGTTCGTATTTGTCGAGACCGCCATCTTGTGATAAGTTGCAGCGAGAAACTGGCGATATTAAATGGTTTGGCTTACTACCTTGTATCAGTCACATGATAGGTATATTTAACACGGAGAATTTAAATCTGTGACTATACGATAAAACTATGTTTATACCCTATTTTTTGTACCTATCTGTTAGAGACTCTTTGTACTGAGTTTTTATTTTTATTTATTCCTTTTGGTTTTTTTTAATTTTTGCACATTGTACAGTTCTAGCCATCAATGGGACCCCACTTAGTGCCTTTGTAGAATAAAATATTGCAAAACATACATATGTCTTTAATTTTGTACAGACCTCATTTCACAACTGTCGTTAAAAACTTTTTAAAAGACACATGCGACATTTTTGGCTCATAATCCACCAAAGGTCATAAAGTGCCGTATTTGAATAATAACATTATTACACCCAGTACATCCAGTAGTCACAAAAACATACCTGAATGTCGGAGGTACAGCAAAGTGGAAAAGTAAAATCTCCAAAAATAATCGGAAGCACTTTTGTTAAGAGGGTGCATCCAATTTAATGCACGATCTCAAGAATGGGGTAGTCCACTAAAATGGTCACTCTGTGAGCATGGAGACGAGAGCACGAATCATTTTGATTAAAAAAAGCTGAAGTAAAATTTATAGTAACTATTTTATAAATAGCTATATTTTTTTAAACTTTGCCTCTATAATAGTGCACTTGTAGAAGTTGTATGTTGCAAGCGTTTATAGGAGTATATAAGCGTATTTTATATATATAGATAACCGCAGTGGTAAAAAAACCCTAAATAAATTACTTTCATCCATCATAGGTCCATTGTTTTAGATACATAAAATATATATCCCCGACAAAAAATTATATTACATATATCCCCGCCAAAAAATTTAATCAAGCCAACAATAATCCTCCTTAAGTCGGTCGGGTTACATCTAAGCATATTACACGGTGTCAAATGTAGCGGCGCAATGCGACGCCAAGCCTTGGCAAATCCCTCCCGAAGAATTACCCCTTGATCAGGTAACTTGACGCCTTTTGACACCAAATCTTGAGCAATGAGCGCTGTAGATTATTTATCAAGTTATACGTAATATGGAGTATATTACTCATTTTATTAAACAGGGATTTAATATGTTTAACCTGATCGGATGGTGATGATATTGGGAAGAACGTGATTTTATTGAATGGGTAATTTGATATATTAAAAAATGAGGAGATAAGAATTCGAATGGTATTAGTATTACTCAGTGATTCTACATTAATTTGAATATTTATTAATCCTGATAAAAAAATTATAATGTAATCTTGCATTTATATTTTCTTTATATTTGCTTTTGATTATCAAGAAACCAATTATTAAATAGTGAATAAATTTATTTGCAAACACGGAAAATGAAGGGGCACCGTTTGTTCAGTGAACTAGGTTAATTAACTCGGTAAAATTGAAAGCGATTTTTGTACATAAATAATAACGTTATTGTTAACATTGCTAGACGAAAATTCGTTTCGACGGCGGCTTTGAAAATTTTAATTAAAGATGATTGTACCTACCAACTCCTTTATAGGTGGAAGCAATTAAAGCTTGCCGTGTTAATATCAAAAGGTTTAGCCTATAGCCTGAATTCTGAGTGAGATTTCATATTCACCACGCTTCCCGACTTTTTCATCTGCGACTGTTTTTTTTTTTTTTTTTTTTTTTTAATTTATTTGGAACAACAAACAATTGCACTTAAAAATATTGTAATTAACATAAAGATAATATCTGGTTCTAATAGTACAATCAGCCCCGTTGTCCACGACTTGAGTATTTTAAGAAAAGGGGCGCTGCGATTGCGCTGAATGTTATACATACATATGTATGTATGTATGATTCCACTTTGCAGGTGTGAGGTGCCTACCTCCTATAAAGTGGAACCATGCACACTCGGGATAGATACTACGTACAAAATTAATATAAGATATACCTATAACAAAATTTACCTTATAAGTAGGTGCATTAGTTTACTTTTGACAATATATGGTTTAAGTTTCTTTTGAACGAAGCAGGTGAGGTTGCAAAGAATTCGATTTCAGAAAAATGATTATTGAATAGTTTAGTGATTCTGTGTAATGGTGCGCGCTCACCAGCGTTCGTTTTACAAGGAGTAGGTGCGAACAAATAATGTTTGCGGGTCTCTCGTATGGAATGTGCACGATATGGTGTATGAATGTTTATTTGGTTAACAAGTTCAATGCAATCATATTTTTCATGGCAGATATTAAATAGTAGCATTTGATCAAGGAGCAATCTTCTTGACTTTAGTGTAAGTAAGGAAAATTTATTTAAAAGTACGTTGTAGGGGGCCTTGGAGCGAAAACAACGATAGTACATTGAGCTCAAAAACTTGCGTTGAACAGTTTCAACCTGATTGTGATATTTAGCATACAAGGGGTTCCAAACAGAGGTGGCGTACTCTAGTTGAGATCTAATTAAAGAGTTATAAAGTAGAAGATATGATTCAGGACGCTTAAAGGGCACACAAGTTCGCATAACGAAACCATACAACTTATAGGCTTTATTTACTATGTGGTTTATATGAACATCAAAATGGAGTTTTGAATCCATCAGTATTCCTAGGTCTTTTATCATGGACACTTTTTCTAGTGTGGTGGAATTCAATATGTAAGTGAAATTTATGCAGCAGATTTTCTTTGTAAAAGTGATAGACTTACATTTACTTAGACTGAGATGCAGTTTGTTTGCTATGCAGTAGTTAGAAAGGCGGTTTAAATCGTCCTGTAGTTTGTTACAGTCGTCAAGAGTTGCAATTTCACGAAAGATTTTGAGATCATCAGCGTAAAGAAGAAAGCGGGAATATTTGAAGCAGCTATTAATATCATTAACAAAAATTACAAAAAGCAAAGGTCCTATTATCGAGCCTTGAGCTACACCTGAAGTGACTTTAATGACGTCGGAAGTGAATCCATTGATGGCAACTCTTTGCGTTCTGTTTTTAACATAAGACGAAAACCATCTCAGCAAGTTTCCGCGTATCCCATTAAATGCAAGTTTCTGTAGAAGCAGGTCATTAATATCATACTGTTATTAGTTGTTCGTATCGTACTGTTATTAATGTCAGACTGTTAATAATATTTAAAAATAAATATTTGTTAATAAATAAATTATAACGAAAGGTGTTATTAATTTTTAACCATATTAAAGTATTAAATTAACATATAAAGTTATCCTTCAATATTTAAGGACCAACCAAACCAATAAAAGAAAGAAAGAGATAGAAAACACAATCAAAGTCAGTCTGACAGTAGACGTAAAATGTTTGACATTGACTGTGTCCAGTCATTTCGATTGGTTGTATGTACTAGGACCATATAAGTGACAAACGAGTACACATTGTTTTTTCTACTTGAATAAAATTCTGAAAGTATTGTAAGACGAAATCATTAATCTAAAAAAGTCTGGGACGGAGCCTCGCCTAGTGTGAAATCTGGTATGTGTCGAAAGTGAAATAGAATACTCCCCTATTATCACTGTGGACGTCTCTATGAAGAATGGCCATAGAATATTCACACGGAATCACAACCGACCGGAATACTACTGATAGCCTCAAGGCAAAAATGACTTTTTGCGACCATCAAAATCCAAAACCTAGCTTTCGCTCAACACAATGTCAAATAGACCTATAAACCTCTTTCTCCGCATCCAAACGACCTCGATCGATCCTCTTAACGTCAAAGATGTCCGATGACCTCTATTTGTCGTTACGGATTGAACCCCTGCAAGATATTTGATACGTAACTTAAATTGATAGATACTAGGTAATAGGTTGAAAAAAGTGAGATGTAAGATGTTTCTATTATATATCATTCTGCTATAGAATTTCGTACTACACATTGGCTATCCCCCAATAAAACATACAATCAATTGGACCATCTGTAACTTTTTCTATATAAAAAATATTATGTCGACTCGTAAGTCCCGTTTTTAGATAGATATCTAAATCTTTTTCTATTCAATAAGTAATCGAAATATGACAGATGAAATAAAATAACAAAAAAATATTGATTCATGTAAAATTACTAAGGTAGTTTAAAAAAGTTATTATAAACTTATTTTCCGCCCCGCGGTTTCACCTGCGTTCTCAAGGGATCTTATTTTTTCCCGAGATAAATATTCTATGCCCTTCTCCAAGGTTCCATCTATCTCTATACCAAATTTGATCTAAATCGGTTCAGCGGTTTAAGCGTGAAGAGGTAACAGACATATAGAAAGACACACTTTCGCATTTATAATATTAGTATGGATTACTGAGGTGTCTAGTTTAAAATAGTTAATAAATTCTATGTAGATTGTAGGTAGGTATGTTAAACAATGGTGAAACGTTATAAATATATTAGGCGAGTTACAATTTGCGGCTAGTCTAGAACACGCGGCGTAATTAATATCACGTGTGTTATTTATAGTGTGCACTGTTCTGTTTAAATTTTGCAATTTTCTACCTTATTACCTAATGTTTAAAGTATCTTTAGAAAAGTAGGTTTATACTGAGATTGCTCGTAATAATGTAAGAGGCAACTTTATTGTGATTGTAGGAATGTAGTATGACTGTGTATAGATGTTTCATGTTTTACGTGATTTAGTTATTTGGTTTTTACTTTATACAAGCTGTGTTCCACGATTTTTAAACTTTTCTCATTAAACGGCATATAGTATTTTCAAATCAGAGTGGTAATTCCTGAGATTAGCCGCTCGAACATACAAACTAACTGTTCAGCTAAAGAACTAAACTATAGATTTTTAACCATATCGATAATAAATAATATATGCGTGATTAGACAACACTTTATTTATTCTAGGAAACGAATCTTATAAATATACATATTTTACTAATTTCTTTTAGACGCACTCCGACTCTGGGCGTCTCTGGGGGGAATCAAAGGCTCTCACAGTATAATATGTGGCTGATTTTTGTAGTTTAAACATTTTTCTAATATCTATTTATTCTCGATGTTGTCCTTCACTGAAATGTATGATTTAAACCCACGACCTTCGCCGCGGTATCCAACGTCACTACCACTGAGCTATCATTGCCTAATTGTAAGCCTAATTATATTGCCTAATTGTAAGCCTAATTATATTGCCTAATATAAGAAAATATATTTAACTATTTCCTGGGACTTTAGCTTTAAGACGCACTCCAGAGATGTATAGGCAGATTGTTTGTAGTCTAAAAAAATGTTTAGAAAAAAATATTACCACAAATACATTACTGTCTCAATTCTACTTAACTTATTCGCGTACATTTAATACAGGTTTTGATTGTCGTATGTTTGTAGTGTACGACATTGTAGTGAGAAACACATAAACTATTGTCTTGCTTGTCGTACATCAACACAACATTGTCTCCAACAACTTATACCTAGCGTAATCGAGTTATGCTACACCTTAGGTTATAAGAGATAGCGATTACGTAAATACTTTTTTTGTAAATTTTTTATTTTTGTACTATTTACTAGCTTTCCGCTCTGCGGTTTCACCCGCTTTTTTACCCCTTGGTGGTTGAATTTTGAAAAATCCTTTCTTATTCTTTGTTTACGGTTTGAAAACAACACCTGTAAAAAAACAGCTTTCTAGGTTCAACGTTTTAGGCTGGGCGTTGATGAGTCAGTGAGTCAAGCCTTCTCTTTTTATATATTAGTAACTGGATCACCGAGCTTTGCTCGTTTTTTTGGTATTTTTTTTACTGTTTTCCTCACAAAAGCTGGAACTTGAAAAAACAAGGGAAAAAAATAATCATTTGGACTCGAAACGGAGTCTTCTGGCTTCGGGACTGCTCGATTTACCCCTGAGCTATTGTAATTTTGTAGATGGTGGCGAAATTTACCTTCGTATTCTAATGATATTGTAGCAGTTTTTCATTGCCTAAAAAACATACCATAATTATATGCGAGTATTTTGTAGCGAATTAATAGGCACCTGACCGCTCTCTTCCGCTCCATCTTTTGACTTAGACTAACAGAGAATACCTCACGCCAGTCTGTAGCAAAAACAATCTACGATAATCGGATTCGGTATACGATAAAATCGGTTGTATGTACGTACACGGCTGCTAACCACTTGCGCCATATAATCTTTTGACTTTTCGGTTACCGTGTTCAGGCAAACGTGAACTATCCTTTGTCGTTAACAAACTCGCAGTTGTTTGAGTATTTTGATCGAATAGGATTCGTTATAGACTGATTGAAAACTCTGTACGGGTCTAAGCTCTAATGAAAGACTGGGTTCTTGTTATTACTGTAATAATGTTTTTTTTAATAGGAGGCCTTAAAGTTAGCTGTTAGTGTTTATTTCATTACTAGCTGTCCGCCGCGGTTTTACCCGCTTTCCCGTGGAGTCTTATCTTTTCCCGGGACAAAATATAGCCTTTGTTCATTACGGATAATGTAGCTTTCGAATGTAGGTCGAGTAGTTTTAGAGCCTATTCAATGCAAACAAACAATCAAATCTTTATAATATTAGGTATAGATTACAAACAAAATTAACAATAATAAAAAATGATTTGAGTAAAAATAAATCTCCGAGGTTTCCCTTAAAATACTATTTTATAACAATACGTGGTGTAATCCTGCATGGATACCCAGCCACCCCGGGGGAGGCGGCTGGGTTATGTCAGATTCTTACTGACTAAAACTCGGAACAATAACTAGCATGGAAGCCGGGCTAAAATAAAAACCGAGTACTATACAGTTTATTCATTTATGTCAATTAGCATATCGTAATGTGGGAATGAAACAAAACATGGCTGTTTGTTTTTATTATTTTTTAACGTGTCACAAGCAAAATGTCAAATGGTCCTCTTTGGCCCTCTTATAACGCTAACAAATACAAAAGTTCTATCCAAGACGTCAAAATACTTACGTTGGCTATCAACTTAATTTTGTAGTTTTATGTTTTGTTGATACGAGTCGGGAGTTTGACGAATTTACTAAGTGAAAAAAGCGAGTTAATTATTAATTTCTGTCTGAGAACGTGGCCAGAAAGTATATACGAGAGGTGTACAGTGCCCTGGACAAGATGTCTTGTGTTGTTGAAGGGTGTAAAGCCCATAGTTCGAGAAAAGAAAATGAGAACGAAACGTTTACATTTCATCGGTGAGTTTAGAGATATATTTTTCAATATTGGAAATAAAAAAGTGATAGACGATAAATAAAAATAGTACTTTATGCCTATCTACTCAAAAGAATTCACGTATTTGCTTTATTTTATGATTTTTCTGAAAAATAAAATTGTCGCAAGTATAGGTTACTAGTGATGTAAAAATGGTTATCAATAATCATTTCAATACTGTTGCAGATTTCCTAATGATGGTGAAATGAAAATGAAATGGAGTCAGTGCATCAATAGGTTTTTCTCATACAAACTTCCACCCCCTTTTCACCCCCTTAAAGGGTGATTTCTAGGATAAAAACTATCCTATGTTTTTTCCCGGGACTCCAACAATCCCTATCCAAATTTCATCTAAATCGGTTCGGCGGTTTAAGCGTGAAGAGGTAATAGACAGACAGACAGACAGACACACTTTCGCATTTACAATATTGTATAATTATAATATTAATTAGTAAATTAGTATTAGTATGGATTTTAATGATTAATAAAGACATTAAATTAATAATTGTAGTTTCATTTATACTTGTGTCAAATTCTTATCGTCTCTTTCCTACCACACTTGACGGATATTCCGACGCCGAAGTTCCGTCGTGGTAAATCCGTTAGTAAACCACAGCCACACTTGGCAGATTATCCGTCGACAGCCAGCGCCTATACTGATAATAAATTATAATAACATGGGAATGTTAAGAAAAGGATAAACTATATTAATTATAAAATATATAATAGAAAACTATTCTATCTATAGGTACACATAATAAAAATGTTACGGATCGCTTTCTGTACATGGACGATATATGAGAAAAAATATTATTGGGTCCTTTATCAACGCAATAGCACCCAAAACAATGATTGTTAGAATTTTGTCTGTTTGTGCAAGCTAATCTCAGAAACGGCGTATTCGGATGTGGTTTTCACTAATATATTGTGGTAAGCTTCATTTAGTGTTTGTTTCATGTCAATCGGTTCTTAAATAAAAAAGTTATGTCAATTTAAAGAATCACGTCGAACATTTGTTAATCCAAAATAAACCAAAAGATATGCCCAAAGTCACTATTCCACGCGGACGAAGTCGCGGGCACAGCTAGTACTAACTATATTTACTTGTATGCTTTGATGACTTATATCGACACGAAAATGTCGATGATGAGCCCATCACTAGCCAAAAAATAGCTTGTGACAACCTGCATAAAAACGAAACAGAACGGTATTATATGTCTCTTTCCCACGCATTATTAACGTCGAAAGTAAAAAAAGGTAAAGTATATGCATTTCATTTCTTATTTTAGCCCGGCTTCCATGTTAGTTATTGTTCCGAGGACTAAAACCTCACGGTTCCTCCTGCCCCGCCGTTTCTAATATAATTATAAAGCCTTATATTTTTTACTTAGTTATTTTAAACTAGCTTCGCCCTATGATTTTATCTACGATCCCCAAAAAAACTATCAGTAGACAAACACAATTTAATTAAAATTAAACAGGATTTATCTCAGTAATGTGACTTGTACCGTGAGTGTAGACTTGATATTAGCAACGTTTACTATCGCATTTACGTTTACATTTCTCTATAGGATTTGACACAGCGCCTCTCGTGGAATACACATGGAACTGATTTCTCGATACAACATTTTAGATAGATGGAAATAAAAAGGTAAACATGGTGAGGGAACTACAGCACGGTGGTAGGGTACTTTGTAGTACTCGACTGGCTGGCTACCGACCTCTAATTGTAAATCTGTAGCCATTGATCTATCGGTGTGTTCCGCCAGTTGCAATTGAGAGCCAGTTGCCTTCAAGGCATTGTAAAAATCGACAACAAATTAGCGTCCCTGGTATTAAGATTCCTAACTGAGAGCGGGAACATGCGAAGTGACATTGCGTTTTTTTTTTATTCTGGATAGGCTTGTGTTTGACCACAATCTCACCATGGTAAGTGATGATGTGGCTGAAGATGGTAAGCACACAAAGCCTAGATGGGAACTGGCTCTCTGGTGTTTGGCGACAGATTTTCAACTTGAGGGTGGTAGCCAGCCAGTCGGGTACTACAAAGTACCCTACCACCGTGCTATGGTTTCCTCACGATGTTTTCCTTCACCGTTTAGGTTTTATTTTCAGTAAATTCGTGTAATTTGAGTTTTATTGAATAATTTCGGTAGTGTTTTGTCCAATAAAGATCAATATAAGTGCACAAGTGAAATGAAATGATAATGGATGCGTGTATCGTGACTTTCCAAGTTGTCCTAAAAAGTCCCTGAAAAGTTATAGTGGCCAATTTCACTAAAACTAGACCGCTGAAGATAGACTTGTTAGGATAAGGACTAGACTTTACAGTGAAAGTGACAATAAAACGTGACTATAACATAAAAGATGAATAAAAAAATGGCTTAAAGGTCTACCAAGCCAAAAACCTCCTGTCTGACTCTAAAAAAAAAACAACAAACATCAAATTCATCATTATTCCCAAGGCTTTCATCCGTCCTCATAACAGTAATACAATACCCGCATAATTAAAGCCCACACACAGAAACAGTGGAAACTAAATAAAGTCCGATTCCAGACCTTATTAATTAAAGCAAAGAACATAACAAAATCGCGCCGGCGGCTACCACCTAAAATTATGCAAATATCACCCTTCATGTAAGGGTTTACATTTAAATAATAACTATGAGTAACGTAGCGTACAAATCATGAAGACCAGTTGAAAGACCCCTATTACATTGAGCCTGTTACATTAAATGGATAACATTATGCAAATAAAGCGAATAACTATAATTTACTGCCAAGGTTGCAGGGTTGATCGTAAGAATTAAAAAGAAACGTTAATATAATCAGCCGCCATTTTTTTTTACTCTTTACTTTATGCGATCGACGTGCTGAAGCTATTTTTTAAATATCTAGCTTTCGCCTAGCGGGTTCTACCGCTTTTTACGTAGTACGTCGAACAGTTATGTAATATATTACTGTACTAATTTCAAATTTACTTACCATTTTGAGTCAATTAGAACATACTTTCAGATCATTTGTCATGAAAAAGATACTAACTACTATTTTTGAAGTCTCGTAGACAACGTGCTACGTCGTAGCATTATATCTCTACGTCGTAGCAGATCTACGCTACATACAGCAATACACTTAAAATAAGTATCTCCATACAATTCTTATTATGCAACGTGCGTCGTAGAGAATACAATTCATTTTATCGTAGCTGCAATAAATGTGATCGCATTTGCAGCATGCTCTCTCTCTTTCTTTGTCTAGTTTGATTCGTTGCGCCAAGTAACTCAGTGTAATAGCGGGCTAACAACTTCGTTACGGTCTGTCTGCGTAACTTAAGTCGGTAATTATTATTAATGGCTCAGGAAACCGGCGATCACTTGGGACTGTAACTGTGTGAGCTCAAGTTCCCCTATTACCCCGTTCAAGTATTGAAATAGACGCATATCTTAGGATAGTTATAACATAGTTTGGTAATCAATGCAAAAATTTGCTGCTGCATTTTGGTTGAACTATGTTTTTGAAGTGTTTTTTAGCCGCGTTGAGCGATTTTTGTTAGGGGAAAAACTTATAGGTTCGCGTCACCGTTGACCTCGACATGCTCGTGACATAGCGCCTTAAATTGTCAAATAAAATACACATGTAGTTATTTTCATTATTTTGAAAATTAAAAAAAGAACACTGTTATTCCATTGTTTTTTTTTTCTTCTATCCCTGGATCTACTATCGGTCACTTCACAACCATCCTTATATGGTATATTATATTAAGTAATGTTTTGATTGAAATATACTAAAATTTATAAAGTAAGGGTTCCGTAGAAATAAGGAACCTGTAATTCCGTGACGTCTGTCGGTATGCCATATTTACTTCATAACTTTAATGCCGAGTGCATCAAAACTTCAAACAATCTATGTAACCTGATTTATATGTAAAATCCTATGCTTTTCTTAATTTTACGTTTGCAAGTGTGACCTTATTTAATAATCCATCTCCCATTTCTGTATCGAGCAATATCCAAGAGAGCTGTTCCCAACCGTTTATTCAATTCAATTAATCGAGCTGACTTTTAGCAGAAAATGAACTTCATCCAGCTTTGAACTTCATAAAGTAATTTGAACCTAAAGATGTACTCTCTCACACTCTGTGAAACATAACTCGGAAATACTCAAGAAATAATGTCAGACTCTTAACTTAATCAAATTTCGTTCAGTTAGGCCGCGAGGTTGTGCAAATTTCATTTAACAAATTAACGTTTCACTATTTGAAATTTTACGGGCGCCTTAGGGTTTCGCGAGGTATTTTCGTTTCAATTCGCGAGAGATTGGTCTACGAAAAGGTTTATTGGACTTTACCTGTGTAACAAATGGCGCATTGAAATGTGATATTATTTTCTAATTTATGAGATTTTTTATAGCAACAAACATTTGATTTCAGTCGTAGTAATAGTTTTCGTCATCTGGTTATTCTGTTGTTTTAAAGATGATGATAGCTCAGTGAAAAACGAATCGTGACCAATTTTGATAGCAACTGTATTCATGTTTTAAAGAAGCAGGTGGAACCAATGATATAAACGTGTGTAGATAGGCTACCTACACAACATTCGATCTTAAAAAATGGCCGAGTAATGGCACTCTAAAGCACACATAAATAATTTAATATAGCAATATCCACTCCATTACGATATCTCATAAAAAACGATGGTATTTTTGGTTGTTTTGAATCATTTTTAGTGCGTCTGTTGATGCCGACGACGACGCGATACTTAGGTATGTCAAAGTAGGCTCATCAACCACTTTTTAGCCTTACAACCTATCTACACCTTTGTACGTATTTTTTTTTTAGAAAGAAATCGTGATTACAAATTTTGGTTATTTTGTTTAATCAAGCGTAGCACCTCTACGAGGCTACGTCGTAGCTAAAGTCTACACAATAAATATTATTTTGACATTGAGAAGTAGATATAAATTTAATAAGTAAACACATTATTATATTTATTTAAGTATAAACATAATTTGTTTGTACTAAAATATTATAAAAACAACAATTTACTTGATTGTTTCCATTCCATATTGTGTTCCACGTGTATGTTTACTTTCGTTATTTATTTGTAAGTGTACAGTTGCTAACTCTTCTTACGGTCCTCATTAAGAAATACATATTAAAGTTTTTTTTTACCAGTAGGTGGCAAACAAGCATACGGTCCGCCTGATGGTAAGTTGAAGGCGATGATAGCTCAGTGGTTGTGACGTCGGATACCGCGGCGAAGGTCGTGGGTTCGAATCCTACAATTACAATGAGCTTGAGCTTTCGGTGAAGGAAAACATCGTGAGGAAACCACAGCACGGTGGTAGGGTACTTTGTAAAACCCGACTGGCTGGCTACCACCCTCAAGTTGATAATCTGTCGCCAAGCACCTATCGGTGCTCAAACTGCACTTGAAAGCCAGTTCCCATCTAGGCTCTGCGGGTTGACCACCTTCGGCCAGAGTAAAAATAAAAACTTAAGTGTTTTTTTTATTTTCAGCCGAAAAAGTACCACCAGGTTTCCCGAACATTGCCCCACCGCCAACTACGATGGTGGTGGAAGTGGGTCACACAGCTACACTGCCGTGTCAAGCGAACGGCAACCCCTCCCCCAAGGTTCGGTGGCTGTGGAACTCGCTGCCGCTGGACGTCGCATCCAATCCTAGATACGCACTACTGAATGATAAGATGCATGGTAAGTGATTTTTATTTACAAGAAAGATACACTGTCACGCCACCCCAAAGGTCGTGGGTTCGATTCCCACGATTTGTCTGGGTGTAATTATCTATTTAAAAATGATTTGTAGTAAGTATATCAGTTTTTATACAAGCACTGCTTAGTTTGGATCAGGTTACCATATATGAAAAAAGTTCATTATTATTTTGAATATATTTTTTTCTTAATCAATCTTTGTTTTGGATGAATTAACAACATTGATCAGCTGTTTTTTTTAAACTAATAGCCTAGATTATAACCACATAGCCCTGAAGGTATTTTTGTGAACTTTCATAATATACGTGTACTTTGGATAAAATATGAGAATCAATATCTATCTGTGGTTGTCAGACCATTATGATATCAAATATATTGAAAATTCTAGCTAAAGGTATCCAAACGTCATAAAATTGCCAGTAATTTTAGAAAGACGTGAAAAACAGTTTTTTATAGCTTACATAATAATATTACATACTAGTCGTTGTATACTATATTTTAGAAATTAGTTTACTTAGCATCACAAATGGAATCGATCTCCAAAGGTTTCTTACTTTATTATGTCCATTTTTGCATGTAACAAATCGTCAAAAAATACGTTGAATCTTACTATCCTAGTTACTAATATCTTACTAATATTATAAATGTGAAAGTTTGGATAGATGTATGTTTGTTACTCATGTACGCCAGTACGGCTGAATGGATCTGGTTGAAATTTGGGATGGAGATAGATTATAGTCTGGAATAGCACATAGGCTACTTTTTATCCCGGGTAAAGTTAAGATCCCTCGGGAACGCGGGTGAAACCGCGCGGAACAGCTAGTAATTATATATACAACCTTTATATGACTCCTCGTATATGATAGACAGCAAAGGTGCCCGAAGTAAGCTTGGGACCGTCAAGAGAACCTTCAATTTATATAATCTAAAATTAAATCTTTATATCCATCAACCGCTCATACCGTTACACTAATGATATCGAGTGCTTTACTCGTATTATTGTATGGTTAGAAAAAAATCCTACTAATCTTACTATCTTCTTATCTTACTTAATATTATAAATGTGAAAGTTTGGATGTTTGTTCCTCTTTTACGCCAGAACCGCTGAAAGGATCTGGATGAAATTTGGCATAGAGATAGATTATAGTCTGGAATAGCACATAGGCTACTGTTACTCTTTCACGCAAAAACGGCTGAACGGATTTTAATGAAACTTGGCACACAGGTAGTTCATATCCTGGAATAAAATATAGGATACTTTTTATCCCGGCAAAAGATAAGATCCTTCGGAAACGCGGGGGAAACCGCGGGGCGGAAAACTAGTATATAATATGATTTTATTTAAGTCAAATTTTATCTTTGGAATTCAGTTTTTATACGAGTATCTTGCAAATTCAATTTACATATCAATTACTTGTTGAATACTTTTCTCAGTGACAATACTATTAATTTCTGTAAAGATTTTTGCTGTCTGTGCTTGTAAATCATCAGTATCTGCCTGCCCTGTTCCTAATTATTTGGGGTCGGCGCAATGTGTACTTTTGTTTACATCAGGGGTTTCACCCACGTTCTGGAGGGATCTTATCTTTTCTCAGTATAAAAATATGCTACGTTTTAATCTACGATATGATCTACCTGTGTGCCGAGTTTCACCAAAATCCGTTCAGCCGTTTTTAGAAGCATCAAACTTTCACATTTTTAATAATAGTACCTATAGGATTTTATTTTGTACTTTTATTTTCTTTA
This sequence comes from Ochropacha duplaris, assembly GCA_951361185.1. Taxonomy (NCBI): domain Eukaryota; kingdom Metazoa; phylum Arthropoda; class Insecta; order Lepidoptera; family Drepanidae; genus Ochropacha; species Ochropacha duplaris. Next base: position 9,553,818 of record OX592702.1, on the reverse strand, counting down.
CTTGTAAATACTAAAACTACTCCAATGAAATGATTGTTAAAAAATTATGATCGGATCTCTTTTGTCAGAGTGTAGTACTGTAGTAAAATCAAAACAACCAAAGCCTACGTACCATTAACACATCTAACAGTTTTTCTCACGTACAAACGGCAAAAGTTAATAAAGGGCGGGCGGATTTGGTAGCATTATCTCGTATATCGTTCGAACTTTATTAAATACGCTCTTCCACTATATGATACTCGTGTAGTTGTGGCTTTCGGCCATCGTCGTAATAAGAAAAAAAAACATTAGTAGATTTTCCGAATCGGTTCTAAATATAACGCTCCCGTATCGGACTGTACAGTCATTCTAAAGCCTGCCACACGGACGCTGTTTAGATCATCTATTTAACATGTAAAGGCCTTTATGGGTTTCATTTCTTATTAAAACACTTTTTAATTAATACCGTGAGATGTAGATATACGTCGCTGAGTTTATTGCCGTTTTTCTCAGTTGAATGCTTACGTTCGAACCGGTTGTAAATTTAGTAAATCTTACCTTCGTAAGTGCCCTTATACAGTACGTAATTATACAGTACAACTAAGAAGAAGTCGCGTATTCATTCATAAGCTACTTCTACTACGTAAGGAAGATATGGTTTTATAAGGTGCCCCTAATATTATCCCCTCAATGCCAAAAACTTCCCATTCGACTATGTATCGTAATAACGGTTTAAGTTACGACCCAACTGTAAGTTGAGGTAATCCAACTAATAACGTTCACTTTTCCATTTCTACAAAGATACTTTGATAATGGATGTGTCTGACTAATAATATTATTATGATTTTACTAATTTCTGGTATACATTTTTGTAATGATGAATTACATCATCATCATCTGCCTGCCTCATCATCTGCCTGTTCCCGATTATTTGGGGTCGGCGCAATGTGTACTTTTTTTCCATTTGGCCTTTCTATCCGTCAGATCGAAATTCACTCTTTTCTTACTCATCATACCTCACAACTTATTAATCAAAGAACGGGATGTAACTTCTCTTTGATTAATTAATTATTCGTTGTTTTTATTTATTTGTAATTAAAATGCATTTTTTTATTTAGAAGACTGGGGGGAGGGGATTGGTTTCATGCTCTTAGGGGAAAGCTTAATATTTTTGTAATGAGGTATAGAATGTATCCGAACTTTTTGAAAATAAAAAAATGTGTTTGAATTTCTGTAACTTTCTGCAGTAAATTTATTATTGTTTGTTGTGGTAGTTAATGATGACCGTAAATGAATACTAAAAAAACATGCACAACATTCCATTTGAGAACTTCCTCCTTTTTTTAAGAAGCTTTTAAAGGAAAGAAAGAAGATATCGTGTCTATTCACCACACTCTTAAATCTAATCAACTTTGAGTAACATTTTCAATCTTTATCATTTTATACCTCATTGATAGAGACAAATATACTTTTAAACGGTCATCTTTTAACATTGATTAAACTTCTAGTCATTGAAACTCATCTTTATTTGTACTGGTTATTAATATATTTATCCTTGGAATAAAAACGCTATAAATACACCTTTGTCTAAATGTATTTAAGGTACTTCCAGATTGTAGGTAAACATCCATAACAACTAAAACTAAGTTTTTGTTAGGCAGTAGTTTAGGACACGTTTGAAACTTGATATGAACACAATAATATTGTTTCTTGGAGTTGTTCTGTACAATAATATGTTACAATACAAATGAACAGAGTTATATGTACGGTTATATTGGCTAACAATATTTACGTAAACCAGTTTAAACTAGATTGTGTTAGTTTGTAAGTATTTTAATTTAATTATAACAGGAATATATAACAACTAGCTGTTCCCCGCGGTTTCACCCGCGTTCCCATGCGATTTTATCTTTTCCCGTAATAAAGATATAACCTATGCCACTCACAAATAACGTCGCTTTTTATTGGTAAAAGAATTCTCAAAATCTGTTTAGTAGATCCAGAGATACCCCCTACAAACTCACAAACTTTACCTCTTTATAATATTAGTATTAGTATAGACAAATCAACTTCTTTGTAAAATTATTTTAGCTTAAAATTGAATGCTATTTAAATACAAACGAACTTTTATCACATTATCAAGTAATATTTCCAAGTAATATTACCATTATTTTAGTACATTTTTTAAAATGGCTATACCCATCGCTGCATCACTTAACGTCACCTATAATTAAGTTTAATTAAGAAGAGATGGTGCGATTAAAGCTCCCTGTGGAGACGAATTTAATTTGCAAATCTTAATGAAAGTTCGGCGTATGCCCCACGTTTAACGTCCGCAATATGATAAGCTGGCAAACTCGACGAAATGTTAATTATATGAAATTTTAAGTGGCGTACGGAATTATGAACATTTGCATTCATTTAATATAGTACCTGTACTGGAATAGTTTGGAGTTTAAGTTGCATGCAACGCAGAGTTTTAATTAATGAGAGTCAACTGAATATCAATAATGGTCCTGTTAGTAGTTTGACACTGAACTGATAAATCAGATATAAATGAATGATATACGTATGTATCCTACTAATATTATAAATTTTAAAGTTTGTATGTTCGGATCTTTATTACTCAATCACGCAAAAAGCAGCTCTTCGGATTTTGATGAAACTTGGCACACAGGTAGATAAACCAAAGGAAAGATAAGATCTCAGATCAGTACCTATAATATTTATGTATTTTATAAGCATATTCGCTCATATGAATTTTCGTATTTTATCTCAAATTGTTAAAAATTGGAATTTGGAAAATGTTTTTATAAAAATATCCAAATAATATTATAATAATCAGTGATATTTTAAATTAAATAAAACCGTCACTTTGCTGAAAAAATTAATCGGATTACTGATTATTTGCTTATGTATTGAGTAAAATTTTTGGATTTAAAAACAAAATGATAAAATTTACGACTAATAATTTAAGTTGTAAAAAATGCATTTCAAATCCATGCTATTATTTTCATGTTAATTCTATTCCAAGTCACAGTCAAAACCATTTATTCAGTTGAGGCCCTAGAAGGACACTTGTGAAGGTCGAATTACAGAAGTTACCACCGTTTCGGAAATCAGTCTTCAACTGAGAAGAACCGGCAAGAAACTCAGCAAGGTTACATTTTTTAAATATTTTTGGACCATCTAACTATATTGGCTTTATTTTATTCAAATATTTAACAATTGTACAGATAGATAGTCTACTATACTAATCATTATTAAAATAATCACCAAAAGTGTGACAAACATCCCACCGGCCGTATTCAGCGCCGAAATGTTAATTATTTCAATTTTAATACCATTATGCACTTCACGAGAGGTGAGAGAGTAATTTAAATTCAGTTAGAGCAAGCTCGCGACCGACTTGCCGTGGGCTCTCTTAATCTCATTAATTTTAATTTATTCCAGTGGATTATTTCTTCTTGGACGCGTCCGATATTTCGTTACTCCACAGAGCGAGTACCTATTACCTATTTAATTATAAATATCTTGAGGTGAACTTCTTGGCTAACACATCCCTTTATCCCTTACCTATGTTCCTTCACGTACCAACGTTCTTTTAAAACGATTGAGATCGTTTTGCTGTGAAGAAATTCTTCGACCCGTTCTATATCCTATGAAACTTCTGAGGCTCATAAGTCATCAGAAGTCATCTTATCTATAATAAATTGTGGAAATCGAAAATAAATCTGACGTCATATATCCAGGTACCAAATTCAATGGAATAGATTAAAATAGATGTGAAAATGGTCGGCAACTAACGCAATAATTTTAGTGAGGTTGGGTCAAAGGTACCTACTTAAACACGTCCCACAAGGATAAAAATAATTTTTGATCTCAGCATTCGTGGGAAGTAGGACTTCAAGCCTGTATTTAGGCTATATACGAGTACCTATAGTTGCGCCATCTGTCGATATTATTAAATCCTGTTTACACTCGCGTGTTTACCAACGTGTGATTAATCATTCACAAGTATCATATTATGTCGTTTGGTAATCCGGTAATATCCTGTAATATCGTCCGCCGTACCACTAATATCGCAACTCGATATTTGAAATCGACATATCAGTGTTATGTATCAATATTGCTAATGTATTGGGATTTATAGGCTATGCTTTAATATTTATTAGCCTTGCCTTATGCTTAGTATTTTTATGAGGATCTATATTTATGGTTTTCAATTCAATTTATAAATATTAAAATAAGTAGGTATTGACTGGTCTTTGATCTACTCTTTACTGGTAAGCTAACCTAAAAGTTATTTTTTTGTAACAAAAATATAATATTTTTCATAAGTTCGTACCAATTAATTTTTTTTTTACCTACATAATAACATATTTGTTTGTTCCCGATACCTGTTATCTATGAATAATCCTCAACTTTAAAACCAATTATATTTCAAACAAAATGAACTGTAAAATATATAACAGATTGTTCAATGAACCTTTCAAAGTGGCTTGCCGTAGATATTAGGATTTCCACGAATTTATTGGGTGACGATAGGGAAATCTTGAATTTGTTCGACGTTCCTAACATTATTCTTGCCGAAGAAAGTTCTCCTAGAGAAGCGAGAGCATTAAAATAAATTGACCTAAAATGAATGATCTTTCATGATATTATCTCTCATTTTTCATAGTTTAGTATTGAGCATAACGGATTAGTGCCTCTAAAACTCTTTTTACGGCACTCATCAAAAGAAAGAGAGCTAATTAAAATATCGGTTGCACTCTTCGCATTCGATCGTTCCCTTTCTTGGCTTATTTTATTCGTATTCTTTATCTGCCATTACACTCTTGCAATATATGGCGCTTAGCAATTTTTGACAATATCTTGTGAAAGCTCTCTTCATTAATCTCTGATACTTGACATAATATTGCATAAACCTTATTTAGTTACGATTTTCCCTCGTAATATATAAATAATAATCTTATAATTAATGTCACAGCATACTTTAAGGAATTAAAAAAAACGTGAGAATTAGTCGAAAAGTGATCGTTTTTGAACTACAGTAAGTTACATAATAATTCACTTATTATCATTTGAAGTTATAGTTCAAGTTCTCAACCATATTTCTGGTTTAATATTCTTATTCGCGTATTTAAGGGATAATAAATATTGATAGTGGGCTAAGGGCGTAAGGGTTCCTTCCATGAATATATTTAATAATAAGATTTGGTATAACTATCATTATTAATATTCGTAATAAATAAAGGAATCTTGGTTACTTTATATTAATCCTTGAAATATATTTATTTTAGAGCTTAAGTATAATCAATATATTATGTGATTATTCGAACTTTGAATTGCAAAACGAATATTTAAACGTATTATGACCATTTATCTGGTTTTTATAGAATTAAATTTACAGGCGTTTCTTGGCTTTAAAGCATTTATTGTATCGCCATCGTAATGGCAGCATGTACCTACGTTTTAATACCGAATCGTAATATTCTTAATTATTCCATTTTTGCGCTCCGTATTTTTATACTACATTTATACAACTTAATTATAATTGTAACAAAGATAGGTTTTACGATCTTTCGCGCACCGATATGAATAACTAAAACTTTAATGGTACACCATATAGAGATACTAGATGTGTTATCTTTCATGTCTTTTAGTTTCACATTTATATTTTATATATTACTTTAATAAGAATACTTCTTTTCTGCACCAAGAGCTTGAACTAAATATCCTGGGACTTTCTTCACACATTGCCATCTAATAAGCAGAGTTGGTACTTTAGAAACTAGATTTTCTAGTTTTTTGAAATACATACATAAATTAAATAGATAATTACGCCCAATCTCAGGACAAACAGACATGTTTATGCACACAAATGTCTATACTGGATGGGAATCGAACCTATGACCTGCGGTGTGATACGTATAATCCTGAATCTACTACTGACTTAAGGCAAGTGAGGGTAGTGACGGTTAGAATTTCTCGGATTCTCTACTATTTTTGTCTTTTACGTCATTCTTACTGTCAACTGTTTATTAACGCAAATTCTTTGACGTAATTTCTGCAATGGAGGATCAAATAAAAAAGTACCCTAAAAAGAGCAGACCATCCTCTATTTAACACTTCCAGTATTAACATATACCTCTATTCGCGTGCCACCCGCCAGGGACACAGATACACGTTGTGATTGCGACCTACCGTGCCAGATTACGATTCATTTACATACAAATACTGGGACCTTCTAACTTTGAATGGTAGACTACACTCAACTGTTGTTCTAGCAAAAAGCGGGCCTTAATTCGAACAACAATAACATTTGCGTGGGCGATGGGAAGGGTTGATTAAGGTTTGTCCTTTGAAACGATTTTTCATTACATGACATCGCTGTCATCGGTGTCAATGCAAAATATTTAACGTTTTACTATAACAGAGGATAAATTATAGAAGACTAGTTTTTCCTGCGGTTTCACCCTTGTCCCCGAGGGATCTTATCTTTTTCTGGGATAAAAAGTATCCTATATTTTAACACTCTTTTTCTTAAAAACATGTGAATATTTTATTTTGATTATGCCATATTTATTTCCTTTAATTAACCAAATGCATGCATATTTTGTATACGAAATAGTTTCAATGTTTCACATCTGCCAGGCATCTCGCGACGGCTCAATTTTTTTTATTATTAGTAACGATCGTAATCGTATTGACCAATGACAGTTCCAATGCCCAAGCCACGTGTCACATCCAGTAAATTATCTTTTCTATGTCCAACGTAGTAAATATTTAGTAATATGTGGTATTACCTATTATAAGGTATTGCATTATGGTAATTTTAGCCCTGGTAATAAATGTTGGTACATTCTGGCGTTGGATTTATTAATCTTTACATTTCCCATCTTCCCTAGAGTCAATTTATGTTGAAACTCGTTTTTGGGGAAAAATGGCAGAGGTTTTAGTAGGTACTGAGTACGAGTCACATTTTTTACAATATTTTAGTCCCACACCACAATTGACTGAGAATATTATTATTACTGATAGTCATCAACCAACACCAAATGTTATACAATATTATTTAATGGTATCACAGAGTAAGGATAGGTATCATATGTTCATTAAAAAGTCTGCACCATTGTATAGGTTTCTGATTTATACTTAGAATAACCAGCTTTCTGCCCCGCGGATTCACCAAGGTTCCCGAGGGAATTACAATAAAATAATAGATAATTTAGTTTTCTATAAGTGAAAGATTGTTTTTAAATCGTTTAACTATTTTTTATGTTTATACAATACATACATCCGTACGAAAATCAAATCTTTTCACTTGAATGTTAGTTTAGATTGTCTGATCTTCATTATGCTTTCTAATGTTATTCATACTGGTAGTTATTGATCAACGCAGAAATGTCTGTCCACAAACTTTCCACCAGTTTTTCGCGTAACTTTACTGTATCTGTCACATACAACGAAACTGTTCAAATATAGTTTATTGTTACAAGTTTCTCTGCAATAGTCTAGTTCAATACAATATGTAAGATTCTCTAAACCGAACTTGTTTGGATGCATTGTAGAAAAATCTAGAACTAACAACAAACATTTATTACGCTTTCATAGTTTTTCGCAGTAATCTTAAGAGAAATTTGGCATCATAAAGTTATTAAAACATATAAAACTACCATACGTTCTATAGGATTCCGAATTACTTTTATCCTATAAGACTCTCAACGGACATGGTATTTTTTCAGAACTGCAGTTTTAGGAAGGTAGTCAAAAAAGTCTTGTAAAATTAATCCCAATCAATAAACTAACTAACTTGTAAGATAATAAATTATGAAAGGTGTAACAGTATTAAATATTTTTTTTTATAACACCACAAGTGAACGTTACGTAATAAAATAAACTAAAAACTCATAAGTTCAACGTAATTGTAATGTAACGTAAACGTAATACTACACCTCAATTCTCTGTCAAAACAGCTCAGTTACCCACAACTCCCACATAATCCCGACATTTCTTCGATAAAATATCAAGATTAATCACCGAACACAATTATACTTTATGAGACATTCATTAAGACGAGAAAAGATGTCCTCATATAAGTGTCTCCAGAAAATAAGATCACCTAATATCGCTTAATCAACCGCTGCCTGTGGGGCGTAAAGTAAACCTTTCTGTCGCTCTCTGAGAGCTAGATTAAACGGGCCCGCGTGATAAAGCTTCTATATCCAGTGTTTCTTGACCTCAGAGGTCAGTGGTGCCACCACTCTGGCCTTAAGTCCGTGAAGGTATGGAGAAACAAGGCGGGTCAGAAATAGCTGGTTGTAATATAATACCACAACGACCCAGCTATTCGGTTGGACGTTTATGAATGGCGCTTATTTTTCTTTTAATTACGCCCCCCGTTGTCTGTCGACGCATTTTGTTGTCATTTAGAGTTAGCTGCTTGAGCTTAGTGCTTCGAGTGGTTCTATAAAAACTTTTTATACGGCAAACATTTGAGTCTAGCTGAGTTAGAACAATTAAATACTTATCTTCTACGAAACATTGATAAGTCCTTTTGTAACTGATGAAGGTCCATAGTCGTTTATATTTCACTAAGCTTTTTCAGCAGCACTGTTGGTATCATTGCTATGCGTTGGATATCTCCTTTCAGTTATTTCAGATATTATTAGTAACATAAATGACAAGCAAAAATAGCTTACGTCATTACGCATTAATATAATTACTATTCTAGTAAAGTTGTAGCTTCACAGCCAAAAAAAATACCAACACTGCCATAGCAAAGTAACTAAAAGAGTCTTCTATTTATGTTGATTCGATTTTTTACTATTTTGTACAGTCCCCCAAACGCCATCAATCGTGTGTCGAACGCGATGCGACAAACCGCCTGTAGGTTAGTTGGACTTTGAAAAAAATCGACCCTTTGTGCAACGTTTATAGCCTTTGTGGAGCGATACAAGTATGTATTGTTCGCTTACAAGCCAGTGTTTTGGTCGCCATTATTTATACGTCATCAAACGATACACAATACCCCCCAATATACTTAATATAATCGGTTATTATTAACAAGATATGAAAATAAAAACGGGTCTGGACTTGAAAGTAAGATCCTTTATAACATAACACCTCGAAAAACACTTCGAACTTAGCATAATAATTGCCCACTGAAAATGGCTTTGTTATCTCCAAACAAGTCCATTGAGGTGTTACGCAATTTGGTCACGTTACGGGCCTATAAACAGAATATCTAGGTAAACCGACCTTTATTTAAAGTCTAGACAGGTATTATTTCAAATATGTCATGAGTAGGGTAAAATGCGCCGTTGTAAACCCAACGCGGTCTATAGAATTTCAAGTGGTCTTTAAATCCTAGTGATTTATTTGATAATTTACTAAATTTATGCAAGTATTACGATAGTTATTTGCAATGAACGGATAAAAAGGGACGGAGACCGTAGGTTTATTGAGTGTTATGTTAATTAAAATGAGTTGGTTTGTTTGCTTCATTATGTTTAATTCTTTAGATATAATTTAATATTGATATTAAATTAGATTAGATTAACGGTCTAAATAAAATTATTGTGGAACATAACGAGATGAACATACCTAATACTATAATTTTCATAGTAGAAATAACTAATTATTAGACACACATACATACATAAACACTTTGGTAATACAACCTTGTTAAAACTACATAACGTGCAACAGCGACCAACAACTGGGTCAAATACCCTTCTTCTGTATTCCAACCCCGTATCGTTTACAATTTCACAAGGGGCTTAATCCTTTATCAAATTAATAACTATTTGACCAGGGGCAATACTGAATGCCTATTGAATTGAAATTTGATAACCAGCTGAGCTCGGGCGGGGTTCCAACGAGGAACAAGAGGCTTTTCAACTCGGTCATAAGACGTTGAGCTCAGAAACCTGGTTTGGGCCTTAGCAGGAAAGCTTAGCACAACAAAATATTCTTGGATTAGACAAAATGACACTGATAAGGCAAGTTTTAAGACTACTTACTGTTAAATTGTAGTTAACGCAAAAAAGGTAGTAATCATTTATAGATTTGCTTTGAGAAGTCTGTTCAGCGATGAATTTACGAACTAAGAATTTAGATGATTAATGCAAGGGAATAGAATGATGAATCACAATAAAATTTTACTAATCCTTGCGAAAAATTGTGTAACCCTTAGCTTAGTTTTCATGGAATTTGAAACTAAGATAAAATATAATCTAGAATACAGAGAACACGGGTGAAACCGTGAGGAACTGCTAGTTAATATAAAAATTAAACTAATATTCCTAAACCCATATGGAGACGTTCTTTTTCCTTAACCTATCTTGATGACATTTTAAAGGAAAAATCCTATTTACACTAACCGTAGCAAGAAAACGTGTACTTATGTTATACCTACATACAATGTTATCATCATATAGCGTCCATATTCTTACCTTACACCAACCGCTAAGATATAAAGCGGTAAGCCCTGGGATCACGATGGCCGCCCACGATCTCTTTTTTATTTCATTGCTTCCGATTCAACGCGCTCATGTAGGCTTTATTTTTATCTCACATACAGAATCGATGTAGGACTTGGGCGTATACGCCTATCATATTACATTTAATTCAAAGAACAATTATTTCATATACAAAAGAAATGTATACCAACCTACGTATGAAATTAATCGGATAATTGATAGATTTTTGATTTCACAATTCACAAAAAATACGGCCCGAAATAGTTGAACACGAGCAAATTGTCTTGAATTCATAAGGCGAGAACCTCCGTCATACACGTCGACCTATCATCGGTTGACAAGGAATCCCCAAACCTCACCACGTAGAGGGCTAGTTTTATTTCATTACCGGCCCAACTCTTAGGGATTTTTGCTGCGATTTTGGCGCCCAACGAGGGGCTGACGTTTGCGGTTATAACTTTCGCCCTCATGGGGAATTGTCACTGGTGTTTTAAGGATACGTTTGTTTGTAAGGTTGAATTATTTAAGTTAGTATTTTATATTCAAAAGACCGTTAAATAAAAAAATGTCTTGAAGAGACTGAGGAAAAATGCAACATTTATTTAGGGATTTTTGTTCATTTCAGCTTACATAAAGAAATTTGGCGGTATCTACTGAAAGCTAAACAAAATTTTAAAATCTACTATAGGTAAAGATAATCTTATAAAAAAAATCTATAAAAAAATAATCTTATATAGGTAAAGTTCAAATGATCCGCATTAAAGCTCATAACCAAATTTCGAATACAAAGTCGGCTTTAATAATAATTGTGGTGAATTGTTGTGCAAATCCTGAGGTGCATGTTTTCCAATAATTGTCGTTACAAAGAGATAGTTAGGTACTCGTACATCGAAATGTGCCATTACTTGAATATCAAATACGGAAAATGTGATATTTGGCAAGGTCGTCTAAAAATCACTGAATAAACAAAAGTACCGGCGTAAAAATTATTACAGGTGAAGAGAAGTTAATTGAGGTAAATATTTAATAAAGACAAGCTGGGAAAAAAGAGAATATGGACGTACTTTTTGAAATATGTATTGTGTTTATTTTCAAATGTGCTTGATAATGATCGTTTGAACCTAGGCTTGATCAATTTGTTAAAATAGTGCACGTCCAGATTTCGTATGCGCCACGTTGTCCTTTTTTAATATGGGTGGCGCCTACTGCTCGTCTCTATAGGGTGGGTACATGTTTCATCGTAATTACATTTTCTTTGTGTCGCACTCTGCTGCGCGTTTCAAGCGAGTCGTTCGAAAATCTTTTTTGCGACCGTTTCGGTTTTTCGGTGATGTAACTTTGCGTTTGAATACGATTTATGGGTGAATCAAGCATCACGCTAAATGCGTTTGTCTAGCTGTCGTCTGTCTATCTACTGATTAAATCAATCCAAAACCAACGTTTTACTAAAAAATACTTAAGAAATATAACTTGCTTAATTTTTTGATAATAAGCACTATTAAAGTCAATAATAATTAAAGTCAATAATATTAAAGTCAATAATATTAAAAACAATACGGCCGCGTGACTGTTAGCGGGACCCGTTCTTATCGTAAGTTTAAATGCCTGTAATATCAAACTAATAGGTATTTTTGATTACAACATAAATAAGTGTATTTGTGTACATACAAGCTTTACTGTAACAAACTTCAACCGACTGGGTATAGATTATGTTTTGTGTTTTTTATGATTAGTACATAACTCACTTCAAATGTCAGTATTTTAAAAATTTAAGGAAACTATAGGTCTTATTATGTTCATATATTCATATCCTTAACATCTGTATGACCGTTTGTTTCTGTAATAATAAATAAATAAAATAAAATAAAATAATTTGTGAATTTTTCATTGCAATAATTCAATAGATCTACAAAAATTTCTCAGTATTACTTATTTTCTCAAACAGGTACTTGTTATAAATTCGACCTAATAAACCTTAATGTCCTTTACAAGGCAGTATAAAGTCCCGCGGCACGGTGTCCTGGACAGTAAAGTACTCCTCTAACGGTCCCCTCTCAGCTGCTATGTTATTAGATCGTAAATCTCGTAATATTTACTTCGCGTTAGTGAAATACTTCATGGAATAACCCAGGTGCTTTATTTGTTGATATAGTTTACGTGGGCGCCTTTTCATTATGTTTTACTGTTTAGGTTTTGTATTAAACAAGCTTAGCTTTATGAGGATGCTTCTTTAAGATATGTGTGAAGAATTTTGCTGCGTAGCTGGGGCTTAGAATCGCAGCTACGGTGCTCCCCTGCCTGTCGTAAAAGGCGACTAAACGGGGACCTTCGGGGCCGTGGGCAATTAGCGCGGGGGCCCTGAGCGCCCTGAAGCGGCCTCGAGGAGGATGATGGGTCGCCGTGGTAACGACCCATCGTGCGATAGCACAGCGAGGATGCTGGGGGGAGGTATCACGCTTCCCCTGGGACGGGCTATCAGCGCCGCGCGTGGAGGGGGTTGAGTATGAGTTCTGCACGAGAACCCAACCCCCTTTACAGCGCCGATGGTGACCACCGTGGGGTTTTAGTCAGTAAAAGTCTGACATAACCCGACTGCTGCCCCCCTTGAGCAGTCGGGTATCCTATGAGGATTTCCCCACGTAAAAAAAAAAAAAAAAAAAGGTGTGAAGAATTTTGCTGCAAAACATTATTCATTATTTGCAAGCGCCCATAGACTATAGTAACCGTTTATTATCAGGTGGACCGTATGCTTGAATGCCACTTTCGTGGCTTAAGAAAAAAGGACCTGATGTTTCATTTTTGCTAAAAATGAAAACATTTCATGTGTACCTACTTTTACCAACGAACAGCATTTAATTTATATAGAGATATGGTCTAGGTTACCATATTCAATCTTATAGAGTCTCTATCATATGATTGTGAATATGGAGATCATATTTTCTTTAATTAAGAATAGGCTTATGTTTGACCAATACCTCAACATGGACAATTTTCAAGCCTATTTGTATTTTTTTCTATGTTATAAAGATGTAAATGATTAATTTAAGAAATAAAAAATATCATGCATATTCCCTATTGGATGAAAAGGATTTATGGATCAGATAAGTAAAGATTATTTTGTCTCTTTCAGGTACATTACAAATAGTGAAGAGTGAAGAGGAGGACCACGGCAAGTTCGAGTGCGTTGCTGAGAATTCCATCGGAACTGAATTTTCAAAACCAACTCTGCTGTATGTTAAAGGTAAGTCAGTAACAGTTTTAATAGGAAATGGTAAACATCTAGACTGTCATCTTGATCAGTTCTAGTTTCCACAAGTCACAGAGGCGTCTCAAATAACTTTTGCAATGCCTTTTTTTAACAAAACTTAAGATATGTGAAGATCAACGTCTGCAGAGTGTTATAATTTTATGAAGAAATCATCAATTTAATTTTAAAATCAAAACACCATTAGTTTAGAGTTTGACCAGTTCATGAAATAATTCAATTATATGATGATCACGTGACCACGATCAATGCAACTTGATCGAAACGCCGAATGTTTTAAAAGTACTACCAGCTCATGAATACAACATTTCACTTAAATACATATATACATTTGCCGTATGACCTAATTTCCTTGGTGATAAACAAAATATGCTATCATTCCGTGACCGGAGGTCAGTCGACCACATCAAAGAGTCGCCGCAAGTCAACCCGTCCGGCGCGCGGCGAGCGGCGGTCAAATTACTTAATGATCACCCGTTTCTGCTCATGGTTAATGCTTTATACTCTCTCACTATTATACTTTGGCATAATCTGTAATAATATACATGAATATTCCTTATTGAGTCGAAAAACTTGCAAGTTATCTCATATGACTCACGAACGCAGAAAACTTTAGTTAGCTCTGTAAAACAGGCGCAGTTTTTTCTATTTTGTTATAAGTCTCTTTATTGAGGTTTATTTTTTTATGCATTTTCTTATTGGAAATTCAAAATCTTTCTAATATTGCAAATGTGAATACTTCCATGTTTGTGAATCGAAAATGAAATGTAAATATTTTTGAACATAATTAATAGTCTGACTAATGCACGGTTCTTAAGGTTGCTTTTGCTGTGAAGAGCCCTCAATAAACCCAGCAATACCTCTTTTCAAAAGCAACTTCAATACTAAACAACAATGATTACAACTTCATACAATTTTTATTTATCTAGTCTTAAAGACAGTCAGACGATATACTCGTATAAAAATAAATAAATAATACTGAATAAGTGACTAGTAAATAAATTCAAGTAGATCAGCCCCAACAAGCAGCACATGTTTACGATTTTCAATCATTCTTAAACGGCTAAAAGGAGATTTGGATAAAACTTGACACACAGATAGATCATATCTAGGAACAACATTTTGGATATTTATGTCCCGAGAAAACTTAAGCCTGTAGGAAACGCGGGGTGGAATCTAGTTTTTCCAATTAATTTATATTCGTTACATTACCTAATAAATAAATTCCTAGATTTTTTTATATTGTTTTTTTTTTATTGGACAGGCTTTGTTTGTTTACCATGCTGCCACATTGTTAATTTCTATAAAAGTCTAACTCATCATAATAAAGGACACACCTTCCACATTAATAACTAGCCTACATATAGGGCCGCTGTTATAAATAGGCTACACTTAGCATAGAAAGTAGGCTACAGGCTGCAGTCACTCTTTATAATATTCACAATATATTTGCTGAGATAACGTCACTCGCCTACTTCGCTCAGACATGTGGGCTCGCTAACTTTCATGCACATTTTAATTAAAATGAGCCTGATTATGATGTGAAATAGTTTTTTGAGCGTGTTTTACATTGACATAGTACAATCCTCTTTAGTGTTTTTTACTGAGAAGCAATGATAATAATAATTATTATAAGGTTTGTATTGTATACTGTCTGTCTATCTGTTTGAATATCTTTATATGAAACACGTTTCCTAGATAGGTTGAAAGTTGCAAATCAATCCATAGTACCTAATACGGGAGAATCAAAAAATCTATCTTTGGAACAGATCATTCAAATTTTTCATCATCTTGGCTTTGATAAGTGTGTTTTTTGGTTATTTAAAAAATGTTATTTTTTTTGTTTTACGCATTTTCCTTTTAGAACACTTAAAAAAAACATTATAAATCGGCCTGAAACTAATCCGAATAAAATCAATCAATATTTTGTAGGATCACATCGGTACTTATAAGGTGTATAAAAATCTAGCCATTTATGCCGCATATTTCGACTCAAATCAAAACCTAGGATACTCGTTGACCTAGAATCACGTTTGGCAAGAAGCAAGGAGTTGCAGCAGAAGTAAATGGAAAGATACATTTGAGAACATGTTTTCAACTACAAAGTTAGGTTTGGACAAACTATCCTACATAAAAGTTTGTACACCCTTGGTGCACAAGTCAGAGTCGTACTATCTCATCAAGCTAAGTAATTATGTGGTGACATCACATCAATTTTCAAAGGGAACTGGATCTCAAGTGCAGCTATCCTAACATAACGTAGTTGCATGGCGACAGTTTTTCAACTTGAGATCGGAATAATCTTGTGATGACTTTTCAAATTTTTTGTTTCTTACAAAAAACCAAGATATAATTTTAACTCTTTTCTTATTACTTATACTACGTACCTACATAAGAAAACTCAAAGAACCGAGTGTTATTGAATTAGTTCCCAACTTGACGAAAGGGACTCGGATTACTTCCGTACCCCGAGCTCTTTCTAGTTGTGAGACATTTATTTTTGTAAACTTCTTCTTTGTGCGCCATATTTTATAAAATTACTCTTTTTACTTGCTGCTGCACTATGAATAACTAGCTTCCATGCCACCTCGCAGTTTTATCCGCGTCTTAAATATATTTTATTTATCAATTAATCAGTAGTAACCTACAACACTTTTTCACCCGACTGCTGGCGAAGCCAAAAAAGGAGGGTTATATGTTTGACCTGTATGTATATAAGTATGTATGTATGTCTGTCCCTATGTTCCGTCGTAACTACGAAACGGCAAAATAAATCTGTTAAGTTCTCGTATAAAGGTCTTATTTACATGAAAAATAATAATTATTACAATATAATTTAATACAATTCTTAAAATCGAATGACATTGCTTTGAACGATTAACAATATCCTGAACATTTCAATAAAAATAAATCCAAACTTATATGAATAAAACAAACCTACAGGTGTAGATGTACCTTTATTAACATTAGAGGTAAATGCGGATATCCGCACATTGACTCATTAATCCCCCGATGCCTATTAAGCAATAGTATATTGAGCTTTAATCCTATCATTGCTTACCTAAATAATCAACAACTATAATTTAGTCTACATCTGGGCTCGACGATAACGCCTCATTTTGTTTGTCTTTACAACTGTAGTTGTACTTTCAGTCGTTAGGCTGCGGATATATTGAATTCTCGTAAGCGCCTAAGTTTAGCAACACAAACAAAAATCTCTACGCCCTTTTTGACTATTTTTAAGGCGATGATAGTTCAGTGGTAGTGACGTCGGATACCATGGCGAAGGTCGTGAGCTTGAGCTTTGGGTAACTGGCTGGCTACCACCCTCGAGTAGAAAATTTGTCGCCAAGCCCCTATGGGTGTGTTCCGACAGCTGCACTTGAGAGCTAGTTTCCATCTAGGCTTTGTGTGCTTACCACCTTCGGCGACATCATCACTTACCATCGTGAGATTGTAGTCGAACACAAGCTTATCCAGAATAAAAAAAACTGTATCAAATTGATAATCTGTTCTTTGAAAATTGTTGATTTCTTTTTTTTATAAAATAATTCGAAATATGACATAATTCAGTGCGCGCAGCTACTGCATTGCAGCGCTGCAACTGAATCAACCCTTTTGTGACTAGATCGCTACTGCGACGTTGCAAGAACTCACGTTCCGCACACGAAAGGAAGAGACAGATGCCGCTTAACATACATTCAATTGAAATGATCGGATTCCATGCTAAATTCACCCACCGCCTTTCACACTATCGCCACAGTAATTATATTCGCTGAAGCTGTCGCTGTCGGTGTCGCTCCCGCTTACGAATGAAACTCAACCTTACGCTTATCATAAACCAGTTATAATCTCAACTACTTTCAAGTTAAAGTTAAACTGTCAGTTTTATATGATTGATTAATAGCTCTACCGAGCGATTAGATTTAGATTAAACTAGGGTTGTTTTTGATTGATTTATTTTAGATGACTGACTGTCATTCCCGAGGGATCTTATGATTTCCCGAGATAAAAATCTGTCCCATCGTTAGGTCCTATCTATTTCTATACTTACCAAAAGTCATTCATAATAAATGGTTGAGCGGTTTAGGGGTGACACACCGACATCCTTACTTTCGCATTTATAAGTATGGATGGATCTGGGGGCACGGCAGTGCCCCGCCAAGAAAAGCCAGCGAAGCGAATACCCAGGGCCACTACCTACCTTTTCTCGAAGCGCTTCGTCGTATTTTTGAACCCTCATAACTTCGCTTTGGATTATACCAGATAAACAAAATTCTCAGGATATGATACCTATAGCAGACTTATTAGCAGACACATGTAAAGTTTCAATTGCATAGCTGTTATACTTTAGATTTTATTGATATCTAAAAACCCCCGATTTCATCAAAACTCATAAATGGTACTTCCTGAAATCCTAGAAAGCTGAAATTTGGTATTTAGGCTAATATTAGTACACAAACAAAAAAAAAATTTAAAACTTGAAATTTTTATTCCCCAACAGTGTACAGTTCGTGAAGTTAGGGCTTGTAGAGTCAGGGCGTGTAGAGTTAGAAGCTTGGCTTTACATGAGATCTAATTATTTTTTTACAGTGCGTGCCATATGGTTTCTTGGCAACACTTTACATGAGAATGTTTTTGGTGGGATATATTTAAGACCATCCATGTAAACGCAAACTAAGCTTTTGGTAGTTGAACTGAAAAAGCAAAAGTAACCTTTCTGAAATCAAATTCCGTTAGAAAACCGTAAGCATAATTCAAATGTGTAAAGCTTTGTAACAAAAAAAAACACTTTATCGTTATTGGCATACTTGGATCAGCTGGACCTCTGTCAATGTCATAGGTAAATATAGGTCACCATTAAATGTTGTAGTAGAAAATACAACAGTAAGGCAAGTCAAAATTCATCCTACTAATATTATAAATGTGAAAATTTGGATGGATGAATGGATGTATGTTTGTTACTCATTTACGCCAAAACGGCTGAATGGATCTAGATGAAATTTGGCACGGAGATGGATTATAGTCTGGAATAGCACATAGGCTACTTTTTATCCCGGGAAAAGATAAGATCCCTCGGGAACGCGGGTAAAACCGCGCGGAACAGCTAGTGGAACAATATTTTCTCTCGTGACAAATAAAACAGTGAATAACGACCTATGCCTCATATAGTATTTTGAAAAAGTAATTCTGCAGTGCAATGCCATTATGACATGAATACTGTACCGCACTGTCGATTGAAAATTGTACCTCTAATTGGAACATAAGTTGCCAATGTTGAGCTCCGTCTGTAATGTACGAAGCGTGATTGCTTGCTGCTGATTGCAGTAGGGTTTTTTGTTATCCAAACTTTAGTGTGATGAAGTTTTAGGTAGGTTTTAGGTTTACTTTCGTAAATTTTAGGTTAGTCTCTTTTTTATACTAAAATCGAATTGATATAAATATCAAAATGAAAATGTGTAAGAAATTTGCGTTTTAAAACACATTAAAATAGAAAACAGGGATGTTGAGTGATATATCAGTAACAGTTTCATTTTATTAAAGGTCAAAACGGTAGTTTATATAGAGGCCAAAGAGGCCAAAGTTAGAGTATGCGATATGCGGCGTTGGGTTCCCCAATCATGTGACGCCATTTATTACTGACTTGTGCGTCATCTTCTGTGAGTCCCATTTCCCTCATGTCTCTTTGGACATTCGTCAATCCTGTAGTTGAAGGTCTTCCTCTTCCCCTCTTCCGTGCAGACATGGAAAGGCACTTTTTCACGACATAGTCATCTGTTCTTCAAAGTACATGACCGTACCATCTCAGCCTGGACTCTTTTACTTTATCCGTTATTTCTGCCTTGAAGCCCCTTTTATATAGAGTATTGTATAAAATATTGAATTGTGATGGCATACGCATGCAGCATCGAAAGCTCTACTCATTGTGGTTTGGTTATTACTACTGTTACCTATTTTACTGTGGTAGCGTGTAGATTCCTTGTTTTTGCGACCACCTGCCTCCTGTCCCTCTTCACACAATGTTGTTTTTTTTTAATCCACCCCTTTCTGTTATATATTATTATTATATTTGTGGGAAGGGTTTCTGGATTTTTGTAATATTCAAGATAATAATAATAAAATAATAAACTAACCTTGACGCTCCAGATATTTCGTTTTTAGTTCGTAAAAAATTAAACAGAAACTTCTTTATCTACCGAAATGGTTGGGAACAGACCAGGTATACTAGGTACTTAAGATAAATAATAACTGCCTTCACTATGCGCTCTATCCATATCCCCATCCGTGGCGGAATTATCTGCTATACTTGGACGAATAAAAGCTGCTATATTATTCCGCCCACAAAATATCGCTTACCGGCGATGCCCATTATATATTTTGAAGTCCTATCATTATTATATACGTGACAACATGGACATAAAAGGTATGAAGAGTATTTAGGCTTTAAAATTATTAAAAAAAAACAAAATGCTTCGTTAACATGTACGGTAATAACTGGTCACGTTTTTTAGCATGCTATATGATCGTTACGATGTCATTTGTGTTAATTGAATAGGGCCATTGTCAACACTTTGGTTGCTGACATAGCGACTAGGTAAATATTTTGGTGTTACTAGGCATAGTATAGGTAAGAGAATAAAGGGAAATTAGTATTCGTATTCATGTTTTTTTTTTTTTTAGCTTAGCTCAAGGGACCACATTATTTGACTGACTAACAGATCATATCTTGAACTAGAAGGCATGAAATTAGAGGTTGGCGTATGAAATAGCGAAAATAAAATTGTTTCATTTAAATTATTACCATACCTATTCGTAAAATGTTATTGTATTTTAAAAAATTTACATACCTTCGGATCCTTTGTGTAAGTCTGACAATTGTTAAGGGCACTTAAGTCCAGTTTGATTAAAAATATTAAATTTTAATATTGTTTGAATGGTTTGTCCACAGTAAGGCGAGTGGCACCACAGTTCTCGATACCACCACCCCCTCGGTCAGAAGTCATGCTGGGAGGAAACCTGACCCTCAAGTGTGTTGCGTTCGGTTCACCCATGCCTACTGTCAAATGGAGAAAAGGTAAGTACAAATACAACCTAGCTTTATTTGTGAGATTTAAATTTTTTATTTATAATACATAACATCTATCATTACAGGCTAATGACCCTAATGCGATAGAGTTGCAAAAAAAAAAAGGATACAAAATATACATTATTAAACAATAAAATCACAAAAAAATAAACAAAAATTTAACATTTTACAATAGAATTAGACAACTGAAGTACTAAAAACTGTAATAAATAAAATAAAAGAAAACTTGAATTAAATTAAAGGTAACCTATGAGGCTACGAGTATGAGTAAGCTATGACATTCAGTAGGACCTTTGCTAATTCACTCAAATGGCTTGAAAATAAATCTAGTCTATCATTGGTTTTATTTAATATTGTGATAGCACGAGTGAATTAGCGATTCTAATTTCGAATCGAACTAGGTGAAGCGCTCACTATCACTATATCTCACTAATATTATACATTTGAAAGTTTGGATGGATGGATGTATGTTTGTTACTCATTTACGCCAGAACGGCTGAACGGATCTGTATGAAATTTTGCACAGAGATAGATTATAGTCTGGAATAGCACATAGGCTACTTTTAATCCCGGTAAAAGATAATATCCCATGGGAACGCGGGTGAAACCGCGGGGAAACAGCTAGTTAAGTATAAATCTGTAAACTGTAATCGAGAAATGGGAAAATGTTTACCATTCGGTCACGCAGACGTGAAATTCCCTAATAACCTAAAAGTATCTTTGGAATTCAAGAGAGATAAATTAAAAATATCTTTTCGATACTCAGACGCGTTATTTATTTTAACGGTCGTTTTGAATTCAACATATGGAAAGTCCTACATAAACAAACAAACAAACAAACAAAAGCCTTTATTTCTGACATTCTTTTCTCATTACAATAATCAATTACAAATTAAATTCAAATTAATTACAATTAATATTTTTACATATGCATGCATTTTTTAATATCTATTTAGAAATTACATTGATTAGTTAATTACATATTTATTATTTATTTTATCTACACAATTATTATTTAAGTTTTCAATCATTATACTAAGTATTTTTAAAGTATTTATTTTTATACATTATTTGTCTTTCATTGTGACATCAGTAACATTTGAATTTTCAGCAACGTTTATATCAGATTGCCCTTTGGCAAAGGCCTCCCCCAGAGCTTGCCATATTTTTCTATTTGTGGCTGTTCTTCGCCATAGTGTTCCGGCTATTTTTTTAATGTCTTCCTCCCATCTTTTTTTCTGTCGTCCCTTCTTTCTTTTGCCTTCCCGAGGATACCACATGGTTACATTCCTGGACCATTTTTCTGTTTTGTTTCTGATCATATGACCTGTCCAGTTCCATTTGAGTTTGTTAACTGTATATGTAACATCGGTAACTCTAGTTTTTTGTCTAATGATCTTTAGTTTAACCTTATCAAGTAATGTAATGTTTAAAATGCTCCTTTCCATTCTATTCTGGCAGACTTTGAGCGCTCTTTTGCATTTATCAGTGAGGTTCCAAGTTTGAGATCCGTACGTCATACATGGCAATATACACGAATTGAATATTTTGGTTTTTTCCTTCATTTTCATGTGCGGATTTTTCATAATCTCTTTGAGGGACCAAAATCTTTTCCAAGAGTTGCTTATTCTAATGTTTATTTCTTTTTGCATTTGGTCTTCTGGTGATATGATTTGTCCCAAGTATGTATACTGATCAACATACTCTATATTACTATTGTTTAGTGAGATAGGCACTTTTGTGTGATTTGACATTAATTTTGTTTTATCAGTGTTCATTGTCAAGCCTACAATTTTGCTTTCTATTTCTAGTTGGTGTAACATTTCTTGTAATTCACTTGGTGATGCACTAATCAAAATTAAGTCGTCTGCGAATCTTAGGTGATTTAGTTTCTCGCCGTTTATGTTAATCCCATAGGAGTCCCAATCCATTTTTCTGAATATATGTTCCAGAACCGCCGAGAACAACTTAGGTGATAGAGGATCCCCTTGCCTCACTCCTTTCTTTATTCGAAATAATTCTCCTATTCTCTCTGTTTGTATCTTTGCTGTAGAATCTTCATATATTTTTTTAATTATTCTGATATATTTCCTATGTATACCTTGTGCTTCTAGAGCTCCCCATATGTGTACATGTCTTAGAGAGTCGAATGCTTTATTATAATCAACAAAGGCTAGGTAGTACTTCTTACCATATTCATTGCTTTTCTCTATCACTTGTTTTATGGTGTGGATATGGTCCATTGTTGAGAAATCCTTTCGGAATCCAGCCTGTTCTTTCGGCTGATTTTCGTCTAGTTCCATACTAATTCGATTCAATATGACTTTAGAGAATATCTTATATAAGTTTGATGTCAAACTAATTGGTCTGTAATTGTTAATTTCGTCTATGTCGCCTTTCTTATGTAGTAATTTAATAGTGGATGTCATCCATTGTTGTGGTATAATTTCATTGTAAAGTATTTCATTAAACAGAATTGCAGTGGTTTTAAGTATACTTTCTAGACATCCCTTAAGAATTTCGTTGGTTATTTTATCATCTCCGGGGGCTTTATAATTTTTTTGAGAAAGAGTTGCGTATCTTACTTCTGATTCTAATATTGGAGGAACAGGGTCTTCGTTTTCTTTTATAAGAGGGTATGTGTATGTATAGCAAGTGTCATCATATAGGTTACTGTAGAACTTTGTGGCTATTTCGGTAATTTGAGGTCTTATTGTTTCTTTTTTTCCTGTAGTTTTGTTTTTAATATTTGGAATCCAGTGGGAGTTTTGTCTTAGCTCCTTAAGAGCTTTTTTGATTCCTCCCGTTTTTTCTATGTGGTATTGCAGTGTCTTATTTCTTTCTTCTTTCCTGTGTGTTCTGATTTTTTCATTAATTTGCTTGCTTATTACCGCTAGTTGCCTTTTATTTTGTTTTTTATTTGCTAATAGTGTTTTCCTTAGTTCAATTAGTGATCTAGCCTCTTCTCCGATCTTGTCTTTTTGTTGCTTTATGGTACACATTTCCCTGGATATATTTTGGAGGGCTTCTTCTAATTGGTTATATTTCTCTTGAGTTGTAATTATGTTTTCCGTGATTTTCATAACATTATTTTTTAGTGTTACTAATAGATTTTCTGGAATGGGATGTATGATATGGCTTGGTTGTGATAGATTTGCATGTTTTCTTTTGTTCTTTGGTTTGTAGGCATAGATTTCTGCTCTCACCATTCGGTGATTTGTGTTAAAATTAAATTGGTTTAAGATGTCAATATTTTTAAAGAAATTTGGTTTGTTAGAGAGTATAAAATCTATCTCATTTTTCACTTGTCCATCAGGGGATATCCAGGTCCATTTCTTGCTTTCGTTTTTCTTGAAGACACTATTCATAATTTTTAGTTTGTGAGCAAGTGCTAGATTCACTAACCTCTGCCCATTGTCGTTTCTTTTCCCTGTACTGAATTGTCCCAGTATTATGTCTTCATTTGGTAACCTTTCACCCACTTGACTATTGAAATCACCCATGAGAATTATTATTTTATGTGCTTTGTCGATGGTTTCCTCTAACATTGTATAGAATGTGTCTTTTATCTGTTGTGGTGCAATTTCTGTAGGTGCATATATCTGAATTATAGATATTGTTTCATAACCAGGTAAGTTAATGTTTAGTAGAGCAATTCGCTCAGAGACTCCAATAAACTCTTCAATATAATTTTTTAGGCTATATTACAGCACATAGGCTACTTTTAATCCCGGTAAAAGATAATATCCCATGGGAACGCGGGTGAAACCGCGGGGAAACAGCTAGTTAAGTATAAATCTGTAAACTGTAATCGAGAAATGGGAAAATGTTTACCATTCGGTCACGCAGACGTGAAATTCCCTAATAACCTAAAAGTATCTTTGGAATTCAAGAGAGATAAATTAAAAATATCTTTTCGATACTCAGACGCGTTATTTATTTTAACGGTCGTTTTGAATTCAACATATGGAAAGTCCTACATAATTAACCATTAATTACCTACACCCGTCGCCCATGCTATGAGCATCATCAAATTTATAATCTGTCATTACAAATACAAATCTTTACTTACGCGGAACTGTAATCATTTAAATAGGTAATCTGCAATAAATAATCATTGATTATTCGTTTCTTTTCTGTGTTTTATAAGTCCTGTTTTGGCAGGACATCAAAAATTGTTTAAGACTCATTTGAGTGTTCCCCTCCACGGAAATCTTTAGTAAAAGGCGAAAGATTTATTCGTGTTGAAGGGAAACCAGAGTTAACTATTCGGAGTTCCAATCGAACCAGTATGTTTCGCCGGAGACTCTTAACATCGCGATGTACAATTCTTATTCACATTTTAAGGGGCGCCGTTAACGCCATCTGTTGAGTGTTTAAGGAAATTTAAGACATAGCGTAGTGCCATCTTGCGTGATTTTTAGTAACTGTTATGGAATTGTAACTAAAAATAATAATTTGAATTGTTAATAGATTATTATTGGTACGATTTTTCTAAATGCAATCCAACTAATGGCAATCCAACTAATGGCAGCTATACAAACTACTAAATAAATATTTTTTTCTAGGTCTAACAAAATGGCTGACGCCAGAAGATAATCCACCTCTCGGCCTGAACACTCTAAAATTGGAAGACATCAGGGAATCTGCCAACTACACTTGTGAAGCGGCCAGCGTGCTCGGCGTTATTGAAACCACTGCAGAGGTTAAAGTGCAATGTAAGTTTATCAAAAGTACCTTATCATGGTTTGCCATGAACAATATTCAAATATCAATAACTCACTTGATTCGTTTCATATGATTAATAATATCACATTTATTTCTTTGTGTCTTTGAAATCAGATCTTACTCATAAAAAGATTATCTTGTTTTCTTCTGTATGTGATTGTACAATGGAAATTCCGGCCAGACTCAGAACAAACTTCTGTCCTGTCTGATTGGGAATCGAACCCACGACCTGTGGCGGGACAAATAGTTATCTTACCTTATAACCAACTGGAGGGTATATTTTGTATCAAATGAAAAAGTTAAAAACAAAATCTGAAACCATTCGTTATCCAAATTGCGTCGCTCTATTTACCCAGTTGTCATTTACTTACCTAATAATTGATTACACAACAAAATGATCAAGGTAACTACAGTTCTTGGTATTCCGTCTAATTAATCCGAGGCGTTTCGCCTCACTGCGTCGGAACCCTCAAGACGAGTGACTGAATCAAATTACACTCATAATTTCTCAGGGTAACTGCTGCAAATTTATGGTAATAACTCCGACGAGGTAGAAAGAGGGATTTACGAAAATCAATTTGATGAATTGCCCCAAGTTGAGAAGACATCCGTTATGAATTAGTGTTATAATTCATAATTGAAAGGGTTACAAAGTTGCGTGGGGCTCGGGAGACAAACGAATGTCAACTTGATTAATGATTCATTATTGTTTTAGGAAACCCTTTTCTGGGTTCAATTTGAGGATTAACTAGCGTGTCGAATTTAGTTGTATTGTCTGTTCAATTACTAACAAATAATGAATACCGTTATCGATTTTAGTTATCATTGTTTAATAGATTTTGTGAATAATATTAATTCATTTGATTCATTATCATTCGCTAAACTACCCATTGCGGTACCACATGAAGAAATTCAATCATAGAAATATATGCTACCGAGTGATACAATAAAATAAATTAATATTGACTCGCTTGATATTCGCGTAAAATATAAAATCAAATTCTATGAAGTTCCTTAGCATTTTCTTTAACGACTCATGTTATTAGGGTTGCACTAAGAGACATTGTGTGTGATTTAGATATCATCTGTAGATAGGGAGGTTTATCTGCTTATTAAGTATGGTCATTATTTTCTATTTAAAAACTTAATTTGTTAATAATTACTATACCACCTTGTATGTCGCTAATACTAAATTCCCTTGAGCACCGTGACGTAACATAACAGATCATTATAGTTTAAGCTTTCTTCGACCCTGAAGTAAAATGATACTGTTGGTATCTTTAAATTCAAAAATTATACAATAATAGAACTACAAATTTTACTTACATTATAACAACAACTAAGTTCACATAATAGAAGCCAGAATTTCCTAATATGTCACAGATATAAGATTTTTATTGTACATTTTGACAGCACTGCCCGGACCACCGACTGAAGTAAGACCATCGGAGATCACAGCTACCACCGTGAGGCTCACGTGGACATACAGCGGCCCTGAAGAACCCCAGTACTATGTGATACAGTACAAGCCTAAATATGCTAATCAGGTGGGAGCATTATCTGGCTATAGTTGAGAATAACTCTAAGTTTTACTGTCAATTAGACAATAACTGTAATATCAATGAGAAAAAAAGATAATTAAATAAAAAACTCGACTGTGGAAATAGCAAACTAAAAAATAAAAAGAACTTTACCTAGATGTAAACGAGGCGTATTTCTAATAATAACACACATAAGATTATCAGCTCATTACTGTGCCATATGGGTATGGAGTATGGACCTCTGAATGAGAAGGATGTCAAGCCTTAGTTACGGCTGGTTGACGCACACACTATAAAAAACTTTAATGAGAACTCTCAGGTTTCTTTACAATGTTCCTTCATCATTAAAACAAGTTATAATCAAATCTTAAAAAATTGTGATATGCTTCAAATAATCGCTAATATAGAGAAAACTTACGTAGGATTTCAAATCATCATCTGCCTGCCCTGTTTTCAATTATTTGGGGTCGGCGCAATTTGTACTTCTCTTCCATTCGGTCCTTCTATCCGTGATATCGGAATTCACTCCTTTCTTACTCATTTCATCACTCACACAATCCATTCATCTCTTTTTCGGTCTCTACCCGTATATGTACGTAGGATTTCAAATATTCCAGCTAATAATTTGTAGTCTCTGACATGATTTTACCAACACTATGCACATCCGCAGGCCTTCAGCGAAATCTCCGGTGTGATCACCCAATATTACGCAGTGACGAATCTATCACCCTACACCGAGTACGAGATGTATGTTATCGCTGTCAATAACATCGGTAGAGGTCCACCTTCAGCGCCAGCAGTCATCACCACAGGAGAAACCGGTATGTTGATATACTTAACGCATGTATGCAATGTCGTTTATTTTTTTTATTAAATCTCAGATTGATAGTAATGAAAAAAATAGTTTCATATTTTCTTTTCTATTATGATCATTTGAGGAAGAGTTTAGTTTCTACTGTAATGGGGGCCTAATCCATACATCATCATCAGTGAAAGAAAACAGTGATCGGACGCAAAAAAATACAAATTCGTTCAGCGATTTATGTGTCAAACGCATTGACTCGACAGTCGTAAATATCCATACATGACTTTCAAGGTACAATTCCGAGATGGACCGCAAACTGCAAGCGGCACTACTAGTTTCTATAAAAGCATATCATATTGAATCCGAGCATGTCGCAGCCATAGCACGGAACACTATTACTCCTAGCGGAGAGCCATAGGCTGCAATGTCACTGGATTCAATTTCACATAGATTTATAGAAACCCGTAGTATTGCTTGCAGTTTGCGGTCTGCGGTCCGTCACGGACTTGCACATTTAGTCCGATTGGCCAATATTTATCTGACTTTACACTTGATTAGTCAGTCAAAGACATTATTTTTATTTGTGTACACAGATACTTAATCGATACATATTAACTATTTTATTATTATCAATCAACCCTTGTATGTACCAATCACGTAAAACTGCTGCATTGTGTAAATACTTGTCTAAGTAGTAAATTGAAATTTATACAATTTTGCCAGTGTCGTTTATGAATATTTTGACCTGATTTTTCTATGACATCTTGAAATAAATATTTATCATTCTTTACTTTATTTGTAAAATTGGAAGCATCAAATCATACGCTTATTTTAATTAAGTTTATCTTATATCGCTTTCGATTATGCAATTTCGTAACTTTAGTTACTTTCGACTCGGTAACTAGATTTTTGGTTTCTTGCGCTGGATTCTGAGTTTTAAGGTATTTTCTGTAATGGTCTTTACATGCCTACGCGTAATGTGCGACCTACGCTGTTCGCCGTCGCTTCATGTAAGTTCTGCTTTACTGAATTTTACTCCAACTTTATTGTTTTTATGTTCATTTGCACATTTATTAAATTATTTGTAGTTGGTAATTGTAGCGCGTGTATATTTTTGGTTATTTTTTCATGCACCATTTCTTATTGGTTTATTTTTGATGTTAGGTGACTTTGATATACATACGGAGTATATGTTCAATTACACGAAATTCTTCAATTTCTGCTAAAACACCTTGTGTGATTGTGTGTTGATTATATCTGACTAAACTATTGACTAATACTATATTTTTTCGTGCTGACTTGCAGTGGATTCCTTGTATGGAGGTGCCAGTAAGTATCTATTCAAGATATAATTTTAACGTATCTCTATGTTTTTATTTGGGTTTTTCACGGATCTCTAATAGCATGATTTCATTATTTTTTGGAATAGAGTTACCATTACAAAGAATAAGTTAACCATAGCATGATATCTTCATAAAGAAAAATTCATTGTTACTATCAAAAGGCGTAGGTAGGTACTCATTTGCCATTACTAAATTAGTTTGTGTTGGAATTTCATTTTTCTACATTCACTGCTTGAATTCTCATTTCCTCGGCAAATGTTACTTATTATTAAATGTGAATTCCGAAACCTCATCTCGGCTCATATTACCGTCGCCATGTCACGACAGACAATATAAAATGTCCAATGAGTTAGTAATGAAAATGTTGACGAACAAGATTCTTGACGCCCTTTTTTGTGACTCTAATAAAGGACAAAAGTTTCAGAAGTCGTCGGGGCGACCCGTATTCTGCTCCAAATGAGATTATGGCATTTTAATATTGCACAGTCCCTAAAACTTTTATTGTTCTCCGTATTATAAACAGCTAAGAAGATTTTTTCATTGACTGACGCCCCTTTTTTTGTGTAATAGCGATTACAAATTCCATTATGATGTAGACCGGGCATTGTGCCCGGTCTACATCATAATGGAATTTGCTATAGTTATTAGAATATTATTTTTTATTTTTCGTTTTGTTACGTAATTGAGATGGGCTGAGATGGTTTTTAATTTGGCATCGCATTTTGTTATTACTTTTATGATAATCCGGATTTGAATGTCTGAGTGACATGGTAAAGAATTTCATAACAATTTTTCGCTTTATACTTAACTGTTCGCGTTTATCTAAGGTCGGTATTTGAATGGAGATTTCATTTATTAATTCACTTAACATTATACAATAAGAATAACTTGGTGTTTTGTGAACTATACCTTAAGAGCCCCCAGTTATTTCAAACTTACAATTATACTTCTTCGTTACATCAAAGCTGTTTTCTATAAAACCAATGTTTAATTCATCAATTTCAATCAGCTGTGATTTAGTAGGTATATTTGTTTATACCCCAAGTGACAACCAGCCAGGCGCGTCACCTATAGACTTTAACAACACCAGGGGGATTGCCAATGTATTTTCGACCTTTTTACACGCCTTAAAGGTAAATTTAAAATACAAAAAAGTAGAAATCTAACAACTTAGATACACTAAACGATAATAAACAAAAATTATACTGACTTTGTATATTATGTATTTACAAATAAACTGAAAAGTTTGGGAAACTCTTTAAGTGTAGAAAACTAATAAAATATGTTTTTAGCTAAACCGTTTGTTAATTTTATGTTTTTTACTTAAGAATTATTTCAAGTCATGATTGCTTGGATGGCCTATAAAATTAAATTTGATTCACACTGTCCTATTCCTGGATCATTTCTCACACACGGCCATCTGACCCAAAATAATCGGAGCTTGTACCTACCTACTGTAGAAACCAAATAACTGATATACTACACTAGCTGTCTCCTGCAATTTCATCCGCGATTTTCGCAACATAGCCTATATTCAATTCGAACCAGAAGTACCTGAAACAAGCGCGTTCAAACAAACAAACTCTTCAGCTTTATACATGACATATATTAGTATGTAGGTATATAGATAAAAAAGGTACTTTTTTAAATTGATATACTCGTATAACACGCAGACTGCACATAAATATCTGTCCTGGGCGGGAATCGAACCCATGTACCTGTGATAGGCAGTGGTCTTACCAACCACGCCAACCGGCCCGTCAAATACCGTTGGTGGGCAAATACTCTTGCCTCTTACTCT
Source organism: Ochropacha duplaris (assembly GCA_951361185.1). Classification (NCBI taxonomy): domain Eukaryota; kingdom Metazoa; phylum Arthropoda; class Insecta; order Lepidoptera; family Drepanidae; genus Ochropacha; species Ochropacha duplaris. The sequence continues at coordinate 9,522,782 of OX592702.1, read as the reverse complement.
ATGGTAACTAGCTAGCCCACATGCACTTAATATTTTTTTCTTTACAGAACCTGGTTCAGCACCTCGGAATGTCCAAGTTCGCCCGCTCAGCTCAAGCACAATGGTCATTCAATGGGAGGAGCCTGAAACCCCAAACGGTCAAGTCACGGTGAGTATGTGCTGAGCATTATTAACTCTTTCGTGTCTTTAAATTATTTTTTCAGGAGTGAGGAAACACGGTTTTTTTTTATTGGTGTTTTTTTCATGGACATAATGTAATATAAGTATGTATATCTATTTTTATATGATTTTTGACAAAAAATTGTTCTTGTGCTATACAAAGATAGTGATTAATTCAAATGTAAAGAAACGTAAAACTAAAAATTGTTTATTAGTAGGTACTCGGAATATTTAAAAGTTAATTATAACTCTAGTTGCTCCGTAAAAAGTTTTGCTTAAACAACTCATCATAATAAACATTTTTTTTATTAAATTTAACCTCAGACCAAATAAAAAAGGTAGACATAACTCCGCGCACTTAAAGTGAAGCACCGTTAAGGAAGCCGAATTTGAAAATGGAAGCCGATCGCGTTCATGTGCGACGCGAGTCACGCGGGATAACATATGTGCTTAATTGGATACACGCTCCTTCTACCTTTTTTATTTATTCTGTGAATTTAAGTTGATAAATTGTTAATTATTCAAGCAAATACTTATATAATGATTATCTTGAGAATTTCTATTTAATTTTGAATTACACGCTTGGCAGGGCTACAAGATTTATTACACGACGGATCCATCGCAAGACCTGCATACTTGGCATTCTCAAATGGTGAGCGAAAGTTTGGAACGAAAAGTTATTTTTACTCAAGTAAACTCGATTATTTATATTTTATACTAGCTATAACATACAAATCTTATTATCGTGTCCCCTGAACAAAAATAGTGTAACTTGTTTTTTATCGTTTTTTTAACAACTTTTACTGCCGTGTTTTTATATCATGATTGTTACAAATTATACAAACTTTCAGATGGATAACAGTCATTTAACTACGATCAGTGAATTGACCCCACACACGGTGTATACGATAAGGGTGCAAGCATTCACGTCTGTGGGTCCTGGCCCCGTTTCTCCACCCGTACAAGTCAAGACACAGCAAGGTAAGCATTTTATTATGTCTGAAGTAGGCAGGCGGGTCACCTAATCGTAATGTGACTACCTTCCTATAGACATTAGCTAATCTAGGGGGATTCCCAATGTGTTTTCGACCTTTTACATTGTCTTGAAGGAAACTGGCTCTCAAGTGCAGCTCTCAAAACACACAAATAGATCCTTGGAGACATACTTTCAACTTGAGGATGGTAGCTAGCCTGTCGAGTACTACAAAGTACTCTACCACCATGCAAATTTCTGGACGATGTTTTCCTTCATCGAAAGCAAGGATTATTATAGGATTCGTACCCTCGACGTATCTAACGTTAATGTTGGGATTTATTTTTATTTATAGCAGTACTTAAGTCGTGTGTTTATATTATAAGGTTACCAATGAAACATTTTAGGAACATGCTAATTTTACTAAAGTTAAATATCAAGAACAAATATATGCCATTTATTAGGAGTACCATCACAACCCTCAAACCTGGTGGCAGTAGAAGCTGGTGAGACATCTGTCTCGTTGTCATGGCGACGCCCGGCACATGCTGGCGACAATATAGTCTCGTATGAATTATACTGGAACGATACTTATGCCAAGGAGCATCATAGGAAGTAAGGACACATTTTATACTCTTGTCTAAATAAAAAAAAATGAGATAATTAAAAATTACCCAATCATAAAATAGTAAAAAAAAAATTACAATATTGCGATTACTTGGTCCCCGTTTATCAGTTGTATTTTGTAGCATTAGACCTGCTAAATGCTAAAAAAGTTGTCTCTCTGACACGTTACGACTTAGTCAATATTTCGCTATGTGGTCCTTTTCCAACATTGTTATCTGTATCAGGCGGATACCAATAACGGAAACGTATACCCTAAACGGACTTTACCCCAACACTATGTACTACATTTGGCTGGCGGCGAGGTCGCAGCGCGGGGAAGGTGCCACTACCCCTCCAATCGAAGTCAGAACGAAACAATATGGTATGTGCTTGCAGACAACACTGATTTGAGAGTTGACGCCATGTGAGAGTGGGTATTATATCAAAGTGAGGGGGAACCAGCCTTTAATACACTATTTATTTTATCAAATTAGATACATATCGCTTAGTGCCGTACATTTTGGCCGTCATAACACAATGGCTTGTTCCCAATCGCTTCAGTTGAGGCAATGTGAGAGTGTGTGAACCTGATGTCATGTCGTCCAGGTAAAATCCTAATGTAATATTTAACATAAAAGCACCTGCCCGGCACGCTGCCAGTAATTGAAGCACAAGCACCAAGTTTTATATATCACAATATGTGTTTGTAATCGTAAATTTGTCGAAACGGTAATGTGTACGCTCGACAAACGATAATAGATTGCGCTCGTTGATACTAAATAAATAGACATAGTTGAAAGCGTACACGGTACCCTAGTAGTAGCTTTATGTTGTTCGTAGGTCAGTTTTTAATGCGAGGTTTACGCCTCGAGTGTCTTTTTTTAATTTTATTTTTTATTCAAATGCTAACGTCACGCACAACATTGGTAATCGTTTAACAACGTTACACTCGTGGGACTCATTGGTATTTAAATACATGTTTCATCTATAACTTGGTACATATCCACATAATGTTATTCGTGTCGTCAGCTTTAACATAACCATCACAATTTTCTTCCAACAGGAGAAAGTACGGATGAGACTTAGAGATGTATGGGCGAGCGGATCCTACAATCACAACACACAAACTAATGTGCATGCTCGTTTTTTTTACGACAGAATTCGTTCAATCATTTATGTTCTGGGCACATTTTGTTTTGGTTACCATTTAATTTCAATCGCATTCAGTGATTGCATCGGATAGGTGCGGGTGTAACAGGGCGCGTGACACGTGAGAGTCGCGCGCCCATTTCAGTTTCAGATCGGGTCCAATGTATTATTGTCTTACCGATGAGCTTGTTTAGTTCCTGGAGCGCCACCGATGAATGTGTCTGCCGTCGCGGTGTCGCCTACCGCTATACGCGTGTCGTGGTCGCCGCCGCCCGCCGAGCGCGCTAATGGAAGAATCGCTTACTACAAGTTGCTTTGTGCGGAATCCGGGCGGGGTGATTCCGAGGCGACAGTAGTGAAGCTGAATCAGACCTCGTTCTTGTTGGACGAGCTGCGGCGATGGACCGAGTACCGCATCTGGGTGCTTGCGGGCACCAGTGTGGGGGACGGTCCCGCTTCATACCCGGTCACCGTGCGCACGCATGAAGACGGTACGTTTCATCATCACTCACAAGGCATTTACTAACCGTTCTTTCATTCGGTTCAGCTCAATTTTGTGACGTATAATAAAATTATCGTTAATTCAATTATAGAGTTGTCAATGTCATAGAATTGAACTGCAAGCCAAAAATAACAGTCTTGAGTAACAAAACTATGTTCTAATAAAAAAAATGGCTATGTCATATCAGTTGATTAATCATTAATTTAAATTAGAGAATTATTCAATATTAAGTGTTTTATTATCAGCTGATATTACAAATTATATGGAGTAAATAATTATGAATCATGAATACTAACGAATTAATATAATATTTAACTTAAGGTCTTGGATTGCTAAGGTGATGGTAACATAATTTCTTAAATCATAAAAAAAAGCGTAGTCAAATCTCAAGTATATCAAATCTATAAAATGTATGGTAGCCTCCAGCGCACAAGCAACCCTCGATATTATAACTTATGCACAGAACTTTAAACATACAAGGAAGCGCCGTAAATATTGTTTACTATATAACTAGTACTCGTAGTCCTCAAGCTAAGGTATACTATTTCGATTTTGGCTACGCTTTTGTTTGGGTGATAATTTATAAATACTGGTGATGGGCTCTCATTGCAGTAACTTCATGTTATATGATATTTAATTGCGCTACAACTACAACCAAAAATACTAATGTAATTTTTTCTTTTGTTCCTTTTTTGTGAGCACATAGCAGGATTCTAATCAGGAGGTCATTTCTCGTAACAAAGTTTTACTATGCTTGCCGATAAATATACATGTTTATCTTATACATTATGTCACAAATGATCATTTTGGTTTTCTCACTTGTATTTTCGACTCTGCACACAGCGGCATAGAGTTGATTTTCCACTCACTGTCACATGTAATGATTTATTTTGTTCTTATGGCGCGTCTCAACGATTTGTCATAATTTTTGTCAACTCGCTAAAGATGCCACTCACTGAAATGCAAAAGTTTATAATGCACCTGGTATAGTGTCGACGGCACCGTTATATTATTGATTTTGGCGCACAGTTGTTGAGTATTTAGCAATGGACACAATTTTGCATGCTTTCTTTAACAACACAGCACCGTTTTTCGTTCAGTTAATTTCACTGGGCACCAGTTAGGTTCACGCGTTGGTGCATGCAACTCGATCGTACCTGATGAATGAGCGATTGATTTGCGTGTAACAATGACACCACTTTTAGGATGCACTCAGCACAACTAGCGACGACACGAGGTGAGAGAGCGAGTGCGTGACACAACAATAGTTTTAACCGTATGTATCGGTCGCAACTACTCCACTCTTCGTTGTAAAAGCCACTTGACTACAAGAGTAGTGATTACACGAAGGCGAGTACTCTCTCGAGTTACTCGCTCGATGCAGTTGTGACCGCCCACTCGGTTATACAGCTCAACACGCACCACGGCCCGAGCGCCGCATTTGAATACCAATACCGTCCCCACACGACACGCGCGCATGCAACTAAACTACTCACAACTACTACTTCTCTACTCACTGTACTGTCTCACTACTTTCACTTATTAGCGGGAAGGCTGCGGGTCGAAGTGAAATCCCGAGGATCCGACTAAATTTAACTCGTACCGAATGATTCTTATGACCGGATCCCAAGGATTTGTTCCGCGACACTCTTCGCCTGTATTCCCCGACTGCTCAGCTCGGTTACTAGACTACGCGCTACTACTATCTTTATCTCTATCTCTCTGTCTATCTCACTTGCTCTTATGCTACAACTTCTCGCCAGTAGCAGTTTCACTCTCGCCTCTCTTCTTTCTTCTGTATACTCTATCAGACTTTCGTCGTGCATGCACACTAGATATTGTGACATACAGAATACTATGCCTAACGTTCGCTATTGCCGTTAATAAAGAACGGGCGGAGCCTAGAGAACGCTGCGAGGTATACCGGCATCAATCACTCTTGTAAAGTACATAGTTAATACCTACTGTATGACAGAACAGTTTTCTAGCCAGCCTCCGGACACTCAGACACTGTCACAAACATCACAGAGGACAACACAAGGTATGAGCGTTCACACACACAGCAGCAACGATCGGCGCACATTGACAAGACCTACACAAATGAAGCACACACACACAAGACTGGCGCCGTCGCGTTAATCAATACATGTGCGTGTGAGTGACTTCTCTGCACCGAGGGACAAGGAACGATCCAAACGTATGTTGCCTTTTTTTGTCGAATAACGATTCTAAATGTTCATGGGGGCTATGGGCTCTGTAAAAATGTTCTCGCGATAAGAAATCTTCGTATTTTACGTAAAATTTTCGCTCCATTCGGAAAATAAAATCGAACGTATTCGAAACAGAAAAAGGCAATGCACGCGAACATAGACCGACGCGGGCGTCCCAAGCGGCTTAGACCAAATGCGCCTCCTAAAGTGCTTAAAATACACGAGGAAGTAAAATAAGAGTGGCCCCATTTTGCCGACAAGCGTTCTACTCGTAATCTCTCACTTAGTAGTTCCGTTCGCCCTGCAATGTTCGCACAATTTGTCTTAAATGTATTTGAATGCGTTTTTCTCTTTTTTCTCTCGTCACTGACTTTGTATGGGCCGCTGGTAACCCCGTACAGCCGTAAGGAGTGAGTATAAATTACTATAGTGCTTGTATCGATGTGCGTTTGTGCTTGTGCCTAAGCTTTACGTAGATAATCTTCCTAGCACTTAAATCTAACGACTATGAAGCAAACTGCAAGAGGTTATTTAACAACGCATGACTTCGTAGACGATTTTTGACGTGTTCAAAAAGACTTGGTGTGTCCACTTGTTTGATTGTACTGTATCGATACTCCCAAGTCTAACGTCCCGAAGCATGGTCCCTTGCAGTGTGTGAATAACAATTATATTTTATAGAAAATGCTGCTTTCGAATTTATAGACTTACTAAATGTTTATGACTCTTTGTAAAAGCTTGACGATTTTAGTTGTTCTTAACAATGTGGATTGGAAGGTAATGGATTTTAATTGGTTATGGTGATGTGAAAGGGCGTAAATGATTATGTCTCAGTGTGTGTTGGTATTCAAATGCCCGATCGAGATGCTGAAGGCGTGTGTAGACACTCGCCGAAGACCGAAATACCCTATCAGCATTACCGACGGGGTTTACCGACCGCACGATTTTTCTAAGAAATACAATAAAATACAGTGCTTATTGGAATACCTTTGTCGCTTTGATCCGTTTTAGGCCCTTAAAAGCTTTAGGTAGTGTTTTCTAGCACGCTCCCGTAGATGCTGATAGGGCATTTAGGTCTGTTTGAGATCAGGTCCGGTTTGGATATTTAACGTGATGTTTATGTACTCACAGTGCCTGGAGAACCTCAAAATGTCAAGGTCAACGCCATCAACTCCACTTCGATCCATGTGACGTGGGATTCGCCATCGGAAAAGCACAAAAACGGCATTATTCGAGGCTATCATGTGCATGTGCAAGAAATTAGGGAAGAGGCAAGTTTTTATTATTCCGTCTCAACAACTTTAAAATTACAACAATCATTCATAATCAAAACATTTCCACCGAGCATAATATCCAGATCTGATAATAAAATTAAAAAAATATAATACCCATAATAACTCGGTTCTTTTTTCCTATTTGCTTTTTTTTAATTAATATAGGTACTTATGATCTGAAAAAAGCAACCAAACATGATAAGCACAATTTCACAGGGCAAGGGCCTTCTTAACGAGCCAATGCGCTTCAACGTCATTGAAGAAAAAACATTTGAACTTAACATCTCCGGTCTGCAACCGGATACGCGGTATAGCGTGCAGGTAGCAGCCTTGACGAGGAAGGGGGACGGGGACCGAAGTACGCCGGTGTCTGTTAAAACACCTGGCGGAGTGCCAAATAAGCCTACCGTCAACCTCAAGTGAGTCCTCAATTGTATTCTTTGAATTTTATTCAAACTAAAAGATTTTCATGACAAAATAACATTGTGTTTGTTTCAGGGTTTTAGAGCGAGAGCCAATAGTATCTATAGAATTAGAATGGGCTAAACCAACCCAAACCTTTGGTGATTTATTAGGATATCGACTTAGATATGGTATCAAAGATCAACTGTTAGACGAAGAAAATTTCCCCGGTACTAAAGTTAGTTCGCATAAGATAACAGATTTAGAACGTGGCGTCCAATACGAGTTTAGAGTAGCGGGTAGAAATCATATTGGTATCGGCCAAGAAACTATAAAGTATTGGTTGACGCCAGAAGGCGCACCTAAAGGACCGCCGACAAATGTCACCTACCACTTTCAAACCCCAGACATTATTAGTATCACGTGGGAACCCCCAATTAGAGCAGACCGAAGCGGTCAAATTAAGAAATATGACGTCCAGTTTTATAAAAGAGGAGACCAGTCATCTCTCGTTGAGAAAACTACAGAATTAACTAAAGCAGTATTCACCGGATTAGAAGAGGATGCTCATTACATATTCAAGGTTCGAGCGTATACTGACCAGGGTTCTGGACCCTACAGCAAAGATGTTACAGCTCATACTGAATCGGTCATCGGTAGAGCGCCCATGTCAGTTAAAGCCGTCGCAACATCGGAGTCCGGAGTCGAAGTATGGTGGGAAACATTCCGTTCTAGAAAGAAAATAATCGGTTACGTAATATTCTCCTCGATGACACCAGTTGACGATCTTGATGAATGGCAACAGAAGAGTGTTCACGTAACACATTCAGCGGATTTAGAAAACTTGGAGAAATTTGCGGAATATACGATAGCTGTGGCTGCGAAAACGGTTGACGGTCTCGGAAGGTTATCAGAAAAGGTCGTGGTCAAAGTGAAACCAGAAGAAGTGCCTTTACACCTCAGAGCTCAAGATGTGTCTACTCATTCCATGACACTCTCATGGTCACCCCCATTACGCTTAAACCCCGTAAGCTATAAGATATCCTATAACGCAATAAAGGAGTTTGTTGACTCTCTTGGAATGACGCAAACGCAAGAAATTTCAAGGAGAGAAATCATTGTGAAACAAGATAGAACGTCATATTCGATAAATGATCTATCGCCGTTCACAACTTATAATGTTAACGTAAGTGCTATACCTAATGATGATTCGTATAGACCGCCGACTAAAATCACAGTTACTACTCAGATGGCAGCACCTAAACCAATGGTGAAGCCAGACTTTTACGGCGTGGTTGAAAACGAAATACTCGTCATTCTACCTCAAGCTTCCGAAGAATACGGACCTATTTCGCATTATTATCTAGTTGTAGTGCCCGATGAGAGAGCTCATAATCATAAGAATCCGGATCAGTTCCTAACAGAAGATTTAATCAAAAATAACGCAAGAACCGATGATGAAAACGCTCCATATATTGCTGCCAAATTTCTGCAAAGAAATATTTTGTATACTTTTCATCTCGGCAACGATGAAATGTACGAAGGTTTTCTAAATAGAAAACTGAATCCAACGAAAAAATATAGAGTGTTTGTAAGAGCAGTCGTAGATACTCCTCAAAAGCATTTATACACGTCCAGTCCATTTTCGGAATACCTATCTCTCGATATGCGTGAAGCACCACCTGGTGAAGAACCAAGCAGACCTAATCCTAAAGATATAAATGGAGATCCAGAAATAAGAATAGAAGAAAATAGAAAAGAAGCAGGTATGGTTTGGGTTATCGGTCCTATAATAGCAGCATTAATGCTTTCGTTGTGTTTGGTGATGCTATTTATTGTAAGGAGACGAAGACAACCTTGCAAGACACCGGACCAAGCGGCTGTAACAAGACCGTTAATGTCGGCTGATGTCGGTTTTGGCGCGCCGTCTGACCCAGTTGAAATGAGAAGACTGAACTTCCAAACTCCAGCCATGATATCTCATCCACCTATCCCAATATCGGAACTTGCTGAACACATCGAAAGGTTGAAAGCAAATGACAACCACAAATTCTCACAAGAATATGAAAGTATCGAACCCGGTCAGCAATTTACATGGGATCATTCGAATATGGAGGTAAACAAACCGAAAAACCGCTATGCTAACGTAATAGCTTATGACCATAGTCGAGTAATTCTCCAACCCATTGATGGCATCCTTGGGAGCGATTATATTAATGCTAACTACTGTGATGGCTATCGCAAACATAACGCTTACGTGGCAACTCAAGGTCCTCTTCAAGAAACGTTTGCCGATTTCTGGAGAATGTGTTGGGAGCTCCGTACATCAACAATTGTTATGATGACAAAGTTGGAAGAAAGAACTAGGATTAAATGCGATCAGTACTGGCCAAGTCGAGGAAGCGAAACGTACGGCATGATGACAGTAACCATTGCAGAAGTACAGGAACTTGCAACTTATTGTATCCGAACCTTCCAAGTAGCACGGAACGGAGGTGCCGAACGTCGTGAAATAAAACAACTGCAGTTCACAGCGTGGCCTGACCATGGTGTTCCGGATCATCCAGCGCCATTCCTGCAATTCCTACGACGCGTCAGAGCACTTAACCCTCCTGATGCTGGCCCATTAGTCGTACACTGTTCTGCTGGTGTTGGTCGTACGGGCTGCTTTATTGTTATCGACTCAATGCTTGAGAGAGCCAGACACGAGCGAACTGTCGATATCTACGGCCACGTTACATGCTTGAGAGCCCAGCGCAATTACATGGTGCAGACAGAAGACCAATACATCTTCATTCATGATGCTTTAGTTGAAGCTGTAGTCTGCGGTGACACTGAAGTCCCTGCTCGTAATCTCCATGCGCATATTCAGAAACTGATGCGTATAGATTCTATTGAGAATATTACTGGAATGGAATTGGAATTCAAGAAACTGGCGAATATGAAAGCTGATTCTAGTCGTTTTGTTTCCGCCAGTCTACCATGCAATAAACATAAAAACAGATTGGTTCATATCTTGCCGTTTGAATCGTCGCGCGTTTGTTTGACGCCTCGGGATGGTTCTGACTACATAAACGCGTCTTTCGTCGATGGATATCGATACAGAGCAGCTTATATAGCAACTCAAGGACCGTTATCGGATACAACGGATGATTTTTGGCGTATGCTTTGGGAACACAACTCTACTATTATCGTAATGCTAACCAAACTAAAGGAAATGGGCAGAGTGAGTAGTCTTATCTTAATTGGAAAGTGATTACTTAATTGAGATAGAATAAAATTAATGTAAAATTATGTTTTCAGGAAAAATGTCACCAGTACTGGCCATCAGATCGTTCTGTGCGCTACACGTGCTTTGTAGTCGATCCAATTGCTGAATATAATATGCCTCAATACATCTTGAGGGAATTCAAGGTATATATTCATTGATATGCTACGCAGTTAATCTTCCGAGATTCTCTCCTTTGCTCTATATTTAAAACCATATATTTAACAATCATTTGTATACATTATTTAATTATAACTTTACAAAAGTACTGTGACTACTAAACTGTCTGAAAAACAGGCAAGCGGATCTCCTGAAAGCTTAAGCTATCGTCCCCTAAAGACATGAGCAATGCTTATTGCCACTGTGTTGTTGACCTTTTATGGCAATGCCATTAAAGCATTTATTACTTTTTTATATCCTCTGGCCCTTAAATGAAGTGTCTTATTCAAATTATTTCGCTCAGGTAACCGACGCTCGCGATGGCGCCTCCAGAACGGTCCGCCAATTCCAGTTCACCGACTGGCCGGAGCAAGGAGTGCCGAAAAGTGGAGAAGGCTTCATCGACTTCCTTGGACAGGTGCACAAAACTAAGGAGCAGTTCGGTCAGGATGGACCTATTACAGTTCATTGCAGGTGAGGTTCAGTAAAAAATATTATCTTTAGAAGTCGAGTTCTTTACACACATTTATAAATAGCACAAATATTTGCGAAATATATTTTCACTATGGCTGATGTATTCCTGAAACGCCACTTAAAATTTTTGAGAATTTATCATCCTTAGAGAATTTACAACCAATAGGAATGGCAAGCTGTAAATCACTGAAAATAAATATCATCCACTTTTAGCGGGAGGCGAGAAAACCCGTACTCTACCGAAAAATAACAAATACAATACGCACATATATTATTTTTAAAGAAAATTCCAATGAACGTCGCTTCAACTTTTATATGACGTAGATGGTCAATTGGCCAACGTGCTTTTGAAAAGGAGCTCTGTTTTTGTCATCACCATTGGTTACATTTCATAAGTTTCTTGCCGGCTCTTCTCAGTTGAAGGTTGACTTCAGAGCCGGTGGTAACTTCAGTAGTTCGAGTTTCATAACTGCCCTGGGCCTGAACCGAATGGTTCTGACTTTGTATAAGTTTTATTTGACCTTGGAACCCGTCGACAGTGCCGGCGTGGGTCGCACGGGCGTGTTCATCACGCTGTCGACGGTGCTGGAGCGCATGCAGTACGAGGGCGTCGTCGACGTGTTCCAGACTGTACGCACGCTGCGCACGCAACGTCCCGCCATGGTGCAGACTGAGGTACGGTTGGATTTTGAATATAGAACAAGGCATTTTTATGAATTTTGATTTAGGAACGTGTATTATTTTTACGGATTCATTTGATCTGTACGATAATATATATTGAAGAGTTTCGTTTATCAAGTTTTTATAATTTCACTCGTCGTCTTTGAGAACTTCAAAAAGCAAAGATGTGTCTGGACGCTTGGCAGTGCTACCACTAAGTTGTCACTCCACTAGTCAAGCAAAAGTAAGAGACACGTATTGGAACAATCAAGACTTATAATTGAATTGTTAAACACCTAAATTTAACGTTAACGAATAGTGCTTTTAAGTGGTTGAAGTCCGGTTTATTTGTCATTCAATGTTGTCACAATTCGGATTGATTCATCTGGAAATATAGTAATGTAAATCTTTCTGAACAGGATCAGTACGAATTCTGCTACCGCGCAGCGCTGGAGTACCTCGGCTCGTTCGACCACTACGCTAACTGACGCTGAGATATACTCGTCTAACTTGGCCCGACGTTGCACTGTCGAACGCACGCTTAACTACGTATGTACTTAACTTGTAATCTCTTCTATACAGAACAAAGAACGTACCAAAATATCACAGTGTTAAAATTAATATAAACTTTATAGCTGTTACTATATAACATATTTTTCATTAATGCAGTACTTACCGGGATAGATTAGGTAGAGCAGGTATTTGCCTATGATCCATTTTATCGGCCCTGTGGGCTAGGAATTTTTTTTTATTGAAGTTTTTGGTTTTTTAATTAAAGAGTAGAAATAGGGGCCTCAAAATTTGTGCTGTCTAATATAAATGTAACCCGTATCTGGGACACGGCAGTGCCTTCGCTAAGTTTCAGCTTACTTTTGAGCTCCCCATATCTACAGGAGACTAAAGAAGCTAAAGTTGGTACTTCTTTGTTCTGTACCTCTGTTCTGTACTGTATTAGATAAACCAACCGAATGACATTGTCGCAAAGCTTGTATAACCTAACGTAGTAACCTCGCGTTATCGACTGATTGTAATCGTCTGTTGTTGTATCAAATAAAACTTTAGCGGCCTCATTACGTGACATGTTTTATAGCAAGTCTAGTAAAATCCAACTTTAAAAAAATATATCCATTACTTATTAACGTAGGTAATTTAACAAAAAGAGACTGGGCTATCATAAGAGTTGGTTGAACACATGTCACGCAATAAGACTGTACGAGGCTAAAACATATATGAGTGCCTAGGAACGCTACTTATGATGTATATTTACGATTGTGACCACTATTAAAACATGATTGTGAGTCGGAAGGGTAATAAATATAAAATAATTATCCTATAACTTATGATAGACCTTTATAAACGCAGCTGTTCATAATATTTTTGTCTCTATCGAACAGTATATGAAATTAAATGTTGAGTCCATTTAAGCAGTTGAAGTATACTTAGATGCATTTAATAAAAGAGTTTCGATGACAATTATATAACTTTCAATGTAACGTTACGCCGCGGAAATATATAATTTGCTATCGAAAAATAATGTAATATTAGTGAATTAAAACAGTGCGCTTAGAGACTTAAATACTTTTTAAACGCGATATATTGAATATTCAATTCTGAACGTCACATATACAGACATTATATTATAAAAAAAATGTATAAATAGTTATTGCAGCTGTAATTAGAAGTTTATTTTTCATATCGGGTGTTAAAAGAAATATGTTTAAGTAGTGTAAATTGTGGGTAACACGTTTCATTATTGCAATATTATATAACTCTTTAGTACGAATCGGCTGTGTCGTGTGAAATTTGTGTCAGTCCTGTGCGGTAGTGGCATAATGTTAAATGTAAATAATTTATTTTTCATTTCCCTTTGATAGTAGGTATATCGTTAAGTTGCCTGTATTGTATACCTACTTTTTAAACTGCCCAGTACTTTCACCCAGTCACTTTGTGGCCAATTTCTAAACGATGATTTAAATTTAGAATTAAAAAATAACAATAAAAATACAGGCTGATAAAAAAAAGACATACAATTGGTTTGGTAGCTTTCAAGGTCTTTAATTATAATTATTTGTATGTAGCTGTAAGTTTTTTTTTTAATCACTGCTTGCTTTTAGAGGATGATCGTGATCGATGACATATCTATTTGTAAGTAGAAAAAAATGTTTTCGTCAATGTGGTAATGTTATAATGTAATGAAATGGTAAGGAAATATTGGTTCAATTTACGAATCTTATTTCGTAAAATTATGCATGAATGTTTTTAATGAAACCAATTTGCAAAATAAATTGATTTACGAAACATGAATCTGAAATATGAGATAAAACCAATCACAATTTTATTCAATTTAATAATTTTATGATAGTGCTTTGAAACCCTAAAATAATTTGGATGGTGCGTTGGGAACGAAGTTTATAATTAAAATGTGACTGCCACAATTCTGTAACACTATTTTAAGCTATCTTTAAGTGTAGCATGTTATTTAATCTTTTACAGTAATCCCCTTGCATAGTAAAAACTAATAAGGTTTTTAGGTTTTTCACTCGTTTTATACAATATACCTATCTACTACTTATTCGTAACGATCTATTTACGTATAAGTTAAATTTGAGCTTGTATGTAACCTAGGGAATATTATGCGATAAAACGCGATATTCGACAGTTACACGTAGATTGCGAACAATTAAAAGTAACTCATATCTAAGAGAAAAGTAAAACTTACCTACGTCTCGATTCGGTCGGTTAATTTGGCCAAGGTCATTCGTAAGTTCTGCCAATCGTTTCACTTAGCTATAATGGAAATAAAAAAATAATACAATAAAATACGAAAACATACGTAGATTTAATGAAGATAATTGTTAAAATGAGGTTATAGTGAAAATTTAATACTCGTTGAAGAATCATGTATTTGGCGAGATATGATGCATTTACACGCTAGTGGAATGGCTGCTTTTTAAAATGTTAATTTACAATTTCCAGCTATTTTATAAATTTAACGATTCGCAGATCGTCATTATAAATAAAGCAATCAGCTAAGCTTTACTATTTTAATAATCATTCCTATTATATTTTGTTTCTTTTTTAATTATTGCTCTATGCATGTTTATATCTTGCCCTAATGACAATGTACCTACCTATGTAATTTTTTTTATACACGTATCCGAACGCACACAATCGATCTCTGTATATTTCATCAATTTTCAACCTAGGCTTAGGTTTAAAGATTTATTCTGCCAATAAATAGTTAAATTTTTTCATGTAGTTATATAGCCATTAACTGTTTTGCATTATTTTTGGGTGCAATCATGTAATATGCCATATTAAGGTGCTGTTTTTCCATTGTTTAGTACAAAATAATGTGTTTTACCATTTCATGTAGTGTTGATTGTAATTTTTAACCAGCGAATTGACTTTTGATTTGTAAGACTGATATAACTAATTTCGATGTGTTCTTAATATTTGTGTAATTCTTAATGATTTGATAATAAAATCAATGTGTTGTAAAATTTGTTGTAAACTACACCGCAGTAATTATAATTTTGTGTATTTTTTTAATTTAATATAATGTTTTAGATTTTAATATCAATCAAATATTTATTCTCGTTTGGGGAACCATATCGTCTCAATAATATACTCACATGTTTAAAATGAGGTCAATTAAATATAATGAAGTAGAATTTTCGCTTGCATAATTTTATCATTTGCGAGTCTACGTAATTCAAATCGATTAATATCAAATTGTGACCTGAAAAAAAATGAGACAAGATATCTCCATCATTAAGCAACTGTCAATATTTAAATTCTGTTTTATCCTGGCATCCCCAAACGAAAATTTAAAACCAAACTCCACAGTAAAAATAACTTTATTTTCCAAATAAGTACAAACATTTTTTAGAACCAATTGCCATTTCGCGTGTCGTGTTGATTTGCTAACAACGCGTGTATCGTCAAACGCACTAGCTTTAATTATTTTAGTGCAATTATATGGCGGACGCAATATGGCGGACGATGCGATGTGTGAACGTTTCTGTAGGAGTTTGTAGACGATGATTATTTTGTAAAATATCCCGCGCTGCGTCTCGGGACACAGTGGATTCGCAAAATTATACATATGTATATGAAGAAATAAATTTATGTGAAACCATAAATAAGAGATTTCAATCATGTATACCCATTGGTTTACCCCAGTCATTTCATGCAGCAGCAAAACCAAACCGGTAGAAATTCATTTCAGAATCGGTATTCTATTCAATCATAAATAGTTTATGTTCGATGAGATATATATTTGTACCAACGATAACTATTAAATTAAAGAAAAAAAAATGTTTTATGAGTAAGTTTTAACACTACCTATATTAGATCCTGTTTTTATTGAATACACTTCAGTAAGTGGAAGCAAAAAGAATTGCAACAATAATACAGAATATAATAATATTGTTTTGCGTTGAGTTGAAAAGAGGATAAGATTAAAAGAAACATAGGTATTTTTATACACCAAATAATACAAACGAAGTAGAAATAATAAATACAGAAAGTGAAGACCAAATACGCGGTCTTGTCGCTATAAGCGATTTCTTTTAGAAAATCTTATTTTAATGGATCTGTAATCATCTGTAGAATTATGTGTTTTACAGATTTTTGCATGTTCGTCGCATATCTTAGCCTCTACGATTGTTTATAAAATTATGATTACTATGTTCCCAAGTATAATATTTACAATATGCACAAATTACGTAATATCTTGGCGCCATTTGCACTGTGTCGCGCCTATAGCTAAGTTTATGATCTACTCTATGTTGCGCCTAATAGGTATGACAAATATTTTAAATCTACCAAATACCATTTGGAATAAGAATTAAGATCTATAATTCATGGGTAGTTTGAAAATTCTTAGGGAGGCTGCCATTATGTTGCATGTCACGAAATTAAATTAGGAACTATAGAGATATAAGTATCTATGTTTTTAGTAAAAGTATGTCGGAAAAACATACCTACAGATTTTTTTATGAGAGTTTTTCATGTTAACAAATAATTAAGTATATTACTGTGAGATGCAACGGTTAAAATATCTCGTACTCCTTTTTATCCTTAATTAATTATCTCGGAAGGAGTCAAGACGACAATAAATGACACAAGAACAACACTATTTCTTATTCAACCTTTGTCGCCAGAGCTTCTAATTTCACTAGGATAATCCCATTATCCAAATATTGTGCCGTCCGCAAATTGGCACAATGAATACGTATTGCTCAACGTTAATTATAATATCTGTGGAACGTGTCTGGGGAGGGCATTGAGGCTCTATACACAGAACAGAAACACACAGAAGGAACTAAAATATAATATCCAAAATGTTGGGGATAGAAATGGTTTAGGAAGAAAAATACGGAATTTATGGGAAAATAGGAACACGAAGTAGAGCGTTGACAAATAAACTGTAATAATAATTTTGACATACAAAAAAATAATACAAAAAAATTCAAATCATAAATTAAAAATAAATATTAAAATAGGCCTAATTCGGCACATTCATATACATATATTCTCGGTTTATCTGAAATACACGTCGCGGTCGGTTGCAGATATCGGGCGGTGCCAGCGGAAGTGTAACAGTACATTTAAGCCATTAGAGACCTTAGTCCAACTAGAACACAAAATACGTAAACATAGATCCCCCCCTAAGGTCATCGCAGATACGCCGATATTAAGTTTATTGCCTGCTCTTCTCAGCAAAAGCAACCTTCCGAACCGAGCGTTAGAATTTTACATGAATCAAATTGATGATTAAAAATACTTGGAATGAGTTTATTTAATAAAGATATATTTGAGTTTGAGTTACGCGACTATAGAGCCTGCGTGTGCGTGCTCCGATACACTGTTGGAAGAGAGCAGTTCTTCTGTTCCTTTATATTTGGTGCTCCATGAATATCTGTGATCTCTCAGCCGAATATTTAAAGTCAGGCGTTATGCTAATGTAATAGTTGAAGGTGTTTTATGTAAAAACCTAACAACGATTTAGAAATATTTATGCACTCATCTCGTTGTTGAGCTGGTACTAGAGTTAAGCATTTTTTGCCAACCAATTTAAATTATGAAAATATATTAGAAATTAATTATTATCCACTGAGCATCCCTGTGTTTCTAAAATTGTTCCAAATTATATTTTGTTAAAAATGCTGTAGGTATGTGTTGTGTATGTACTGTTTGAGCTTAAAAAATAGCCTAAAATCAGTTTAATTTTTTAATTGAGCGAACCTAATAAATAAATAAAATTACTGGGGGTGGCTACCGCCCTCAATTTGACCTTAGCAAGCCTACACGCCATTATCATGTTTGTTTTATCGACATTTTTCTATAGGAATTGCGAATTGAAAGGTCTATTACGTAATACGACAATTACTTACATTAATGAAACTCGTCACATAAATATATAAATATATCGTCACTAACTATCCCCCGCGGTTTCACCCGCGTCCTCGAGGGTCGTCCTCTATTCTTGGGATAAAGACTATCCTATATCCTTCTCCAAGGTTCCATTTATCTCTTTACCAAATTTCATCTAAATCGGTTCAGCGGTTTAAGGGGTGAAGAGGTAACAGACAGACAGACACACTTTCGCATTTATAATATTAGTATGGATATGGATTATTATAGATATGGATATAGAATTAACATCATTCTATCCTGAGAATACTGGATGTCTCTGAAACGCGGATAAAACCGTGATACTAGTCGGTACCTAAGAAGTAGGTACCTATTAGATAAAATTACGTTCTATACTATATTCATTCAACCTAAATCCTTACTTCACCTTTTTTTAATGCTGCCCTTTAATAGGCCCTTCCTTTTCAGCGCTTTAGTTGGTGTATTTCTAAAGGCGGCTAAAATATGATTAATTACGTTTTACCAAATCGATGGGGATGTATTTAAATCATCGGCTAAGCCTTCGACGCGGGCAATATTGGCTGCCGCCCGTACCCGCGTTTTAATCCCGCAATAAATAACTGACTGACACTTGTCTATTGTTTAAAATGAAAACATTTGAACACATTTATAACCATTTCAATAAATAATCATACAGTTTAGGTACATTTGAAATGTAAGTTGACTGATAACTACCTATTTGTTGTCTGTTTATTTACAAAGGCTGAAATTGTCTTAGGTAAACCTACCTAACTAACTCATGGAAAAAAATGCTTGAAAGCAGTTCCCTTAGAGGCTGAATGCTTACCACCTTTGGTCACATTAGTACAAACACATCAATAGAAAAAAAAACAATCTTTTCAGGGATTTATCCCACACACCAAAAAGTTACCCGACCCGTGCTTACAAACTGTATTTACTATCTTATTTTCTAGAATTGTTAATGTGGTTTATATCAACTCTGAATCATCAATGCTACATACATAGGTCAACCAATCCACGACGGTGATAACTCCATGTGCAAAAGGTTTTATTTGTTGATGCTTACCTAGAGGCTCTTTTTTTGTATACCTTGTTATATTTAAAAGAATATTCGGTCCCTACTGAGATAAAAAAAAAAACCTAAACTACGGTACCGATAGCGCATGTAACTAAACTTATTCCATTTCAAAAACCCTTTCATATCTACCACTGACACTTTTGCGACAATTAAAACACCTTTACCAAAAATAAACGTCTAGGTACATACCTAATGCGATTTCATTTGCAGTATTATCGGAAGACTACGTAGGTATAAACAAACAAATAAAAACGTTAGACTCGATTCCGTGCCCTCACAGACCGCACCATCCCCTGTTTTTCATAACAATACAGGATATTGCATAAATTATTTATCAGTTAACTGTCTCACCGCCCCACAGACCTGTAAAGTCAATTCAATGAAGAATGTTAATAGGTATGCCAAATCGGTTAAAGCTTGTATGTATACAAATATACTAGTTTTTGTTGTAGTCAAAAATACCTATTAGTTTTGATTTTACAGGCATTTAAACTTACGATAAAATCGAGTCCCGCTAACGGTCACGTGACCGCATGTGACGTCAATTTACAACGCTCCGCTATGAGCGAGTGTTGCGAGATGACGTCACACCGTCACACGAGTACGTCAAATCGAGTACGAGTCCGCATTGCACGTTTACTTCTATAAATCGGAACCTAATTGACGTATCGAAGTAATTCTTTCACTTGTATTTTTTATTTTTGACAGAGAATATGGAGAACTAATATTCAAAATTAATTAACATTCTTCATTGTTGGCTGAATGTAGACTGAGATGATCCTACTGATATGATTCGTACAATCGTACTGATAATAGGTAATATTGGTAAATTCGAATCCTGTATGTGTTTGTTACCACTTAGCTCCGTGACCCGCCGTAAGCTGCTTTCGGCAAATACAAATTTCCACTGAAACCGGCCCTCAAATAACTGTCACAGTTATACAGCAGCCATAAAAGATAACAACATCAACAATTCCCTTTTAAAAAAGGTAGCCTCCTCGTTAAACCATTATTACGTAAAGAGTAAAAATTACTGCGACTGCTTCGGGGCGTAGGTACCTACCTAATACAAGAATTTTTATCTTACGTTTTTTAAAATGGAAGACGACAGTGAAGGTAATATCCATTACTTTGTCTGAATTAAGTCTTATTTTGCGTGACATCGTTTGCCTTTCTTATTTAAGAATTAAGGAAGACGCCTACCACGAGCACGACAAATTGCATATTTTCTCTTTTTTTGTCATGCTGATTAATTTTATTTGTACCTACTGTGCCGTTGCTGATGTGAAAGGCTTGTTAATTTACCTATCTTATGTGTGGATTCATCATATTAAATACTTGAATATCGGAATATAGGAGTTTCCGTTCTGTGTCTAGGTCGCTCAGCACTTCATGATACATCGAATGCTACAACGAACTTGAGCTTTCGCTGGAGGAAAACATCGTGAGGAAACCAAACGTTTAGGGTTTAGTATCTATTTTATTTTATTTTATTTTGGTAACACACAGTCGTTATAATTGTATGACATACAAGTTTTATAAAAAAGAGACAAACAGTGCCGAAAATTACAATAGGTACTTAATCAATTAATTACGGTAATAAAAAAGTCTAGTTGGCTACATCAAGCTGTCGCCAAGCAGCTTGGAATCCAGTTTTGTCTGTTGTAGGTATAGCTATTGTAATAGCTCAAATAAAATCCACCTACTTACCGCTTTGTTATCGATACTCATATTATGAATAGACTACGTTAATAATAGATTCAGTTCGTATGTAGGAGGTAGGTAATCTCCGAAACAACTGATCCAATTGTGAATATACAAAAATAGGTAGCTACATAATCCCTTAGTAATACATTACCTATAGACAAAACCTAAACTTATATTATAAATAAAGAGGAAAGATATAATTTTTTGTTTCGATTTAATAACACAAAAAACACTGGTATGATTTTAAAAATTCTTTCACCATTAGAAAGCTACATTATCCCTGAGTAACATAGGCTATATTTTTTGTTAACTGATTTTGGTGTAGGTACAGTAAAGATCTATCTACCTAGATATCTATAGGTAAATGAAATCCTGCTGCTACTGGCTTATATATGGGTATATGTATGTAACATAGCACCATCAATCGCAAATATGGAAGAATCAATCCCTTTAAATATTCACCCGTCCTGAGTTTGCACCTCCATATAAACTTCAGCTAAAGTTCAAATTACCCCTAGTCCACCCTCTTCAATAGAAATAAGACGGCTCAATTTCATTTACATATGGCATCAGGAGGGTACGGATAAATTAATTTTGCACTCAATACGAGACCCCGTTACTTTTAGAGCTTATTGGCTAAAGATAGGTATACCTATATATGGCTTTTATTGAAGAGATGGGGTGATCACATTTTTTCCGAATTTCTCTCTCAATATCTTTATGTTACAAAGATTTACTTAAGGCGTTCTCTGTATTAATGGATAGAAAAGCACGCGTTTCTGTATATTTTTGAGATATCCTGTTTCATTCACTAGATACTTTTACCATAATGTACTTTATCGTGTATCTAGGCCTTACTGACAAAAAAAGATTTTAGTATCTTATTTATGGCTAAAAATTCTTTCAAATGTGGCTTCAGCTAAATATATTTGACTAGCTGATCCCCGCGGTTTCACCCGCGTTCCCGAGGATCTTATCTTTTCCCGTGATAAAAAGTAGCCTATGTGCTATTCCAGATTATAATCTATCTGTATGCCAAATTTCATCCAGATCCGTTCAGCCGTTCTGGCGTAAATGAGTAACAAACATACATCCATCCATCCAAACTTTTACCTTTATAATATTAGTAGGATTAGTTAAGTACACATTTACCGCGAGGGTTAAATAGATAAGTATTTAGATCAGTGTATTCATAGCGTTACCTTTAAAAATGTTTTAAATACATATTTTATAGTTTGTTCAAATCCTCTGTCTAAAGGTTGGCTAGTTATTCACGATAAGGCCTTATGACATGACATTGAAACATAGTAAAATTAAATGTTATTAACGCTATTGTTCAGTTTAGTTTTAATCTTGAAAACTTTTTATTAGATAAAACAGTTTTTAATTATTTTTTACGTGATACAAGCTGAAGTTCATTGTGAATGGATCCATTTTTGCCATTGTTATATTTATAAGTATTTGTTTTGAGGTCGTTTTTTATTGAAACTGATTGCAACAAAGATACGTAATCCGAAGGCAGATGCTGCTTATGGTGACTGGGCTAATTGACATTAGTAGGTATAGGTTAGGTTAGGTTATGTACCTACTTACTTATAAAACGATAAATCTTAAAACAAATCTATACATTTTAAAACAGTAGATATTCATTTAATTTATAGACATGGCTATAACTAGTTACTTTGACGTCACGGGTCTAAAACAACTTGACCTTTCATCCATCGAACTTTTAACACCATTACCCGAGATGCTCCTGGGACCGTATCATGTTCCATCCAACCTTCCAACTTTATTTTTTACCCCCCATTTATCAATTATTAATGGCCTAAGGCTTGGTATCGAGGTGAAATTGAGAAATAAGTCACTCCTACAACTTTTCAGTATTATTATGATTTATTATGTATTACTTACTGGGCCTCGGGAAGTTTCAAACAACGGAAAAAATGAGGTTTGCGGAAAAATATTTTATTGTGTTCTCTTTTTAAATTATGGGAATAGTAGACAGACACCTAATATATTTGTGGAAGTTGGACTAATTTATGTAACTTCATTGTTGTGACATATTTATGGGCATACAGCGTTTAAGATAGAAAATCAATAGGCAAAAATATTTAAAAATAGATCCTACTAATATTATAAATGTGAATGTTTGGATGGATGGATGGATGTGTTTTACTCATTTACGCCAGAACGACTGAACGGATCTGGATGAAATTTGGCATAGTGATAGATTATAGTCTGGAATAGCACATAGGCTACTTTTTATCCCGGGAAAAGATAATATCACTAGGGAACGCGGGTGAAACCGCGGGGAAGAAAACTAGTAGCTTATAAATGATTGTTCAAGAAGTAGGTTTTAGTGATAACTAAATTCTCTACTCCTAAATATCAATATATTTGGGACACAATATTGTACATGTAGCGATAACCTATATGTACCTATACAAGCGGACGTGCCTCCAAAACAAGGAGGCTTATTTTTTAATCCACCGTACCATTGAAAAACACGCAGCAATATTATTTCAGGTCGGACCAATAAACCGTTTGCGTCACAAAACCCGATTTACCATACAACAACAATATAAAATAAAATCCGAACATAGCGAGTGGAACAGAGCTCCTATTATCACATCGTGTATTTTTTCCGTATTTTTTTAATATTTTTTTAACCCCATATGTATAAAATAGTATTTAAAAATCGTAAATCCGTTATTGGCTGTAAATTTTGTTTATATAAGTATATACCTAAGCTACACTTCTAAGAGCTGTGGACTTTGTAATAAATATAAATAAATAAATATCGGTTCACATGATGGTAATTCACTATCATGTTCTATAGACATTAGCGATGACAGGGGGAATCACAATGTGTTGTATACCTTAACCTAGAAAGTAACTGGCCATCAAATGCAACTACCAAGGTACTCTACTGGTTATGAACCTATGATTTCCCAAGATGCTTTCCATCACTCCTATCTGAATATCCTCGGACATCTGATCCCAAATTAAGCAAGCTTGTAATATGGAAACCAGATGACTGATATGCTACATATTAAACTACTTTTTTTGTAAATTCATACTTAAATAGATAATTACACCCAGAATCAAGACAAACAGACATGTTCATGCACACAAATGTCTGTCCTGCATGGGAATCAAACGCACGACCTGCGGCGTGATAGGTAGTGTACCAACCACGCCAACCGGCCCGTCAAGATCGATTACTAAATATAGATTAAGACATTTCAGTATCCAGTTACTCGGAAACACGTTATGAAATAGCAACAGAATGTATAATTACTTGCTAATTATTCAAATCAGCCACGGGACTGGGACTAACCAATAGCATCAGTCCAAATTTATTATTTCGAGGTATGGAATTTCAGAAATATTTTATTAACAAAAAATATGATACGCAATTTCTTTTTTCTTAACTTAAAGAAAGGGTCAATTTTAATTGATCTTTTGTTAAATTAAATTATAAATCTATATCTAATAAAAGAACCAAAATATCTTTTTTTTTGTTCTATTAGTTAGATAGTAGATCAACTTATATACGTACGAATAGAATACGTTATTAATAAAGAAAACAAATCCATCTATAATGCCAGAATAAAATTATCAGCATTTTTTTTTATGTAGGTACAGAATAGCATACAGAAATGTATTTAACATTTTTTCACATTAACGTTTCAAAAGCATTATTCATATGAATAATGCTTTTGAAATCTATATAGCTAGATATCTATATAAATACCGTATATGTAGGTAGGTATACATATTTAATATCGTTGGTAATTATCATAATAATCTTTTATATACCTACCGTTTCTTTCCATCAGACACCTACGCAAGATAAACGCTTAGACCCTTGTTAAAAAAGCATTATGATATAGGTACAATTTAATTTATGAGATTAATTTATTGTGGCTACTATGTACGAGTACCTATAATATGTCATAGGATTATTCCATGGGATTTATATTTAAAAAAAGATTTTTATTTAACCTGCGAATGGTACATTGTTAATAAATTGTGATTCTTATTTATTCTTGGTGATGTTTTGAATACGACTATTTTCCAACGAAAAAAAATATGAAAAAAACCATTCCGTTTTCGATACGTAGTCACTAGCTCTGGAGAGCATACCCACGATGTTTTGGATCCTGCAATGAGCTTGAGCTTTCAGTGAAGGTAACATTGTGAAGAAACCACAGCACGATGTGATGTGATACCTATCTGGCTGAGTATACTCTGTCGTCAATCACACACTGATGACTTCCGAAATTTGTTCTTACCACCTTACTCCATCGCTGCACTGTCTTATCATTCAATCATAGCTCATTTCACCTGCTTATATACATGTTACAGCAATTCTCGGGGAGTGATAAGTAACTAAATAACAACAAGTATCTTCGTAAACCAGACTCACTTTTAGTCCCGTTAACTCTGTCGATTCGTTCTATCTCCAACTATTGTAAATTAGGGTTTTGAAGACAAAAAAATATATTTTTTGGTGACCAAACATTTCTACTGACTGAATTTGATGGGCCGGTTGGCGAGGTTGGTTAACACACTATCTATCACGCCACAGATCGTGGGTTCGATTCCCATCCAGGACAGATATTTGTGTTCATGCACATGTCTGTATAATTATCTATTTATGTATGTTTTTAAAATAAAAGTAGTATATCAGTTACCTGGTTTTCATAGCAGAAAGTCTGCGAAGTTTGGAATCAAAAATGGTGACATGGTTACCATGGTGAAATTTTGTAATTAATATATAGTATGAAATGAAAAACTAATTAATTAAGATTCCTTTTATTTTGATATCACAAATATGTACTTCAGATCATAATTAACAATAAACCTGTCGCGGATAGCTGCTAACCTACTTAACAACACAATTGTATATTTTCATAAATAAAAATGCAATTATTAAATGCTTGAAATAAAAACGTTAACGCTTAAATACTAGGAACAATTATAGTCTTCAAATATATATAGGTATCACCTTTTCAATACTGGCCTGTGAACAATAGAAATACATTTTTTTTTATAAATACGAAGTATTAATAATTAAAAAAGGGTCAAGTGCGAGTTGAACGCACGAACGCACGAACGAACCCGGGGTGCGCGACCCCGGGTTCCGTACAGTAGTAATCTTGTAGATTTTTTTATAAAAAAAACTGTTTTTAGTATTTGTTGTTATACAGAAACATATAATATATTTTTAAACTAAAATTCAAAATTCAAAAAGTACGCCTGTATTGGTCCAAATTATCAATTTATGCCTTTTGCGGTTGAGACCATGGGTCCGTGGGGGTCTGAAGCTCGTCGTTTCGCAAATATTTTATGTAAAAAATTTATCGAGGCCTCGGGTGACCGGCGGGCGGGGAGCTTTTTCCGCCAACGCATCAGCTTGGCCATCCAAAGAGGAAACGCTGCCAGCCTTCTGGGAACCTTGCCGATCGGCAGCCTCGAAGAAGTTTTTTATGTATTATAATTGTACATTTGCTTGTATATTTTGTACATTTGTTGTGAATACTTAAATAGTTAATAAAAAGATAACTTGTATATGTAATAAAAAAAAAAAAAAACTAAAATAAATTAAAAAAGTCGGCATGGTTCCGAAGATGCCGGCAGCGTTTAAAAAATATAGTAGTATTTCTGAAATAAACTAAAAAGGGACATCAAAAAATACTAGTCCTCCAAAATATCTTTGAAGCGACATCTATCGACAGTTGTTGACATAGATATAGCTTGCACTGCTCCTAGATAGATGGCGCTTCAATAGACGATAGTTGCAAGATCTCATACATCGCGCAGTTCCCCAGCGATCATGCATAGCAACCGCGGGGGACCTAGCTGTCCTTAATATTTACATTGCCAAAGAGTTGAAAACTTACTTCTTAGCTCGCTCAAACATACTGAGCAACGTGGGCTGATTACTTGGCAGTGACACAGCCTTCTTCATGACATTCCTGGAAGCCTTTTTCATATCTCTATTTGTACTATTCTTGTTATTATTCGTCGATTGCGATCTATTACTAAATGGCATTGGAGGCGACTGACTTGGCGATATCTGGAAAAAAAACGTAATAACAGTGATTTGGTCGAAAGACTTTTTTTTATGTCAATAGGTTGACAAACAGGCAGACGGTCCACATGATGGTAAGTGGTCACCGCCGCCTATGGACATTTGCAATACCAGGGTGTTTACCGATGTGTTGCCGACCTTGAAGAGCTCTTTTTACGCCCTTTTTGAAGAACCCCATATCATAACGCGGAGGGAATACCGTAATGGAGAGCTCATTCCACATCTTAATGGTCCGCAGAAGGAACGTCCGGCTGAATCAACGTAACGACTAACGTAATGTAGTGAATGTTCAGGAAGATTCGCGTGGTTGGTTAACATACTACCTCAGATCGTGGGTTTGCTTCCTATTCTTACATCTATCAGTTTCTTCTTTTAAATATAAACAAGTTTGTATTGAGTCTACAAACTCAAGTGTGGTGGAAGTTACTAGAGGGTTTTTTTTTCTTTGTTATTAATATTCTTCTTTTCTGTTTTAGTCTTTATATTACTTATATTTTAATTTACAATAAAGTTAGTGATCGTCCGTAACAAGTCAGGTCAGGTTTTAGTGAAATTGGTGGCCATTACAATAAAACTTTTCCCAGACTTTTTGGGACAACGTCAAAAGTCACGATACACGTTTTCATTTCATTTCACTTCACTGGTGCACTTAAGACTAATCTTTATTGGACAGCCTAAGTATGATGATGTATAGATTAAAACCAACCTGCGAATCAGCGGGCGTATCCAAACATTCCAACGGATATGTATTTTCTATCACAGAATCTTGGCTCATAGTGGTGACAAACATTTGCGATTTGGCCACCCTTCGGAACTGAGTCATTCTAGAACACTTCACATCTAATATTGGACTAACACTTCTATCACACGTAGAGTTTTCTTTCTGAGAATTCTCCAATGACGTCAATTCGCTTTCAATACATATTCCGTCATCAATGGTTTCCAGATCTTCCATTGATTCATCACAATTCTCATATTTAACTTTAAATGGATTCTTACTGATTCTTTCAGGTGATTCCTCTATTCTGATACTGTTTTGTGATGCGTTACTTTCTTCCTTAATATTGTTATTTGATTTGAAAAAGTTACTTTTAATTACATTATTGTCCAAAGTCGTTCTTGGGAATCTGGAAAGGCTTTTTAAAATAGTCTGGCCGTTTTTGAGGGCCTTTTTGAAAGATCGATGCTTGTTTTCAAGTATGGGGGATATTTTTCCTGGAGCTATTTGGTCTTCAGTGCATGTTAAAGTATCAGTTAATATGTTCTCGCCATTGATCTTAACTTTTTTTGAGGCCGGCTCGATGCAGTACATACTGCTTAATGTTTCAATTGACATACTGAAAAATAGATTTTATTAGTTATCACATAGAGTAAATATTTGTATGCTTGTTCTTTTTTAAATTATTTATACTTTGTTTTTTAACAAAAAAAAATTCAATTGTGTCAAAATAGAATTGTGTTGATATTTTTATCCTTGCATATTTTTTTATTTTGCAAACCACAGGCAAACAGCCGAGCGGTAGTTAGTGTAACTAATAAATAATCTTAATATTATAATAGTAGATTATGGTACAAGTGTGTAAAGTTGGTCATTACCGCTGAGGCGCAATTGAGAGCATAAGAGAGCCGAGGACGGTAATCATCAATATACACGAGTATCATACGTTTTTCAACACACTTGTGAAGAAAATAATACTTTTTTGTTATAGTACTTTTAAAACTTTCGCGAATTAATATATTTTGATTATTATATGTGATTTCAAAACACACAGCATTTGTTGAAGAAGCATCCATAGATATTACCTTTAAAAACATGCAACATTATACTTATCCTCTTCTTTCTTGTATTCTTGTCTCTTTCACCCACAGCAGAGCACGCCAATATCTGTGAACTGGAGTGCACCTGTCAATGTCAACTCATAGCGTTTGTAGATTTTGCCGCTAAAGCATGCAAAAATCTTATACCAATAAGAAAAAACAAGTAAAGTAAAGTGTAATAGTGTTTAATTGATTGTTTATTCAAGGTTTAATGTGTATTTCGTTGTTCCAAGTGATTGTGATAGTTGTTTTTTGAAAGAATGAGCTCTAATGAACGAGCTTGTGATCGGTCGGATGGAGCTTGTGATCGGTCGGATGCCGCTGCTTCGGACGAAGAGCGGTCATCTCGACCCCACACTGATGCTTTCCCTTGTGAGGGCGACTCTTCTTCATCTTCGGAAGATGAGAAGGGCATAGCCTCACCACCTCCTAATAAACGCCGTAAGTACAAAAAACATGTTACTCATGACCCGCGAATTGACTCTTTGATGACTCAGGTTAGTTATATTTCCGGATTTTTGACACACTTACCACAGTATATTACTTCCACTAAACAAGATACGTACCTGAATCTACCTGGACCCAGTAACCAAATGGAACAATTGAGTTCCCAGCCTACATATTTAGTAAATCCTAGTTTGAGTACACACAATTTTCAATTAGGTGATTTAAATACTGATTATGATGAGAAAAGAGTAATTCCCTCTGCGAAGAAAGATAGGCTTGAAAAGGTTAATCAACTTCAGCATTTTGAATCACAGGCCTGGAAGGGCATGCGTTACAAATCGTTACTGCAGGGTTATTCTGCAACTCCAGGTTTTGTTGCATTAAAAGTAAATGAGGAATTATGTCATTTTAACAAAACAAAAGATTTTTTAGCTTCTGCTGAAAATATGTTAGCGGGGTTAACTAATGCAGAGCTGGAACAGCAGGAGCTGTTAAAGCAGAGTTTACAGGATCTTCTTAACTGGGCTGCAGGAAACCCAGGTGACTTAAATCCAAACTCTTTGTTTGAAAAAGTGTCTGGACTTTTGGGACCAGGCTCCCCGCTTCATAAGTGTTCAGAAAAGATTATGCAAATCATTTGTGGTAGAAGGGGGGAATGTATAGAAATTAGAAGAGAAAGAATATTGAAAGAAATAAATAATCCTATGCTAAAAGCCACTTTAAGAGATATTCCTCCAAGTGCAGAATACCTTTTTAGCCGACAAGCTTTACAGCCTGTTATACAGTCACTTGGTGGTTCTCAGACATGGTTGAATAAACCAGACTATTTAAAAGATAAAGGAAACAATCGGATTAGGCCCTCTTCAAATTACAAACAAGATAGAAGACATACTACTACCAGGGTAGCAAAACTTTTGACATCACAAGATACCACAAGACAAAATAACTTTCCCACACATAAGACCTCAAACAGACGTCATAATTTTCGTGGTACCTTTCCCAAGAAAAATATTACAGAACAAAATCCAAAACAAAAATGACTATATCCAGTGCCACCAAGCTTTCAAGGGAGGATGCTTGCAGCTCCATGCCGAAGCATGGAAGGAGCTTGGTGCAAACCAATTTATTTTGGACATAATTACCCGAGGCCGCATTCCTTTCAAGACAAGACCTCCACTCCTATATTTAACCCCTTACTTACTGAGGAAGTTCAATACAAAAGTTTCAATAGATATGACGGTAGTAATTCAGGACTTGAAGGAAAAAGGTATTTTGGAAATCCCCTCAGTCTTGAATTCAGGTTTCCTTTCCAAGATGTTTTTAGTAAAAAAGCCAGATGGGGGAGTGCGTCCCATATTCGACTTAAGGGGACTCAACAGACATGTAGCTACCAAGCATTTCCAGCTGGTGTCGCAAACAGATGTTGCAGAGTTCTTGCAGGAGAACGATTGGATGGCAAAGATAGACCTCCAACAGGCCTATTTTCATTTGCCAATAGCAGAGTCACACCGTCGTTTTCTAAGGGTGTACTACAACCATCAGGTACTCCAGCTGACAGCTCTACCCTTTGGCCTGTCTTCTGCCCCCCGGACTTTTGCCGCATTGTCAAACTGGATTGCAGAGATCTTGCGTGCAAGGGGAGTAAGACTCTTGGTTTACTTAGACGACTACCTCCTAGTCAACCAGGACAGAAGCAGGTTAGAGAATCAGGTCTCGGAGACTGTAAGTATTCTAGAAAGACTGGGTTGGCATGTCAATTACCAGAAGTCAGTCTTGGTACCTTCTCAAGAGCTAGAATATTTAGGCCTACTGTGGAACACCAAGAACTGTACTATGGCGTTACCTCCAAAGAAAGTAACAAGGATAGAGACAGTGCTAGCAACGATTCTAAAAAGAGGCTGCTGTACTTTAAGAGAGACTCAGAGCTTGCTAGGACTCCTCAACTTCGCAAACATGACCACTCCGAGAGGACGCCTGCACTGCCGGCTAACACAAAGGTTCTTAAGGAACTTCGCTCAATACAAAGCGAGGCAGAAGAGAGAGCTCCCTCTGCCTGTGAAGCAGGAACTACGTTGGTGGCGGAATGCCATAAACCACAGTTCAGTACCCCTGCACCGAGGCGAGGTAACGCACTTCTTGACCACAGACGCAGCGGATGCGGGCTGGGGCGCTCACCTCAACGAGAAGTATCTCAAGGGCAAGTGGTCGGCACACCAAAGGTCATGGCATTCAAATGTAAAAGAACTGTTTGCGGTGTACGGTGCGATATGTTCCCACCGAAGGTATCTACAAAATGCACATATTCTAGTGCAATCCGACAACCGGACGCTTGTAGCCTATATAAGGAACGAGGGGGGAACACGATCCCTAGCTCTACTCGAGTTGACGACAAAGCTCCTGGAGCTAACCGAAAAGCTAAATGTCACGATATCGGCGGCGTATCTCCCGGGGAGATACAACGGCATAGCCGACCGCCTGTCCAGAAATCGACCAGTGCCGGAATGGCACTTGTTGCCCCCGGCCTCGGAGGCCGTATTCAGAGTTTGGGGCGTTCCAAGCATCGACCTATTTGCGTCAAAAAGATCCGCGGTTGTAGACCGTTACGTAACATGGGACTCCAGAGATGGGTCGGCCATTTTTTACGACGCCTTCAGTCGACCTTGGAGTTTCGGACTGGCTTGGGTATTCCCACCACCCAACTTAATTCCACAGGTGCTGCGCCACCTCAATACAGCGATAGGAACTTATATCGTCATAGCACCGAATTGGACACAATGCTTTTGGCTAACCGACCTGAGGGCGCTGGCCCTAGCCAAACCAGTACCAATAGAGGACTTACCCAACAACCTGGTCGACCTCACAACGGGCAGGAGCCCTCCCCAAGTGGAGAAGCTGGAACTTCTAGCATGGAAAATTGGGGGTGGGCAAATCAAGTAATGCACTGGTCCTCAGAAGAAAGAGCTCTTCTGAAGAAAAGCTGGCGGGACTCCACATTATCAACATACAAGGCTCCAATTAGACGTTGGATTACATGGTGCCATGTTAATATGGTTGACCCTAAAGCTCCAAGGGGCAATGATGTAGCTAGGTTTCTGGCTAAGTTACAACTTGAGGACAAACTTGCATATAGAACTATACTCCTACATAAATCAGCAATATCCACCTATTCAGCAACTGGAACAGAGGATATATCAAAGAACTTCTTTGTACATCAGGTTTTGAAAGCTATATCCCTAGTAAACCCACCAGACCGCAAAGCCCCCATATGGGACACAGAATTGCTTTTTGACTGGCTTAAAAATACTCCAACTAAACAGACATTATTTGATACAATTAGAAGAACTGCAATAATTCTATTATTAGCTTCAGGTCGAAGAATTCATGACCTAACGCTTTTGGAGTTGTCTAAAGATAATCTGATAGTGGATGACATTAATAATGAAATAATATTGTGGCCAAGATTTGGCTCTAAAACAGATAGTGCTCATAATAGACAATCTGGTTGGTTACTGAAGCAGCATCCTGATGAATGCATGTGCCCAGTCCAACATCTTAAGAATTTAATTAAATTTACAGAGAGCAGGCGTCAGACAGGAACTGATATAACAAGTTTATTTATATCAATTACAGGCACAGTTAAACCAGCCACTCAAACCATGATATCAGGTTGGATAAGAACTATTTTTAGAGAAGCTGGCATAAATGCGTCACCAGGTAGTGTGCGTTCTGCTGTTGCCTCTAGAAGTTTTATAGAAAACAGACCTATAGAAGAGATTCTGTCTAGGGCTAACTGGAAAAGTTCACAGACATTTTTAAAATTCTACTGTCGTACTATAGATAGACAAAGTAGGCAGAATGAGAATAGTAAGGATCAGCTGATGGATAATTTCTTGGACTTTTAGTCTTATTTTATTTTATCTAATCAGTAATGCATACTTAATATAAGTAATTGATTTTTGATCTCAGAAGGTGTTTTAAGTTATTGATTTTTGATCTCAGAATGCTTTTTAAGTTTTTAATATTGATATCAAAGATATCTTACATTTTAGAAGATTTATCTAGTTTTTTTTTTTTTCTTTTGTTACTATAAGAAGTTAAGTTTTTTAGTTGATTTTTAATGAATATGAGAAGTACCTATTATGTTATTGATGATTAAGATATATATAATTATGAAAAGATTGTTGTGAGTTAAAGAACTGATATATAAATAATAAACATTCCTATAACTAATAATATGTTTATTAAAATTTGTTTATTTTCACATAGCGTTTGTATTTACTCTTTCACCAGCAGATACCAAACAGGTCTTCAACAAATGCTGTGTGTTTTGAAATCACATATAATAAGACTGTTTTGCACTCCAACAAAACAGTTATTATGTGTGTGGAAAAACACACAGCATTGGAGCAAGGCTCTTGCTGGTGATTGATGGAAGACTATGAGTTGACATTGACAGGTGCACTCCAGTTCACAGATATTGGCGTGCTCTGCTGTGGGTGAAAGAGACAAGAATACAAGAAAGAAGAGAATAAGTATAATGTTGCATGTTTTTAAAGGTAATATCTATGGATGCTTCTTCAACAAATGCTGTGTGTTTTTCCACACACATAATAACTGTTTTGTTGGAGTGCAAAACAGTCTTATTATGTGCGCGAATAGACCCGGTATAATCTACTATAATGTACTTTTTTGTTGTTTTTAAAGTACACCCACTTTATATATTTTTGGCTCGGGCGACGTACTTTGAATCCCTCGTTCAGGATTCTACTAAAGAATCCCTCGCGGTGCTCGGGATTGTACTCTAGAATCCCTCACTTCGCTCTGGATTCAAAAAAGCGCCCTCGCCGTAAAAATATTATTTGGCTCCCTTATGATCCTATCTATTCTATAATATCTATTATAACTCACTTCGTGAATAATAGTAAAGAAAAAGTCACAGTTTGATTATACGAGTAGGTGTCATTACGTGCCTAATTGCGGTGAAATTAGAGCTGCTTTATGAGCAAGTGTGTTGAAAATTACTTTATTCCATGAAAAATTCTAGTTTGTCTATGGTCCTAATCCAAGCGTAGTAGCTAAACGAATTTGTATGAATACAAAAACAAATAGATCATACATGTGAAAAACGAAATGTGTTTTTATTAACCTTTGATCCTCTGTCTCTGGTACATATTTAGCAACAGCATGCACAATATGCTTCTTTGGCCTTGTCTGTGGTACCGCTATGATTGGTGGTGGTTTATTTACAACCTTCCGCCACGGATACGAGCTGTCCAAATAGTTTCTGAACTCTAAACTCCATATACTAGGGTGAGTCGATACTTTGGTCCCTTTCCAACTGCTTGTTTTTATGTTAGCTACCTGAAAACATACAAATATTTACTTTATACTAGCTTTTCAAGGCATATAAAGTATCTGGCTTCCATCACGATCGGATGATTTAGGTACGCATAGAGAAACATACAAACATTTATTTATTTATTTCTGCACTCCTACTTTATATAAACTTTAACTGTACCAGATTTCATTCTCCCCCAATTTTCCCATATCCTCCGCGTAATTTTCGAAAAAAGGGGTCCAAAGTTTTAGCTTAACATATTAATATGATATTCATAAATAATCACTGTAAATCAGTACTATAAAAAACGTCTCCAGAAAAATAATATAGGATAAATTAGGGCATCATTGATCGATGCTGAATCTACCAAAACTACCTTCTTTAATTACTTTTCTATACTAATAATAATAGTATAAAGAGGAAAGATTTGCTTGTTTGCATTGAATAGGCTCTGAAACTACTGGACCGATTTGAAAAATTCTTTCACTATTAGAAAGCTACATTATCCCTGATGAACATATACAATATTTTGTCCCGGGAAAAGATAAGATCCCACGGAAACGTGGGTGAAACCGCGGGGGACAGCTAGTTAGATATAATTACCTCAGAGCTGCGAAAGTCTGGATGCCAATCGTCCATTTTCTTGAGAGTAAAAGGATCTAAGTTACCGAGCGCCAATTGAAAAGCTATATCGGGCTCTAATATTTCACCAGCATTCACGCATAACACTCTTTCTTCATCTGAAAAGAAATGTAAGGAAATTAATATACCAAGGGTACTTTGTAGTACCCCACTGGCTGGCTACCACCCTCAAGTTGGCATCGTTAACCTTGCCATTGCAGTATCCTGGCAGATGCTTTGAAGGCATTGTAATAAGGTACAACGCATTGTGAATCCTGGTATTGATAATGTCTATAGGCGACAGTATTCACTTACCATCAGGTGACCCGCGTGACTATTATCACTTGTGGTATAAAAAAGAAATATCCTGATAAAACACTACGACAGAAAAAAAAGTGTGTTTTAAATTTCGCTACCCGGGGAATACCCTAGTATCCTGGAATAGAGGTTAAAAAGGTACCTTCATCGTCTGGCTCGTTCAATCGAACCATGCTCCTATCTAGAGGGTCGTAAACATACTGGTGTTTGAAGGTGGCTTCAGCTTTCTGGAATTCTTCTCTATATTCGTCTGTGACCGTTATAGGCAGCTTCAGGTAGCTTGGTAAGGATTTTAAAGCCTAGAAAATTCCATACTTTGTTAGATTCGTGTATTTTTTTAATCTCAACAAGGTAAATGATGACGTGGTGAAACCTCAGTTTTACATTTATAGGACATTAATTTCATGTATAGGACACGGCATTTAAGGCGATGATAGCTCAGTGACGTCGGATGCCGCAGAGTAGGTCGTAGGTTCGAATCCTACAATGAGCTTGATCTTTCGGTGAAGGAAAACATCGTGAAGAAATAACAGCACGGTGGTACTGGCTACCACCCTCAAGTTGAAAGTCCGTCGCCAAGCACCTATCGGTGTATTCCGGCAGTTGCACTTGAGAGTCAGTTCTTCTAGGCTTTATGTGCTTACCACCTTCAGCCACATCATCACTTACCACGGTAAGATTGCGGTCAAACACAACCTTATCCTAAAGTTAAAAAAAGTTTTATGTAAATGTAAAAAAAAAGTCTTATGTAACAGTAAAACAGAATAGTCAAATTAAGATCTGCCTAGTTTAGTTTAAACTTACATGTGCGAAATTGGAGTTCTGCGTAGCGTTAACAAATTTCTGTGCTTTGACCAACCCGACGCCTCGAAGCGACGGTAAGTAATCGCATCCGGACAGTATGCACATTTGCCGGAACTTGTCGAATTGGTACCGCTCTATCGGACACTTCATTACTAATGGTAGCTTCTCTCTCTCAACTAATGTCCCGTTGCCGTCTAGTTTTAATTTGAATAATACCTAAAATAATATGGGTACTATAGGAAAATGTGCTTTATAAATGACGACGTAAGGTAAGTTCTCCATGGCTAAGTCCAGAATTGATCGCCTTTATTCAGCTACTGGACTAGCATATCAATTCAGCTTCTTTTTATTAAATATCAAAACAACGATTTATATGGAGTTTTGTGGGAAATACTGGTTTTTGAAGTCATAAATATAATATTTTATTTTATTTTATTTTTACTTATTCGGAAAACTTACAGCTAGTACATACAAAAGAAGTAAAGGATAAATATCTGAAGGCCATTTAAAAGTTTTCACATATAAAAAGAAAGCTAATAGAATATAAAAGGTCGGATAGTATACATACATACATAATGAAAGATAAACTGGATAGCAATGTAGTATAGTAGAAAGTAAGTAAAACAAGTCACAACTCACAACATAATGAAAGTTACAAAGATATTTCTTAACATCTTATTTTTAAGTTGAGAGACACTGGTATGGAATAAGTCCAAGTCAAGTTTGCCTGAGATATCATTAAATGCTTTGCATGCACGTATAATAAAGGAGTTCTGCCTGTAAGTGCATTTGACCCGCGGTGTGTACAGTAAATTAGGCCTGCGTAACAAAGTATATGGAGTCAATAGCCCCAGTTTGCTCACCAGCTCTGGGCAATCTATTATACCATTCGCTATTTTAAACAAATACACTAGATCTGCCATGCGCCTACGTTCAAACAGTGGCAAAATATGAAAATGTTTACACCGGGCGGTATAGTTTGAAATGTATTTTCTAGTTTTAAATTGCAGACAACGAAGATACTAAAATCTGTAAAGGAATTTAATAAAAACAACCGCAACGATCAACTAAATTCAACTCACCTAGGACTACGAGGTATAAAGACATCAATTTATGTCTCTGATCATCTCACCGCTAAAATGAAAAGACTACACTATCTGACGCGTGAATTTGCGAAAATAAACAAATATGCCCATTGCTGGATATCTAATGGCCAAATACTATTACGCAAAGAAGATGGAGCACCGTACATATTGGTTAAAACTGAAACCCAACTTCAAGAACTCTATAAGAAACAATCAGAATGACTAGATTCGATGGACTTTAAGCAATCACTGTTAAATTTGATAATTGTTTTTAGTATAAGCATTTGCCATATAATATTTATACACATATGTTTCACTAATATACACCTTTACACACACATTCATACTATACACCATTATCCACACATTTTTATTGTATACATCTACACACCCATTGTGATTATTCACTACTACCCACATTATGTGAATATTCAGTACTACCCACATGTTGTGATTATACACTACTACCCACATGTTGCTATTATACAATTCTACCCACATTTTACTATTATAAAATACTACCCACATGTTGCTATTATAAAATACTGCACAAAATATTCATACCTTCATGAAAGTACTTATTACTACCGATCACACCGAAAATCAATAATCCAGTGTACATTTTTCGTATTATTTTCAATGAATTTACCAGAAATCTATCGCCAATTTACTTCGAACTTCAACATTTTAATTCAATTACCAGATATGATATTTTAGTACTTAAAAATGGCTGCAAATATTGATGAAGTTATAAAATGTATAGATCAACCAAAAAATAATACATCCTTTAACTGTACCCCTGAAAACTGTTCTAAATTTATTACCCACTCAAAAAATAATCTAATAATACTTACGCAAAATATAAGAAGTATTTGGCAAAATATTGATGACTTTTGTACACTCCTTGCGAAAATAGACGTTAGCCCTGATGTCATCGTCCTTACTGAATGTTGGCTCTCAGTAAACAGCTCACCGCCACAACTACAGAACTATACCGTATTTTCATCAACTAAATGCCTAAATCAAAACGACGGAATCGTTATTTATGTGCTTAACACGCTTCATTGTATTACTTATGAGCCAGATTTTAGGGAAGCGAACTGTCTGGTGTCTACTTTTGACAAGAGTATAGCGCTTATCTCAATATATAGGCCACCAGCCTTCAGAACCGTGGACAAATTCTTAAGCTCCCTAGAATTATTGCTCCAGTCCCTTTCCAACTTTAGAAAAATAGTAATAATAGGTGACATTAATATAGATATAAAAATAAATTCAGCTGACCGACATGCACCAGAATATCTTAATCTTACCGCAGCATATGGGTTAATTCCTTCACATCTACTTCCCACTAGAAAAGAAAATTGCTTGGATCACATAATAATAAAAAGTCAACTAACAGTTATAACTCTTGTGGTATCAAGCACAGTCACGGATCATGATACAGTTATAACATCCATAAACCTGAAAGAAGCAAAACAGCGTCCCTCAATTTACGTAACAAAAGTTGATAGTGAAGCTATTAGGAAAGATATAAGAAAAACTAATTTCACACCAGTCTTAAAATCGTTATGCTGTAATGAAGCTGCTGATTTACTAACTGATTCATTATCCTCAATCATCAATATTAACACATCGCAAATAAGGATTCCGAGACGTAATAGAGTGATTAAGCCATGGATCACACCAGGACTTTTGCGATGTATTAAAAATAGAGATAGAATGCACCTAAAATTAAGAAAAACACCTAATGATGATGTATTGAAATTAACTTACACTAGATACAGAAACTATTGCAGAAACCTACTGCGAAAATTAAAAAATGAATATGAGCGTGCTGAGTTAGAAAGTGCGAGCAACTGTGGTATTAAAAAAACATGGCAAGTTATTAATGATATTACTAACTTCAAAACTAAAAATAAACTGTCAACGGAACTGTTAAATATAACCGCCTCTAAAAAAGAATCTGTAAATTTAATTAACCACTTCTTTGCTAATGCTGGCAAAAATCTTGCAGAGAAAATAACCCCTGACCCTACCAATTCCTGCTCACCAAATTGTGTGAACGCTCCATCACAATCCATAGTTCTTCTCCCAACAGACACCTTAGAAGTTTGCTCAATTATAAAGTCCCTTAAAACAGAATGTTCAGTGGGTTGGGATGGCATCCCTTCCTCAATAATTAAGAATAATTTAGAAGAACTCTTACTTCCTATAACGCATATTTGTAACATCTCGCTCATGACTGGTAAATTTCCAAAGAAGTTTAAAAAATCGATAATT
Organism: Ochropacha duplaris; assembly: GCA_951361185.1. NCBI lineage: Eukaryota > Metazoa > Arthropoda > Insecta > Lepidoptera > Drepanidae > Ochropacha > Ochropacha duplaris. Next base: position 9,482,948 of record OX592702.1, on the reverse strand, counting down.
ATACCCATTCATAAGAGTGGAGACAAATGTACTATTAACAATTATCGACCTATATCTATTCTCCCAGTCTTATCTAAAATCTTAGAGCGTATAGTAAATAGAAGGTTAATAGAATTCTTAGAAAGAAATGGACTAATATCACCAAAACAATTCGGCTTCCGTAGGCAAAAATCCACCGTCGACGCAGTATCGGACCTTATCAGCTTCATTACCAAGGAACTGGATAGTGGAATGAAATGTCTAGGTATATTTCTGGACCTAGCCAAAGCGTTCGATACAGTATCGATTCCGCTACTCCTGCTTAAACTTGAACGGATAGGAATTCGGGGGATCCCCTACGAGCTATTTAAGGATTATCTGAGTGAGAGATATCAGTGTGTTAGGGTCGGAGATACGTTAAGTGATCCCATTCCTGTTACCTGCGGAATCCCGCAAGGTAGCATTATCGGCCCAACTCTCTTTCTGGTTTATATAAATGATCTCTGCCAATTAAATTTGCAACATGGCAAAATCGTAACCTTTGCAGATGATACTTCGTTGGTATTCCAGGGAGAGAGCTGGGACGACGTGTTTCGAAGTGCGCAACTGGGATTCAACTCTGTAAATTCGTGGTTAAGAAATAATCTCTTAACGCTTAATGCTGCCAAAACAAAATATATACCATTTACAATTAGAAAACGGGTTACTGCTTTAAGAGAAAAATATAATATTATTGCACATTGTCACTTACAATGCACCACTCAATGTAATTGTCATAAGCTTGAGCAAGTCCAATCAATTAAATACTTGGGGGTAATACTCGACGATCATCTTACCTTCGAGTCTCATGTCAATATGCTTACGCAACGTGCCAGAAGGCTTATGACAGTTTTCAAAAATATTCGAGAGGCAGCAAACGGCAAAGTCATGAAAATGATATATCTGACTCTGGGGCAGTCTGTGTTGTCTTATTGCATAGCAGTATGGGGTGGCACTAACAAAAGTTGTCTTCTGCCTCTCGAGAGAGCACAAAGAGCCCTATTAAAAGTGTGTAATTTTCTTCCATATAGATACCCTACTGAAGAACTATATAGGGATTGTCAGGTCTTGACAATCAGACAGCTATATATATCTCATATTATCCTTAGGCGTCACTCCAAGCTCCCACTAAGTGATAACTCTCAAAAACAATGTTCTCGACGAGCTACAAAAATTTTCCAAACACAACAGTACAGAACATTTTTTGCCCATAGATTTGAATGCTACCTTGGAAGTTTATTGTATAATAAAGCAAATAACCTGTTGAAAATTAAAAACCTAAATAGATACCGTTGTAAGAAGTTAGTCTATAAGTGGTTACAGTCTCTTAATTATGAAAAGACAGAAGATCTATTGAAGTCACCTTTTAGAGAATAATAATAATTACAACATTATGACAAACATACACACACACACACACACACACACACACACACTCTTATGGATAATATATAGATAATAATAAACTAAGAAAGTTATACATTATACCAAACCCAGTTTCTAACATTTATATTTTGTACCAAAAATTTCGATGGAGGAGTTATGATGCCTAAAATACAGGTTATAACCTAGTTTAGACATCATTGACATCTTTGTTTTTATTATATACCATAACAAAAAAATGTACCTACCACTTTATTTAAAATGTATTACAGTAGCCATAGTTGTGCAAAAATAAATTATTATTATTATTAATTATTAATTAGGATTCCACACTTGAGATGCGTACTCCAAATGGCTGCGGACAAAAGCGCAATAGAGAATTTTAACAGTTTTAACATTTTTAAAATCAGCTGAGAGTCTTAATATGAAACCAAGTGCCTTATTGGCTTTTTTTATAATATTTTCAACATGCGTATCAAAAAGTAATTTAGAGTCGAATGTGATGCCTAAGTCTTTGACTTTTTTTATTCTATTAATAGCAGTGTCATGTAATTTGTAGGAAAAGTTCAAAGGGTTAGGTTTTCGAGTGTAAGTTAGGACAAAACACTTGGAGACATTCAATTCAAGCTTATGAGTTGCACAATAATTTTGCAGTTGATTAAGATCATCCTGAAGACCATAGCAGTCAGAAATTTTTGAGATGGGGCATAAAATTTTCATATCATCTGCATATAGAATAATTTTAGAGTGATTGAAACATGCACCTATGTCGTTGATAAATATAATAAAAAGCAATGGTCCCAGCAATGATCCTTGAGGGATTCCAGAAGGTACCTGAACTGATGCAGAAGCGTAACCATTTAGAACAACTGTCTGACAGCGATTTTCCACATATGATTTAAACCACCTGAACAAGTCGCCTCTGATTCCCACTTCTGAGAGCTTACGTAAAAGTATAAAATGATCTATTCGATCGAACGCTTTGCGATAGTCTGTGTAGACTACGTCTACTTGCGAGGGTTCAGACATGATGTTTGTCAAGTAGTCAGAACAGACAAGGAGGTTGGACACCGTAGACCTATTTCTCAAAAAACCGTGTTGATAATCGCTTAGTGATTGTCTGATGCTATGATAGACTGACGAGTAAACTATTTTTTCAAGTATTTTGGCGAATAAACAGAGCTTAGATATAGGCCTATAGTTTTCTATTCGGTCTTTAGGACCATTTTTATGAATAGGGGTAATAAACGCCGACTTCCAAATACGAGGAACGATACCTTCTTTAAGAGAACGCCTGTATATCATTGTAAGAGGTAATGCTAAGCTCTTGGCGCATTTATATATTAGTAGAGGAGGTATACCATCAGGTCCAGCAGATTTATTAAGGTCGACGGATTTAAGTAGCTTGAATACTTCAGTTTCATGTACTTCCACTGCACTAATATCCGCAGTCGACTTAGAATGGCACTGGGCAATCTCAAAATCAGCCGTACTCATATGGGTACTTTGAAGAAAATTACAGTAAAAGAAGTCACAGAACATATTACAGATAACGTCCCCTTGCCCTGACGAAAGCTGCCCGTATTTCATAGTAGAAGGATAAGCGTTAGATAACTGTTTACTTTTAACAAATGACCAAAAGGCTTTGGGGGATTTATAAATATTATTTTCTACAACGTTTATGTAATTAACAAACATTTCCTTTTCCAATATTTTAGCGCGATTACGTAATGTTAAAAAGGATTCTTGGTCTGATTGATTACCGTACTTTTTATATTTAGAGCGATATTTAAACTTTTCTTTTAAAATTTTAATAAGAGGGGATTTAAACCAGGGGGGATATTTTGAAGACAATTTTACTATTTTTGTTGGCACGTTTATATCCCGCACCAAACTAAGTCTGTCATATAACAATGACAATGCCTCTTCAACTGTCCTATTAGCGATATCGTGGCACCAATCAAAGCCGTCAAGATCATGCATTATTTGCGTAAAATTAGCAAGGTGGTACATATACTTCAAAGTTGGTTGGGATGCTAAAGCATGGTACTCGACGAAATCAACACATATATTGAGAGCAACATGATGTGGGTCCTCGGACACTAAGGGGTCAGAACATTTTGTAACTGATAAATGATTGTTGCAGAAAATTAAATCCAGTATTCTATCATTAACGTTTTTATGGCAGTTAAACTGCAACAAGTTACATGTATTCAAAATATCGAAAAAATCCGTCTGAGTTGAACCTTGTATGTTATCTGGAAAAAGTGAGTAACCGTCATCGCTACCCTGTGACGGTGACCAGATTATATTTGGCAAATTAAAGTCTCCTACGATGACAAAAGTATCAGTAATATTGTTCATTACTATGTCATTTAGTTTAGAGTGAAAACATTCAAGTTGAGCAATCAATGAATTGCCCAGGTTCTGTTTGCATAAATAAATAGTGCAAATGTGTAATTTATATGAGACTTTAGGCCTAGTGCGTCTAAGTGTTAACGTTACCCATATGTCCTCGGCAGAAGAGCACCAGTCTGTACGCTCTTCCACAACAAGTTCACGCCGAACTGCGATAAGAACACCGCCACCCAATGTCTGATGTGTATCACTGTAACTTCTGTCCCGCCTCCAAACAAGATATCGATCGTCAAATAGTTCATTACTGTTAAAATCACTGTTAAGCCACGTCTCAGTCAAGCATATCACGTCATAACTATTCAAACATACACTTCTAAAGAAAATTGACGCTTTTGTTCGCAAACCACGAACATTTTGGTAGTACAGTTCAAGCATTTTTAAAAACGTACGAAAATAACCAGAGGAATAACATTACCATAAAATGAAATATAAAAATGCTATAGAGCGTTAATTTATAACATGTAAACAATAATAATCGTGGCGGCGAACTGAGGCAATAACAAATAATATGAAGTGCATAAAACAATAAGTCAAAGATATTCCTAACCGTTTCATTTTTTTCTAAAATGTAAGGTGTTGCGCATAATAAATGTATGAAGCGGGCCAAACCAAAAGCAACTTTAATTAGCGTATCGTAAAGTGTGAAATAATAAGAAGTACAGCAGGTAGCAGAATCCGCCCCGAGCGATAAGAGAACAAAGGCGAGGTGCGTCGACGCAGCTAATGAATAGAAATAAAATAACATACCAGTGAATCTCAAACTTTTTAAACTAGTGCGTGCAAAAGTAATAAAAATGTTGAAATTTAGACAATTTTCTTCAAATCCGCTTCTGACTTGATTGCATATGTGGGAGAGGTTGCATTTTTTTTCACCAATATAGTGCAATTTTTTACCCATGTATAGGAAAAATCCTTTTCTTTCGCAAGAATCTTCACTCTATTAAGCAATTGTTTATTTTCAATAGTGAGATGATCGTTGACAAAGATCTTGTTGTCACCACTGAGTTCCAAGTCTGCAGTCGTCAAAGATTTACATTTTTTAGCTGCGGCAATGAAATTATCTCTCAAATAGCGGTTATGCAGTGCTACGACTATGTATTTGTTATTCTTATTATTGCGCTGCGGAACTCTTGCGATGTAATTTATCTGTTCCTTCGAGACTTCGCAGTTGATTTTGCTACCGATCTTGGTGATTATGTTAAAAAGGTTTTCCGTAGAAGACACAGGCACACCTTTGATTTCTATATTGTTTAAACGTAGCCTTTGATCGTTCTCACATATAGCGGCTTCAAGTTTGCCAAATCGCTGTTCCAGGCGTAAGAAATCCTCTTTGGTTTTTTGGAGAGACTGAATTTCACGGTCGATTTCAGCTGTTTTGCTGGTGAGCTCTTCAACGGAAGCGTGGACGTGCTCTAGGGAACCCTTAATCTCAGATATCTCACTTTTCATGGCCTTAAGATCTGAGAGATCAGCCTGGATCGTCTTGACGGTAGCCATCAATTGCGGCAGTGACGACATCTGATTGGAAAGTTTTTTTAGTTCCTGATGAATATTTTCTAGATCACCCTGGTTTTTACCCTGGTGCGGTTTCTCCACATGAGGGTTGGGACTTGCTATTCCAGACTTACAAGCGCTGCATTTCCATGTCGTTTTCCTGTCTCCAAGTTTGCGAAACCCTGCTTCGGTTATGCCCGCACAGGGGAAGTCAAACCTATTGAGGCACAGTGTACATTGTACACCATCTCTGATTTCACTTTTACAGCGATGACACGAAAACATGATAAGTACGTAATAACAAAAAAAAGTTTGAGAATCCTTGTTAACTTGCAACTAGTTCGGTGTGCGTGAGTGCGAGCGTTCGGTTTACCGTCTACCGACCGAATGATATAACACGATATGGTGTATCAAAAGCCATTAAATTAGTAATTACAAATCATAAACCGGTAAAGTGCAAGTCGGACTCGCGTACCAAGGGTTCCGTACAAATTTTGTATATTTTTAAATTGTTTTATTCTGTTTTTAGTACACATTAGCTACAGAAATACATCATCTATGAAAATTTCGTTAATGAGATACAGCCTGGTGACAGACAGATGGACAGAAAGACAGGCGGAAAAGGGAACGCGGGTGAAACTGCGGTAATCTATAAGGCCCAAAAAAAATTCCAACGGTAAAAATAAAACATTTACCTTAGTACAGCCAAAAAGTACCAAATCAGAGTCTTCAGTAATCACTAAATTAGCTATATTATGAATATTGAGGTAGGCCAACTGTGAGTCTGCTTCGTAAGGTGCCACGATGCAGTCTATGTTACGTTTCCGGCACTCCTTGATGAGTGCTAGTGCCATTTCGTGTGTTATATCTATACTTCTGCTCATACAGTTGCGAGCTTCTTCTGTCTGAGAAAATAAGTTGTTTAAGATTAACGGTGAACAACACTTTCAGTCTTTATGGTCTTTAGGAGTGACTTAGCAAATAACAAATTCAAGCAGACCAGCCTCCACTATTAGCACCAGTGGGTCTATTACATAACTTTTGGCAGTTTCAATCGAAAAAACTACCTCATAAGCAATAAAAATATTACAATGAACTACTGCGTTACTAGAACGTAAAAAATAACACGATCTGAACCGACCCGCTGATCACTACGCCCTCCTTACTATACTGTAACATGCTTGTACAATGGGTAGTGTGCCTAGGAATTGTTTGATATGATCCCCATGGGAACTTTCAACCATCGCAACGCCCGCCTTCGACAGGGAGTTCAACCTCACACCTTAGAACCAAATTGGTCGCATACAGTGCGCTTTGAGAGATATTTTCTCACGCGCACGATCAGGTTATGGACCCTGTAGAGGTTTTCCCTAGAGACTACAGCATGGGGTTGGCAACATGCTTGTGATGCCTCTGGTGTTGCAAGCCACCATAGGCTATGATAAGCTTGTTTGCCACCTAGTGGTATAAAAATTGAAAATTACGCATATTATAGTGGAAAGCTTAAGAAATAAATAAAGCTTACCTTTCCAAGGCTTAACAATTCGACGGCCTTTTTCTTGCATGTCTGGCGGTCCCTGCAAAAAGGGTAATAAAAACAATTGTTAATTTATTTTTGTCTATGCCACAATGGCCCACATAGTTCATTTAATTCCTATTTCCAAACATAACTATACTTACTCCCGTCTTTTGGTTTCAGTCAAAGCTTTCGCTGGCAAATGACGACCGTCAAACACTAAAATTGGTTTTATATTGTGTGATAGAAGCATATCCACATATTTCAAGCAGTATGTGACATATCTGGAATAGATAACAATTTAAAATAAAATTATGTTAACTTGAAGATATTTTAATTATTTTAGGATAATAATAATCAAGACTTTGTCTATGTCTAGCAAGCTTCTTACTTCTAGAAAGACGGGATTAATACTATTTTTTAAAGTTGACAAAGAAATAATATCTTCGGTGCTTTTTTGTCAACTTTAGAGTAGTTATCACAAAACTAACTACAAAAAAAATATCCGGTTGGTTCTTAAGTGGGACGGCCATACTAGTCAAACAATAGCATAACAATTGATTAGAAATTCCTCACGAGTTTAGTTAATATTCCATGAATTTAAAAATCTTTTTAAAAATCCTACCTAAACCACTAAACTAATTTTTAAGAATTGTCATAGATACAGATGGGATATTGGAAAAGAACATAGGATATTTTTAATCATACGGGAACATGGGAGAAACAGCGGGAGACAATAATATTTTATAAAACCAGGGGAAAAAAAAAATTTTTGTACATAATGTGAACTCAGAGTGAGAGCCAAAAAATGATTGGTGTAATTATAACTATCTTTAGCAAAGTTTTTCATAATTTTGTATAAAAAAAAAATACATCATTAAACCAGCTATAACCCTTATGTATAAAAAATACATCATTAAACCAGCTATAAACCTTACTATCAGGAAACTACCTAAAAATTGCAGCATCAAAAAATATTCCACCGCTTGCAGCAACAAATTAATAATTACTTATTTACTATTTCTTCAACTAAACACTTTACACCTAACCAGCACGAGACATAATAAACAATTATAAAAAAAAGTTATGTTGGTTGTTAGTTAACCACAGGCAATAATAGAACTAAAGTAATTTATTTTTTAATGACTCAAACTTACGCATCAGTATATTCTCCACGCACCAGTTTATCAACACAAGAGTAAGCTCCCTTATGAAGCCAGCAATAGGAATCTATAGCAACAGTACAACCACTGAACTCCCTAATATTTATGTCCTTGGATGCTGGCTTCAAAAACGGAATCAATCCCGTAATTCCCATCTTCCCAAATACGTGTTAATAATGTAAGCTACAAACTAATACTGTGCATAATTTCAGCGATGCCTTCATATAATTAAAAGTGATTTCTTGTCTCGGTAATCAAAACAAAACATGGCAATTGTCAAATTAATTTGACGTTCCTCTTCGCGCCTTTTGTTTGTTTGACATAAGAAAAACGTTTAAAAGTAAGTAAGAAAATAATATTTGTCATCATGGGAAATTGAAAATTTCAACTAAATAAGATTATGTACGTATAATAAACATAATTTATTATTATTTTAACGTTATTTCAGTTTTGTTAGATAACAATAAAAATAAAAACATTCAATAAAACAAAATAATAAAATCTAATGAAAGTATAGTTCCATACATTAATTAGATTTTATTATTTCAAAATAATGTGCAATAAGATTTATTAATTAAGAAGAATGTGGACAAAAATGTGTAATTTTAGGAATTCCAAAGTTTATAATTACGTCATATCTTTACGTCTGTATGTAGGTAGGTATTCGACTGCTGAGTAGCACTTAAGAGCAAGTCAATACCTTTAAAACATTTTAAAGGGTTCACAGCACATTGGCAATCCCCTTGGTAGGTACATACTGGTAATTATATTATAAGCGACAGTCGCTTACCATCAGGTGACCCGCCTGCGTACTTGTCAGACTTCTGGCATGAAAAAGGTAAACTGTAAGGCCAATGTCGCCCTTTGTTAGGCACAATGATAGCCACTAAAAAGTTATAAAACAAAATTTCAATGAAAAATCTATAATTACCAAGGATTAAAATTACAAGGCAAATTTTCACATCCCACATCATCACATAAAAAAATGAATTCCAGAAATCCATACACATGCATTTATATAAATTGTTTAATATTAATATTGACTTATTCTGTTAAAACAAAAAGGGTAGTACACAAATTATTCGTAACCTTCCTCTCATTTTAATAGGAAACTGTGGGTAGTTAGTAATTAAAAACCAAGTGGCATTTTCGGGCAATGTGATGATCCCAGCACGAGTTGACCTTATATCAAAATTAATTAAATTAATCGATAAACTGGTCGTATAGAGTGCCAAAACAATTTGATTAATGAACAAAGTTACATAAAATGATATTTAGGCCACGTATCTTGTCGACAGCAGCAGCTTTAGCAGTAACATGTGTTGTGTCGGCGGCAGCATACTATTACAAGTTTCGAAGCGAGATCAATGAAGTAATGGTATTCTGCAAATTACATTTGAACGCATTTAACACGTTCGATATGTTGATGAGGTATGTGGACGCCGCTAAAATAAGTGTTAACGTCTGCATGCCGGGCATTCACAACCCAGCTATTCAGGGAAGACTAGTCACATTGATAAGAAACAGAAACATCAAGATCCGTATTTTGATTGACCGCGACGGATATGATTCGTCGGATTTCCTACTGAAGGAGCTCATTGACGCCGGTAAGTGATGTTTTTCTAAGATTTTTTTGGTTATGGTACCTATCAGTCGCCATTTTGATTGCCGCTACTGTAAATAAACAGGAATTTAATTAATAACTCGAATTGGGATTCCTCGAATTTTTATGGATATGAAAATTTGTCTGTAATAGGTAGCCAAGGGGTTAGTAGGGTGTAATAGGGAGCCTATGGCTTGCATATGGGACGAGCTTCCCAATAACAGGCAAAACAAAAAAATAATAATAGCGCGGTTGATGTTATTTTTGTACTCATGTATTGAATAGTGATTGCCTACTTTATTTCCGGCTCTTCTCAGCAAACTTCCGAAAGGTCTAATTGGAAGAATAAAAATATTCCATTCCATTATTTTATTTCAGGAGCAGAAGTTAAATGCTATACCAAAAAGGCGTCCCTTTACAACATCCATCACAAATTCTGCTTGGTTGATGATAAAGTTCTCATGACGGGCACTCTAAACTGGGGCATGGACCGCTCAGATTACTGGAACTACGTTTACGTCACTAGCAAATCCACGCTTGTGGAACCGGTTAAAAAAGAATTCTACCATATATGGAAAGATTTCTCGCGTGATTTAGGAACGGAGACGGAACTCCAGGAACCTTCGAGTGAGGAAACAAGTGATGAGAACACCGAAAATCCTGATGAAGAAGTCGATAGTGATTCTCTGAAAGGTAGTGATTCCATTTATGGTTCAACCAAATTGCATGCTATTGGAGTATCAACGACGCCCGAAATTCACATTACGTAGTATTTCTTAAATTAAGATGTTCACTATATGTATAAAAGAGATTTTAATAATTAACATGTCCCATAACCAATTATTTAAATAATTTAACTTTTTATTATAAAGACAATGCATATTTTATTTATTGGTAATATTGGATACGCAGATTTTTGCTAGCAACACTGAATTGCAGTGCAAAGCTGGCCTGTCCTCAATTTTCAATTTCTGTTAAATATTTATTTCTTAATTTCAACAATACAATTTAAATATTTAGAAACTACTTTTTACTAAAAGTATTTCTCACCTGTATTTTTACTATTGTTTCTTATTTTCAATTGTCTACTATATTATTTTTTATCTTAATTAAACTGTCAAATATTGGTCAGCTTTGAATTGAATATTTTATGAAATAAATTATTATATAACTTAAGAATGCTAACTATTTACTATTCTATGTTAAATTGATAAAATAAATTAATTTTTCAGTATTTTTATTTCTTTTCTATTTTTTTATTGAATACAAATACATACATATAACAAAGAACCATAAACAATAAACAAAAGTTGATGAATAAATAAGAATAAGGTTGTTTGACTTCATAATTTTATATTTAGAAAATGTATACTCCTAATATAAGAATGGAACTATTTAAATTAAATTACGCAGATAATACAGATATAACTTAACTATCAAGTACTTAATTAACTGCCGTTTTCAGGCTTGCCTTATGTCCTTTTCCATAATCGAAGTGTCCGAGGATTCCCAGGGATGTTTTTAAAACGGATCTGTGGACAAATGATTGATACTATGATTCTCAATTTGATTTTATTACAACAGTGGTAGGTAGGATAATTCTGGCATTATTATTAAGTATTTTAATTAACTAAATCAAGGACTGGAGTTACATGGAAAGTATCATATAATTACAATATCTATGTGAAGATATTCAATCAAATAATGTGATCGCATGATGTTACTAAGTACTAAATACGAGTATAAGCATCAAGCCATATAATCCCAAGTGCTACAAGATACATCGGTGAGTGTAAGCAAGAAAACTAATAATGCATTGTTGTATGCTACCAGGTGCATCAGCCGGCACGCACTCACATATGCATAGAGTAATAATAATAATAATAATAAATACTCTTTATTGTGTACACAATTAAACAAAAATACAATAAAACAGAAAAAAGAAGACGAAACTTAGTGATAACAACACAGGCGGCCTTATCGCTTTAGCGATTTCTTCCAGGCAACCTTGGGGTAACTGGAAATATGTCTTAGTATAATTATAAAACAATAAAACTATTCTGCACCTCTGATGGCCTTGTATTTAGTCACTTCATTAGGGAAAGTCTTTGAAAGCTCTGAAAGAAGATGGGTCTTGAATCGTTTGTACGAGTCTATTTTTCCTTTGACCTCCTCATTCTTGGCTAGAGCTTTATCTATACAGTCCTTGGTGTACAATTGAGGGTTGCGGCCTTGATCTATGTAGCTGAAAAAAAAATGCAATTTATGGTCATTGAAATTTAGAACAAATAAACATATTCAACTATGTCTAGATTACCAATATCACATTCTTACATTTCAGTCAGGTGTAATTAAATTGTTGTCTCTACTTTAAGTGCTATACCATATAGGCCCTCTACACAAAGACAGATTTATGTTTTCCAATTCAACATACCAACCAACCCAGCATAAAAGAAACTTCGTGAACCTGCATGGTGGTATACATATCAACATTGCAGATTCTAATATAAACATAGATTTAAAATTTGTTTTATACAAATATGTGATATTCACGTATAAATTAGCTCTAGGTATTGTAAGAACTTACTCAAAAACTTCAGTGGGAACATGAATATCATGCACTTGAGACTTGAGCTTATCTACTTCTTGTAGTCCAGTGACGAGAGATTGTCTGCAATATTATAGGTGAAAGAACACATTAGCAAAATACCTAGGTATTCGTCTTAAAATATTCAAAGAAATTTCACCTCGAACGAATTTACTAACATCTTTTGGTTCAAAACACTTTGCCCCTGCGGCTGAAAATCGCTGACAATTATGCGAATTTGTCGCACATTTTCAATAAACATTTCGAGTTGGGTCTCGAGGTTTTCAAGGGGTGAAGACATGTTTGTTTTATATAGAGAATACACTATATTTGATATTATTCTAAACAATAAATAAATAAAATTACTCAATCGCGCAAGCAAGCCACTTCACTCATAAAAAAGGTACTCTGTGAACTCTTTGCTCTGTGACTACATACTCTTTGACTTCACTCTTCACTTCTTTTTGCTTCACTTGAATGCTTTTTTTTAATTTATTTATTTTAAATTTAAAGGCTTTAGTTAAAAGACTATCAAGCCTAAACCATTTCTTTATTTCCAATATTCTTCTTTTATGTTAAAATCACATTCACAGTAAAGTCTAGTCCTCATCCGTATAAGTCCTATAAGTCCAGTCAGGTTTTAGTAAAATTGGCGGCTGTTCCACAAAAACTTTTCACGGACTTTTTGGGACAACCTGAAAAGTCACGATACTCGCTTTCATTTCATATTATTTCACTTCACTTGTTTACTCAGATTGATCTTTATTAGATAAAACACCAACAATATTATTCAATAAAACTCAAAAAGGACTAATTTAATGAAAATAAAACGAAAACGCAACGTCACTTCGCAAGTTCCCGCCAAAAAGTCCATTGTTCCATTCTCCGTATCGTATGTTTTATCAAATTTTTGAGTATTTTTTGAATATTAAGCCAGCCTAATTAAAGTATGAAACAGTATATATTACTTTCCTCTATGGTTCACCCATTTGTGCGATACAAAAAAAGATGTACATATTTGAATCAGCAGTAGCACTGAGTTTTATTTCAGTTTAGTACCTGTAGCCTTTAACAACTTTTTATGATCAAAATATCCAAACTATAGCTACATTTTTATAAAAATCTTGCTACAACGAAGATGGTACCTATATACCTCGGAACAAGTTATTGTTCCGAGCTATATACCTACATTTGGCGAGTGCCGACTGTCGAGTGACAATGACAGGACAGTGACTGTCAGACGACACGACAGTGACAGACAGCCAGCCAGCCTGCCTCAAAGAGTATATAATCACTACGTTTTAGCCTCACGGAACACGTAGTGCTTATCAGTGTTTATTTATATTCTCTGTCACCGAACATTATTACTCCTAGCGGAAAGTATTTATATTCTCTTTGCTAGCGGAGTTGCATAATCGTGCGGTGATAGGCGGCTTCTTTTTCTCATGTCTGTTTCGTCTTCGGGATCTTATTCTGAGTCTCGTACAAAAAAATCAAAATTAATCATGTAAGTGATAATTCTATAAAAATGGTGCATTCAATAGAGCACGTTCAGAAAAAAACATCTTTTACTCAGTCTGCAATCGCAGGTGCAGTTGCCGGCGGATTTACGAGGGCCGTAGCACAGCCCCTAGATGTGTTGAAGATAAGATTTCAATTACAATTGGAGCCTATAGATCGAGGGTCGAAATACAGCTCAATATTGCAAGCTGTCGGCTCTATTGTCAAAGAGGAAGGTGTCGCAACTCTCTGGAGTGGTCATGTCCCCGCTCAGCTGTTATCCATTTCGTACGGAATCCTCCAGTTCAGTGCTTTCGAGAAACTCTCTCAACTTTGCCAAAAAGACACACAGTTCTATGTGACTCATAAACATTGGATTAACTTCTCAAGCGGTGCTGTTGCAGCCACAATTGCTACCGTTGCATCATTTCCATTTGACACCATCAGAACGAGGTTAATAGCCGAACAGAAAATGCATAAAGCATACAATGGCTTTTTACATGCATTCTCTTCTATGGTAAGAAATGAAGGAGTAACAGCTTTATTTAAAGGCTTAATTCCAACACTAGGGCAGATAGCACCACATGCAGGCATCCAATTTGCTGTGTATAAACTTTTTACAGATAATATTTTGAATAGAATAATTTATTTTCAAAGAAATAATTCTGTTTTGGGAACAGTTGAGCCATCACTAATGGCAAATTTGATAGCAGGGTCTGTAGCAGGATTTACTGCTAAATCAGCAATTTACCCATTTGACTTGGTAAAGAAAAGATTACAGATCCAGGGCTTTCAACAACACAGGAAATGTTTTGGGAGACAAATGTACTGTAATGGTTTATTTGACTGTGTGAAACTGACTGTAACAGAAGAAGGATTTCTGGCCCTGTATAAAGGTTATGGGCCCAGTATGTTGAAAGCAGTGTTAGTATCTGCTACGCATTTTGCTGTGTACGATGAAATAAAGCGCTTATTATAAAAAGATCATGTAAACTCAAGTATATTTAGGTATTAGATGAACAAATCGTCCCTTAGCTAACAACACCGCATAAGTAATTTTTACCAACTTTTACTTTAGGGGAAAAAAAAACTGCGGTGTTGAAAACCGACTTGCGTGCTGTCACTACTGTTCGAATTACGAATTTGAAAACCGCCAATTTTCGACTTGAGCGGTGTTGTAAGCTAAGGGACGAAATGCCTCTTATAGATAGAATTTCGTAGCTAACATATTTGAATTGTGTCAAAGACAAATTGTTCTTTGTTAGTTATTATTTTACAGTTTTATTTAACTGGGACAGTGTATGAATAATTAAAAAAAAATATACAGGACTACTTTTGATAGTGAAACAATTTTAAATAATTTAGTGAGAAAAAAACCTATGTATAGGGACATTCTTTACACATGTACATCCAATAACAAACTAAGAAAAGCACTATGGAAACCAGATTTACTAACTGATAGACTACATATCTAATAATATACTATTTTAAAGATATACTTCACATATTGTTTATGTTCTTCCCATATCTACTGTCTCAATTAGAATCTCACATGAAAAGCAAGTAAAATCACAATCACAGTAATGTATACATAATACTAAGAAGTTTGTCCTGCGTTGTCCGTGGGAATTAATAATAAAAAAATGATAAATAAAATATATATGTATATTTAAATGTAGTTACTCCCTGATAATGAAGCTTACTATGGAAGAGCGTTTATCCTTTACAAACAAACGTACAAAAAATCCTTTCTCTTAATAATATTAGGTACCTTAGACCAGGGGTCGGCAAACCGCTGCTCGCGAGGCGCATGCGGCTCTTTGAAGGGTCAGTTGCGGCTCTTCAATTTCCCCTCAAAAACTAAATCAATTGAGGATTATCTGTTACATTTAGATATACTGTAACTGCATTCCATCCGGCCGCCTTATCTATATTTGTTTATTACGATGCGCTAAACTAACCAACATAATTTTTAAGAGTACCCACCAAATTTTTAATCTCACTAATAATTTGGTTGGTTAGTATATCTCTTTTTTTCATAAGATTATATTTAGATTATTGTAAATTTTTTTGAATAATTAATATTGTATTTTAAACCACTGTTGGACGGAAGACTGGCCACCCATAGCACAGGCTAGTCTAGTTTGGGGGCCAGGAAACATCAAATACATGTTTTCCTTATTTACTTACCTGTTTATAATATGTTAAATATGTGTAGCTTTGGTCAATAAAAATATTATTATTATTTAAAAAAAACTATTAAATAATAGGTACAGTTTAGTAGATAATTTATTTATTGATATTATTATATTATGTTTGATGATTTTTGTTAACTGCTTCTTTTAATTCAATTTTGTAGCCAAATCATTCCTGTGATATTAGTACATATTTTTTAGTATTAGATCTAGGCATGTAAGATTAAAACGTTGATAAATTAATTTATAAATTGAGAATTTTATTTATTATCAAAACATATCAACTCCTTATTGACATTATTCAGCAATAATATTACATAAATTAAATAACAACTCTAGACTGACTTAATATATTAACCATAAGATATCACATAGCCCATGTTTCGCATTAACGTATCCTTTATAGCCGGTTGTAATTCCTTCTTCATATAAGTAGTTAAAAGAGTCCTAATGCCCTTTGTAAAAATGTCTTCCATTTCACGAGATATCTCTTCGACTTCGTCTAAATCATCGTCCGGTCTAAAGAGCTTACTTCTTTCGAAATTAACTCTGCTGTTACGCGGCTCATATATTATATCCCAGTTGTTATCAGCAGATCGACTGTCGAATCCTTCTGGATAAGAATTTAACCTCGGCTCAAACGTAAATTCATCCGATCTCCGCCTTCGTGTCAAAGGCGGTAGGTTGTCCTTATTCCTAACGGAATTCCTGTTTATATACTTTTCACACCCATAAGCGTATACGCTTATAAAACCTGGCTCCACGAATTCAGAGTCAGTCTTTACATTGAATTTCCCCGGCTGTTGGTTCAATGGTCTGGTATGGAATCCTATTCCAGCTTTTCTTAATCTTAGTATCATATTGCATCCGTTACCACCACGATTTCTCGGATAGGCGTCGTCAATATACGGTCCATCGAATGATCGAGAATCGGCGTAATGCCTTCTCGATCTTCGATTTGGAGGTATGCCTCGATCTAAGTCATTTGCATCATATAAGTCTACATTCCCGCTTATTGTCAAGTCATGGAATAAGAGCATGGTATCTAAGGAGACATTACGAGGGTCAAAGTAGCATTTTTCCACTCGAACCCAGTTGCTATTCTGCGGGAGTCGCACGCGCATCCTGGTTACATACATATCCACTGGTGCACTTCTCATTTGCTGGTACAGGCTGTATCCATTGAGGTCTAAGCTCTGACTCTGTAATCAGAAAACTGAAGTTATATTTCGTACTATTATACATACACGGGTGATTTAGGTACCTACTACAAGAACATAAGAGTGCTTTGCGAGAGTTTTT
Organism: Ochropacha duplaris; assembly: GCA_951361185.1. NCBI lineage: Eukaryota > Metazoa > Arthropoda > Insecta > Lepidoptera > Drepanidae > Ochropacha > Ochropacha duplaris. The sequence continues at coordinate 9,465,769 of OX592702.1, read as the reverse complement.
GACATTAATATACAAAAAAAGGTCGCTTCCGCTATAGGTATGTATATAAGGTACACTCCTTAGACTAAGGACCTTAGTTGCCCCAGGGCCTCCACACCTCTAAATGCAGCCCTGCCCAAGCATAGCTAATAGGTTCTCCCTTCTGTACTAAAACATACTGTGCTAAAACGGTCTTAACACGTTCCATAAAAAGTATGTGAGGGCAAAGTGCAGGGGGGATCTTATTATAGAAGCGTGTGCAGCCAGTCCTAAAAATGAACCTTGCACATGTAGTGTTTATTAACGTCTAAAAATCTCGCTAGGCTCTCTGATTCTGTGCGTCTACCATGGGGTTTACACTGGTATCGGAATCTATACTCGCTAGCGAATATCGTAGCAAACTTTGTATGAAAAACTGTGACGCCACAATTGTCCGTTAGAGGCGCTGCACAAATCTTAATAACTAGTACCTAATTGTTTACCGTAATCGCTAGCGAGTTATAGATTATGTTACTAGAGCAAACTCATGGTAGAGGTACTGATGGTGTCAGTTTAGTAGTAGGTACACTGACTAACACACTATTTACCTACTTATAACTAGAGAGTGACCTATCATTGAGAACCTAACAAGTGGCTGGCTTCTTAAGACTTGGTAAACTGTAGGTACTTTCTATCAACATTTTCAGTTCAGGGCGATGATAGCTCAGTGGTAAGTGACGTCGAATACCGCGGCGAAGGTCGTGGGTTCGAATCCTACAATGAGCTTGAGCTTTCGGTGAAGGAAAACATCGTGAGGAAACCACAGCACGGTGGTAGGGTACTTTGTAGTACTCGACTGGCTGGCTACCACCCTCAAGTTGAAAATCTGTCGCCAAGCACCTGTTGGTGTGTTCCGGCATTTGCACTTGAGAGCCAGTTCGCCTTTAAGGCATTGAATAGGGTGTACAACACATTAGCAATCCCCTGGTATTGCCAATGTCAATAGGCGACGGTTGTCACTTACCATCAGGTGACCCGCCTGCCTCGTTGTCACTTGTGACATAAAAAAAAAAATCTCTTTGTAACAGGGAAAAGCAGCTTACCAAAGGAGTATCCAAATTCTTAGGCTGTGTTCTCTTCCTTCGCTTAAGTTGATCTAGTGCTGATTCCAGCCGGGAAGAACATCGTTCGCCTACGATGGGTATAGTTGTCAGCGGCGGTAGACCACCAGGTCCGATGCTCGGGGCTGGTCGGTTGTCAAAACGCTTCGCTTCAAACAATGGAAGGAAACGTGACTCTAGAGATAAGAACATAAAGTTATTTTGTTCATTAATTAATTTTAGGTACTTCTGCCTGCATCTAGGTAACACTAATAATAAAGAAAAAAGATTTGTTATTAAAAAATAATTTACCAACATTAAAAATTCATTCACCTAGAAATCTTCATTCTCAGCAAGTACTCGTAGCATCCATACTAATATTATAAATGCCAAAGTGTGACTGTCTATCTGTCTCCTAAACCGCTGAACCGATTTAGATAAAATTTGGTATAGAGATAGATGGAACCTTGGAGAAGGACTAGGATACTTTATATCCCGGGAAAAGATTTGATCCCGCGGGAACGCGGGGGACAGCTAGTAGGTATAGGTAATTTTGCGCTACCTTTATTATTACAAAACTTCTTTGAAATCCTTTAATTATTTCGTGAAGTTATTCGCTATCCAGTTCGAATGAAAGCTAAGATAATTACTTTAAGTAGTTAGTAGACCTAGGCTCAAATCAAGATAAACTGAAAGTTAAGAAATGTTATTTTCTATTTTGATTCAGCGTTTGTTTTCACTTCTACCTATTGTTCTGTGTTCAACATCCGTGAAATATTGTCTTGGACATCTTCGTTCTTTGTATGGCAAGAAATGGTAAGTATTTAGTTATATCACATTGCACATAGGTTCAGTGATCGCAAACGCGCACTTATAATCGTGAATGAAATCTACCTACTGGTTCAGTTCGAGTTTTGCATAGGATTAAAATAAATTATGCAGTAAGTAAGAATGTATACCTACTGATTATAGTGGTATACTAATGCCTTCTAGCTACTACCTTCTGCAATTATGTATTCGATTTATCATCTTTAGATGCTATCAATTATTAAGCAGTTCTACTTAGCACATAGACCTACCTCCATACATAAATATCCTGGGTATTTTTTTACACACGGCTATCGGATCCCCAAACTAAGCAGAGTTTGTAGTTGACTCTGTGGTTTGTAATATGGAAATCAGATCACTGATATACCACTTACTACGAAAGTAAATATATAAAAAGATAATTACACCTAGACTTAGGACAAACAGACATGTTCATGCACACAAATGTGTATCCTGGATGGGTATCGAACCCACGACCTGCGGCGTGAATGGTAGTGTGTTAACCAACCACGCTAACCGGCCCGTCGATACATTAATAAGTAGGAATGTTGACTGACATATCAAATCAGCTTCTTTTTAGGGTACCGTACTTACCCAAATGGTAAAAACGGGACCCTATTACTAAGACTTCGCTGTCCGTCTATCCGTCTGTCTGTCACCAGGCTATATATTTAAGGGGGGCTCCCATACAACAAACGCTTTTTTTTTCCCTTTTTTGCTCGATATCAATAATGGCAACAGGTAGGCACTTGAAATATCCAAAAAATACTCAGTTGTATTTTTACTTTAATAAATGCAACTTCCCATTACCTACACTCACATTATCATATATTACTCTCTTGAGATCAAATAAATAATAATAATAATTCTTCGTAGGGAAAGTGTGGGAATCAAACGCTATGGTATTTACATTTCAAAGTAAACCGTGTAATGCTTTTGTTACTTACTCAGCATTTTATTCTGTCGCTCGCTACACTTTCATTCTAAAGTAATAAATACCTACTTAACAGATTCACCAATATAAAATAATAAAACTTTTATTTTTACCCACCTAAGTATACCTACTTATTATATTTGGCTATTGGAACCCCTCAGACCAAATAAAAAAGGTAGACAGAGCCCCGCGCACTAAAAGTGAAGCATAGTAAAGGCAGCTGAATTTTTAACAACTTCGTGCATGATGCATCATTTCTTATTGGAGACTATTCTTTACGTAAGCTCCTACGCTACTTCTACCTTTTTTAACTATATTAATATTTTTGTGAATTACATAAAAACTGCACGTACCTTTCTCAGCTTCTTTATCAGCGATCTCGTTATCACTAGCCGATGCCGTTTTCGCGAATAATATGAACATCCACCAGAATCGCACCATTCTCATCACAATAAACATACATGAAAACAATACAACTGGCTGAAAAAAAAACTAGTGGTCAGTGTCACCAGAAAAAAAACAACTGTCAAAAATTGGCGCGAAATAAGACAAAATGACTTCCTCTCGCCGCGAGGCCGAAACGTTGAATAAAGTATGGATGCTAACACAATAAGACGTGCAGTCTTTGGAAAATAATCCCCGCTTTAATCGTATACTGTGTTGGTTGTAGATTTCGCGACAAGTAGCTGAGTACCTGCAAGTTGTCGCAAAGCAAGCTAAATTACAGAGACGTTGGCATGGTGGTTATTAGACCGAAAATGTAGATGCATCTGTGATGAGTTTATTCGTATAAGTTCTAACTATTTATGTGGAGAATTCGAGGACGATGACAGCTTAAACTCAGACATACCTATATACATACGAGTTCGTAGGTACCTACGTTTTATTTGACAGTAGATAAAATAATCGAAACGGATAAACTAAACTTTATCTTGACGTCGGATACCGCGGCGAAGGTCGTGGGTTCGAATCCTACTTACAATGATTGGTACCTTTCGGCGAAGGAAAACACCGTGAGGAAACCATAGCATGGTGGTATGGTACTTTGTAGTACCCGACTGGCTGGCTACCACCCTCAAGTTGAAAATCTGTCGCCAAGCACCTATCGGTGTGTTTCGACAGCTGCACTTGAGCGCCAGTTCCCATCTAAGCTTTGTGTGCTTGCCATCTTCGGCCACATCATCACTTACCATGGTGAGATTGTGGTTAAACACAAGCTTCATCATAAGTATCTAGTAGTCGTACCACTTACTGGACAGCCTGTATATAAATAGGCAAAGACAAAACAGTTCAGTACCTACCTTTTTCTCCTCTGTCTGCCTGCCAACCGATATTCTTTTTTTTCATTGGGCTTTAGTGTTGGCAGTAAAAAAATGTTTTTTATAGGGACCTGTAAATTATGATTTGATGTTTACCTGCATGAAAATGGATCTTCGAAATGTAGGTAGATATGTACGCTCATAACTTTCGAATGACTGTACCAAATTGGATGATTCTTTGTTTTATGTATGCGTTATTGAATTAGGGTTGTGTAAAATAAAAAAATCCACGGGAACGTGGGTCCGCGGGGGACAGCTAGTTTACGAATACTTATTACAAGACTTGCCTTGGAATGTCAAAGCCAGGGTTTTATCATTCCAAAAAGCCTCCTCTTTTTTGTGAAAACACAAAGGAACCTACACGTTAATCTCAAATCAAATCTGTAACGATGTCACTACAAACAAAGCATTAATAATTATATATTTTATCTAAGACGACATCACGGTTGTCTCGCCATACCACAAGTAGACTGTAACGTAATTATGAAAAGAAATTAGGTTGAGGCTTTGAAATTGTTGACTCGAGTGCAGTTGAGTGACCTGACTAACTAGGACATTATCTAAAGGAAGGAATTAAGATGCATTCGTCGTTATCGCTGTTAGTGATAGTGTTGTTTAACTGATAAACCGGTTCTTAATAGTAGCTACCACCCCGAGGTTTCACCTGCGCTCATGTTTTATTCCAGGATATGGTTTATCTTTGTGTCAAGTTCCAACACACACAAAATTTGGCATTTATAGTAGGTACCTACCTAGGATTTGTTCCTATATGAAATGTATATCTACTATGTAATCTAGTAGTCGCAAGTAACATCGGCTCGAAGGAGCATACGATCCTACGAGTTAATATAATGAAGATGATTGTAAATATGTATTTTTTCATATCTTTGACGGGCCACTTGGCGTGGGTGGTAAGGCAAAACGGATCTCGATGAAATTTGGCACAGAGATAGATTATAGTCTGGAATAGCACATAGGCTTTTTATCCCGGTAAAATATATGGTTCTCGTGGTATAGATTTGTTTTAATTTTTCATAGAGCAAAGGATCGACATGATTTTTTGCATAGTGGTAGTTTAGGGGTCGGAAAATGACATTTTTAGGGTTTTCAGGTTAATTTTTATTAGGGAAAAATGCACAGTTCCTATGGGATAGCATACAGGAACCGTGTTTTTTAAAGTGTTTTGTAAAAATTCGTGAAATAGGATTTTTAGCGCATTATTCTCAAGAAGGCTTGATTAATTTACCTACACAGTAACGGAAAAGATAAGATCCCACGGGGACGCGGGTGAAACCGCGGGGGACAGCTTTATATATATAATACTTACACCTAGGTATATCAAACGGCACCAGAGAATTAAATTTCCATGAAATAAATTGCGTCAATTTAAGGTAGTTGAACCATAGATCTATCTAATACTTCGTAACGACAAAATGTTGACGCTTACGGCCATACACCTAAAATTCACTTCGCTCATTGTTTCGACAAATTGTCCTAAAAGACATTTTGTTTGTAATCATTGTAATCGCGGTCGTTGCCCATTGTTATGTAGGTATTACATTTTTCTTAAGAAATTTCCGTGAAATGGCGAAATTACATGTAAGTAGGTGTATCACAGTTAAATTGAATTCAAGCGAATTTTAGTTTGCGAAATAAAGATGTTTCAAAATGTCATTGTTCTTAATAATTAGGCAAATATTATGCAAGGAAATCTTTAAATAAAATCTTAGAATAGATGCTTAATATTCTACTGACAAACAGGTAAAAATAACCTTTCTCCAATTATAAGCTTTTTTGAGTAGGTACCTACGTTCTGCCCTGTAGCTGGGGCTTAGAATAGCAGCTACGGTGCTCCCCTGCCTGTCATAAAAGGCGACTAAACGGGGACCTTTGGGGTCGTAGGCAATCGTGGGTGGGGGCCCCGAGCGCCCGGAAGCGGCCCCGAGGAGGACGATGGGTCGTCGTGGTTACGATCCATCGTGTGATAGCACAGCGAGGGTGCTGGGGGGAGGTATCACACTTCCCCCGGGACGGGCTATCTCAGCGCCGCGCGTGGAGGGGGTTGAGTATGAGTTCTGTACGAGAACCCGACCTCCTCTACAGCGCAGATGGTGACCACCGTGGGGTTTTAGCCAGTAAGAGACTGGCATAACCCGGTCGATGCCCCCCTTGAGCTATCGCGTAACCTATGAGGATTTCCCCACGAAAAAAAATAAATAAAAAAGGTACCTATGTTAATTTAGATTATAAATTACATCTAAAAATTCAGAGAGGCTTTCCGTTTTTCTGGACCTTTCCATCATACCACCTAGTGTCTATCAGATTATTTATTATTCCATGTATAAGTCCATACTATACCTATCCAATGTTTGAAGGTATTTATACATTACACAGTTACTGTAAGCCGGACTGCCTCGATGACGTGATGTAACTATTGCATCTCCTATCTGCTTGTCAAAAGTTGAAAATAAAATAGATCAAATAATTCACGCAAAAGATCAACGTAGCTCAAATACAACAGGTTTAAATTATTTTTTCATAAGTTATAGTGAACACATGATGGTCATAGGAACAATGTCATTGTATATTAGATTGTGCAAGCGTGTCGACTCGTCCGTTGGATGTGGTGCAAGCAAGGGGCGCCATTGTAACTAAACAATGGGGAAAGCCGCGTCCAGTTCACGCGCAGTTTATACTCCATAGAATCAGCGGAAAATTTATCAAACGTTTGAGCCAAAAAAAATGTATTCGGAAAAATAATGGAATATATAATCTAGAATTACCTATAGATAAAAGTATTCTCGCGAAGTCAAGTGTATTTCCTCCACATATTCTTTTTTTTACATTCTTTTTTATACCACAAGTAACCAGGCAGGCTCATATGAAGTAAATACCGTCGCCTATAGATTGGTACCAGCGGGATGGCCAATGTGCTGTACAACTTATTACGATGCCTTAAAGGCTACTTACTGGCTCTCAAGCGCAACTGCTGGAACACACCAACAGGTGCTTGGCGACAGATTTTCAACTTGAGGGTGGTAGCAAGCCAGTCGAGAACTACAAAGTACCTACCCTCCCTGGTTTCCTCACGATGTTTTCCTTCATCGAAAGTTCAAGCTCATTGTAGGATTCGAAATCGAAACGGTATCCGACGTCACTACCACTGAGCCATCGTCATCTCTATTATATGTCACTTAGCTAATGTAAACAATATCTACCTGCAAGCAAGCAAGCTTAGAAATTAGTGGTAGGCCGCAGTCCAGTATGTTAATTAACCTACATAATAACCGTTAGTGATGTTAATTTTCAATAAATAATTCGAGCCTGTTTAAATTGATCCTTATCAGGTTGAAATAAGTCCTTTTTTACATTGAATACGCTTATGTTTATTAATATTTTAAGCACACAAAGTCTAGAAGGGAACTGCCTCTCAAGTGCAGCTGTACACATCCGGTAGTTTTAGGTTCTTAGCGACACATATTCATCGCTGATTCTGTGGCCACACGCGTAATATTTAGTCCATTTTCTATGACTTAGAACAGACTATTGTCGTGTTGAGTTAAAAATCACTATCCGTGTATGTAAACACACCAATTATGTTATAAATGTAGGTACTTATTATTTTACTAGAGAAGGAAAATACCGGTTTTTCAACATAGATAGATACCTATCTATCTACAATAGGGTACTTATTTGACTACAATGAAACTATAGATAAAACTGTTGTTAGCTTAACTTTTCTAAACCAATTAAGCCATCGAAAGACTTGAAAATATGTAAATAGGTTTGATGTTTATATGAAACCTTTTTTTTTTACTCGCGTTTTCCATCCACGTGATTGAAAATGCTCGGTACCTACCTACTGGCCAATTCTGGAGTGTGACGTCACCTATTTGTAAACAGTAAAATGGAAACAGTAAAGTTATGAAAGATTTAGCGTAATATAATATTTTGACAACTAAAAGTTTGTTTATGAGCAGGTGACGTCATGATATCACGTGACCTAGGCATTATGACGTCTTAGCGTTTTGGTGATCTTTTTATTAATATATCTAAACAATGGTAATAGAGAAATTCTGAAAGAATTAGGTACCTAAGCAAATTGCAAGTGTATTATGCTATACCTAATGAACAATTTTAGATACTTTTCTAAAACCTGTCAAATACTCTGATACGCTCGTTTTATTTAGGTTTACTAACTTGTACCCACTTTGTAGTGGGTACACCTACCACCCGTCTGGCCACCTTCAGATTGAAGATCTGATGCTAAGCGCTACCGTTGTATTCCAACAGTTGCTCTTGAGAGCCAGTTCTTTCTAGGCTTTGTGTGCTTGCTACTTTCAGCCACATCAAGGGAATTGACACCTTTTTTTTTTGTTTGATTCCCCGGCCCTCAGAAAGTCAGAAACCTTATATTATCATTTCTTTATTTATTTTCAACATTAGGTAGACCTTTCAAATCATAGGCGTCATGTTTCCCATGATCCATTATCACCAAATATTTTTAACTAAAACACGGTTGAAGATCAGTTTTCTACAGCAAATTACCTACCTCCAAGTAAAACACTTTTTTTGGGGGGATTTAAAGGTGGAGGTCTGAGGGACCATAGACACCCTTACGCGGACTTTTCGGCGAGCGCTTAGGGCTCTGTAAAACACTTGTTTAAATAATAGAGGTAGGCTGTACATGTACAATAAGTCGAATCAATCAACCGTCTTAAAAGTGTAAGACATTAGAATAAGACTATTCAAATTATAGATCACCGTTGATGTCTTTCACATGGTGTTTTTATTTTTTAATACTGAAGACATCAACGCTATTGATTGGATTGTGTTTAATTCTTTTTGTACATGAATTATACTTTAGTTGTTCTACAAAAAGCGAATTAACTCTATGTATGTCAAATGCATATCATGCAACTATAGGTACCTATAAGTAGGTTATGGATAATTAGATTAGGTACTACGTTGGTACTTATCCTTCTTACATTATACCTAACTAAGTACGAAGATATAAGTACCCAGGAAAATCCGTTTTTAAATTCTTGGGTGTCGGGTTATTTCATTCAATTAATAAATTGCACTTTATAAGATAAACATTGGTTTATAGAAATTCTAGGTGTTTATCCAAAAGCATACAAGATGTCAAGGTTTGAAATCATCCATACTTTGCCTTATTCAATATCAATACGACTGCGCAGTCATCTTCCACATTTATAAATAATCTCACACGCGATTGGATGATATGAATTGAACAGAAATAGGTACCTCCCGGGCTTCGGGAGGCGAAGGAGGCAGTCCTCTCAGTCAATGCAAGTAAGGCTCGTTCGTGAGTCGTGCGTATCAGTGTTAAGCAGTGTGCGGTGACCTTTATATTAAAAGTTATAATATTGCCAATAGATGGCGCGCGCTCGATTCTCTTTACTATAAAAAATTGCAACTATTCAATAATTTTAAGTGTTAAATATATGTTAACGAATGCCAAGAATCAAAGAAAGATACAAGTATAGATTTAAGTAGAGGAAAATTAATGATTGAAGAAAAATAACAAGTGCTGATAAAAAGTTATGTTCAGGTCGTCACTAGATGTCACTGATAGTCTTGAAAAAATGACAGTAATGATATTCTATCTCTTTCACACATTGCTGAACGATTTGTGAACTCGCACAACAATTTTTATTTTCTCATGATTTTCCACAATAAAGAGTGACCAAAAAGTATTATATTCTCAAAGAAGTACAGTGTGAGTTCAACAAAATGTTATATTATGTGTTATTTCGTATAAGCGTGTCACAATGGATCAGTTTATAGTCGCAATTAATGTTAGGGCAAGGTAATAGAAGATGTTCTTTTAAGACAAAAGGCTACGTCCTTCACACATTAGTAGAACATTGTGCAAACAAACCTCTTATCTACACGCTGTGCTAGAGGTGATTATAGAAATGCTAATAATGTTTACACACTGCATGTAAGTACGTACTCTACAATATTCACTGCAGTACGAAGCAGCGACTCGAAACTAACATTCTTATTTGGTGGTGGGTTGTATCGCTTGCAGCTGTAATATACGATAAGAAGCTTACTAATGGGATAGTTACGAACATGGCTAATGTTAAAAGTAGAGTAAAGGCACCCAAAAGTGCATCTACAAGGAGGGCACGTAATACAAAAAAATCATTGACAGGGGCCAAAGAAATATCAACAGCAACGCCAAAAGTTATTAAAATTGACCGTAATGTAGTCATGAAAAGACCGAGCGACTTTAAGACACTGACTTCAGATGAGAAAGTTCAATTTTTGCTACAGAATGGTCATTTATTAAAGGATAAGTTTGTCAAGAAACCTGTGAAAAATGGGAGGCCAAAAAAAGATTCTTTAAAAAGTCAAGGCAGGTTGATAGGAAGAATTAAAAATAATTGTAAAAATAAGTTTGAACTTATTGACCACATTCTCAAGAGTGAACTGATGATTGAAGATTTTTCTAAAGATGACCTGAAATGTAATAAACCAAAAATAAACAATAACAATGATAATGGATTAAGCAATCGGAATAAAACAAAAGCCTCATTAACTGATGATTTGAATAAAAAACCTGCAAAGGAAATTGTTAAAAATAAACGGAGAACAAGAAAAAGGAATATAAATAAAACTGATGAAAAAAAAACCACAAAGACTAAACAAGTCACTCTGAGTAATGGATTAGTCCTCACATTATCATTGTTTCAGTGTGATTACTGTAGTAAAACATTCAGCAATAAGTCATGTCTACGTAAACACATTTACATACATCTAGGATTAAAATCGCATGGATGTCCACACTGTAAAAAGAAGTTTATTCACAAAATAAACTTACAAAACCATGTGAAACGAATACATTCTAATGATGATGGTACAATTAAACACTATGTATGTGAAATCTGTGACAAAGTATTCATGCTTCAGGAAAACTTGAATTTACACTTAGCCAGTCATGTCAAGAATGAAAATTCATTCAAATGTATTTATTGTGAAAAGAAGTTTTCACACCATCTTCTGTTGTCGCAGCACGAGAAACAGCACTTGGTGACTGGTCGGTATCAATGCACTATATGTAATATGAGCTACGACTGCCGTACCCGCTTGTCTCTGCATATAAAGAGCCATTTAAAAATCAAGGATTACATTTGTCAATATTGCGGGAAAGAGTTTCTGAGGCAGAATTCTTTACGAAGACATGTTGAAATAAGTCATGGTGGACATAGGATTCAGTGTCCAATTTGCAATAAGAAGTTAAAAGGGCATTTGACTGAACATTTACGGACACATGAAAAGAGGCGTCCACATGTCTGTTCGGTTTGTGGACAGCGTTTTACACAGTCCACCCAGTTGAATGTCCACCATCGCTCTCATACGGGTGATCGTCCATACCCTTGTAGGATCTGTAGTCGTCCTTTTACGCATTCTAATGCCCTAATGTTACACATACGTCGACACACTGGCGAAAAGCCATTCATTTGCGCCATGTGCCCAATATCATTTTCTCAATTACCACACATGAAGGCTCACATGCGTAAAATCCATGGTAAAGAAAACCCATACAGATGTACAAAATGTGATCAGTTTTTCAAGTTAAAGGCTCATCTCGATAGCCACATTAAGTCGTGCACCGTAGGGGACATAGAGCTGACGTTTGAAGAGAAAATCCAAGCATCCGTTCAGTATGAGGAAATTGAAGTGGAATCTGTGATGACACTGTCACGGATGAGGTTCCTGCTTGCTCTGCTCCTCACCATGATTGCATCCAAAGAGAAACTAAAATTTTTAGGTGCGTATACCTACCATTAAAACCTATTTACACTTACACTCATAAAGGCACAATTTTTTTTAAGTGTGGCATAGGTACGATGCTTGATGTGTGGCGAATAACAGGAGACCGTTATGGAGGCGCCCGCGCACTTCATAGTTCATTTTATAATTAATTCTGAAGGCAATGTCATAGTTAGGTACCTAATGATTTTTCCTCATACATTAGACATCAACGGGTGTTCCATACGATACCTAATCATGTGAGGTCATTGTATCACTTATAACAAGGTTGATATAACAATGCGTCGTCATTGAAAATGCAAGCGCAATCAGAAATCATTGAACAAACAGAGCACTATTATGATTTTCCACTGGGTTGCGAGATATGTGTGAGTGAGTGTGCTTTTGTGACGTGAAACGTGCAGCAAATATGTTTTTTCAGCACGAGTTCCATTGCAATGCTTATGTCATCATGGTTTTGATTCTAGCGAATACACTCGTCATTGTATATGGCGACGGGCGAGTTGTCGGCGAGTGTTCATAGTAATACTATTTATGAGTGAGTTCATTTTCCATTGTGTTGATAATTGGTGTTGGTCGGTGATGGTACGGGATGGATTTATTATGTCTGGAAATGGAATATGGTCTTTATTTTAAGATGGATATGGTACAATTTAAGCTATCCCCTTTCAGCTAAGAATACAAGGTGGCGGCTGTACTGTTGAAAACAAAATGGCATATTTTAAAAGCTTATGTAAGCTGTGTAAATATACCTACTGAAATGCTAAATGATTTTAATACTGTATTAGTTTCCAGTTGTAAATGATAAACTGACTTAAGACTGACGTCACGTTAGCTTGAATCTTAATGATTCTGTATCAAGATGCGGGTTAACGCAAAATTTGTATCTCAAGTTCTAAAGTCGGATTCTTAATTAGCTGGTGTGATTTGACAGTTGACGTAGGTAATAAATATTACTTAGAAATTATTTTAAAAAAATGAATGAGAATACGTGTAGGTCGGTGACATTAGATTGACTTTTATTGATAAAAAGAGATAGGTAGTGGTCAAACCTTAATCAGAATGCGCTCGTAACTGTCAGTTTACTCTAGCTAATTAAAATTCCGACTTAAGCAACTAGCTAAGTCATCGTCCCCTTGTTTGGCCATACTAAAATTCCTCAGTAAAAGTGTCACCATTTTCGAGATATTTAATATCTAAAATCAATACATAAAAATCTGAAATATCGAAATATCTCGAAAATGGTGATATTTTATTGAGATCATTTTTTATATTTGATACCCGCCCAACTATCTCCCCTATTAAGTTTGTCGTACTTACCGGACATAATACATATATAAGAAATAAGTACCTACGAATTTATTTACAACTGGAAATGTATAAAACGCAGTTCTGTACATATGACTACAAATATACAAATACATAGCTATTTACCTTTACAATTTATCTGTATATACAACCAGGGCACCTATTCGTGTATCATTTGTACACTATGTTTCTGAACGAGAGGCAAAATGAGCTATAATTTTTATTTCCATTAATCAAGTACACGGAAAAAAACATTAATTTAATTTTTTAATTATCAGGCTTCAACAAACGTCTTATAGACGAGCTACTGTTGGAATCCATAGAAGCTATGGGTCAGAAACCGTGCACCGACGCTTCTTTGACTCCATTGAAACGGCTCAAGGCGAATATAAAGATATTACTGGATAGTACAGTGCCCAAACAGCAGATGCAGAAGTTTGAAAAGGAGAATAAAACAACGGAGGAAATATTAGAAATGTTGACTGATGAGAAGAAGAATGAGTAAAGGTTATTTTTGTTTTTTTGGCAAAATTGTTTATGGTACGAATGTTTCTGGCGCGTATTCGGCTGGTCCCCTACCAGTAACTAATTTATTGAATTAGCTAGAATTGAGCAGCCCTTGATTGCGTAAAGTTGTTTTGGAGCTATACATAGTTCTTTTGCGTATCAATAAATTCAATCTTATATCTAAGATGTTTATAATATAATAGGGATGTTGACTGACATATCCAATCAGTTTCTTTTTGTTAAATACCAAAACTATAGTTTATTTATATAGGTATTAAATACTAACAAACAAACGTAAGAAGAGACTCATGAGTACTAGAGCAGCTTCACCAACTCATCCATAAAGACCCTCAGTTTAAGTGCCAAAAATACGGACGCTACTGTCGCTCCCGTATTGGACTGTACAGTCATTATAGAGCCTTCCACACGGACGCTGTTTCCATCTATTTAAGATGTAAAGGCCTTTTTATATTAAATACTGATTTGTGATTTCATGCACGATTAAAAGATAAAAATTTTGTGGTATTTTTGTGAGATTGGAAGAAAGATGATTTTCTTTAATATTTTCGTAGTAGAGTAGGTACCTATATTTAGGTGTTTTATACACTGGTTAGTAATTGATATTTTACTCGTATGTAGGCAACATTCCTATTTATTTGTTAACAGGACTTTTGGAAATACAACCGCGAACGCGATAGGTAACTACTAACTGAAATCACTGAAGTCATTGCCTTCTAAAAAATTGTCAGTAAGTACTATTCTATCGTATTTTTTAAAGTAATTAAACCAGAGATGATGAGAGCCCTAAACAGCCGAGAACTGTTATGACTGCCCAAAAATATCTTTGTCTTGTTATAAATTAGATTTTTTGTAAACATTTTGTAACAATTTTAACGTTATTTTTACGATTGTTTATTTTCATCCATTCACTCTATTTATTCATCACCAAAACGTATTTTATCATGTTTACATATATTAAAACTGTAAATTATAGTTCTATCTACAGTTTTAATATGTGACAGTATTTTTAGTTTTCATTAAAATTTGTTTTATTCTATAACATCACTTATCTTATAAGTATTAATGTGGATAATTATAGTAAAAGTGTATCTGGCGCTTAAGCCCTTTCACGTACATATTGTATTTCAATATTTTATTCAATTAGTATCTAATAATTATCAATAGTCATAAAATTATATTAATGAATAAAATAATTATAGAAGTACATATCCATTTCAGAATCTAGAAAGTAACGCTACATATTGGTTAATCAATGATAAACAAACTTTATAGGCTTAGATATACGTATCATAATAACTTGCACACGAAAATAATAGTATTCAAAAAGTGAACGAAGAAAAGTCGCCATTTTTAATTCCATATGTGGTACCTTTTAAGAATACAAAGTGAAAATTGCTATGTCACATATTTCATGTGAATCGTTCAATATTGGGAACAATAAAAATTACGCCCGTATTATAGATCAAAACATAATATTGAAAGAACCACCAGGGCGGCGCCACCGATCGGGATGCGGGAGTGTTGTATGTATCTATACCTACATTATATAATATAATAAAGCTGAAGAGTTTGTTTGTTTGAACGCACTAATCTCAGGAACTACTGGTTCCAATTGAAAAATTTTTTTAGTGTTGGATAGTCATTTATCATCGAGGAAGGCTATATAAAATCACTCTATGTTGAGAAAATCCCACAGGAACGCGGGTGAAACCGCGGGGGACAGCTAGTTGAAATATAAGACTAAAAATAAATAAGGAGTAACTGTCTGATATTAAGCATATTATATTGTTATCTTTGTTGGTAATCTGTTCGTATAAAAAGGTTTACGATGACGCGATCTATCGGTACAGTAGTGAATGAAAGCAGATTACCTCTTTACCAACTAGCGACATCTGGCGAGCGCGAAATTAGCCCTTACCTAATGAAGAGGAAATTATTTTGTTTTGGATCATCTGTAATACGGGCGTATGTCTAAGACGAAAAATAAATCATTTATACACATTTATATCTAATAACTAAAGATACACAATCAGCGACAAAAAATGACCTTACCGAATGAGTGCCCACTCGAACATTTGGGTAATCTTTTAAACTAGTAGCATTCGAATGCTCCAACGGTAAACATGCCTCAGTGGTCGTTTAAGATTTATTTTGGCTAGTAGGTATGAGTCGAAAAAATTTATTGCCTTTTGTACATAGTTTTGTGAATAGGTACAACTTAAAAAAATAACTAGTTTTAACCAACATAATTTGAGACAGTTTTGAGAAAACTTGGGATTGTTTATCTTTAGTTATTAGATATCAATGTTTATACACAATTTCTGCCACAGGAATCACTTTATGTATGGATAACTTCTAAAATAGTTAGACGTGGTAGTATCTAGGCGAACGCATGAAAATGTACTAGATGTTTAAAATATTGACTACTTTTTTGAGGCCATTAGGGTAGGTATATTCATAGCTAAAGTATCCATAACAAGATTAGAGTATAGTAAGATGTACTTTCCTAAAATTATACTGGAAAAAACAATTGATGTGACCGAGCGCGAATGTTGACACCTCTAAAAAAGTTTTAGTGTGTGACGTTTTCTGACTGTCGCATCATTGCTTTTGAAACCAAATTGTAGACAGTGTTTATTTATAAATAAATGAAAATGTATACTTGCCATGTGAAAACAAAGTGATTAGCCCAAAGATCATAATCATTATTGCATTTTGTTTGTTATTTATTTATTTAGGTTGATATTTAATCGCATTCCGAAATATTCAGAATGATTGTGTGCCATTTGATTGTTGGATGGTTAATTATTTTTAATTGATATTTTATTATTACGCAATTTTATATTTTTAATTATTATATTGATCACTAATATTGTAATACGAATTCTAGATTTTAAGTACTATTATGATCATATTTGATTGCGCATCGTGAATGAATGATAGCAGTATAATTAATACATACATCTTGGGAGTTTAACATCTATTTGAATTTTGAAGCCATTTTTTAATTTATCATACCAGTGCTGTTGTGCCCTAGAAATGTTTAAATGATGTCGATGATTTATTATTTGAGATGTGCGTTAATTTCTTTTTTTATTAGTAGCTGAATTACCAGCGATGTTTAAAATAAAACATTTAAATAATTTTTCACTGTTTTCTTCACATTTATTTAATTCTATTTATACTTAATTGTTTTCTGTATTACAAATTATGGAAATAACAGTTAACTTGTCGAAAGTATGTATTCAGGATATTTCTAACAGTAAAATATCGAGGCTTTAAAATTCAAAAAGGTTAGATACATTTGGTAATTTAAACAGAATTCGATTTTATAAATTAGAATGTAACATGAGTTATAGCCAAAGAAAAACTAAAACCAACTCACATTAGTTGTAAACTAATATTGTATGTGTTGTAGATATTATATTTATAAAACTTAAGGTCAGTATCCGATATATTGCCGCTACGTATGTATGTATAAATAAGTAATACAATTTGCACAAGAGTGTACATATTTTGAATCGTAAGATGTGATTTCGCTTTATCGAATACTGGCCGAAAGTACCAAAGAACATAGCAAATTCAATAACATTAAATTACATTTAAAAATATTTATTTCTTTTACTATAAACCAATAATTTAAGGCGATGATAGCTCAGTGGTATTGACGTCGACGGCGAAGGTCGTGGGTTTGAAGTCGTGAGCTTTACTATTCAGTGAAGGAAAACATAGTGAGGAAACCATAGCACGATGGTTGGCACTTTGTAGTACCCGCCTGGCTGACCAACACCAGTAGGTAAATCTTGGGTAAATCTACCATGCGTTTGCTCTAGTATTTGTGCAGCGCCTCTAACGGACAGTTTTTCATACAAAGTTTATTACGATATTCGCGTAGGTATCGATAACGATCGATACCCTAATAAATCCATGGTACAGTTGAAAATCTGTCCCCTAATACCTATATTACGGTTATACCAATATTCCGACAGCTCGAATGCTAATATAGTTCCCTTTCATTCATACCTACGTAAAAAAAAATGACTGCAATCGTTTAAAACTTTCATATTTATAATATTAGTAAGATTCGTCCATACAAGTCAGATCCAGACGAAATAATTTTGTAAACATTTATATGTTTTTTTTAACCAATTTTGAACTACTATAAACGGTACGGTGTTTTAAACTAGAATTTTTTGAGATTTTTAGTTTCATTGATTTGGCAACACGAGGACGCAAATTCAACAAACACAAACATTCATCTTTGACATTTATTACGTCAAAACAAAAAATACGTGATGTGGTTTTATAGACATTGAGATTTTGGAGGCGTATTTTATACAGAATATAAAGTTAAAAGTATAATTTAAAATGGGGACGACAGGTTTATCTATTACACTAGCCAACAGTATTATTGGCGTAGGCATTTTGGCTATGCCATTCTGTTTTCAACAAGTAAGTACCTAATAACCAAAGAAATATCCTAAAACTTGAGACGTACTTAGACAAACTGTATAATAATTCGGTAAAATCATAATTTTATTACTATCATAGCTTGTCATTATTCATGGGCAATAAAGGAATGAGTTGCAAGTTATTATAATGTGTAAGTAATTAATAGTTTTATTTCCTTGTTTTCAGTGTGGTGTACTACTAGCTTCCATTATATTAATATCAATGGGTTTAATATCGAGGCTGTGTTGTTATTTTTTGCTAAAATCAGCACTCTTAGCTAGGAGAAGAAATTTTGAATTTTTAGGTAAAATATAATCCTACTACTTTATATTATAAATGTGAAAGTTTGTATTTTTGTGTGTTTGGATGTTTGTTGCTTAATCACGCAAAAACGGATGAACGGATTTTGATAAAACTTGGCACACAGGTACATCATATCCTGGAATAAACAAAAACATATGATACTTTTTATTCGTGGAAAAGATAAGATCCATCAGGATCATGGGTGAAACTGAGGGGCCGAAATTAGTAATAGCACATCCTAGATCTGTGGGTGGGTATTATATAGATATTTTATGTCGCATATAAACTGCAAAATTATGCAGGCCACAGGCAGGTACCCAAATTTTAATAAATGTTGAGTATATTACTTAGTAAGTAGTTATTAACTTTCTGTTTTATTAAATAATGAATAATTTTTCCAGCATTCCATGTTTTTGGTCCAGCGGGGAAAATGGCAGTAGAAATTGGCATCATTGGGTTTCTTATGGGCACATGTATAGCTTACTTTGTAGTTGTTGGTGATCTGGGACCCCAGATTGTAGCCAAAATGTTTAATATTAACCAGAGTGATATTTTAAGGTAACTAAATGGCCCTATTTGTCCATCCACCTGCAACTTAAGTGAAATGAAATGAAATTGTTTATTCATCCAAATAAGCCTTCACAGGCCCTTATGAATAGTCAGACTGTAAATGCTCAGTTTGGATGTTTGCTTTTGCTGAGAAGAGCCGGCAATAAACTCCTAGTGATGTGATCCTAATTATAACTTGCCCTTGGTATATTTTAATCAATAAAATTGAATGTTTTATACCAATGGTATTATAATTTAAATGGTGTAGATTGGTTACCTACAAAACATTTGATTTTGAAAAAGTAGTAGAAAACAAATCACTAGCTCAAAACTATCCTAGTAACATTTCCTTAAATGGGAATTGATTCAACTTTTTTAATTACATGATAAAATTATCAATTATTTTATTGACAGTATTCATTATTAATTCTAATTTCAGAACATCAATAATGGTGATAGTGTCTCTAGTATGTGTGCTACCGCTTGGTCTTTTGAGGAATGTAGACAGCTTGAGCAATGTCAGCGCTGCTACTATAGCATTCTACTTTTGTTTAGTTATGAAGGTTGGTTTAACTACTATTTCTGTCTTAAAAGATACTGTAGCTAACATACATCAAAAGCTGTGTGCTCTCCTTGTCTAAGGGAGTGTTCATGTAGGTATACAACTATCCCTTTACATTCTATTATATTATGTGATTCTTTGAGAAGATTTCTTATGCAAAATAATAACTTAGGCTTTCCTTGGCCACATCATCACTTACCATAGTGAGATTCCGGTCAAACACAAGCTTATCTATACTAAATATTGTTTGTTTGCATTGAATAGGCTCTGAAACTACTGGACCGATTAGAAAAAATCTTTCTCCATTAGAAAGGTACATTATCCCTGATGAACATATATATATTTTGTCCCGGGAAAAGATAGAATCCCACGAGAACGCGGGTGAATCCGCGGGGGACAGATAATACCTGATAATTAATACATATTGCACACATCGTATTTACTGAGAGCATACATTCTTTTTCACCCCGTCTGTTCAACTACTGTATAATGGCAAATTCTTTTAAATTAGGTAATAGTTGAAGCAGCGTCCCAATTGTTGACAGATGATTGGCAATCTCGTGTGGAAATGTGGAAGCCTGCAGGAGTGTTACAGTGCGTGCCTATCTTCTCTATGGCTCTCTTCTGTCAGACGTAAGTATGAGACACTGCACCCATATAATGTCCCCCTTCCAAAATCTCATCAGACTTTCAGTGGCCTTCCAATCAGTTAGTTCCAATACCAATATAAATGTCTCACCAAAAACACACTCATGAAAACTGAGATAAGATCTTTTTTATACACTTAGTAGCAGAATAAATGAATATGAGATGAGATGCTAGTCACAGTGCTAGTCCCCTACTAATCAAATTTTCAGACCACATACAAAATGTTTAAATTAGTTGTTAACAAACTAAAGATAAACCTGTATTTATAGAGATAGGCTGGTTCAATATAGCTGTTTCTAAAAGACCGATAAGATTTTAGAGAAAGAAAAACCGGAAATGTTCCCAGCAAATTGAAAAATTCGGGAATAATTTTAACTGCTTTTTTCTATGCCTATTGAAGATTATGATGTGTTTCGGGTAAGTTTGTATAAAAAATAATAGTAGATATAATATACTATCCATATGAATTGCAGACAACTGTTCGAAATATTCGAATCTCTGCCATCCTTATCTCTGGAGAAGATGACTGAAGTTACAAAGAACGCTATAAATATTTGCACTGGAGTTTACTTTACGCTGGGCGTGTTTGGATACATTGCGTTTAGTTCACAGGACATATCAGGTGAGAAACTCAATTAGAAGCTTAAATCATATCTCAGTGGCGCGGCCAAGGTCGTGGGTTCTAATCCTACAATGAGCTTGAGCTTTCGGTGAAAGAAACCACAGCACGGTGGTAGGGTACTTTTTAGTACTCGACTGGGTGGTAACCACCCTCAAGTTGAAAGTCTATCTTCTATATCAGGCAGGATATCTGTATGTATTAAAAATCTTTGTTTCAGGCAACATTCTAATGAGTTTGAGTCCCACGATGGGCAGTGACGTCATCAAGCTGGGCTTTGTCATGTCCCTCGCGTTCAGTTTCCCTCTCATAATATTCCCTTGCCGTGCTAGTCTCTACTCTTTTCTATATAAAAAGGTAAAAACAATATTTATCACCATTAAAATTTATCTACATGGTGTTTTTCGGTTGCACCCGCGTTTCCGAAAGGTTTTATCATTTCTCAGGATAAAAAGTCCTATGTTTTATTCCAGGATGTGTGCCAAGTTTCAGCAAAATCCATTCAGCAGTTTTTGCGTGATAGAGTAATAAACATCATATCCAAACATACTTTCACATTTGTAGGATAATTAATTTTGTCTCTTCATTTTCATCATAAATTCTTCTTATAATTATTTTGAGATGTAGAGTATTAGGACAACAACATAACACACAGTAGTTCAAACAAAGAAAAATCAGACGCCTTGAAAATCAACATAACATACAACTATTATACAGGATGTCCGGTAAGTAGTACGACAAACTTAAGGGGGAGATAGGTGGGCGGGTCGTATAACAAATATACAAAAATTACGTCAGTAAAAGTATCACCATTTTCGAGATATTTAAAATCAGAATCAAAAGTCAATATTATAAAAAATTGAAATATGGAAAATGACACATACATAGAGTTTTTTTTTATGTCACACACAAGTGACGAGGTAGGTGGGTCACCTGATGGTAAGTGACTACCGTCGCCTATATACATTAGCAATACCATTGGGGAATGCCAATGTGTTGTACACCTTATTACAATACCTTAAAGGCAAACTGGCTCTCAAGTGCAATTGCCGGAATACACCAACAGGTGCTTGGCGACAGATTTTCAACATGATGGTCAAGCCAGCCAGTCGGGTACTACAAAGTACCCTACCACCGTGCAAATATTAGGTAAGGTAATTTTTGTATAATTTGGTAGGTCTTCACCTACACTTA
The DNA here is from genome assembly GCA_951361185.1 of Ochropacha duplaris. Classification (NCBI taxonomy): domain Eukaryota; kingdom Metazoa; phylum Arthropoda; class Insecta; order Lepidoptera; family Drepanidae; genus Ochropacha; species Ochropacha duplaris. The sequence continues at coordinate 9,443,661 of OX592702.1, read as the reverse complement.
TCTCCCCCTTAAGTTTGTCGTACTACTTACCGGACACCCTGTATATCGACATTCCATGCTAGCCACTATTTAAATGTGGTAAAGAACTAATACCCCTACCACATTTCCAGGTCCATTCCTCCCACCACGACCACATAATCAACCACTCTATCCCGGAGACCACATTCCGTTGCATCACAGTAGCCATCATCGCAGTAGCTCTATTCATCAGCCTGTTGATACCCAATATTGAGTTGGTTTTGGGTCTCGTTGGTTCTACTATAGGCGTGCTGATCTGTGTTGTATTCCCAGCTGCATGCTTTGTTAATGTGACGTTTAAGAATACTAATGAGAGGGTTTTGGCTAAGGTTAGTGTCTTAGGTTCAATTTTCACTTTTTTTAACTTTGTATAAGCTTTTGTTTGACCACAATCTGGCCATGGTAAGTGATGATGTCGCCGAAGGTGGTAAACACAAAGCCTAGATGGGAACTGGCTCTCAAGTGCAGCTGTCGGAACAGCGATAGAAATAATTTTACTTTATGCCATTAAAAGTTTGCTGTGTGAAGGTTTGCAATGATGATATGTATTTCAGTAGAGACAGTGAAGTCGTTATCCCACTTCTCTCCAGCATTATTGAATTTTTATCAAAAACTTAAGTAAAAATTAACCATTGGTAGATAACTTGAAAGTAGTAAACTTAGAATGGGGAGATCTGGATGGTTTCCACCGACTAACAATTCATTTTCATGTCAGGGAGTTGTAGTCTTCGGCCTCATCATGATGGTACTTGGCACATATGCTAACTTACAAGCGGCTGAGAACAAAATAGACAGATTTGATGACAAGTATATCACGCAGGAGCGCATTGACAAAATGGTTGAAGACTTCTTTGAGAAGGAGAAATCTGATGGTAATTCTGCTTAATTACACCTTCCATTATTAGAACGTATAGCTACAGTTTAAAAGTTATTTATTTATTTCCAGAAGTTATCATAAAACCAATATCTAATCCTATATCACACAATAATGTGGTCAGCAATGATATGAAAGATTCCGAAGTGCAGCCACCAAACCCAGTGCCGCCCGAGTCACAATCAAATGAAAATGTGCCACAAAATAGTATTAAACTACATACAGAGGACAAAGCACTAAAAGAGGTTTTAACTAATGTTAATGATCCACCAGTGAAAGTATCAGAAACTCACCCCAAAGATTTGAAATCTAAATTAAATGGAGCTAAATTTGCCAATGGTGTTAATAACGTAGAAAAGTCTAAAGAAGAAATCAAACCGTCGTCGGAAGATGATAAATTACATATAATTAAACAACAAAAACTTATAGAGACGATAAAACAACATGGGGAAGAACAAAAGGAATTAATAAAGGAACAGAAAGAAATTTTTGATGAGATTCTTAAGACTCAAAACGAGTTACAAAAAGATAAAAAGGATGATAGTGAACAAGCTAAGAAAATAGCTGTGGAAAGTATCAAACAGATTGCAAATATGGCTATCCAGAGCATAGGTGGTGTTACAGAGAAATCTGTCGGGGCAGGGGAAGTTAAAGAAGTACAAAATAAATTAACAAACCAAGCAGTTCAAGAAATAGCTAAAAAGGCTGTCGAAACAATAGAGGCTATAAAGGAAATTAAAGAAAAACCCGATAAAGAAGAAGTAAAGGTCGATACTAAGTCAGCTATTCCAAATATACAATCGATTAATAAAAATCCAGCTCTCATCCAAAATAATAATGAACCAAATATTGCAAGTAATATTAATGAACAAAATGTCAATGAACCTATTGCCGTCAACGCTCAAGTTCAGAAAAGTGAAGTTGTTGGTCTTCCAAAAATAGATGCTAAGATTATTCCGGTTTTAAATAATGCCAATAATATTAAAGAAACAGTATTATCAGAAAATAATGATGTACCAAATCAAGCTCCAAAACAACCTGAAAAAAGGTATGTGGATGACAAAACAAAGATGCATTCACATTCACCTGATGAACCACAATCTTATAAAATAGGAGAGGATTTGCAAAAGAAAGTTGAAATAGTTAATAATGTTGTTCAAAATGTGCCTCTACCTTTAGCCATGAACGAAGCAAATGGTGTTCTTAATAATAAAGTTCTAATTAATGTTGCTCATGATTCTGCGAAAATTGAAGTACAGAATGAAGGTGAAAAAACAGTTCTTAGGCAGAAAAGAGAAGTAGTTGATTGCACAGAAAAAATGTTACTAAAACCAGAAGACAAACAAATATGTGAGAAACTAATTGGAACCAACATCAAAGATTCTCAAGATGTTTTGCAAAACATTGATCTAAATGAAGTGGGATTGAGAAATAATGTACCGTTTGATGTAATAGGTCATATTGGTAGGTCTTTAAAAAAATTTGATGAAACAGAAAAACGGAGGTAAAATTTGTTTGTGTTCCGTTTTGTGTTTGTCTTGCATTTATTCGTTGTTGTTAAATATTTATTGAGAGTTTTGTAGATATTAGTTCTGTTAGATTTAGGGGCTGCCCATTATATTGTGTTTTTAAATTATAAGTCATATTCTTTAACGAGGCTTTCACGAGGACTTATTTTTGAGCAGGCCTTGTGTTTTGAAGAAAAGTGAGAATATGCTATTAGCGAGCTTGCAAACTGATCTCGGAAAAAAATAATTTAAAACAATACTACGATTTTCTTTTTAAATATGGCTATAGCTTATTTCCAGATAATCACACTCTTTGTTACATATGCAATTTAGAAAATGTTTACTAATCATGAACGAAATTATTTGCGGGAAAACATGGATAATAAATTTTCATAAAACGACACAACTGGATAACGCACAAGTTAAGTGTGAATACGTCGACTGATTATGTATTAAAATAAAGTATATTTTAAATAATCAACAAGGTCTTTAATTTTTTACCTTTGGAGAAAATTAAAAACCCATTAATGCTATTATTTTTATTACAATAAATGCAAAAAACAACTGAAAATCCTAAATTTGACTATATATAACATAAAATTAATTTATAACTTAAGCTTTTTATATTATTTCTTCTTAGTATCCATACTTTCTTCTATGACCGGCATTTTCTTTGTTCTGCGAAAAAACAATTTTGCTACATAAAATTACAAGTAAAAAAATTATAAAACTGATATAAATTGATATGAAGTATTATTTACCTTTTGCCAGTTTCTGATTTAGTGATGCTAGAGTTAGATTGTGTGGAGGCGCGACGCGGGCGGCGCGAGGGAGTCACCACGCTCTCACTCTCAGAGACTGCAGGAGAGTCTACTGGACTGTCTACTTCACCTTTCTGTCAACCAACAACATGCCATTCAAATCTTGGCTTATCGTGCCTTCTCCAAGTCAAAGTCAAGACCATGTTTTCAGTTAAGGCCCTAGAAGGGCACTTATGAAGGTCGAATTACAGAATAACTCCTCTAACGTCTTCGGTGGTAAGGTACGTCACCGGTACGGAAGTCAGCCGAAACTTTTAAAATTTGATAATCCTTCTATTGGACTAAAAGTTATCTAAAGACGTAAAATAGTTGTTACCCTGAGGTCAGTAGAAGGTCGTCTGCCTTTAGGCGTGTGTAGCGCTTCGCAGGCGCGGTTGAAGGAGGCGCGTCGACTGCGTGTGGGAGTGTCGACGGGGGACGATTCACCTGTAACATTTATTACTCTTATTATCACTAAAAAAATTTAAAAAAAAAACCATGCTACCTTTCCAATTGGAATATACTCGTACATACATTACTAGCTGTGCACCGCGGTTTCACTCGTTCCCGATGGATCTTATTAATTAAAACTCAATCGATAAGTATACTATTTTTTATTCCAGGATATGATCAGCCTGCTTGTCACAAGTTTCATCAAAATCCGTTCAGTCGTTTTTGCGAGAAATAGTAACAAACATTGCCATTCCTAACTATCACATTTACAACAGTTGTGGACAATCAGACATTAATTCATGGAGGTGTTCTTTTCTATGATGAAACGTTTTCATTTCACTTCACTGGTGCACTTAGGTTAAAAATTGTTGCACAAAACACCACCGATGTTATTTGATTAAACTCATAATATAATTTTAATGAAAATAAAACGAAAACGCAACGTCACTTTGCAAGTTCCCGCCAAAAAGTCCATAGACCTAAATTTGTATAGAGCGTTACTTACCGACATCTACTGATATTCTTCGGGTAATTTTAGCAGCTTTTGGCACAGCCCTCGCTTCGGAAGCAGCCCGACCTAGGCGCGCTGAAAAAAAAAATGTTTCCTATACCCAAGGCATAGATAAGCCTAAGCTTAGTAATTTGTGCATTGGTGTAATAATGACGGACGTACGTAAATCTATGATTTTGATCTCGCTTAAGGGGTAAAAAAGTAGATAATGTTGTGTCTATTCTCGTTGGAAATTTAATAAAATTAAAACCGACGTTTCAGCAATGTGATAGTTCAACCTGTATTTCTGGAATTCTACAAAATATATTTTTTATTTTCGTACACTCCCAACAAGGATTTCACTTGATTAAACTTCGTCAGATCGTGTTACTTAAATATAATAATGTACATTACATATAAAATATTTATTTAACTACGTATGTATATAATCACTTTACCAGTGCGAAGGATAGCCATGCAATTTTAATTGCTTCATAAACATGAAAACGAAACAGCGTTAAAGGCGTACTTACATCGTCGTTGCTTGCTGGCGTCAGACGCGATGGATTCTGGCGAGAAATTCTGCAATTCTTCCGTATCAGGAGTGCCTAGCAAGCCAAGGTTACAGTGAAGCGTAGTTAATAACTTAAACAGTGATTACGATTATATGTGATCAAGTACATAGTGATTGCCATGCATACATCATGCAATTAAGCATGGTTTTGTATGGTGTTAGATTTAGATGGAGTAGTGTATAAGGAACATAAATAGTGTCTTTAAATATTTAGTAAAATCTATAAGGACAATAAGCATTTTACATTGTCAATAATCTAAGCAAAAAAAATAACTAAGAAGCCACCGGTATTTATTTATTAATTAGAAAAATTGTATTTCAAATTCTCTGTGACCAAAAATATGCCCATATTGATCTTATTTCTTTTACCAGAGCAACAAATACTCCGTGCATGTTTAATTAAATTGTTAATCAGTACAGTAAACAAAATCATGTGCACGTCGAACTTTAGTAAACTAGTAAAGCTCAGTACTTCTATAATGAGCTTTCTCTAGTAACGTCATCGATACTCTTTTTTTTATTTTTTTTTTATGTCACAAGTGACAACGAGGCTGGCGGGTCACCTGATGGTAAGTGACAACCGTCGCCTATTGACATTGGCAATACCAGGGGATTGCTAATGTGTTGTACACCCTATTACAATGCCTTAAAGGCGAACTGGCTCTCAAGTGCAAATGCCGGAACATACCAACAGGTGCTTGGCGACATACTTTCAACTTGAGGGTGGTAGCCAGCCAGTCGAGTACTACAAAGTACCCTACCACCGTGCTGTGGTTTCCTCACGATGTTTTCCTTCACCGTAAGCTCAAGCTCATTGTACCATTCGAACCCACGACCTTCGACGCGGTATTCGACGTCACTTACCACTGAGCTATCATCGCCTAGATAGTGCCATCCACGAAGACGCGCCCTACTCTTTCCTAATCCCTTTACAGTGCAAGAGTGCATGCTTTCGCTAGTATTGTAGTGCTGCATATACATATCCGACAGCACTAGAATAGCGAAAGAAAATTTCGCAAAATTGTCTGTAAATGACAACGTAACCCACTTCGCACACTGCGTCGTAGCGTAAGGGTATCGTTACGACGCAATGACAATAAACACCTACGATTCGCTGCAACACCGCTTTGTGTGCGGACTTGTTTGAAAATGTTCATCTTGTTCGTCGTACGCGCGGATTACGATACGCTTACGCTACGACGCCGTGTGCGAAGGGGGTAAATAACAAGATTTACAACATTGCGCTGGTGCGTGCTAAACATAAAACAATAAAGGACCATTTTACGTGAGTTCACTTACCTTCAAAATCGGTCTTGTTCAAGAGGCTGATTCTATCGATAGGTTGTACATCGAATGTGGAATGTGTTGATGATGCGTCATCGTGGTCTTCATCGACATCGTGTTCTGCGCCGCTAGCTCCAGAGTGGAGGCTCGTGCGGCGCATCGATGTCGATGGAGACGTGGTCGGGGCCAGCCACGACTCTAGCACGGCTTTTTGGTTACGTGTCAATCTGGGTGACAATAATACGAGGTTTTACCTACTTACAAAATTTTCATGTTCGACTGTATGTAGGTATGTATTTCCTTTTATGCAGACGTTAAAGATGGTCTCGAACGACATATTCAATTCAACGAGCAATTCTTGTATACTGCTCCAACGATTTTCATGAAATTTCGGGGCGATAAATCGATCTGGCTAGGTTTCATTTTTAGAAAACGTCGTTTTATCCGTGTTTTCAGGCAATGAAAACTGCTACCATATAATTAGAATACGAAGGTAAATTTCGACATCATCTACAAGGTTATAATAGCTCAGGTGAGAAATCGGGCGGTCCCGAAACCAGAAGACCCAGGTTCGAGTCCAGATTAATATTTTATTCCCTTTATTTTTTATGTTCCTTTGTGAGAAAAACTATTAAAATTTGACCGAAAAAAAAACGAGCGAAGCTAGGTCATTCAGGTACTAATTATTTATGCGTCAAGTTATATCCCTAAACATTCCTCATGAATCAATCCGTCCATTAGTGAAAACCGCATCAAAATCCGTTCAGTTGTTTTTATCGCGAACTGACAGACAGACGCAGCGGGGGCCTTAGTTTTATAATATGTAAGGATAATAATTTAAATAACTAAACATACCTTCGCGAAGAAGAATATTCACCAATAACACTGGTATCTCCTTTAGCACCATCCTCAGAGATAATCTCAGGTATCACAGACAAATCTGGCTTTGTTGCTAAAATAGACTTTCTGCCTTTCCTTATTTGAGCCGGTTTTACATCAGCATCCTCGCTAGCTTTACTTCTAGTTGAATTAACTGAGATTTCCGAAGCAACACTTTCATTATCATCGAATTTTTTGCTTCTCGAACGTGCATTTCTTCTTTTAGGAGTCAATTCTTCTATAGATTCATCTTTTTCTGACATTTCTTTAGACATTCGTCGAGTAATCATCTTTCTTACTTCAACGCTAGTTGGAGTTTTAGCTCTACGTCTATTGGGTGTACTTGTTTCACTGTTACTTTCCGGAGTTTTCTGTTCAGTTTCTGCTACAGATTTGTTGGATGCATTAGATTGTGTGCGTTTTCTAGGCTCGTTCTTATTTTCTGGCGTTACTTGTTCGATTTCAACGACCGATTTATTTGAAGCGTTAGATTGACTACGTTTACGAGTCGGAGTTTTCAACTTTTCCGTAGCTTCGGTTTCTGGTTCTTTAGTTGATTTGTTTGATGATGTTGATTTGGCGCGTTTTTTTGAACGTGGCGCTGGTTTTTCTACTTCATTTTCTACCTGTGCAGTAACTTCAATATCTTTATCTGCTACTTCTGTGACTTTTGTTTCTTGCGTCACATTTTCCAAAGGAACATCGGATGTACTTTCAGTTTCCTTAATTTCTGGTTGAGGTATATCTCCCATTTCTTTCACATCTTTGATTTCTATTTCTATTACAGGATTATCAGTTTGGGTGGCATCGACGACATCTACGCCTTTAGCAATAGTAGTTTCTATAGGGGTTGGTTCTTCAGTTGGAATTTCAGTAGGAAATTCTTCAACTATTATATTTATATGGAGTGAGGGTTTTTCAATCTCTGTAAAAAGATAATTAAAATCATTCGATTAGTTAAAAAAACAGACTTCATATAAATAAGTTTACTTCTTACTACAATTATAAACGTGAAGGTCTGAGGATGTGATGATGTATATTACTCTTTCACGCAAAAACTACTGAACGGATATTGATAAAACTTGGCACATAGGTAGATCATATGCCGGAATAAAACATAGGATACATTTTTATCACGGGAAAAGATCAGATCCCTCTGATATGAATGCGGGAGAAACCACAGGCGACAGTAAGTCTTCTATATGTTAAACCTAACGAGTTTAATGACGCAAAAAACTATAAATACACCAGTGCACAATATTTTTACCTGTTTCAATGGACACTTTATTATCTAACTTATTTCCTTTTTCGTCAGAATAATTGAGATTGATATCAGACTTATCTGATTCAATCATCGAATTATCATCTGTAAGTATCGAAACCTGTCCCGGAATCAACAAATCTTCAGTAACTGCCGCTTCTGTTGTAAATTGAATTTCAGGAACATTAATTTCTTCGACCTTCTCGACTTGTACGTGTATAGTCTCAACAATTTCTTCAGCTGGTTCGTTTTTGTCTCGTGAGCTCTGTTCGTCGATTTGCAATCTATTGTTCGAGCTTGTAGAATCATCCGAATCCGTGTCTTTGATCGATATTATTTCTTCATCACTTTCGGAGGTGGAAGACTAAAACAAAACAATATTGTTATTTTGATTGATCTGTTGTGTCATGTTTTCAATCAATTAAATTTTATCTACACTCATATTGTCAAGTTCCAATTATGAATTCAAATATAGTATTTTAATGACATACGTTATTCACGTGTATCTATAGTAAATTTAAATGTTTCACTTAAGAACTCAATTCCTATTAATGAAGTTCTGATACAACTACTAGAACGTCATCTTTACCTACCTCAATAGAACTACTGTCATTTTCCGACTCATCATTAGACGATTCACCATCTTCAGCTTCATTTAACATATCACCTTCTATCTCATTGATCTCTCTCTCTATCTCCACTATCTTTTCTTTCTCTTTTTGTATAACCGCCGCTGTCTCTTGACTATCATCGGCTTGCCATTGCGTGTTTTTCATATCTGCATCACTATCATTCGTCATTATACTAGCGTTTTGGGTACTCTTATCTTCTGTTACGTTTGCTTCTTGAGAAGACTCGGCCACACTGCTTTGATGACTTCTGAGCACTGATTTTTCGAAATCAGTTTCGATCATTGCCGCGAACGCTGCAAAAGGCTTTGATACTGTCTTCTCAGTTTTGCAATCAGTCTCCATTTGCATCGACGATTCTGCAACACTACTTTCGTAACTATGCAACACTGACTTTTCAAACACAGTGTCGTTTATAGTAGTAAATGCGGGTAGTTTTAGAATATCGGAGTTATTATCAACAGTATTTGTTTCTTGAATACTTTGCGAAATTTCTGCGAAAGTACTTTCGTAGCTGCATAAAACTGATTTTTCAATGTACGTTTCGTGTAACGTCGTGAACGCTGGGAGTGGTTTAATGCCTAATTCTGTTGTGCTTGTATCAACGAGTTCTACGTCTTTATCTGTGCTGGATTGAACACTGTCTGTTGAACTTTGTAGAATAGACTTGTTAACTATGGGTGATAAAGTAACGTCCATAAGACTTGGGACTTGTTTTAAACTCTTTATAGGAGTACTTTCAATGGCGCTGTCTGTTTTTTCACTGGTAATTTCTGGTTCCTTTTCCAGAGTTTCTTTGTTTTTAGCAAAGGCATTCATTTCTAGTACAATTCTCGATAGGGATTTTTTGCTTCTTCCTAAGTCTTTTTTGGGTGACATTATTTTTTCCGGTGTTTTCGAGCGGGTCCTATAATCACAATTCATGTGTATATTAATTGATTATATATGTTTACATATTTTTTTTTTTTTTTTTTTTTTTTATTCTGAATAGGCTTGTGTTTGACCACAATCACACCATGGTAAGTGATGATGTGGCCGAAGATGGTAAGCACACAAAGCCTAGATGGTAACTGGCTCTCAAGTGCAGCTGTCGGAACACACCGATAGGTGTTTTGGCGACAGATTTCAACTTGAGGGTGGTAGCCAGCCAGTCGGGTACTACGAAGTACCCTACCACCGTGCTATGGTTTCCTCACGATGTTTTCCTTCACCGAAAGCTCAAGCTCATTGTAGGATTCGAACCCACGACCTTCGCCGCGGTATTCGACGTCACTTACCACTGAGCTATCATCGCCTTAACTACTACCACCTACTGTATCTATAATGATTTTTATTTGAATTTAAGTTAAAACAGAATCATGCATGTTATTTCTTTTTATTTATTTTTAATTTGAACAAAAATATAGTAAAATGTGTTAGGTTACTAATAATAACAAATGATAGAATGTTCTTACATCAAGCCGGGCTTGGGGCTAGCTTTAACTGTTGGGTCTTGTATAATTTCGACTTCAGGAGTGCGAGAACGGCTTCTGAATAAATATTTCAGTTTTTGTAAAAAAGGAAATTATTTTACCAAATAAATTGTTTCATTCTATAAAACTATAAAAACCAAAGACTTAAAACCGTGTTCCTAACTTGTTATTTGAAAATAAACCTAATGCCAATAGAGCCAGGTTTCAAATTTAACTATTTCTATATCGATGACTTTGATTGATGTTAAAGTAAATTTACATACGTGATACGTCAAAGATTGTGGGTTCGAATCCTATAATGAGCTTGAGCTTTCGGTGAAAGAAAACACCGTGAGGAAACAATAGCACGGTGGTAGGGAACTTTGTAGTATCCGAATGGCTGGCTACCACCCTCAAGTTGAAAATCTGTCGCCAAGGACCTATCGGTGTGTTCCGACAGCTGCACTTAAGAGCCAGTTCTCATCTAGGCTTACCACCTTCGGCCACATCATCACTTACCATGGTGAGATTGTGGTCAAACAAAAGCTTATCCTAAAGTAAATACCTTAAGCTGCGTCGAGACGGCGAAGACGAGGGTGATTCCGTGCTAGAAGACTTGGTAGGAGATTCTGTGATTACTTCTAATCTCGGCGACTCTTTCACGCTCTTGTCTACTCTCTCTGGAGTTCTAGATCTGCTCCTATATCCGCGACAAAAATATGTTTTAATAGACTCTTATATCTATGCTAGCTGTCCTCCGCCGTTTCACTCGCGTTCCCGTGGGATCTTATCTTTTCGGGATAAAAATTTAGCCCATGTTACTTAGGGATAATGTAGCTTTCTAATGGTGATAGAATTTTTAAAATCGGTCGAGTAGTTTTTGAGTTAAATTGTAACAAACAAACAATCAAATATTTCCTCTTTATAATATTAATTTAGACTATAATATAGCTTAATTACTTTAATTTTTTTGGGTGTTTTATAAAACACCTAGGAACATCTATAACTCAAGAAAGGCTGAACGGATTTTAATGAAACCTGGCACACAGGTGGAACATATCCTGTAATAAAATATAGGATTATTTATAAGATCCCTCGGCTGAAATCACGGGGATGAAACAGCTAGTGTATTATAACATAAGTAAGCATTTGCTGCTAAGTTTAATAGTGAAGACCTTTTTATAATTACGGTTATTTACCTGATTCTTGGAATACTGAGCAAGGTGCGTTCGGGATGTGATTCGCTATCAACTTCTTGTTTAGGTTGTTCTAGTATTGGAGCTAAGGGCGATGACCTTGGACTTAATTCTGGAGTTCGAGATCTACTTCTGTTAAGACAAGGAATTAATGCTTAGAACAAACTATTAATATTTCGATGCCAAATGTCACATTTAGAAACCTGACTTAAAATACCTCTGACAAACTCGAGAGGCAATAGGGAATATTTTTTTATTCTGGATAAGCTTGTGTTTAACCACAATCTCACCATGGTAAGTGATGATGTGGCCGAAGATGGTAAGCACACAAAGTCTAGACGGGAACTGGCTCTTAAGTGCAGCTGTCGGTACACACCGATAGGTGTTTGGCGACAGATTTTCAACTTGAGGGTGGTAGCCAGCCAGTCGGGTACTACAAAGTACCCTACCACCGGGCTATGGTTTCCTCACGATGTTTTCCTTCACCGAAAGCTCAAGCTCATTGTAGGATTCGAACCCACGACCTTCGCCGCGGTATCCGACGTCACTTACCACTGAGCTATCATCGCCTTGAAAACTTGAGAGCCAATAGGGAATATGCATGTATTTTTTTATATTTTTATTCATCACTTTTTTATTACATGTGTCCGGTAAGTAGTACGACTTAAGGGAGATACGTGGGCAGGTCACCTACCAACATATACAAAAATTAACTCGGTAAAGGATCAACATATTCGAGATATTTCGATACTTCAGATTTTTATGTATCGATTTTTGAATTTTACTTTTACTAATTGAGTTACCTGGTCATTCGGCTGCCATGTAATGGTGTAACGATTGGTGACGATTGACGTTCTGGTGTTACTGAGCGGCTTCTGAAACATTTAGACAAGTGTAATAGCTAGACAAGCGCTAAATTGATTTGTACCTTGTTACTACGCAATAAACGCTTTTTTTATAAACTATTGAAATGAATTCATCCAAATAATCACTTCTGAGTTTCAGACTCTAATGCAGGGTTGGAAGGTTGTTATTGCTGAGAAGAGCCTGCAATAAACTCAGCAATTACTCTTTACAAAACAAACTTTGAAATTATTACATTGCATTTAAATTTATCAGTGCCAATTAGTAAAAAATTGATGCAAACTAAGATCTATTAAAGTAGCCAACTGGTATTGCTAATGTCTATAAGTCATCGTCCTATAGACATTAGCAATACCAGGGGTACAATGCCTTATAGGCAACTGGCTCTCAAGTGCAACTGTCGGAACACACCAACAGGTTCCTAAGCGATAGATTTTCAACTTGAGGGTGGTAGCCAACCAGTCGAGTACGATAAAGTACCCTACCACCGTGCTACCTCATGATGTTTTCCTTCACTGAAAGCTCAAGCTATTGTAGGATTCGAACCCACGACCTTCGCCGCGGTATCCGACGTCACTATCACTGAGCTATCATCGCCTCGACCATCTTACGTTATAAAATTACCAATACGATGAAATTGAGGTCAAACTAAATTGTCCACAATAATAAAACTAACTAGTGTATAAAACATCAAAAAATACTCCATATTAGCGAACACGTAGTAAAATTCCGCCTTTCTATGATTTTTAATTACCAATTTAACGACAAAGAGTATGTCTTTTGATGGTGCATATTTATGACGTCACAAGTATGTATTTCATTCAAAACTCCATATAAATAATCGTTTTGACATTTAATAAAAAGAAGCTGATTTGATATGTCAGTCACCATCCCTATAGTATTAAACTCACCTATTCATCAATGGAGTACTTTCACCAATGGATCTAATTCCTTTCCTGCCTTTAGGCGTTTGCGGCACAACGAGAGTTCTCTCACCAACTATCTGAGTCTCTTTCTCATCGACATCATCTGTAACCTTTATCTCTATAACGGACTCGTTGCCAGCATCTACAGATTGGTTATCTGTGAGATGCAGTAACATATCTATGTTTCTTTGTTTCTTGTTACCAGAATAACGTGGATTTATTAATGTGATTGGAATATCGGCGATGCTTTCGATCGATGTGTTTGGATCGTCCGACAAACTGCTGTTTGCTGATATTGATAGAGATCGTCTGTAATCGATAGAATAGTTTAAATTAAAATTATTTAAAACCAGAAAATAGGCATGAATGATCTATACATATATCTATCATCAATGGTCAGTGGGTATAACTTTTTTTACAAATACTGTTTTTTATTTTGGATAAGCTTGTTTTTGACCAGAATCTCACGATGGTAAGTGATGATGTGGCCGAAGGTAGTAAGCACACAAAGCCTAGATAGGAAGTGGCTCTCAAGTGCAGCTGTCGGAACACACCGATAGGTGCTTGGCGACAGATTATCAACATGATGGTGGTAGCCAGTCAGTCTGATATTACAAAGTACCCAACCACCGTGTTGTGGTTTCCTTACGATGTTTTCTTTCACCAAAAGCTCAAGCTCATTATAGGATTCAAACCCACGACCTTCGCCGCGGTATGCGACGTCACTACCACTGAGCTACCATCGCCTTATATCTAATCGATATACATACCTCGCGCGTACTGTATCCTTGTATGACTTTCTTGAAGGAACTTTATATTCAGTGGCCTGTTTCTTTGGTGGCGATTCTAATGGACTGGGTTCAACCTATAAAATGATTTTATGTTACAATAATATGCAAAATAGACTACATTAAATTACTAATATGAATAACTAGCTGTCCCCCGCGGTTTCACCCGCGTTCCCGTCGGATTTTATCTTTTCCCGGGATAAAAAGTATCCTTGTTCCAGGATAACTTTTCCCCGTTTTTGTAACATTTTTCATTGATGCTCCGCTCTTATTGATCATAGTGTGATGTTATATAGCCTATAGCCTTCCTCGATAAATGGGCTATCGAACACTAAAATAATTCTTCAATTCGAACCAGTAGTTCCTGAGATTAGCGCGTTCAAACAAATAAACTCTTCAGCTTTATAATATTAGTATAGATAGGAAAATACATATTCAACTTACCATACCATGCGAAGCTGTAGTAACGAAACTATCAGTTGATATGTCCATATCCCTCTCAACTGTTACCGATGTATCCAATTCTTTATGCTCGGCTATAATCGATCTACTTATCTCTTTCTCTCGTGTCTGTGAGTTGAATCGTTCTCTCTCCCTCTCCTTCACGAATGCGGTGAGCATGACGTCAGCAGGCGGGGAGGGTGTTGACCCCGATTCAGATGCAGTCGGGATTGTGAACCTTAGGTGTCTGAACATAAGGAAGAAATGGTCTAAATATACCTACGCATTTACTTTAGCGTAAACTGATTAAAAAACACATTAAATTTAGAAAAAAATACAAGAAAGTTTTGCAGAATTTTACGTCGTCTATAAAATGAACTCAATAAAACTTTAAAAAAAGTATAAGGTAAGGTAAAAAAAGTATAAGGTATGTATTTCGTTCCATCGAATTAGCAATAATTCTTCATGATCTTTCGAATAGGGACGAAATACATACTGATATCTTTTACCTTTTTTTTTAAATTTAGTTATAGGGTGACATAAAATGCTTCATAACTTTGGCTACAAAAATATTATGCTAAACATTTACCAAGTTGGCTTTAATTTAAATAAATTTCTGTACTTATTGGGGAATGGGGAAGTAGTATTGTGGCTCACACATATATTTATAGTAAATCTTACTTGTTAGTGGAATCACTGTAGTGCGTATGATTGCTCGCAGTCTCCATTATTTCATCATCACTGTCACCCAAGTATCTTGAATCAACCGGGGATGGGGCGTCTCTGTTCAGAGCATCTCTTCTCTGCAACATAATATTTAATTTAGATCACGAACTTAATATTATAAGAATTTATAATGCTAGTTCAATTAATTATACAAGCTCCCATTCCGTTTTTATGAGATCCAGTTTTCCTGGGATAAAAATGTGGCTGTTTTTTCTCCATGTATTATTTCTTTTTTTATTTTGAATAAGCCTGTGTTTGACCAGAATCTCACCATGGTAAGTGATGATGTGGCCGATGGTGGTAAGCACACAAACCTAGATGGGAACTGGCTCTCAAGTGGAGCTGTCGAAACACACCGATAGGTGCTTGGCGACAGATTTTCAACTTTGAGAGTGGTAGCCAGCCAGTCGGGTACTACAAAGAATCCTACCACCGTGCTATGTTTCCTCACGATGTTTTCCTTCACCGAAAGCTCAAGCTCATTTTTAGGATTCGAACCCGCGACCTTCGCCGCGGTATCCGACGTCACTACAATTGAGCTATCATCGCCTTAAAATCATGTAAATGCGACAAAAACATAAAGGTTAATAACACCTTATTATTTGTAAAAAGATCAAACTTTAGCACATCAATGTCATGACGTGAATTTGAAATGAAACTACTTGGTGATCACTGTTCTAGAGTATTTTAGGTGTTTCATACACTGTTTGTTAGTTTTCCTTCAGTATAGGCGACATGACATACAAGATTAAAGTGTTGATCGTTCTATTCCAGGCTGTATACTTACCACCTTCTGCTACATAATCATTTACTATAGTGAGTGGTCAAATCCAAAGTAAAAAAAATACTTGTGCGGTCCGGGAACCCCCGTCAAGAACGGAGTATTTTTTATATGTCGATTTCTATTGATTATATCTGGAGTATGCAGCGTATTTAGTCACACCAAAAAGCGAACAACCCCTTTATTCAACTCTCCCCCCTCTTCCCTTAAAACTGCTAAGGTCATAACGTTTTTTTCTTACGTGACGATTTCCGAGCCGAAAGAACTTTGTTGTTGGTATATACCTTGAGTATGCTATGCGGCGTGTCAGCTCCACTTCTATCATACATCTTACAGTCTGGAGTATGCACGTCGGGCATGTCCAGTAATGTCGCTAGTTGTCGGCTCACTTGTGCACTCACAGCGGTACTTCGAGGTGTCCGCACTGACATGTCTAGTTTAGAACGTTTGGGTGGCGTCGATTGTGACGGGGATACGTCTGTTGTGAATAGGCTGCAAGGAGATATAATGTTTTAAATAAATAGTTGCGGGATTTAACAAATATTTTAGACTTTTTGAACGTCTCAAAATTTTATTTTGAGGAAATACTTCAAATATTTACTATTAAATTAGCTTTTTTGGACGTCTCGTTTTTTTATATTACAGATTAAAAAAATACTTTAAGAGTATTTAAAAAAAAAATTGACATAAATAATGTCTTGAACACGAAATTAGCATCAACTTATAAAACTTTTGGTGATATATGTACTAGATGTTGTGCGCAGTTTTAACAATACTCTGTCGTCACATCAAAGGACATACGATAATGTTAATCAAATTTTTGCATGGCCCTATTATTTTGAATAATATTTACCTCTTTGTTCGTGATAATTTAGGAGTGCAAATGAATGGCGTATCTTCAATATTGAGTGCGCGTTTGATACCACGCCTCATTTTCGGCTTATTCATCCACGTTTCACTTGCATTTTCAATCGTATCCTGATATCATGAAAAAACGATTGGTTAAATTAAACAGAAAATTAATTCCGCAACTTCATCACCGAAAATACAGATCGGTCGGTGCTGATTCTGTCTCAAATCACAATTTAGTTTTATGTCGTCTGACTACAGGCATGCGAGTCACCTGATGGTAAGTGACTATCGTCACCTATAGACGTTACCAATAACAGTACCAGAGTTGTACAACTTTTTACAAAGCCTTGAATACGCGCATGGTGACAGATTTTCACCTTTAGGGTGGTAGCCAGTCAGCTGAGTACTACAAAGTACCTACCACCGTGCTGTGGTTTCCTCAAGATGTTTTCCTTTAACTTTAGCTTTAGCTCAAGCTCGTTGTAGGATTCGAACCCACGACTTTCGCCGGAGTATCCGACCGATAGAAGCTTGCAGCATCATAAACGCATAATAATATTATATGAAAAATCTAAAGCATAAAATAAAATATTACCTGAATAAATGATGATTTGTATGTAAATGTATTTTTGGGTGATTTTGCTTGAACATATACCGACATGGGTTTTGGTGCGATAACTGAAATCAAATATTGGAAAGGAATTGATAACATAATTGCAAAATATTTATATACATAAATGAAAAATAACTTCTTTCTATTAAATGTCAAAACGATAGCTTATATGGAGTTTCGTATGAAATATGAACTTGTGACGTCATATGTTCTCACCATCAAAAGATATACACTTTTAGTGTTTAGATTGGAATTTAAAAATCATCAGAAAGATGAATTTTATAACATGCTCGACGTTTAAGAGTATTTTTAGATATATTTTATACCAATTAATAAAACATCTAAAATAGTGTTTGATGTTTTTTCTTCAATATAGTCAATATCCCTATAGGATACTCACCATGGGTTTCAAAATCCTTTTCGTCTAAAGCATAATGCGCGACAGTATTGGCTATGGCTGGAATAGACGAGCACACAACTTCGACTATTGTATCTCTAGCGCCCTCCCTGTCTAAAACATCGACTAGGGACTCTATCGATGTCGATACGTCTTTTATTCTCGGTTTAGATTGTTTCAGTTTGCTGTTGTAGCGTTCGGCTTCTAGATATCTGAAGTAATTAAGAAAAATAAAATAATGTTACCTACTTATAAAATATTAGTTTTAGGGTATGAACTACCAGTGCGCCAAGTTTCATCAGAATCCGTTCAGGCGTTTTTGCGTGATTGAACAACAAACATTTATAATATTAGTAGGAAAATACTATAAAAAAAAATTCAAATAACACAAATAAAACAGCTTATGGCGGCACTTTCAACAATTTGTTTTAATCTTAATCGTATTTTGTTTGCAATTGACCTTTTCTATTTCAGGGATAGATTTGGGTTTACTTATAAAAAGGAAAAAAACTCATGATACAAGAGTAATTAACCTGAGGCATTAAACGACTTATTATGAACAGACATATGAGAGAGTTCATGAATACACAAAAATTCTCAATTAAATCTTGACTAGTGACAACGGCCATCTCTATGTTCTTTGACTTTTTTTTTCATAAAGGAAATCGTTAAATAAAGAACTTCCTTTTTTAAGTCGGTTAAAAGGGCATTTCATACGGTACATACCTGGCTTGCTGTAAATAGTACATGATAAGTATATCAGAGGTCTGCGACTCGTTGCAGTTCTCCAAATACTTCACAAACACTTCCTCTTCAAAAGGTAGCAATGTTATTTGTAAAACCTTTGATAGGTGGCCGGTGTTACGACAACCTACAATAAAATTCGCAATGTTATTCCACTAAAATTGTTATAACTAGTAACCCGGCCTGGCTTCGCATGGATAGCAGAGCTTATACGCCTGCATTTTTCTGTCGGAGTGTCGTATCAGGATATACAGGGTATCCGGTAAGAAGTACGACAAACTTAAGGGGGAGATAGGTGGGCGGGTTACCTACCAAATATACAAAAATGTCCTAAATAAAAGTGTCACAATTTTATAGGTTTTTTTTTCAGGTATGAAGCTGTGATACGTAGGTTAATGCAATTCCCGACCATGTTTGGTCTGAGCAACACCGCCATCAAAGCGACGCAAGCGTTCTGGCATCTCGACCATAGGGATTTTGATGTAAGTAATCATTTAATACTTGTACTTTATATCTAATACTTTTGATCATTTTTGAAAAGATATTTGGAGTATAGTTTTTGTGAACCCAAAAATAATTGATTTTGTAATAATATATTATCATTAATTTGTCTTATAGCATAGTATAGTTTTATTTGCAACTAGCTGTCCCCGCGGTTTCACCCGCGTTCCCGTGGGATCTTATCTTTTCCCGGGATAATAAATATCCTATGTCCTTCTCCAAGGTTCCATCTATCTCTATACCTATTTTCTCTAAATCGGTTCAGTGGTTTAAGCGTGAAGAGGTAACAGACAGACAGACACACTTTCGCATTTATAATATTAGTATAGATAACATACCTTTAAAGAAGAAATTCAACAGTTGCACCTTATCTTCAACACAGCCAGCATTTCTGACGCACATTCTAATAACATCCAACGCTTCGAAAACGAGACCTCTAGCCAGATATAAATTGCAACACGACTGCCAATCGTCAAGCTTATCGTGGTCATTCACTTTGTTATAGCAAGATATATCCTTATCCCGCATCAAGTTCTGTATTGGCGCAGGTTTACGAACGTGTAGGTATTGCAAGGCCGCTTGTGTTTTCTTCTGGGCGAGTAAAGATGATAGCACCACCTTGTGTTGCCATTCCGATAGGGTGTTGCCAGTTAGGCATTGGAGTTGGTCTAATGCGAACTGTGAAAAGATTTTTATTTAATTTAGTTGTAATTAAATACCTTTAATTTTACTGTCTCCCTTAGAATCTGTTTATCATACTACTACTAATATTATAAACGTGAAAGTTTGTATGTTTGTTGCTCAATCAAGCAAAAACGGCTGAGGGGATTTTGATAAATCTTGGCAGACTGGTAGATCATATAGTGGAATAAAACATAGGATACTTTTCATCCCGGGGAACGCGGGTGAAACCACGGGGGACATCTAGTTGCAAATAAAACTATACTACTATGCTATAAGACAGATTAATGATAATATATTATTACAAAATCAATTATTTTTGGGTTCACAAAAACTATACTCCAAATATCTTTTCAAAAATGATCAAAAGTATTAGATATAAAGTACAAGTATTAAATGATTACTTACATCAAAATCCCTATGGTCGAGATGCCAGAACGCTTGCGTCGCTTTGATGGCGGTGTTGCTCAGACCAAACATGGTCGGGAATTGCATTAACCTACGTATCACAGCTTCATACCTAAAAAAAAAATGAAATGTTTATTCATCCAAATAGGCCTTCACAGGCACTTATGAATAGTCAGACTCTAATGCTCGGTTCGGAAGGTTTCTTGAGAAGAGCCAGCAATAAACCGAGCAATTATTCTGTTCAAAAACAACTTACACCTATTACATTCTATAATTATTTATCTAAGTCACACTGACAATATTTGAGTGTTATGGCGGCAAAATTAGTAGTGGGCAAAAAATCTTATGAAATAGGATTTAAATTAAAGTTAAAATAACCTTACGCACACAAAACTTTCTAATCTCTCAATAACTGTGGTCACCACTTCAGAATGAATGCGGGTCTCGAGATATAAGCATACTAACAGACCAGCAGAGAGCGTTTTATATGTACTAACCTCACTTCATCATAGACCATAGAGTAATCAACCAATAGGTACAGCACTAGCGAGTGTTTGTGCTCTTCCGCTATATCCGGCAGTAAGTATAGACGCAATAAAGAGTATAGAGACGGCGGAGGATACAGCCCGCTGCATTCACTGCCTCCTTTCATCCACATTCTGTGAGAAATATTTAAAAAATAAAATTACTTGTACATAAAATAACTGAAGCATGTATAGAATATTATTTGATGTTTCGATAAAAAATCTGTTTGATCGTTTGACCTTTATATAGGAAAGCTTTTTAATTTTTAAGTATACAGTTCTTTTTAATAATCATGAACATAGATACAAAGTCATGAACATAGATACAAAGTCTTTCAGTCGCATACTTTTTCTTCAGTTTTAATATTCTTGTTTTATTTATGATATAGTCACATTCTCACATTCACTGTAAAGTCTAGTTCTGGTCCCTACAAGTCCAGTCAGATTTTAGTGAAATTGGCGGCTGTTCCACTAAAACATTTAATTTCACTTCACTTAACATGTGAACGAAGATTGATACTCGTATTTATTGGACAAAACACCGCCGATATTATTCAATAAAACTCAGAATACACGAATTAATTCAAAATAAAATGAAAACGAAACGTCACTTCACAAGTTACCGTCAAAAATTCCAAGTATACACTATGATGTGTGTGTAGCCATTTTCACTAAAGTGTAAATAATAAAAAGTATTCATTCAGTACAAGATATACCCAAAAGTGTTGGGTTGAACTTACAATAATAATTGATAAGCGATAATTGTAAGTAATATTGTCATAAACTTACTGGTGTATCCTTTCTCCACCAAACTCGTGCTCAATCAGTTGATCTATGTAGAGAAGGGAGCAAGATTTGTTGGCGTCATTGTCGTCCAGTGGAGCGTTGTCTTGAAGACGATTCAATTTGAGACGTCTGAAAATAAAGTCAATGTCAAAACCATTTATTCAGTTTAGGCCCTAGAAGGGCTCTTATGAAGGTCGAATTACAGAAGTTACCACCGGTTCGGAAGTCAGCCTTCAACTGAGAAGAACCGGCAAGAAACTCAGCAAAGTTTCATTTTTTAAATATTTTTGGACTATCTGACAATATTGGCTTTTTTACAAATTTAAACCAATACAAAAATACATTGTAAAAAAACACATTGTACAAAATCACCATTGTATTCGTTGTCTTTGTTGATTCACGGAGAAAACGACGTTTCCCAGGTCAGCCAAGTGGATCGTCAATCAAAGAGCTGAAGCGACTGATATTCTTATTCTATAGTTAATAGAACATGTAACCGATCTTTTTATATAGCATTCCAAGTGAAAGTTGAAAATGACTGAATAATTTACTGTTTAAATTTTAAGGGTTAAAGAAGCCATTTTCCATGAGTTAATTGTGCCCATAAAAGTACTGATGTTAAAGGAATACTATTACGTCCAATGTGAATGAATGAATGAGAACGAGTGTCTTATCACGAGCTATATTCGATTAACTTAGCGATAGAAGATAAATTTTTAAATTTGGTAAAAGTAATATAGGGTATTTTTGTACCATAAATTATTTTGACAGCAAGCATGACTCACCTCTTACTATACGTAGCGTTCAACTGATCGGTAGGATACGGCAGAGCGGTGTAGGCATCATGTCTCTCGGGCAGTAAGCCGACACGTAGGAACCACTGCACTACTTGAAAATATAAAGCCACTGTTCCAATCCCCTTGAATTTCTCTTCCATTTCACTTAGAGCTGTCAAACAATAAAATTTTATTAATATGGTTTTCCGCCACCCGTTCCCGAGGGATCCTATGTGTTCCCAGAACAAAAAGTATCCTATGTCCTTCTCCAAGGTTCGATCTATACCAAATTTCATCTAAATCGGAAGAGGTAACAGACAGACAGACATACTTTCGCATTTATAATATTAGTATGGATGGATTATTTGATATTATGACGTCACCTGCTCGTAAACAAACTTTTTGCTGTCAAAATATCGTAACGTACTACGCTAGATCTTTCATAACTTTACTGTCACTATTTTGCTGTTAACAAGCGGGTGACGTCACACTCCCAAAATCGGCCAGTACCGAGCGTATATTTTCAAATATAACGTTGGCTAAATTGGTGTAGAAAAATGTTTACTGTTAATCTAACAACAGTTTTATCTATATTTTAATTGTAGTCAAATACCCTATTGCCGATACAAGCGACCATCTGCGATAGGTCCTACCGCCTGTGTATTACACAACAGTACTTTATAGCGAGATAATATTATTGAGGAATGTTTATTAAGTCGTTGGCTTGGTTAAATTTTGATAGTTATATGATTGTTTATAGACGACGTGATCGTTGTTTAAGGCGATGATAGCTCAGTGGTAAGTGACGTCGGATACAGCGGCGAAGGTTGTGGGTTCGAGCTTGAGCTTTCAGTGAAGGAAAACATCGTGAGGAAACCACAGCACGGTGGTAGGGTACTTTGTAGTACTCGACTGGCTGGCTACCACCCTCAAGTTGAAAATCAGTCGCCATGCATCTGTTGGTGTGTTCCAGCAATTGCACTTGGGAGCCAGTTCGTCTTTAAGGTGTATAACACATTAGCAATCCCCTGGTATTGCCAATATCTATAGGCGACGGTTGTCACTTACCATCAGGTGACCCGCCTGCCTCTTTGTCACTTGTGAGTTGTGACATAAAAAAAACGGCCGTACCACTTACGGGCCAACAGGTTAGTAATTAAGGAAACACATACCATCAGGAACAACCAAGTTGCAGCATTTAGTGAGGACGGCGTCCAACAAACCAGTCAGCTGTGTTAGTTGTTGTACGCAATGTTCCAAACACCGCACTACGTTCCTGTCAATATCAATAGTGACAATCATTTTTTTTGACATAATACCTGTTTTTTTAATATTTATTCATGACCACAGATACAAAGTATTTCAGTCTCATACATGCCTTTTCATATTATAATCTTTTATCCCAGGAACAGAATAAATATGATATGAATATGATACTGTACAATCTATATCATCGTCATAGTGACGCAATGTATTATTTTGACATTAATAATTTTAAGTTGACAAAAGATTCCAGTATCAGACTAGTTTTCCGCCCCGCGGATTTACCCGCGATCCCGAGGGATCTTATCTTTTCCCGGATAAAAAGTATCCTATATCCTTCTCCAAGGTTCCATCTATCAATATACCAAATTTATAATAAATCGGTTCAGCGATTTAAGCGTGAAGAGGTAACATACAGACAGACACACTTTCGCATTTATAATTTAAAGTATGGATATTTAAGACGGTTAAAATACCTGTCAGGCAAAGTTGATGATGCGAATAGTGGAGCTGTTAACTCTCTTGCATTTTCCTTCAAATCAATTGCCCTCTTCCAACACCATTCCACCTGAACAAACAATTATTTTGAATATAATGTCACAGAAAAATATCATACTAGACTAGGAAAGTAAGCATGCATCCACAAAAATCAAGAAGGTTGAATATAATCTTTCATAAAGACAACACATTGCTACACAACAAAAAAATAATCATCAAAATCGGTTCATAAACGACGAAGGCACATAAAAACTATATATATATACAGTCGAATTGAGAAACTCCTCCTTTTTTGAAGTCGTTTAAAAAATATCATATTAGACCATAAAACCACACAAAATTAAGTTGAAAATAGAATACTAACTAGGAAAGTAAGCGTGCAACCAGCTCCAGTATGACTTCCCGTTGCCCAGTCATGAGCGCATCGCTTTAGGAACCGTGACAATCTTGCTTCCAATGCAACCGATAGCAAGAATCGCCGTTGTTCTTCCTATAATACAAGATATATGTTAGAATTTTATATCAATAAAAAAAAACAAATCATGACACTGAATTCAGAATATTACAAGTGCAATAAGGGCGGGTTTTGAATGAATGGTGTGGTAACAAATTTATATTTATTTAATACTAGTTTTCCGCCCCGCGTTTCACCCACGTTCCCGTGGGATCTTATCTTTTCCCGGGACAAAAAGTATCCTATGTCCTTCTCCAAGGTTCCATCTATCTCTATACCAATTTGCATACAAATCGGTTCAGCGGATTAAGCGTGAAGAGGTAGACAGAACAGACAGACTTTCACATTTATAATATTAGTAGGATATAAGTACAACGTTATATCGTGGGAATCAAACCCACGACCTATAAGCATTACAGGTAAATTCTTACGAACTATCCATTACCCGGGCGAAACCGAAGCGAGTAGCTAGTATCATGTTTACCATTGAACCCTGGTACATAAGAAAAATTACAGACTACTATATACTAGACTACATACTTGACTAGGATTCCTTCCAAAAGTGTCCATATAGAGTGGAGTGAGTCCAGCAGCCACGCACGCGTTATACAACCGCGGTGGATTGAGCAGCGCGGTCGGTCCCACTTCGTCTAGCGAGCTGATTATCTGACGCTGAATGCCTATCGTGCTGAGTACTGATGACTCCGATGTGTTCAGGTATACGCAGTCTGCAGGATAAAATGTAGCTACAGGAATTTGGTTGTGAAACACTTGACTTTTAAGAAAGCTTTCGAAATGTGTTTTTTGATAACTTTAGCGGCCTATAGAGGTTATTCAGATTTTGCACGGTGGTGGGGTACTTTGTAGTTCCCGACTGGCTGGCTACCACCCTCAAGTTGAAAATCTGTCGCCAAGCACCTATCGGAGTGTTTCAACAGCTGCACTTGAAAGCCAGTTCCCATCTAGGCTTTGTGTGCTAACCACCTTCGGCCACATCATCACTTACCATGGTGAGATTGTGGTCAAACACAAGCTTATCCAGAATAAATATAAATAAAATTAACAATACCAGGGAGATTGCCAATATGGTGCCGTTGCCTAGAAGGCATCTGCCGGAACACAAAAATACGTGCATGGGAGAGGTATTTTCAACATGAGGGTGGAAGCTAGCCAGGCGTGTAATATAAAGAACCAATGGTCTACGAACCCACGACCTTAGTCACGGTATATTGAGCAATCATCACCTTATCATTAATTACCGTTAACATATCACATCAAATCCGAATAGCACGCGAGTCAGTGCATATTTTTGTAAGTTCTTTTACGCAGTTTACAGTAGAGTGAACTGGCAGAAATCGTCACGTAAGAAAAAAGCGTTACGCTTCCTCCAGGCGACATTTTCCTTGTCTTTCTCTTTCTTTCTGATATATTCATTATGATAAAATATACAAAGTAAAGATAGAGAGTTGAATAAAAGAGGGTTGCGCTTTTTGGCGTGAAAAGCATAGGTAATAAATAGAAATATATACATTAGATAACGTTTAGAGTTGCAAAAAAATCAAAAACTTCGTTTCAGACGGGTTCATTACACCAGGTGGCGCTCATAAACTTACTAAACCCACTTACTATATTGCAGTGAGTTAGGGTAGAAATGTTCCTCGAGTCTAGTAGCGTGTGAGTAGACACACACCGAGGCCGGGTCGAGCCGCGCCGCCAGCGTCACGCTCGACGACACGTCACTACACCAGGTGGCGCTCATAAACGCGTTGCTTTGGAGACTGTACGTCGCTGGAATGAAGAAAAAATACAACATCTAAACAGAATTGGGATGTAGCCTATATAAAAAAAAAATTACCAGAGTATAAAACATCTAAATATACCTGAAATACGGTGTAATTCGTCTTTTTTTGGAAAAAAGTTTTTTACGTGACTTACAGTTAAACCGGCAGAAATCGTCACGTAAGAAAAAAAAGCGTTATGTATTGTAACAGGATCTTCTACTTTGAACCGTACGCCACCTACTACTACCAACTTGGCGCCACTAGTGTATCATCAATCAGAGACGAACATCCCAACTCGCACTAACGATGCAGACGACTCGGTTGGCGTGAGTGGTGGGTGGGACCTGAAGCCGATAATACTATATTTGAACGTCATTCCTGACGGGGTCCCCTGACCGCATACGTACTTTTTAATATTCCTTTAATCACCAATTTAAAGACAAAGAGTAGATCTTTATACAAAATAAAGTACAAAACAAAATAACGATCGTTAGCACTTACCTGGCATCTGATCCTTGTACCACTGATCCAGATCAAAGAGCAGCATTCCGTACTGCGACGAAGAGTTTGCATTCTCGCCCCAACACTCCCACACCAGCTGACAGATGTTCAACATACCTAGAATTACGTTAAACATTTTTCTGTAGTTTTCGTGGAGAAGAAATAAGCTACACTAGCTATCCCCTGCGGTTTCACCCGCGTTCTCCTGGGATTTTTGCAACATAGCGTGATATTATATAGCCTATAGCTTCCTCGATAAATGGACTATTTATTTTTAATTCAACCCAGTAGATAGTTTCTAAGATTAGCATGTTCAAACAAACAAACTCTTCAGCTTTATAATATTAGTACAGTTTACTTACTGTCTTCTCCTTCTGCTCCTAGGGAAGAGTTGATAGAGTAAGTGTGACAGGACACACATTTTCCACCAAGCAGTCCGGTACCACCAGCTGCACTCAACTCTACTTGAAATCTTATTGTAGCCGTTGAAAAATCCTATAAAAATAATATAAGTACATATATGCGGAATCTTAATATTTAGGATTACATGATGATGATACTGAGTCTGCAAAACAATGGAAATTCTGCAAATGCAGCAGTGGTAACAAGAAGAACAGATCAACTGGTTGTTAATATTTTGCCAAAAATAACAAGGGCAAAAGTAGGATGTTATTGAACATTCAAAACAACGCTACGAATACTAACGCATCTATTAAGTGTAGAATTACACAAAAAAAAAGCTAATATATAGTCAGATGGTCCAAAACAGTTAAAAAATGTAACCCAGCTGAGTTTCTTGCCCATTCTTCTCAGTTGAAGGCTGACTTCCTAACTGGTGGTAACTTCTGTAATACGACCTTCATAAGTGCCCTTCTAGGGCCTAAACTGAATAAATAGACTTTGACACAGAATAGAGTAAAATATCTGAATTGGAATGTAGACTTTATTATTAGGTTAGGGATGAGGAATTGATGAATACAATATTTTTCCTAGAAACTAAATTGTCAAATCCACAAGGTATGAACATAATCTAGAGACAATGAACTCAAACTTTAATTTGCACATCTTAAAGCTAAAATTACAACATGTTTATTACAGAAACCCTTACCTGATAAAGGCATTTAATATCTGATAACATTCTCTTCCCCTGATAGGTTAATGAATACATCACAGCCAGTGGAAATTCCTCCTCTTCATACCTATCTATTACTGAGAAAACCACCCAGAGGTAGCAGAAAGCTCTTGGATCATCACATGGCTCCTGAAACAAAGTATATTATTACGGCATTCTATGTGTTCTAACCGTGCTGGTGCCCAATAGTGTGGCATTTAGTTCGGTTACATGTTAGTTAACTAGGCCTGGAAGAAACCAAAAATTTTGTCATGTGGTGTGAACAATAAAGTATATTTGTATTGTAGTGTAGTACCTAATTGAATAATATTTGTAATTTTTACTAACATATGATAAGTTTACTGGCAATACCCTGATAATATTTTTAATTTCAATTATAAAAAAATAATCTTGCTACAGTATAACTATAAATATAAGACTCAGGACAAACAGACATGTTCATGCATACAAATTTACGTTCTCGATGGGAATCGAACCCACGACCTGTGGCGTGATAGGTAGTGAGTTAACCAACACGCCAACCAGCCCGTTTAACTAAATGTTATAGAACTTGAAAGGAGATGTTTCATTTTTGGACTGCACATTGTACACATATTAAAAATAAGCTAAATAATTATTCAAACCGATAAAAAATATGTAATTTTATTTTTGTTGTCGATAAACGCTGTACAAAAATATTTTTTGTTACTAACAAATATTTGACAAGGCAACATAGACCGCCAGTCACCGCCATATTGCACAAACGCAAGAATTATGTATACTACCTGGATAGAAAGCTCTCCATACCTACCTATCAATTGCGAAAAAGAGAAAGATAACAACTACGTTAGGACAAATCTCTCTTTCTAACCCTGTTTACCCTTAATGAAAGAAAGAGAGATTGTCCCAACGTAGTTGTTATCTTTCTCTTTTTCGCAATTGATAGGTTTCTTAAAGTTTGTATTTAGAGTTACCTATCCATTTAGTATACATAATTCTTGGATGTGACTAGCTAGATACATATCAGTAATCTGTGGATGTGACAGAGCGTAACTCGAAAGCCACAACTTTTGCTCTCATTTATTGTTTTTAACGTGTATAACTTGCTTGTATTTTGATGCGCTTGAGTTCTAGATTGCTCAATAATAAGTATTTTTCTCATGTTTTATTTATTTTTCCACGACTTTTAGTCAAGTGTACAATGTGCAGTCCAAGACTCCATACAAATCTGAAACATCTCCTTTGGCAGGTAGATAGTATAGGTATCCAATAAGATTTTTTGAAAATTCGACTGCAATAGGGTACCCTTTGGAACTGGGTGTTGTTTTTTTTTTTTTTTTTTTTTTATATTCGATAGGCTTGTGTTTGACCACAATCTCACCATGGTAAGTGATGATGTGGCCGAAGATGGTAAGCACACAAAGCCTAGATGGGAACTGGCTCTCAAGTGCAGCTGTCGGAACACACCGATAGGTGTTTGGCGACAGATTTTCAACTTGAGGGTGGTAGCCAGCCAGTCGGGTACTACAAAGTACCCTACCACCGTGCTATGGTTTCCTCACGATGTTTTCCTTCACCGAAAGCTCAAGCTCATTGTAGGATTCGAACCCACGACCTTCGCCGCGGCATTCGACGTCACTTACCACTGAGCTATCATCGCCTTAATTATAGGTTTGTCCTACTTTCACTCAGCAATGGATTGACGGGATATATATTTTATCTTAAGAATGCACATAAAACCTAGTACTCATATAAAATAAATTAGATACCTGAAATCCAAAATGAGTAACTGGCAAGCACTCGACATTGACTTGAGATGTATACTCCAAATCTAAGTTCATGAGATTCCAAATTTGAAATGCACCAAAATTAAAACCAACAGCCAGACTGCCCAACTGTGGAATATATTGAAGCACAGTGACTCTTATATGGTCTCTTTTAGCCTTCATTCTGACGGTTCCATCCGGATTACGGAATATGTACTGGTTATCTACTAGAGAACTTTCATTCAGTAAAATTGCTAAATGACCATCATTGTCCAATGCTATATCTCTTTGTTCTTCTATGCGTTGTAATGCATTCAGTGGCAGGAAGTGCAAGTTAGCTGGGTTTGATTCATTTTGTATGAGATGCTCATAGCCTTGTGAAATGTCTTTTAATGCTGAAATAAAATGGTTTAACTTGAAAAATAAATGTCTTTTATAGAATTAAAAGGTTTTGATCATTCAAAATATTTAATAAATATATACCTTGTATCAAACATGCTCTATTAAGATCAAACACGAATATTTCCCCACTCTTCGTGCCAGCCATAATAACTCCATCAAAGCATGTGAATGGACCATCTGGCACAATATCACACACAGCCAGCTCAGTAACAACAACGTCAGTTTGTATACACCGTAGGATTTGAGACCCGTTGACATGCAGTACACATATCAATCCAGTGTCTTCACATTGTAAGCTGATGATGAGTTGTTGGGAATTTTCGGTCAAAGGTGTGGGTAATTCTACTACACTGGTTACGGAGATGTGGGTGTTGCTGAAAATAATTGCATACGTACATAAGACACTATAATAACTTGAATACCAGTTTATATAATTCAATATGTAGATAATTTTGGGACAACCATCCCATCTGCCAGGCCCCTTCCCTGGTTCAGCTATAGTTTAGTTAACATATAGCCACAAACTGCAATCATAATACATCATAGATATTGTAGAATTTCTGTACGTGCAGGCTAAGATAGTTGGAGGTAACTCATCTACATTATATACCTACAATTATACCAAAATTTATCAGTAAGTCAGGTTTGGTTGAAATTCTAGATTCAAATTGTATGTAAAAAAAGTTTTGAAAGAAAAAGCTTATTACAAGGTACCCCAATATATTGCGGATAAAGATGTCTGGAAGTAGCTGCACTCTGTACAAGTACCTACACATTGTTTTTTTTTTACTGTTAATTGCCATTTTTTTTTCTAATACGTTGTTATTAGCTGGGTATTTTTTGTTTTAGTTTACTATGTAGGTAACTAATGCGGGTTATAATTTTTTATGTATTTTTGTATTACTTTAAGAATAAAATTGTTAAACATTTGAAAAAAAAGCCAATATAGTCAGATGGTCCAAAAATATTTAAAAAATGTAACCTTGCTGAGTTTTTTTGCTGGTTCTTCTCAGTTGAAGGCTGACTTCCGAACCGGTGGTAACTTCTGTAATTCGACCTTCATAAGTGCCCTTCTAGGGCCTAAACTGAATAAATGGTTTTGACTTTGACTTTGAATGATGTTATGCACTGATAAGCATAGAATAAATTATATGATAAATGCTTTTGAAGCATATGCACTGCTGACTTAATCAATATGTAAATTATTTTTTTTGGGTAATTGTCTCAAGGTTTGCCGTATTTTTTTATTTACCTCTTTTCTCTTAAATTAGGAATGAACATAAGAAATATTTTTTTATGAAGGTGTATTTAATTATTTAAATACATAATATAAACAAAACTGGTTTTATTAATCTTTTTTTTTATTTTTTTATGTCACTAGTGACAACGAGGCTGGCGGGTCACCTGATGGTAAGTGACTACCGTCGCCTATAGACATTAGCAATACCAGGGGGATTGCCAATGTGTTGTACACCTTATTACAATGCCTTAAGGGCAAGGGCAACTGGCTCTCAAGTGCAACTGCCAGAACACACCAACAGGTGCTTAGCGACAGATTTTCAACATGAGGGTGGTAGCCATCCAGTCGAGTACCACATAGTACCCTACCACTGTGCTGTGGTTTCCTCACAATGTTTTCCTTCACGGAAAGCTCAACTCATTGTAGGATTCGAACCCACGACCTTCGCCGCGGTATTCGACATTACTTACCACTGAGCTATCATCGCCTTAATCTGTTATGGTCATTACAAATATTTTATATTGGATTCCAGGATAGGTAGATTTTTGATTAATTTAGGAAAAAAGGGTTTTATTTATTATTAAATTAATTGAAAAATTATAATATGATCTGGTATTAGGATCTATTAGTCCAAAAAATATATTCAAAGCAAAAAAGAAGTCATCAATGTTACTGCACATTGCTTTGGTCATCTAAGACATTGTAAAGTCAAATTAATTCCATATTAAATCTTTGAAAGCAAAATTAGATGTATGACATCAGCCATTCTCTGTTAGCTACATTCATAAACAAATTACTAGCCTTGATAATTTGTCTCATAAAAGAAATCAAGCGATAAAACGTGTAGGATGATTAACCAAAATAATATATTACCTCATAGCCGAAAAGGTCCGCGCCGCTACTTTCAGTCCGGTTCTAAGATCGACCACACAAAATTTTGGACCCAAAGCAAGCCAGCCATGTTTGGTATCCTTTAATATCCCGCCAAGAGGTGTCTTATCTGAAAATTCATAATGCAACACTTACGGTCCAGTTATTAACAAGAACCAACACTATCTAAAATGATGTTGTCATCTCAACAAATATATCCTTACCGTCAAAATCATCAGTCGGTTGGAGAAAACTAAAGACCGCAGGAGACAAACTAGTAGTTTTAACAATAGAAAATACACTATCCTGAAGTTTTTGCATTGTACACGATTTAAATTGAATAACTTTAATATTTTCAACCGAAAATACAGTTCGTTAGAGGTTATGGTACATATTATAACTCGGCGTTATCCTGAAGAGTTTGGTATCGGATTTATTATTCAAATTAAGCAATGAATTGTTATTTCGTATTATTATTTATTGAAAATGCGGTATAAAAAAGATAATTTCCATTTTTGACGTAATATTATGTATAACGCGCGGCTCGACCGTAAATAACGAAAATCTAAACATTTGACTTTGACACTTGTTTGACACATATATAGAATTAGGGTTCACAACCTGAAGCGAAGCTATCGTACCATTCGTACCGTACTAGGGCCGTACAATTATATTATATGAATCAAACATAATCAAAATTATCGTATTCATCAGTTTTTTTTATCATCGTTCAAGAGCGAGCAACTATCATCGTGACGTTTATAAGAGCGAACAAAAAAAAGGTGGTCCCTATTCATTTCGTTCTTCACTTGCAAATGAAAACAAGCATATTGTATAAAAAAAACTCAATTTCTATACTAGCAACCCACCCCGGCTTTGCACTGGTAGCACTAGCAGAGCATATACGCTTACATTATTTTTGTCGTAGTGTCGTAACAGTATATAGACTGCTAATTGGTTTACGAGTTGCACGCTAGTAAAGCTCCCAGTCGGCATGATTTGTTCCAACATTTTCAACAATATTCGTTTTGTTTAAAGCCAATATACACAAAACCTTCCTCATGAATCACTCCACCTAATGGTAAAAATCCGTTCAGTATTTGAGTTTATCGCGAAAATAAAGATAGACAGAACCGGCGGGGAATTTATTTTACAATAATATGTATTTGCGAGAACAGAATACACAAATATTCATGAAACATTATTAGGCTATTGGCGATTAGTGTAATTCCTTTGCATCATGATGGAAACTATCGTACAGTCTGCCAGCGTACGGTAATAGTGTGCTATCGTTCATCGTACAAAGCATGACATTATTGTAAGTACGATAGCTATCATACGGTTGTGCACCCTGCATAGAATATATAAAACTATTATTTCTTTTAAATAATACAAGGCTTTAGTTACAAAACTATTAGCCAAACCATGTTATTTTTAATATTCTTCTTTTATATTCATGAAGCTATCATGTTTTAAGTTATAGTCACAGTATAATATCATATTCACAGTAACGTTTAGTCCTTGTCTGAATAAGTTTGGTCAGGTTTTAATGAAATTGGTGGCCGTTCAACTAAAACTTTTCACAGATTTTTTGGGACAACCTGAAAAGTCACACGCTTCACAAGATTCACGCTTTCATTAAACTTACGGGAGGACAGATTTAACTGTTTCTTTATGCTGGTTAAACCTGCACCGATCGCTCGACCCGCACGTGTTTGTCTGTGCCGGAAACTTATGTCTTTATGTAAGCACCCTAATGCAAAAGCCTAGCTGTAGGGATGTAGCCAGCCATCCCTCTTCCCCAAATTACTCGAGTGTGTGAGGCTTAGAATATATCAAGTGAAAGGAATAACAATACAGAACTTTGCCGAATACCGATAATGTGGCCCCAGGGTAATTATACCTACCTATGTGGAAATAGTGGAATAAATAGTACTTCGGTACTTATGTAGCTAGGCACTTACAGAGTGTATGGTTCGGTTTGGTTTTGTAAATTGTATGCATTTATTGCAATATTGCATGTCGTTAATAATGTTCGTTGTTAGTAATATACCAATTTATAGATGTTATGTAGTTATTAAATAAATTTATAATAAGGCTGACTACATTTAATTACGTAATGTATTATAAAGTATTTAGATTACATGTCTTTATGCATGAAAAATGCTAAAATAAGCACTAAAAATAGGTATAAAATCAGTATGATAAAATTTTTCTATCAACAGTCACTAATACAAAAATCAATACAGCTCAATATAAAATAAAATATTTAAAAATATGTACCGGTCATTGCTTTAAATTAGTTAACTTTTTAAATTAGGTACTTAAATACCCAATAAAATTAAGTATACCTAAAAACTAAGTAGGTACTAGTATAGTAATGATATTTAAATTTTAAGGAATATAAATTAAGATATATTTTAGGTAATTGGGAAAGGTACTTAATTTAAAAGACAGTTTTATTCTAGGCATAGCATGTTATCATTGCTTTGATAATTCAAATTTAAAAATGCGACCCTAAAATTTCGTAGGCATACCTACTTTAAATATGTATGCCTTAGAAACGTACTCGATAGATTATAAATTAAATTGGTAGGTATCTTGAGCAATTAGTTACATTCTTTTATTCCGACTGACGGGAGTAACCGAGAAGTTCACAACATTTCTATTAATTTCATTTCCATGGGGATGTATTTTTATTTGGCCTTGCACTATATTCATCATCGAGGTATATGGACTTCCTGATACTTGATCGTAGTTAGGATAATTCTGTGCTGTGGAATTTGTTTCACTACGGACACTCACATTATCATATACCGTATTTTTCAATGAAACGTAAGAGTTTTGAGATCTCTGTGAATTTTTATTCGCCCCTGGACTGATACCATTTTGCGTAACAACTGGGTTGATTGGTCTTGAAGACATCCCATGATTTTCGGTTTGAGGCGGTACTTCATTACTGGTAATCGAAGGATTATCAAGTGAACTATTTCTTGTCACTTGTACGCTGTTCGACTTTGATGAATTTCCTAACGAATGTAGTGTAGATGAACTTCCTTTTATGCTTTCCAATTCCTTTATAAAAACTTCTTCATTTCTTTGGAACCTCTGACTGTGGGTTGTGATTGGTGATTTATTTTGATGCAAAGAGGTAGCGCTTAGAGATCTGCTCGGGGAGTTATTAATACTGCTATCTATGGATGGGGTTTGTTTATTTTCATTTCTATGAGGTATTCTTGTTGTTGCATTAACCTTTGCTTCCATCGATCCGTATGCACTGTCCTTTGTAGAACTCTGAGAAGATCCTTCTTCTTTGACGCCATACCTCCGAACGACATTTGCCGGTGCAACAGGCTCTATATTTTGGACATCATATGAAAGAGGATTTTTTTCAGCTGGTGGGTGTTTTACTCCTTCAATAACTTCTCCAGTTCTTGGATTTATGTGTTTCTCCGTATCGTGACGTAGATTTACTCTGTGGCTTTCATCAATAGGATGTGTTCGGGGTCTGTGTTCTAATTCTGTATCGCTATCTTCAAATGCTGCAGGTTCATATGTACTTTCCTCCTAGAAATAGTTTTTAATTCATATTAATTGAGTAATTAACATACTATTATATTGGATGGGTGAGAGATTGAGACCCGCAAGTCTTGGGTTAAATTCTCATTGAGGTCAAAAGTGTGTATATTTGTTCTGAGTTTGGGAGTAAAAATATATAAAAAAACGACATAATGGTGTTATGTGATTATATCGGTATTAATAAGCACCTCTTCATCTGCTTCTTCTATAACGCTATTTTGAATCCATTCACGAATTCTTAGCTTTTTAGCATGTCGATCAACCGTTGTCTCAATTCCATTGTCTCTAAAATGTTTCAGTAGAATATTCTTTTCGTTTGGATCACTATGGAAACTGTACATTGATGGACAAAGTTCGTCAATATCACCACCAGCTGAAATAATATTACAAAACCTAGGTTTAGTATCGTCAAATTCCTTGGATAAGGCAAAAAATAATTTAATGTAAATAAATTACAGCTTACCAACTCTATCAGTATATCCTTTCGCCATCCATCTATCATCTAAGTAACGCGATAGCTCTATGAAGCTCGACGCTCTTTTGTCTGCCCTGGGCTCTACAAATTTTTTGAACATTTTCTGAGCTCTTGAAGATACCATTTTCCATAATTTTGGTTGTTTTTTTAGAGGATTGGCACTGTTATACCAGTTGTAATAGCTGAAATACAATGTTAATTAAGTTACTTAATCCTTCGACGCGTCAATTCAAAGGTGTGTTACGTTTATTTTCTTATTATATTTAACCATATTACCTAGTGTAGCGTGGATCATCAAAAGCTGCTTTCTGCCAAGGTAAACATCCAGTTAGGCAAATGAAAATAACTATACCATATTGCCAGATATCGTGGGCAATTAACGCCCTGAAAGCAAAATAAACACATCTATGAATTATGGTTTGGAATGTTTACATCTTTCTCATGTACGACGATTGCGCAACAATGGTCCTTATGTGAACAGTCTATCAGGCTGTTATTTACTTAACATTGAAATGTTGGTAATATACAATGCAGCTGTGATATTTAATATGAATCCTAGCCAAACATTTGAGTCGAATGGAAAATAAATCAAATTATATTGTTTTACTTGTAACTGCTGTCCATGGATAACTTTAACACTTCTGGTGGTGAATACGGTAACCATTCATTTCGTCTTCTCACAACAGATTGCACTTTTCTTGTTTCTCCAAAATCACAAAGCTTTATTCTAGAAAAGTCTGACTTAAATATTAGAATATTGTCTAGTTTTACATCACGGTGTACTAAATCCCTTTGGTGTAGATGTTCTAATGCTGCTGACAGCTGTTTTGCTACTCTCTTTGTATGAATTTCTCCAATTCCAGTGTCAAGCATATTAGAAGTTAAATCACCTGAAAGAAATTCAATTTCATTACACCTCTTAAATACAGCAGCGTGAATGATAGCTCAGTGGTAAGTGACGTTGGATACCGCGACGAAGGTCGTGGGTTCGAATCCTACAATGAGCTTGAGCTTTCAGTGAAGGAAAATATCGTGAGGAAACTATAGCACGGTGGTAGGGTACTTTGTACTACCCGATTGGCTGGCTACCATCCTGAAGTTGAAAATCTGTCGCCAAGCACCTATCGGTGTGTTCCGACAGCTGCACTTGAGAGCCAGTTCCCATCTTGGCTTTGTGTGCTTACCACCTTCGGCCACATCATCACTTACCACGGTGAGATTGTGGTCAAACACAAGCTTATCCAGAATATATTTAAAAAAAAATTACCCACACAGTCCTTCTGTTCACACATGATTGACAATCGACACTGAGCCCGTTCACATGAAAAAGTAACATGCTGACTTCCATAAACATGATATTAATGAAAGCTGGCACTGGAATTGTGCTAGATTTAATATTCATTCAAACTTCGTTTGTTTTGGCCACTATCCAAAGTAAAGTGAGTGAAATCTAAAGTAAATTGACTTTACATTAGACTGCAGTAAAAAACTGATACTTGTGTTGAAATGTGATGTCTTAACCACATCATTTCATCAAACAAACGTAAAATAAACTGGCTTACCTAAGGGGGCGTATTCTTGACAGAATACATAAAAACCCGCAGTCTCAAACGCGACATCGAATGTTGTAACGATGTTTCTATGTGCACTCAAATGTAAACTATAGTGGAATTCTCTGTAGAAGTCTCTAATTGAAACATAGGGCTTTGGTAAAGCCTTTAAAACTATTTCTGTGTCTGATGCCCTGTGTTCCACAAGCAGGATTTTTCCGAACCATCCCTCACCAACTATTTGCAGTATATCAAATTCTTCAACTAAACTGACCTAAAATTATATAATATCATGCATATACAGGTTTATCTTATGTAAATACATTTATAGAATGAAGAGGATAGCATACTTTTTCCAATTCAAATTCTCTAACTTTATGAATAGAGCCCGTTAAGGCTCTTCTTGTCCCATTATTCATCTTTGAATCCTCGCATTCATTCTTTCAATGCTGAAAATAAATAAAAACAGTACATGAATGCCCCAGTGACCTTAGTATTGGAATTTCGTAGATGTTTGCTGTCGCTAATCACGCTGGTCTCAAATGGGAGATACAAGCGTCCTCATTTCTCAAGAAATCGTCGAGTGAATGCTCTTGGATGGTTGCCAGGCCCGATGTCTACTCCAGATCCAGACGGTTGTCCTGACGTCATAATGTGACGTCATCACTTTCGAAATGTTTTAATGATGTAATGGAATTGCTATCGGTTAATATTATTTATAAAAATGAATTGTGAATCTTGATAACAACTACCTATATTTGATAGTAAGTATCCTACACAGTGTAATTTTTCTCACTAAAAACTTGGGTCTGTTTTTTCCTGATATCGCTATTCATGTTATTAAAATATTTTTTTATTGTATTAAGGATAGATTTGCGTTTGCTGACAATCTCACTGAAATAAGTGATGATGTAGTTGACGATGGTACTTATACTATTCACCAGGAGTAGGCAATTATTTAAGTGTACCTCACAGCAACAGGCAAATAGAAATCAAATGTGGTACCTACGATTTGTTAAAGTATTGTAGGTAATAATATTATAATTTCGTATAGTGCTGGCAACACTTCTACTCCTTGGCTACTACGAACTGTGTAATGTGATATAAGGTATTAAAACTGGTGTGTTTCTATTTAAAATCTCAACAGGATTAACCTCTTCAAAATGGTAGATTTTTTATGTTAAGTAGGTATTTAGGTATGTCTTTAACAAATATCGTCTCGTTTGCATCATTAAATGATTTGTAGATTTTGTTCAGGATCTTAGTTTCGTAGGTGATAGTTTAACCGGGTAGGTAAACATTAAAGCTATCGATTATTGAAACAGGATATATTAATTTAAGGAATGTGTCACTAATTCTATTAGTTTGATTTAAGAGCTTAGTAGCGTGATTTAGGATGTTTAAGGGTTTCAACCTTACAATAAGCTTTCGGTGAAGTAAACCTGCCGGTACATAAGAGCCAGTTGCCCTTCTAGGTGACCATTTTCAGCCACATCTCACATTATTGTGGTCAAACACAAAAATATCCTATCCGTAAGTAACAAGTACCTATTAGTAGTTTTTGCTCACAAAATTATGTCTATTACTTTCATATTTAAATTCAATTGCATGTCCTTTTAAAATCAAATAAGGTTTTCGAGATTACCTACCTATCGTCACTATTTTACCGGCTTCGAAAAAAGAATGAAGGTTCTAAATTCAACAGTATTTTTTGCAACAAGAACTAAGACAAGTCTGTACGTTACATGTACCAACTAATGACGAACGCCTCAAAACATAGCGTTTGTAGTATTATGAAGGGTGGCTCGTAGAACTCGCCTTACTGGCTACAACCCTTATGGTGAAATCTGGCAGATGAACTATGGTGTTCAGGGACTGATTTGGATACTGTTTTTATTTTACAGAAAAGGGCGATTCGCTCGATCTATTGTTTGGGTCCTCGCGAGTCACTGAGAAATCAATTTAAGGAATTTAAGATAATTAACGTTGCCCTCGCTATACATCTATCTATATATTTTTTTATACATAAAAGGATAAGTCCTGACTGATCTATCAACGCCCAGTCTAAACCCTTAGACCTAGAAAGCAGATTTTTTTCCCAGATGTTGTTTTCAAAACTTGACCGAGGAATAAGAACGGATTTTTCTAAATTCAACCTTTAAGGGGGTGAAAAAGGGGTTGAAAGTTTGTATGAAAGTCGGTCATTTTTGAAGCTAGAATCATGAAACGAAACTTTGTTTTTTAGGGTTAAAAATAAAGAAACAGGTGTTTTAGCGTTTCCTATAATTCCACCTCTGAAGGGGTGAAACGGGGGTTCAAAGTTAGGATCTATTTCCGTTTCTTGGTATGAAAAATGAGAAGGACTGACTCATCAACGCCCAGTGTTAGACCTAGAAAGCTGTTTTTTTTCACGGGTAATGTTTTTAAGATGTAGACGAGGATTAAGAAAGATTTTTTGAAATTCAATCTCAAAGGATACGCGGGTGAAACCGCGGGGCGGAAAGCTAGTATAGGTTATATATAAAATTCTCGTGTCACAGTTTAAGTTACCGTACTCCTCCGAAACGGCTAGACCGATTTTGATGAAACTTTATATTTACATTCAGTAGGTCTGAGAATAGGTTGTTATCTATTTTTTACTAGCTATCCCCCGCGTTCCCGTAGGATCGCGTTCCCGTGGGATCTAGCGGTATAAAAAATAGATAACAATCTACTCTCAGACATACTGAATATACATATAATATTTCATCAAAATCGGTCCAGCCGTTTCGGAGGAGTATGGTAACAAAGGGCCGATTTTTATGAAATTTTGTGTGTGTATTTTCTCGATGATTTGAAAACCAAATTGGATCGGCAGGTGGCGCTTGAATCGGGTTCTAAGTTTTGTTTTAATTTTAGAGCAGAACAACGTTTGCCGGGTCCGCTAGTATTATATATTAAAATATTAGTACCTATGTTTGTACGAAAAAAAAAATTTTTTTTGGAAGTAAACAGTACCTAATCATCATAAGATTAATACAAGAAACAAAGATAAAATTGTGACCCCTAGATTCAGGCTAGCTAAAGTTAATAAATCTTTTCTCGGGAATTGGTTCGTTTCTACAATATCCCCCGTGGGATCCCCACATGAGGTAACTGGAAAGTCTTATTTTAAACTAGGGGCCATGGGCCCAGCAGACGTTGTCCTGCCCTGAAATTAAAACAAAACATAGAACCCGATTCCAGCGACACCTACCGTGTCCAATTTGTGAATCTAAACCATCTGTCAGCCCGATCTCGAGACATGTCAAAAAGTCGTTCTATACAAAATGTATGACAAAAATAATTGTCTTCATTATTCTTTTTTTTGTGCATTTTTCTTATGTTTTTAATAGTTATTCTGCTATTCCGGGCGGAGACGAATCTAACAAATCAAAAACCATGAAAATCGGTCCAGCCGTTCTCGAGTTATAAATAGTGTAACTAACACGACTTTCTTTTATATATATAGATTTTTTTTATTTTTATTTACTATAAGGTTCATTACATGGAAGACAGAAATATATGGTTGTAGTAGGTTCTAGTAGCTGGCGTAGTGTAAAATATTTGAAAATGTATCTAAATGTACTTATGAAAATGTAAATAAATATAAAAAGATCCACTGCTGAAAAAAAATGGCCTTGAGCTCGGCAAGAAACTCATTTCTTGCCGGAGTCTTCTCAGTTTAAGTGTAGGTATTCCGAACCGGTGATAGAGTCAATTGTAACGTTCATAAGTGCCTTACCAGGGCCTAAACTGAATAAATGAGTTTGATTTTGATTTTAGAGCCTTCTAGGAATTATGGAAAAGGTTGGCAGGACATTGGCAACGATGGTCACTTACTACAAAGTAAAGCTTGCAAGCTTTAAAAAAACTCCTGACATTAAAAAAATACAAAACGCGAAATTACTTCTAGTTCCAATTTGATATATCTAGCGCAGATTTCTTTTCCACGTTATTTAAAGTAAGGCATTCAAAATTTGATATTTTTCTTTGATTGATGAAAACTAACTCGATCGATGGAAGATGGTAATGAAATGTTGAGAGATTTACGCTGTGAAATAAACATAGATATGGTGTGAATTCTCTTTTACGTTATAGCTTTGAGTTATGAAAGTATTAGTAGTACTTAATAACTCCAATCGCCTATTTCCATTTTTTTATGTAGTTTTGGAACGGACGTGTATAGCGTACCTAGGTACTCGACAGTAGCCTATTATAAAGTTTTGAGAAGATCGTCCCATTAGCGAGTAAAGTGGTTAATTAGTTAGGTATCTAAAAAAAATTATGTGTAAAAAAATATCATGAAAATATTGCACCGCATATTGCGAAATATTGTAACTAAGCTATTTCTAATAATATTGTTTAAAAATGCGAGGTAATATGACTTTTTAAGAAGCTTTGGGCATGTTGTTCAAACTTTTTATAAAGGCAGTCCACTCAATATGTTAAGCAGGATTATTTTCTATTGGTAATTGATTTTCTAGACCAACAATCAATACAGTTTCAAGAGCATAGATTCAGCAACTTTAGTTTATGTGTATTCATGCTCCTACATAATCTCTACCTATTATCTTAAATGCTCAAAAATACGTTGAACTGTAGTACCTACTCAAATCAGTCTTTGATTATCTCTTTCTATCGCTGACCAATTTAAATCGGAATCAGAGCAGCTGCCATTTTTTTTTCGTTAGTTCAACATTAGAACGTGCGCGTAGATTGTTCACCACATTATGACGCATATAAATACATACTGAAATGGAAATTACCAGACATATAGGGCGAGTGCCCTTGTTCAAATAATTTTCACAACACTGGCTGGACTATATCCAATCACATAACACTTCACATCGTAGTTTTTACACCCTTTATCATTTATACACCATTAGTGAAAGTGTTATCAGACTCCGAGGTAAGTTTTCGTAACGTGAGATATGGTTTTAGAGTAAGAACGGGTTGGACGTCCGGCGCTAGTGTTTCAACTGGCTGCGCGTACGCAGCGACGCCCGGGCGGTTATTTTCGTGCTACTGCACATACAAAAATCAATTTGTGACGGAAATGCTACGATCAACGACCTGGTAAGTGAAACTGGGCATGCATTTGCAACTAATAGTAATATATCAATACTATTTTCATATTTATTCTATGGGCGAGAAAATTCCTGCTTGAAAGATGCTTCCCTTTTTAAGTAGGTACCTAATAGGATACCTGTTGCACTAACTCTTAGTTACAAAGACGAATTCTTTAACAAAAAGATTATGTGAAGCGATATCTTCCAGATAATTGGATTAGGTTTATGTAGGTACGCCATAAATCGAATGTTAAGAATTATCGTTGTAATAACACAAAGGGTATGGTGTTTTTATTTAATTTGGAGACGAAAGTTTATAACAATGAATTTAAATCTAGTGTTAAAATGATACTGATTAATTTACGTCAAATTGGATAAGATAAAAAAGCTCATAAAGTACCATATGAACTCACTGAACAGCTACAAAATATCACGTCAAAGCTTGCTTCGGGATTCTGAATCGGTTAAAACTTGTAATGAAAAGTCACAGTGAAAAGTGGATCCTGCATGGCAGTCGAAAACGTTCATCCATCTCGTTGGTGAGACAGAGGGGAGGCAGCCATACAAGCCACGGCCCTGTGGTAGAGCGCCTTTTAATGCGAAAAACAATTTCGAGCCGAAACGAATAAAAAATTTATGGCGCTTTTTAAGAGCCAATTCAATACCTAAGTGTTAATTATTTTTAAAGTAAAAGTGATATATAATTGTGGTGTGAAAACGGCAACCAAAGGGAGCCGAAAGACATCTTGCTCTATCTTGAAAGAGCCGGCACTGAATCAAACCATAGGTATCCCAAACGCAAATTATTCATTAGGTGCAGCTTCTTGACACCACAACAAATACCTACTGCAGAGGTGCTAGGTACTGTGATTGCAAATGATGATGGGATGGACAAGCTCGCATTTAAATAACCGAGACTTGTCAATTATTAGTATAACTACTCCTTTCTTCACAACAACGTTTGTCCACAAACCGCAAAAAATACTGGATCTCTTCGTCATGTAACGTACTCACTAGTCCTTGCTATGATTTTACCGTTTTTACCGGGGGGAAAATGTGTATTCAGTTTAGGCCCTGCTAAGGTACTTATGAACGTTACAATTGACTCTACCACCAAAAGTGCATCGGCAATAATATTTAATCAATACTTCGATTAACTAAATAAGTAAGTAGGTATATAATTGGAAGCCACTGAATGCGGGTAGCGAAAGACCGGCCATCCTGGAAGTCCTTGGGGAGGCCTTTGTCCAACCGTGGACGTCTTCCGGCTGACATGATGAAGTATAATTTCGTAAAAATTATTCTATATAAAACGGAATTTTCATATTGAATTAGTTTATCAAATACATACTTATCATTATCACGCAGAACAATTAACGCTAGCTACATTCGTGTTATTTTATTTTTGGATTCAGCGAGTTCCTAGACCTTATTTTGGCGTTGTGCCAATATGGCTACGTACGTCTGATATTAGGATTGTAAGTCATGCTCTAATTATAATGTGAGTCAGAAAGGCTAAGCTCGACTAAAAAAATTAAACTCATGTAAGTAGGTACTTATAAAAATTCTACAATAGGTAAACATAATATTATACATTTTTTTTAAATTCTGGATAAGCTTGTGTTTGACCACTATCTCACCATGGTAAGTGATGATGTGGCCGAAGGT
Source organism: Ochropacha duplaris (assembly GCA_951361185.1). Taxonomy (NCBI): domain Eukaryota; kingdom Metazoa; phylum Arthropoda; class Insecta; order Lepidoptera; family Drepanidae; genus Ochropacha; species Ochropacha duplaris. Next base: position 9,399,188 of record OX592702.1, on the reverse strand, counting down.
GGTAAGCACACAAAGCTTATATGGGAACTGGCTCTCAATTTTCAACTCTAGGGTGGTAGCCTGCCAGTCGGGTACTACAAAGTGCCCTACCACCGTGCTAGGGTTTCCTCATGATGTTTTCCTTCACCGAAAGCTCAAGCTCATTGTAGGATTCGAACCCACGACCTTCGTCGCGGTATCCGACGTCACTTACCACCGAGCTATCATCGCTTTATTGATCTATTCGCAGACATTTGAATTGCACGTTTTGGCGAAGCGTTTCCTCTGCTTACTGCTATAAACTTAGGTAGTTGCAGTAATAAAGGTTGAGGTTAAAATGATGTCAAAGTACCTACACCATGAGGAGTCCACATTGTGGACTCTAGTTCAGTTTTAAGTGGCGGATTTCACATGCCTTTGATTTTATTTTATTAGGGAATCCTTGTAATTTTTCTATCACCACTGTACCTACTTAACTAAATCATTTACCACGTAAGTGTACTAAATAGACTACGTAGGAATACGAAGTACGCCACTAAGCCACTACGACTCCTTATAATACCCACATAATAATATTACGTGCTTACTCTTTGTCCCACGCGGATTTGAATTTTCAAAAATCGTTTCTTTGTGGAAACAAAATAATATCTGTGAATGTCACCTACATTATTTTCGGCTACGATGCGCGACTGGAGTTTACTATTGGAGTGCAATTTAATGTGCTGTCATCTAATGTCAGGTACATACGTACCTACGTTTTATCCTCTTTGTACATTACTATAAAAGATAATGCTTTTTTGCTACGGTACGTTTGATTTTAATAAGTTACTCTCTACGGTCTATCAGTTTTATTTCTAATAGATAATGTGTAAAATTTTGTCAAATAACGTTAAATCTAAGTGCACCAGTGAAGTGAAGTGAAATGAAAGCGTGTATCGTGATTTCTGGGTCTCCCAAAAAGTCCATGAAAAGTTTTAGTGGAACGGCAACTAATTATTTCATTAAATCTGTCCAGTATGGACGAAAACCAATGAAAACTATACTTTACTGTGAATGTGATGCAATATCTTTTAAACACATTGTTTATAAAATAAAATAAGTATTTTAAAAATAGTGATTAAGCTGATAGTCTTGTAACTAAAGCCTTTTGAATAAATAATAAAACAAACTATCAATATTTTGATCAAGATTTTTTTTGACAAGTAAATTTTAAGTTAGTGTATCGAATTATTTTAGGCAAATTTATTTGAATTCATGTACCTAATTTGAACGTGTTTCGTAGGCTCGTGCGATTCGGTAAGTGTGATAATTTTGAGAAACCGAATATTTGAGTTATATATTTTGAGGTTATTTTACTGTTATTTTTTTCACTATAATAATTTTGCCTGCAGAAAAAAGCATCAAAATCAATAGGGATACTTATAATAAGTATTCTGTTAAGCTGTGCCAGCCAGTGAGCTAACTTTCCATAAGATCAATTTTACTATCAAATGCAGGTATTGTTTATAGTTGAAATTTGTAGCCACATCAGGACTTAGGTAAATGAGGAAATCTATGAGATGCCTTTGTTCAGTGGTGGATGTATATCATTCGTCTGTATAATAAGGTTGATCAGATAAAGTCAACATCATGTAAACTTCACTATCTTCTGTGTTTGCCGATCTCTAATTTGAACTTTAATTACAGATGATTACCAATTGTGTCTTACACACATGTTAGGTTCAAAAGCAATAGTAACTTGTAGTAATAAATACTTGAATTTTATCTTATACCATGTTACCGTTTCATCAATGTCTTATTTATGTCGCAGTCAACTGTGTTCAAATAACCGTTCAATTGCACGGCTAGCACTTTCATTGAACGATACTATTCAACCACAAGTCTAAACGTCGATTAGCTGGGTTCCAATCAAAGCATTTAACAGTGCATCTAGATGACGCTCAGCTAACTGGTTTAGTGTCGATTTCCTAAGGTATATGATGTATTGGACATTGTTTTTTGTTAGAAGTTTGACAAGGTGTCACCTGATTGTAAGTGCGTGCTATCACTTATAGACATTGGCTGTACTATTCCTCCTTGGATTGCAACTGGCTCTCAAGTGCATGACAAAACACACTGACAGGTGATTGGCGACAATTTTCAATTTAAGGGTGGTAGCTAGTCAGTTGAGTACTAGAAAGTCCCATCATTCCATGTTCCACCTACAGATATTTTTTTATCTATGCAATGCTATTTCTGTTTCTACTACACACGCAATCGGCGTGTGAGTTCTTTACCATATTAAAGTCTGTCGGTTGGTAGTTACAGGACTGTTCAGTGCAACCAATTTGCTATTAGCACTAGCACTAAACTTTAACGGCTATAAAAACAGATTCTGTCGCTATGTTCTTTTTAGGGTTCCAAACACAAATAAGGAAACTCTTAGCATAGTGTTGCCATGTCCGTCCTGGACATTTTCAGATTATGACCCTAAACACTTTGTGTTATGTTAAAGGTAGTTTACTTGTTAAATGTGGCCGCAATGTCACTTATTTGGCTTAAATATAATTAATTATTACAAATAATTTTAACCACTAATAAATTATGACTATTTTTTTTAATAATAGGTTCTCATGTAGCTTCCAAATATGTACCTAAATGCTTCTTTTTCCTTTAGTACCCCAAATGGGTAGGTTACTTCAACAGTATTTCTAAAATCTGAAAAAATCTACAGCGCTAGATCTAGGACTGATGCTACAAGGAAAACTATCACGTTCAGGAGCTTTAAGTATTCGATCAATTTTGTGATTGGAAACTAATCGAATAGGTTGAAGTACCTATGGAGGAGCGAGGTGTTAGATTCCTCCATTGAAAAGGGAAGATCTTCCGCCAGGCTAGGTCATCGTGCCTGGGGACCGCGGTCCAACTGTTGATGTTGGAATCTTGTATATATGCAGATCGCATGGAAAACTTCGTAAGCGCGATGTAGGTTATTGAAGCGCCATCTATCTAGGAGTCGTGCGAACTATATCTATGTGTAGATAGATGTCGCTACATCACTCTCCTCCAAGACCAGAGGTCGATATTGCTGGTCGTGCTAATGTAGCTTGCAAGTGCCAGTGCTGCTCGTAGTCTACAGTGAGTCGAGACTGAGCGATGAGCCTTGCAGGACCAGGAAGCGCGGTGAGTCGGCTGCGTTGGACCTGATAAAGGCCAAGCTGGCTTGCTGTGGACTGCTGTAGAGACCTGGTGAGGAGTGCAGGGAAGTGATGCTGCATACTGCTGACATTCCAATCACGTCGGGGTCACCACTATGGAGGAGCGAGGTGTTAGACTCCTCCATTGAAAAGGGAAGATCTTCCGCCAGGCTAGGTCATCGTGCCTGGGGACCGCGGTCCAACTGTTGATGTTGGAATCTTGTATATATGCAGATCGCATGGAAAACTTCGTAAGCGCGATGTAGGTTATTGAAGCGCCATCTATCTAGGAGTCGTGCGAACTATATCTATGTGTAGATAGATGTCGCTACATACCTATTCGATTAGTTTCCAATCACCTCTACCGTGATTTTGCTTTACGTCATCGATACTCCGTAGCGACTACATCAAATATTTAGTATGAAGATTTGTGCAGCGCCTCTAACAGATTTCATACAAATCATAGTTTTTCATACAAAGTTTATTACGATATTCGCTAGCGAGTATCGATTACTATACCGTAGTAAACCCATCTTAGAGGTACAGAACCCTATGGTATGAATTGTCCGACATGCACTTGGCCGGTTTTTAACTATGCTTTTATAGCGTGTTTAGAGCTCGCCTTAGGTGGGACATAAAGCTTTTTTAAGGCGTCGTGTCTGCTATTTGAAACTTGCGTCGGATTTTACGTATCTACCAGTCTATAAAAATGCAGTTATCAAATAGCTACACAGTGAGGACATCAATTCTGAACCCGAGTTAAAATTTCGATCGATTGAGACTTTTACTTGAGATGCTTGTAAAAATTCCATACTTACCTACGTCTATAGAGTATACTCTAATATCATTGAGACTTCTTATTTATGTGGTATCGAATTAGACCAGACATCCACATGTCATATTATATTTCTTACATATAAAACATATAAAAATCAACGTTTTTTTGTTCGTATTTTACGCGCTGCTATACCATTCAACCGATTCTGCGATCCCCGAAAGAAGGGGCACAGCTAGCTTTAAATGAGTAATTAAAGTATTATATCTGTCTGTCTGTCAGCTTAGTTTTCACGAAGGTTTGCTTGGGTTTAGGCTGATGTTGAACCATGGGGAAGGACATGCTACTTTTCGTTTTAACCTGTCTGTTCTTTCTTGGGACAATCGGGGTTTCAGAGTCCGCACCACTTGGTTCTCAAATGGGACAATCGGGACGATGACAGTTACTTGAAAATGGGGCGCGAATTTTGAAGTTTTGAAAACTGTGCGCGAGTTGACGAGTTGTTTGACAGGTTAATGTCGCGAGTCAACAGATTAAATCTACCCAAAAGTGGGCGACAAGGACGATTCAACGATAAACAAATTCCACGCGGACATAATCTCAGGAAAAAACTAGTCCATACCTATATAAATAAGTATTTCCCCCGTATCAGTCATAAATTATTAATTGCACCCATTTGAAGTGTTTACGTCTTTATTTCTACGAATATATCACTCTAATTGCGCCAAGAACTTACGAGTTAAAGTTTAGCGACCACAAATAACATAATAGTCAGTCATATAATAGGTAAGAATTAGTCGTTAAAAGGCATGTAACAGTAATAATGGGTTCATACTGCATTGTACGCGACGACTTGCATTTGCATTGCTAAGAACATTATTACACTTCTGATTTGATAATCGTTATTGTACAGTTGACAACAATATTTAGTACCCTTGTGTCCTGCTGTTTCGTTTTCTTCGGTTGAATTTTGTGAAACTCTTCCTTGTGTCTCCGAGCAATATTTCCTCCGAATTTCGAATCTCGAGTTCCACACCGGCTAAGGCAAAAATAAAGTGATTAAAATATTATGTATACCAAACCACTCTAAAACGAAGCATCATAAAAAATCGGCCAAATTCAAGTTCCACTTCCATAATAATAACAGTTGAGACAATCCTAAATATATTATCGTCCACTGATATCACACCTCATTCACTTCATACCAGCTTGAAGAGACATGTAGAGTCCGTAAATCATTCACATACCTACTTCTGCACTTACTACACTCCTACTTAACCAAACACCATTTTTCAAAAAAGCCAGCGTCGAAATGTAATACCCTAAAAATTTAAGAAAATTGAGAATAAAGAGAACATCTATCTATTATAGATTTTATATCTATTATATAAAAATGAATCCCTATATCCTTGGTCACGGCATCACGCTTGAACGGCTAGACTGTTTCGCTAATTCTTTTTTTGTTGTATTTGTTATTGTAAGGAGAAGGTTCTTATGAAAGATAAAATTATGAAAGTTGCGCGGAACATTAGAAAATTTTAGAAAACTTAACGACCATATTCAATTTTATAAATATTGTTTAAAACTGATGGTTCCAAGTTTATTTTTATTTTCATTTCATGGCAGGACAACGTCTGCCGGGCCCACTAGTGGAAAATAAATACCAACTTAATTTTATAGAGCTGTAACTCGCCATTGCTGTGAAAGATAAGTAGGAGATCATAATAAACTATTCGTAAGTTTCATAGTTAGATATAACTTGTCACTATATCTTATGAAAATAAATTATGTGAAATGATAATGAAAATATGTTTTATTCTAATCGATATTTACAAGCAGTCTAAGCTAGACTTTAACGCACGGTTCGGAAGATTGCTTTTGCTGTGAAGAGCCAGTAAACTCAGCAATTACGCTTTTCTAAAGGAACTTAGACCTATCAACAATAATTATGATGAACCGAAATAAGAAAGAGTAGCTGTGTAAAATACAGTACAGTAAAAGTATTGAATGCACACTTTTTTGATTCTCCAGTGATAGGAATACTTGAATTGTATTGTACCATACGATACGAGACTGCAACCTATTTTTGTAGCTTCATTATGTACATATTTATCCATACAATGATCTTGAACTGTCGATGTCACAATGCTATAATCATGTAGAAGTATTCGAATCGGTGTACATATCTTTTCTGCATCGATATTTATTGTCGGCGTGCCCATCTAAGGTATAAATAAACATGATTTATGCTGTCTTGACGATACTTTCGCTCATGGCTGTAAACATAGATTCAGGAGTAAATTGTATGCTTACATCATAGAGAGGTTAGGCGTTTATAGTTTCCTGGGGCATATATCTGCTTGAATAGATAGCTGTTACTGGAACCGGACTGTCCTTGACTCAATTTGTAAAGCTTTTGTGAGATTAGCCAAAGGAAACAAAGTATAGTTTTCAACTACTGTTGTTGACTTGATGAGCACATTGTCTAACATTTATGTAAAAATATATGATTATTTACAATGAATAAATTTTTAAAAAGCACGATAACATAGATACTTACATAGGTCATTTTATAAAACCACCATATTAAAATACTCCATGGTATAAAAGCATATTTTTCGCGTTTCGTTGTCGTATCTGTTTGATAATTGCCTGTGTACCTATATTCGATATGTTTGCCAGACGAGGATATTGTGAAGATACGAGAAAACCATTGCTATTAACATTTCCATAGGAGATCTTGTCAAATTAGTACAATTACTTGTAGAAGTAAATCTGATCGCCATAATTAATGAGCGCGACTATTTTCCCATACATAACGGCATAGACTTTTTTAACAGGTCTAAATTTATATCTTTTTATATTCAATTAGTTTAGCTTGCAAACACCAGAATCAGCACCAATTTAGATATTTCCAAATGTACCGTTAAGAGGAACTCGGGAAGATCTGTCTGACATTAAAAGTCCCCAATTAAGGTCTTGCATAGATAAGGCTGAAGACCGTTCGGTAGCTAGTCGGGTCCTAAACCGGTGCTGTTCTTGCAATGTTTACTTTTAATTGATGCCTAATTGACAAATGTTTGTTTTAGAATCAATTTCATTAACCTTTGTCACAAATTCGTTTGTATTTTCCTTCGCATTGTTTACTTTTAATATATTTACAGTAATCTAACTACATTTTAGTTGTTTTACTGTCATTGAAAAACATTAAACAGTAGGTCAGAGTATTTATATTCTGTACCCCGTTCATATCCAACATTTCTATTTCATTGCTTTGTTATCTATATTTGCAACACACAGGGCTATTCGCCTGCATCTGCAATGATACTTTTATATTAATTATAGAACGTTAACATTAAAGTTATAGGTTACCCATCAAAATATTGGACGTGGAGCAATTTAATGACTGAATTACCGACATCCAAACAATCCTTCGTGTCCTACACTTAGTAGGTACCCTGGGTCTTGGAGCCCGTTAGCTAGATGCACGCCCGCGACTCAGCCCGATACTCGACGACGATTTAATTAACGTATTGTACGCTCACCGCTATTAACGTAGCGTTTGGGTCTAGTGGTTAAGGTGATGGTGCTCTGAGGCGATGGAGTTTATATTATTGAGATTGAGATTCAAAGATGCAGCCAAAGTACACCAAATTGGTGTTTCCTTCCTCATGCTTTTGCGCCTCTTTTGTATCTAAAACGGTCTTCGCTATGTAAAGCACTATAATTTTAGCAATTTTTGAGCAAACTTTGTTGCAGAAACTTTGTCGTCAGTTCTAGACAGGTTGCGTGATTTATTTTCAATACTAAAATTACAAATGAAATTATGTTGATATTACCCTTGATTTTACTATCTTACATTTTTGCGAAATTACTGAAATGAAGTAAGGTACTATGGAGGGGTTAATTTCGTATCATTTGATGTTTCAGTTCAGATATCTTTTATATTCTTCAGTTATGCTTATGCCATTTTAATTTGTATGAAGCTAAGCCCAAGAGCTAAGCATGCTGAAAATGTGGCGGTCCTCCTGATCACACTTCGCTCTTGTAGCTTATTTAAAAAAAAGTTAATACTGTTGTTATTACGTCGCCTTAACGGTGTTCTCTCGATAAGGTATTATGCACCATTATTATGCAGCGCTCTAAGGTTTCGGGAACTCAAGCTCTCGTCAATTAAGGTATCGCTACAGCCCATCTTCTATCCATTGAGGCAGCCAGCCCAGGCTAGATTTAGCCCAAACGGCACAAGAGCCAGGAATAATGAGACAACCGGTAAATCTTACTTAAATGGTTTTTGGTGGATGAAAAGGTCACGTAATGGCTTTTAATAGGTTTTAAAGGAATTGTTAGTGCATTGCATACTCAACATGGTATATTTAATGGACAGTAATTTTAGTTGGATGCGTTCGATCGAATTAGGTGGTTGCCGCACGAACAGCTAATTTGAGAGCGCTTTATGTTTATGATGTTATTGTATTATATTATATGGCCCGTTTAGTAAATCTTCAATATTTCTTAGATTAATTCAACTAACTGTTATTATAGGTACTGCTGTTATTTTGCAATTCATACATTAACATGTAATTGATGGATTTCTTATTAATTTCATCCAATTTCAATTTATTAGTTTTCTTTTTTATGTTATAGTCATGTTATATTACATTCACAGTATAGTTAGTCATCGTCTGTACAAGCTAGGTCAGGTTTGGTTTGGTGGCTGTTCCAATAAATATTTTCACTCACTTTTTGGGAAAACCTAAAAAGTCACGATACACAATTTCATTTCACTTCACTGGTGCACTTAGATTGAACTTTATTGGAGAAAACGCCATTGCCATTATTAAATATAAAACAATTTAGTTGAAAATAAACCAAACGCAACGTCACTCTGCAAGTACCCAAAAAGTCAATTAAACACTTTATTCAACCTATTGATAGGATTGTCCCTTATAAAATCCAATTAAACCATCACGTAGGTCACTTTCCCCTATTAATTCAACGACGTACATCAATAGATTTTCCATTGTTAATGTCTAATGTCTAGGCTCATAGACGTCGATGTAGAGATACTTCTCGACATCCGTCTGAGATCTCAATGTGAGGCTGGCCATCTCCTGCCTCCGTCACGACTGCCACTATTAAATAAACTGGCTATTCTTGTGGTTACTCTAAATGAGCACAATGTTTTGAATAAAGCTAAAACAATATTTGAGTATAATATATTCACAATTTATTAGTGGGGTCTAAATGGAACGCTATTACGGCCCTTACTAAACCTAACCTAATACCTAACTAAAATACTGTTGGTAAATGGCCATGTAAATAACGTCACAATGTTTCTGCCCCGTATCTATGACTTTTTCGAACCGCGGCAAAAACTTGATAATGGCGCCCACTCTCTCCTGCGTTTGTTAAAAAGAGTTACAAAATATCTAATGAGTGGCATTTTTTTGTGACCGGGAGAAGGATTCTCTTTTAATTTTGCATTTTTTTTTGTAAGTAGTTGCTTACTTTATTTTATTTTATTTTTTTGTACTTACCTATAGTTTTTTTTATTTTCTCTATTTTTTCAAACATTTTATAATAAGACTTTGGCTGAAACTGCTGCCCGGGGCAGGTGCCACGGTTTGAATTTTCATTTGATATTTCACCATGAATTATTCTTAGTAGTTTTAAATGTTCTCGTGGAATTTTGAGTGATCTCTATAACGTAACTAAAATCCTGTAACAAGATTCGATGAAAACATTTTAAAATAAAAACTAAAGTTTATTACTTAGTGCTTAATTACTTCACATTCATTGAATCACTTTAACACAAACAAATACATACGCCGTTTATCATGTTTCTCTCAGATTACTCCTTTGATTACCAACTACTATTTCTTCCTGCGTTTAAAAGCGAAATGTTTAGAAAATTTCTTGGTGTCGAAGGAATGTTTGCCCACCGTTTTATACGGCGTGTTCTCACGAGTCGCGCGCCTGTTCAAACCTAGACGACACGGATTTTAATCGGTACACAACGTCATTGCTGATTTATCGACCGACTGGCTAGCTTGGATTTTAATGTTTCTACATGTTGATACTACTAAATCTAGTAGGAGTTAAATGGGTGTACCTCCCTTTTATCGGTTTCACAACCAACGACAGTTTGAAATTGACTATATTTTACTTTGTTGCTGAGTTGGGTAGATGTTGGCCCTTATAACTATTTTGATAGCATATTTGAGAATGTCTTGGTTGACGTTTAGCTGATGATATTATTCCTACAACTTTATCTACTCACTCGTCTCACGAATTAAAATCCTCATGCCTTAATATAAAATAAACTTTCCAATCCAATGAAAGGTGAACTGCAGTAATATTTCGAAACATGTTGGATCCCTGGATCAATGTTCTCACGGATACTCTACTTGTCCACAAACGTGGGTTAGGCCGACACGCCTCCGCAAGGCGTATCATGTCCAACTGTCATCTGACTTTCAAATGAATAACCTATTGTATGAAACGTGCCTCTTTTGTATGCACTTTGCAAATCTTTAAGAGATTTTTCGATGTCGTTACAAGTGTTCAGAGGGTTCGTGGTTTTGCTCCTGTGTTCTGTGCTTTGTCATTCGAATTTTTATGCTCGTTCAAATGTGTAGAATTCATTGGATGTATATTTTGCCTACACAAAAAAACGATCAGCTACGACTTATTAGAACTTACCGTTAGCAATAGAGGTTGAAAAATTCCAGCTATCGCGATTTAAGTTATTAGTTCGTCACATCATACAGGAATCCATATGTATAAACGCAGAAACAACAATATCGTCCAAACAAAGAAAATGTTCTGAAAATGGATGGAAGTAAAAATTAACATGAAGATAACACTGGGATAGTAAGAGTGAGAAATTTATGTATCCCATCTGATAAAAATATCATAGGAAACGATGTAAACTGCTAAGTGCACACATTCGAGCAGTAAACTTTTAATGCTACAATTAATCGACAACATGGAGTATCATTTCCCATCAGAACAATAATAAAACGTAACCATTAGTGGTGAAATCTTAGTCCTTAAAACTTTACAACTATTACGGAATTTAATAAACTATATTGCATTATAGCCTTATAGCCACTTTGGTTTCAAATGTTATTTGACACCATTTCCTGTAGAACAACTTCAGGTTTGTAATAAAGATAAATCTCTAAAATGCCATAGTTTCTGTTTATTGAATATCTATTTATTATCACACTATGTTAGATGTTGATTTCTAATGTAGAAGACTAGTGAATAATAAAGTGTGCATAAACCAAAGCTTTGCTGTTACCGTGCATCACCAAACATATCGTTTAGTCGTCTCTATGTAATACTTTCAGACACTTGCATGTTGCATCAAGCAGTTTTTAGGTGACCGTCATTACACGTTGTTAGGCCTGCGGGTGTGTTCCTTAATCCATCAAATTACAAGCCGGCCATCATCTTAATATCCCCCGCCCCTCAACCAGGCTTTCAATAAACCAGTACCGCATTGATAGAGCGTAATTATAGTACGGCGGATGCGCGAGCATAACTCGCTTGCAGCGAATTTGTGCGGTAATTCGGTCTGCTCAGTTTGTATTGTGGGATTGTTTAGATTCTACCGATACGCTCATGTGTGTTTAATTTTATTGCCTTACTTTATCATTCAATCCTGATGCATTGTCTATTTAAATAGTTATTGAATATTTACGTGTTGTTGTCCACCAAATATTTGTTTTAAACAATATCTCACCAACACAGGACGCGCTATGACGGAATTCGACAAAAACAGCTGCATTTTAATGACGAACTAATTTGCATACAAAGTTACTTTTAAGAATTCGAATGTAAAATGTTAATTATGTAAATTGATTCGATATCCTTCCATTGACTTTAAAATAATGGTAGGAAATATGCCGTAAAGCTGCCCGTAAATTGTTCGCCTCCGAAATTGGTAGCTGCGGTTATTTAGATTTCTAATCATAATAAATGCAATGTGAATATTAACATGCGTTTGTGATTGATTATACGTTATATTCTAAGTACAAAATAATTGTAGGGATTTCACGTAACCCACTTGTAAGCCGGTATTATAAAGCTGCATCTGATTTATTTGATGAATGTTATGTTCATAATTGGGTTGAATACACAAGTAATGTTTGTGACTTTGCTATGTAAATTAAATTTCTGACACGTATCGAGCTTCTAATCTAAATAAGATATATCTATGACATAGCCTGTTTTACTCTAATATAGTATTTTATGTATTTAAGTATTTTGCGAGTTCTAAGATCACTTCACTACAATTGGTTGTAACGACACATCATCGTTTTTATTGGCACGGGGCGGCCACTTAGTTATCGCCCTTAGCTCTACAAATCGTCCCGGACTTTCTCCGGTAAATGTCCTATGAAATTGCCATCGTGAGTCCCGCTCTGACCATAAAGCAAGCAGGTACGCGACGCGTTTATGATCTAGTAATAATGTGCCGAGACAATCGTATGCACGTTCATACTGGTAGATAAATCTCCATTTGCTGGTAAATTCATGGCCGAACATGCTTTTTAAATTTTATTTCTTTCACCCGAGTCTACTACTTTGGAAGGTTCTTAAGGCAGACGTTAATTTTATTTATACGCTTCAGGCTACACGAGAGGCGTCGATGTTAGTCGTTAGAGGTAACAGATGCCAATTTGTAGACGTTGCAATTTAAATTTTGTACGTAAGTGATCCAGCAAGCTCGTGAGCTGAGCTTTCCATACTTTTCTTATTAGCATAATGCCAATACATTAGATCCATATGCCATTATAATTGTAATTTTATTCCGTGTTATTTCTAGCACTAGAGCTCGAAACGCCTTATCATGGTTGGTGTTTTAATCATACTTTTTGTTATTATCATCATAATTTATATTAATCATTCGCTGTCTGACATGCGTCATATTTTTTTGAGTTGTTGTCCTACTGACAGGCGGAACTACTGTTCCAAATGCGGGAGATCATTCACTCGTTTCTGAAATTGTTGGTTTATAGCCGCGGGTATGAACGGTACTAGCCTGCGTGACCGTGCCTCTGGCTTCTCCTAAATTAATACCCGATTGTGTTGCACTGGCCACATTGTCTCAGAGGTGAGGTGGCGTGACAGCCTGTCGTTACATTGGAACACTTTCTAGTCGTGTCCTACACTGATTTAAGTGGAATTCGAAACATAGATCCTCAATAAAACATTCCCGTGCAAATTCAACACGACTTTTAATTTACGATTCGTATTTATTGAAACGTTAATTTTAGAATTTGCATAATCTGATATTTGTTTTCTATTTTACATTACGCCATCTATAATTTCCTATTATCGTTCGCTAACACCACCGGCGTTTTCCGCTACTGGATATCTTATTACTGAATATCTTTTCCAGTAGGTAATACCAGTACTATTTATTAGATTGAGTCGTGAGACCGAGCCGCGCGGTAGTCAAGCGTCTGTACCTATAAAATGAATAAACAGAAAATGCATATTATTCTCGCCCTCGAGCATACGTATAGTTGCTTTATGTTTAGATACCGTTGGTTATATTTGATATAAATTAAAAGATTTAAATAAATATACTATCCCTTTATTTATACCTTTTAAGAACCATTGCGTTTCCATTATTATTAAATTTAGACTATTATGTCAATAGTTAGTAACTGTTTATTAGTTTAACAATGTTACGTAAGTTATCTCTTCATTCATAAGTAAATTAGGTCTCAAGATATCAGTGCGTCTGACGTTCATGTCTATATCCATCATCAATAATATTCTTGTTTATTTGCTGGGCATTGCTAACGATTGATTAAATTGCATGTGCAGCCTGAGCTCGCATAGCACCATGTATATAATATTCATAGTTTATTGCTCTATTACACAATCATTTATTTATGGTTCGATTGCATCGCCATAAGCTATCGGAATGTCGTTTTTTCCATACAATTAAACTCAGAATGACATGTCTGTGTTCAGGCTATAGTGCTATCGGTATTCGGTACGTGACAGGTAAAATATTGTCATCTAATTTGCTTTAAGGCGGATTATGTTATAAAATTTAATACTGAGGCACGAGACATTTGGTACCAAAACCAATTTCGGTTTCTAGTATTTAACATAACAAAAGCTACTTATGAGTCATAATTTATTAACAACGACATCGAATTATTCGTATTTTAAAATACTAATAAGAAGATGATCATAAAGTATGCTTCTACTTAAACGTCAGTTCCATCCACATGCTGTTGACATATAAAACACTTTATGACGGTAACAAATATTGTCAGTTTTATGTCAGGGATATTCCTTAGATGCTCCTCTGTGTCTTTAGTCTTAACAGCCTTCTTTAATGGTTGGCCTATTACTGCTATTTAATCGATGTCGATTTTCTTTATTATTTGTCTATAGAGTTTACTGAGTCTATAAATCGACGGCAACTCTTAAGCTTCGTTAAATTCAATTTCGTCGATCGAACAGTTTTAATGAACTCATGTTATTGTTGTAAGATATTTGCATAGAGATTACTTTGTAGATTGCTTCCTAAAGTATCGCTGGTTCTATTGTCATCTATAATACCTGTACCTGCATACAGGTGGTTTCTTCAGCCTTGCTTAAGTTTACGATGTTAGTATATATTTTTTAAATTTCTGTTTCAGGTTTCAAAAGGCGTGGCTGCTTTATTATGATTGACCGGTAAGTCATCTTTACACATAATAAAAAATACAATAAATAAAAACATCTATGGTATAGTTTATAACGGTCTAAAGATAGAGTTGTTACTGCAAAATGTCCATTGACAAAAGACATCTGTCCTATAGTCAACTGAGTAAGAAAAGGTCGTATGTCCCCAAATCTCAGACATTCCCTTCCCCGATGTAACATTCAGTTCCATGGATCGTGCGGCACGCCTGCATAATGTGCGCGGGCGCACATCGAAGACCTATTTTTTGCTGTATCGGGAGTGAATTTTAAATCGAACATGTCTTTATAAGAACGGAGTTTCCATTTCTTGCGCCTCCACGTTGTTGCTCCTACTAAGATTTATTAACATTCGATTCATTCTAAGTTAATATCTCGTAATAGTCTATACCTCAATTTATGATCATACTTAATTGCCTAGTAGTTGGGTGCGGTTAGACACGAATTTCCAAAAAAATAAGGTCGAGTGAATTTTCTAAAAGAAAGGTCCACGAAATACGTTGAACTTGTTACATAAAAGCACTATTTATTTTATTTATACGATTGCAATTTAATTGATTTGTGATATTTAATCGCCTTGGAAAGCCAGCGTCAGCCGTTTTCACTGATTCATATGAGTTAAAGCAACAATTTTTGATATCGCTGAGAACTTAATGAATGACGTAGACATTGATTTAATCACGAAACAAGTAGTAAGGGATGAATCAGAAGTTGCGAGTAACGGTAGCCGCTGCTTGAATAATCTATTGATGTAGCTTTGTTTTAGATATTGAGAGGTTGTAGAATCGTGACGCTTATGCGCTTCTTTCATGAACTTTGCCTGCATAAGAAACCTTTGTGTATTGGAATGGTAAATTGTGTTTGATTTTGTGGTTACTGTACACGCTTCCCGTATCAAGAACCACCTAGGTTCTTGAGCTATGAATTGATGTTGCGAAAGATGAGTTTATTGGTTTTCTTTAACATTGTTTATTGTGTCTGTGCTGCTAGTGATATTAAATATGTTTTTACAGTACTGCTTGTCAATTCCGTAATCACGTCTCTGATTTAAATATACTTACTAAAGAATTTATAAGCCTTTGCGTTCAATGTAATTGTTGCTTTTCTATTCAGATTTGTATTTTTTTCATCTTCCTGTTCTCACAAAAATTTACTTGTGGCCTATAATTTATTTTTCTTGGTAGTATTGCCAAGCGCCAAGCACCTGTTGGTGTATTCCGGAAATTGCACTTGAGAGTCAGATGTCTTTAAGGCATTGTCATAAGGTGTACAATACATTGGCAATTCCCCTGGTATGGCTAATGTTTATACGCGACGGTAGTCACTTACCATCAGGTGACACGCCTGCCTCGTTGTCACTAGTGGTATAAAAAAAATATAGTATGTTTAATTTTCTGACCCTCTACATCTGTAATATTCTGTATAAAATTGCTAAGATTAAACATCGTGTGTTCGAGCATTACGAATAAATTAAATTGAAAGCAGTATTTAATTAAAGCAATAATCCAACAGTTTATTGCTTGTCTTTATATATATCGTATTTCGACACAAATTTCGTAGTTTCAATATCTTAAACTTGAACGTGTATTGTTTATTTATTGTCTTTATGCCATTCGTTATAGCCCCGACTCCGCCCGCTGGACACACCCCCCATATCTAGTCGGTTATCTCACTGTGCGATATTATGAACAATATTAATCTTTTCACATTGAACTTTAATCACTGGAAGAGTTATCGTAAATATCGTATACTATTTATTTATAGCGCTTGATGTCTAACCACAGATTAATGTCAAGGTAGAAAGTTATTTATGTGGCGTATACCTACTACGCTCATGATCATGGCACATCCAGGACATTTAAAATATGAAGGTTTTATTCGAGGTTCGCACGAGCAGACCAATTATTGCCAGAGAAATCGCGGCTAATTGAATACCAATACTATTTGTAATAGGCCGATGAGAAAATTTGTACCGTAGATTTGTTATTAAGATTACGAATGAGGAATTATTTTTGGGATAGGGACCAGTATTTATTGCGATGCGGTCTTATATAACGAAGCCGATTATGATTGGTTATATGAATTGGTTACTGGGAAATCGAGAATTGTAAACTAATCATTCTTAGAAATATTTCTAGATGACCTAGAAAGTACTGAAGCAAGTGTTGAAATAGACCAATATTTTTTTCCTTTAAAATCTTTAAATTATCCATGTAAATCTTTTGATATATTATTTGAAGGCGATCGTATGTATGTACGGTCGCCATATTGAAATAGGAGCTTGGAGGATCTAGACGAATGTTCCTCATTTATACCGGTCAGTCGGTGCTTTGCCGCCGGCGGAGTGATGCTGCGTTTATATTACTTGGTTGGATAGTTGACTGTCAAGTGATAACGCATAGATAACTAAAATACTGTCATTCGATTACCAGTTTTACATAATTCGAAATTTATTTCAAAGTATAGAACAAGATGTGCACAAGTTGTAAATTAAAGTTAGTAATATTGAGTCTGCATGGCAGACGTCTCCGAAACCAGCCTTCAGGTAAACCTTTAAAATTGTAGCATATTTCATGAAATCTTTAGATTAAATATAATAATAAAAATAAGTCTTAGATGATACTTGCACGTTCAATCTAAACGGGGCACGACGTTGATCTTGCAGTACAACACCCTATATTGTAAAATAAAGGTAATCCGAGTATGAACAGCATAAAATGAATATTAGTATTAATTTTGCGCATCATAAACCTATAACTATAGCATATACCTCCGATTATTTTGAAGAAATCTTTTGATAACGTGCTAACAATTGGTTGGATAATATGAAATCTTGTTTCAAATATTTCAATTTACTCCTGCGTTCTGTCTTCTTGAACGTAAGTTTGTTGCTTTAGAAATTTCACTTTATCGACTTGGATGTTAGAAATTATAAATGAGCCTACTTAAAGATTTAACCGTTAACACCTTATAAATAATTATCAAAGTCGGTAAACTTTGTGGCTTTCAGATAATAGTTATTAATGGGTTTACAATCGCCCACAGTTAATCTGCTTTGAAACTGTACAAAGACCCCTCTTGTCTCTGTAGTTTATGAAGTTGTAATAAGTGTGACTAATTTAACAGTTGGACAAGCTTTAAGGCGTAAGGTGGCGATGAGAAATTAGCTTGCACTGTACTCAGAAGTGGCATTGTCTGGACATCAAAATGTCGAATTGACAGGGAATTGGGAGGTGGGATTAAGACATAATGGGCCTATGCACATGGCGAATTTCAAACGCGCCAACGACTATCAGATAACGTGCCCTTACGTACTTTTATCGGAATTCAGACGCAGACGGTAAAACTTTGCACACCTTCAAAAAATTTGTATACTAAACTCTAAGAGCCTAATTTGCTCTTTGAGAGTTGTGAGTTGCTTTTTGAGAGGTTTATGAACGCGCCCTCACGGCGCTGTAGAAGACCAAAACGCAGATTGTCGCACTGACGCCGTGTGCATAGACCGTAAAGACTCTGGAAAAAAGAGTTACGTAAATAATTTTGGTACTCGATAATAGAGCATATTATATAAAGATTGTTTTAATTGTTGTATTCTGCATTAGAGTATCGAAGTAGAATCCCGCCAAAGGTAAGAACTGGGATTGAATGGTCATGTTTGCTCGATAATTTTAGTAAATGTCTATATATTTCTTCCTATATTGATAAATGTTTATTAATTTGTTGGAAATTCATTGAGTATTTTACTAACCTTTCTTATAGAAAATAGATGTATTCTATAGTTGAATAGATAAATCGTGACGCGCCCACATATTGCGACGTTTAGTTAGTACTCCTTGGTGGCTGCATTATGTATTTGTAATACGATATGTGTTCAAGGCATGAGAGATAGCGGATAATTTACATCACTAAATTGTTGCTTGTCTTATGAAAAAGGCTCAGCCAGAAAAGATAAAGCTCTGTAATAATAATCTTTATTCTCAAATTCATGTAGGTACTGGATGCTAAGAGACTTTTTTCTAGGAACCAAATTCTATGTATTTGCTTTTCCTGAATCTGGGTGTAATTATCTGTCTATTAATAAAATAATATTTAAGTTTTCTGGTTTCCATAGTACTGTTGTGTCTGTAAGCATTTTTAGTGCACTTTACAAATTATATCTATGATTTTTTAAACACAATCTCCACATTCTAGTCAGACTCATAGCTTCTTAATTATCTCTCGAAAACCATAACTATTATTTTGTTTATCTGATAATCTAAAGAAACTCTATTAGCAGTAAAATTCACACAAGATTCATACCAAACAGAGCGCGTCGGAGAGCATTGTACAATGCAGTTCAGATAATTAAAAGTCGTATAATAAATCAAAGTAAGGCAATAAACAGATGTCAAAAACTATATAGTATTATTTTTTAATCTTACAATAACACTCAAATGGCAATAATGAAAAAGTAATAATCTTCAAAAATAATAATTATTATATGTTTGTGGTGTGTTGAACAAATGTCGCCATATCCTATCACTTGGCCCTAAGGCGAGCATGGTCCGAGCGGTCCACAACGGCTAATCGGTTTAAGTAATGTTCATTAATTAAAGTCCCCGCCCGTCGGATTACCTCCGAGTCCGGTCCACTGTTCACTAGTGAATAACAATATTTTGTCAACTGACCCGCATCCACCCAATGAATCTTTCTCGCTGTATTGCATAACTTCCACAGTATTAATAGGTAGATTTGTATTAAAGTGTGTTTGTAAAGCAAATATTTCATATGAAAAATTATGACCAAACATTACTTAATCAATTTTCATTTGTTGATCAGGAGATAGACCATCAGGAGTAGATGGAAGTAAAATAATTAATAATTGACCTGTTAAATATCATTATAGTTCGAGGCTACTAATGGGTAGAGATGAAATCTTAATCAATGCATACGGTCTCAAAATTTGAATAATATGTATTTTTAACAAATCAGTAGTCAGTAGTAATCCTTTTTTTGAAAGAATTTTCAAAATTGTATTAGTAGTTTCAGAGTTTACCTCCTACTGGATGTACTTACAAAGTTAACTCCTTTATAATATTAATATAGATCTTATATTTCAAGATAAACTTTAAAAATATCTGTTCACAAATGATAAATTGATATGCAAATTATGACGCGTTACATTGTTCAAAAATATATTTCCTAGCTTCGTCAATGTTTCACATAGATAAATGTTCGCCATTTGTTTCAACTGATTGGGCCTATCGAAGGATGTGCCTTTCTTGATTGTTTTCCTCAAACCCTTCCAAAGATCTTGAGGATAAATGAGAGCTGCTGATGGTGGCTGTAGATAGCCAATCTATGACGTGATGTATCGAAAGCTTGGAAAATTTGCTGGTCTAAAAATGTGTTGGACACAAAAAATAGTATGTTTTTTAATGACCTGTATCTCTTTCTGGATGTTTTCAACAGGTTTTAAGTATTATCTCACATTACGAGTAACAACGTAGGCAATATTTTAAACAGTTTTTGCAATATTTCTCCCTTAGTCGGTTCATTTGTTTCCCGACGCCGCGCGTCTAGGATTTATTTACAGGCAACATTATATCGTCCCCTTCAAAGTGAACACGATATATTCATATTAATGTACGCCCGGCGCCTTATTCATATTTTACACGGGCAAACAGATTGTGTGTAATAATTGGACATGCGTCAAGCGTGTCACGGTAATGTGGTCATAAGTTAGCCGCGTGGCTCGAGGCGCGTGTCATTATGCCAATCTCGACAATTGAGCCTCGCTGGTTGCCCTGAGACGGCGTCGAAATGATCTATGAGTTGGTGTTATGAGCTGGTAGATTGGCTCCTGCATGAATTAACCATCTGTTTTATGTACTGTGGGTTAATATTATAGTTGTTTCAAAAAATGCTGAAGTTCTGATACACATTCAACTAAGTTGAGCCTGAAGGGCTGTAAGACAAACGTGAATCTGAAATCAATGAAAAATACGTACTTCAGGAAATCTAGAGCATGAAAGAAAGGAATGCTTTGCAACATTCGTATTATAACTAGACCAAATGTGTCCAAGCGAGAGCAGCTCAATATTGGGAATTAATTCTCAAGTCACGATTTCTCATATAAAACTCTGACGCCGAAACAAATCATCTCTCCGCAAACAAATCATCGTTCATTGATACTTGTAAATGTTAGTAATACAGTGGAGGCATCGTGCCGTTCACACCCACCGCCGTCTGCGTTTGATTAAGAGCAGGCTAATGAAATTAATAACCGTGGAACACAAAGTCTAGCTAGCGCCTCCTTCGCTCTTGACAAATGACCGAGTGTAATTTCACACGAACCCATAATAATACAACGTCAAAGCTGACTATATGTACAATGACATCCTTTATAAAGCAACGTCGATGTAGCTAATTGAAATTAGACTCCAGTACTCCAGTACTGTTGATAAAAAGTCTTTTTTTATTTTTTATTTCTGGATAAGCTTGTGTTTGACCACAATCTCACCAAGGTAAGCGATGATGTGGCCGAAGGTGGTAAGCACACAAAGCCTAGATGGGAACTGGCTCTCAAGTGCAGATTTTCAACTTGAGGGTGGTAGCCAGCCAGTCGGGTACCACAAAGTACCCTACCACCGTGCTATGGTTTCCTCACGATGTTTTTCCTTCACCGAAAGCTCAAGCTCATTGTAGGATTCGAACCCACGACCTTCGCTGCGGTATCCGACGTCACTTACCACTGAGCTATCATCGCCTTAAAGTCTATTGCGATAGAGTTATTTTGCTAGGAGATCACGTTAAGGCACTCAAAAAATCATTAAGTATAAAGTTTATCGTTTAACGCCTAAGAACTAATTTGAAGCGTACCTTGTTATTTATCTTTAATCGTTTCTATATATCCACTAAACTCTTCTCTTAACTCTTCATTACCACTAGGTATCTGTTACCGCGGCGAAGGTCGTGGGTTCGAATCCTACGATGAACTTGAGCTTTCGGTGAAGGAAAACATCGTGAGGAAACCACAGCACGTTGGTAGAGTACTATGTGGTACTCGACTGGCTGGCTACCACCCTCAAGTTGAAAATCTGTCGCCAAGCACCTGTTGGTGTGTTCCGGCAGTTGCACTTGAGAGCCAGTTGCTCTTGCTCTTAAGGCATTGTAATAAGGTGTACAACACGTTGGCAGTCCCCCTGGTATTGCTAATGTCTATAGGCGACGGTAGTCACCTTCCATCAGGTAACCCGCCTGCCTCGTTGTCACTAGTGACAACGGAAGGAGTTAGTGAAGTTCCTATGTTATATCACAGCATGACACAAACTACAAGTCTACAGTAATCAGGCAGACAGCCTATGTAGAAGTATAGCGAGCGACTTGTCAGGCATTGTGACCTTGGTAAGCCACCATTACCCACGCAATTCGTACGCCGCAATTATGTTGAGTGCGCTTAAATTTCTCTTAAGCAGTGATATAGTGGTATCATAGAGCAGGGCGGCATTTATCATAGTGCACTTGCTCGGACGCAGACGGGACGCACGGAAACGAGATCGTCTCTTGGCGCGGCGCGGGCGCACCACCGATAAATCTGCCGCACTTAACTCGCAACCGGTAAATAACTATGGGATTTCCGCGTGCGAGAACGCGATGTGCCTAAGCATAAATCTATGCCTGTATTGTGATATTGTGTTGCCATTATGGGACTCCGGGAAGGCTGGACGTCTCATAAATACACAGTTTGTACGGCAAAGCTTCTCGTGTCGTCCCTTCAATGGGTGTCTGTGACGTTAGCCGTTTCCATATCTCAATGGCTAACACAAAAAGCCTGTGTTGGTCTGGCGGTCTCAGTTAGTTTATGTCACTGTCCGTTAATTCATTCGCCTACCATGAAGTTAAAAGGGAGCTTTGTTGACTGCATCTACAACCGTATTTGTCGTTATGTTTGCAAACTAATCGCTACCAAGATATAATTATATAATAATGATTACTTCTTAAGGAGTACAAATAATAAATCGCTTGTATTCAACTACTGAAAACTCTCATCGGCGATAAAGACTTTCGCATGCCAATTCTGTCATCTAGGCTGGCCTTTGCACGTCCTAATAGGGTAGGTATGCAACGATCTCGATCGCACCGAGAAACGAGAGATGCTACACGTGTTCCAGCTGAAATTACCATTATTATCGATCATCTCGCGCCAGCGTCTCGTAACGACCCTCAATAGGCTCGAGTCCGACTCGAATGCGAATCTTATCGAACACTAGAGCGAATTCGATGCGGATCCAACCACATCCTGTTACGGTCATCTTGCAATTTTAGACTTTGCTACCTTCGACAGCTGAATTTAAACGATTGTCATACCCGAATTAACAGCAGTGTAATTTAATCATCATCAACATTTGCCTCCTCTAATGAAACAAATTACAATTTAATCGCACATCTTGTAGTACGTCTTTAACTGCGGGTAGAGATCGTCTATGTTATAAAGCAAGTTAAGTGCTCCACAGAAAATTGAATTGTAATTGCAAGGACTGGAATGCTAAACGTGTCATTCTTTGTTGATTGCGCGTCGTCGCGTCGTGCGCCCGTCTAGATAGAACGATGCTCGCGGCAATTATTGCATATCAACCGAATTGAATTCTCTTTGCGTTCGCGATTTATGCTTTCATTAAATTATTATCGAGCGTACAATAATATAGGTTGTGTTCTCTGATTAATGGGGTGCGTCTCAGTACGTTCGCTTAGCTCGTTCAGCGCGAATTATTGAGACCGCTTTGTTATACTGTCAGTTTGATGTTAATTTTATTTAGTGTCTGTAAAATTGGATGCCGCGTTGTGTTTTGTTCGTAGTTGCAACATAAATGATAATTTGTATTGAAATGTTTAATGCATAATAACATTAGGCGCGTTGCCATTATCGCCTAGCCGCGGGCCTTCATCGGCTATATTCACAAATAGTCATTTCAGGGTATCGTTGCAGTAAAATGTTGGAGAAGTTTATTCTGTCCTGTACTTAACGACGTTTTGCTTTTATCCTTATCTTTTAGATGTACTATCGATACTTATATAAATAATATATACTTATTGTAAACATTATAAACCAAATATTTATCAATACTAGTGTTTGCCCATTGATCGAAATTAGACTATAAAGCTGTCAATAATAAAAAATAAATTCGGTTGATACTGGACATTCTGTATATTTGTGTGTGTTTAACGCATGGTAGTGTGTGTAATGTTTGATTAATAATTTAATTTATTTCTCATGCATATTATATAAATATGTTAGCTTACTGCACTGCTTCTCCATTTCTTCTTCTCTTTGCCTGTGCCAAATTTTATTCTCCGTCTGCGTAATTTTCGTAAAAAGGGGTAGGTACAAAGTTTATGCTTCACGTATTAATATTATGATATCCTATATCTTTAACTGCACTGTATTAGTTAGAAAGATCCGTCAAATTATTTTGTGTCATCACTGTATTTCTTCAAAGAGTAGGAACATACAAACCAATTTAATTAAAAGTATTAGTACCTACCTGTTATATTATTATTAAAACTCAATCCAGCCACACATGATAAAAGCAGCACATCTCTAAAGTAACTAAAAAGCTGGAAGTAGCGTTTCTTCTCCTGACAGCTCTTTATTTGGAAATGGTGGTAACAATAGCATTAAAAAATAGCAATAAGATGACGTTCAATAAGTGTTCCTTAAGTGTCCCAAAATTGAATAAAACATTTTGAATTTGAGTAAAAATATTCATCAGATACCGGCGCAGTACCCACCCGCTAAATCTTTCACGACTCACATTTAGCGGTGTCTAATCCAGGTAATGCCACACCTAGCTATCCATATTAATAACTCTAACAAAACGTTTAAGGGCATGCGGCAACTTTCGCAGGCTTTTCGATGTCACTGCACTTGCTCAGCAATGTGGCTCGCGAATACTTTAGAGAAGGTAACGAGGAATTTCAGTTTATCTTAGAGATGCGACTCATTCTTGTCTTCGAATATGCGATCGGAGATTGGCGATTTGCTATATTGTATTCAGTTCCCTAAAATTCCCTACTAATAAGTCATTCTTGGGGAAGTTTCTAATATCTGGAATGATTGCTGCGACTTTCAAAGATTCATTCAAATAAGGGAAATGAGCTTGTATTTAGTCACGGTGAAACTTGTCTAATTAACGTACACTCAAGTTAAGCAATGAAATAGACTAGACTGTAATTAGAAAGTGTTAATTCTAATTACTAGATGCCTTGACCTAGATGTAGTTAGAAAAGACGAGAGTTCGCGAAAAGTGAACTTGATATTATGTCACTCGCGCAAAGGTAGGAAATCATAAAGTACTCAATAATAGAGATCCGACTAGAATAACGGTATGTAAGTTACCAGTTAGAGCTAAAAATAACCGTCTAATAGATTTCATAATAGAATCTACTGAGCAAAGGAAACCTCGTGCACCGATTCCCCCAGATCAGTTTACGTTATTTTATGTTATTGATAATACAACACGACCGACACGGCGCTAACATAAATCGCTACACTTATCAGTGTTTCTATGGGATCCCGTTGTTTGTAGCAATGTGCATTGGTATATGCAGGTTCAGTTTTCCAATACGAATTTCGCACACGGCAGCCATGTATGCGTTGACCTTTACAGGGCTCCCTGTAACACGTTCATGAGTTTGTAGCTCGTCTTCGACGTCTAAAATGGCGCTTCTTTGTCTTCTATCAATCCTTCGACTTTCAATAAACAATCAATAATTACTTTACAAGAAATAAACGAAGTCGTATAGGTACCAGTTGTATTTTCATGGCTTACTTTTGAACTTTAACATCCCTACAAAAAACGTTCGTTAATTTTGTTGAGGAACACAAAGATTGGTGAATCAATGAACTATGTAGAGCACATTCATATGTTTTCTAGCTCTCATGCTATCGGAAAGGTGTTTTACGTCATCCCATCCACGTATTGCGATTGAACTGAACATTACCTATTTGAATTTACGATAACTTCGTTTTCAAAAGTTTTAAAAATAGGTAGGTACTCGTAATTTAGTCCATGAAGCTCGGAGTTTGTGTTAATATGAAAAAGAACCCGGACTCAAGTGATTTTTGCAACAATTTGTGTAATTAAAATTCCCAGCGACATTAGAAGTTTTTAAAAGAATAAATGTAGAAAATCAACAAACTTGATGATAGCTATAAGTAAAAGTAGTTTTAGGCCTACGGTATCCAGTGCGAAAGTAAATAAATGTGTTTGCTATATTTACTGGCGTTGTCGTTTTCTCTATGTTTTATTGAGTGGATGTACTGAAAGTTACTACAACCGTACAACGCACGGAATATTTATATTTAGTCGTAAATTACTCATAAGGCTCGAGTAATGTTCGAAATCAAGTTGACTAAAAGAAATTAAAGAGGCGTTGATATTTTAATTGAGTAGGCAAAACTAAATTACACCTTTATAAAGAATATAAAAAGTAATTTGGCTAGCCGCTAGACGTTTAATTACACAAAGCTTAGAAGGCAATAGATTACGATGTAATTAATAATAGTGATGGTGATATTTTGTAATTTAAGTAAATTATAGATAGCAGAGATAGTTTTTGCATCTAATCGTCGGAATAAAGCAAACCATAATACTCCATATAAGAACATAGAAGTATAAGTATTATCTACTAATGAAACTGATACGCTCGTTAAATTCACATCTCTTTGTACATGCACTGTTTAAACTTACTTTAAAACTAAGATAAATTCAATTGCACTACTAAATAGTGTAACTAGAATTTGCCGTGCTGATTCCTCATTAAGGTTCGCTTACACAAGCCCAACTCGTAAAATTAGCCCCATATCGTTTGCGGTCGCAAAGTAAACTAATCGCGGAAAGGCACTAAGGCAACCATCTCGTGAGAACCAGATTGACCCGAGTTCTGCACAAGTGTGAAATGACATTTACGACCAGATACAACCAGTATCCGTATAATTAGATCGTAATTCTATTCGTATAGTCATTACCGGATCCTTTGCGTTTCTGTGCCAAATACCGTGTTTAACTTTATAGATACTATGTTTGGTGTCATCTTCAGTAATGTTGCAGTTTTGTCCACTTTACTGTGTTTACTATCGTACTAGTTAAAGGGATCATTTGAATGTTTATCACGTTGTAAAATAATAACACAGGAATCAGTGGAGTGCCTGAGGGTTTTGAACTCGGATTACAGTTACAGTGAATTTAAAAAATTGAATGTTTAGCTAATTCCTATCATGGATTTTGCATCCTTCAGTCCGATAATAGTCCTTCAGTTTATATTTTTAACGCTCTAGGATACTCCACTAAAGACTTATTTTTTTGTATTTTCATAGTTTTCTAAGTTAATGTTCTAAATATAAGTTTTTGCTTCTAAAATGATCATTTGAACAATCCAACTTAAAAAAAATAACATAAATAAACAACGTTCAAGAAATTGTGTCAACATTGAATATAATGAATCCAAGTCGGAGGTCTAAAGTACAATATTACTAAATTTAGAACATGTATAGAGTAAAATAGAGGACGACGTCTGGCTAACGTGCAATTAATGAGCCCATTTCTACAATATAATTTGATAATAGCGACGATAACGCTTACTTTATAGCTCAAGCGGCAATTATACTGCGATTTAATTTGTCTTCAACTAGTTATTAGTCGTCCAAGGTTAGGAGCTCAGGAGTAAACTTATCTAATTCGCTTTTAAACACTTGTTTTTGTTCATTGCAAAGTAAACAAGGAAATAATTAATCACGCAAGCTATAATTGTAATTTACACTGCAAAATTTACTAGGTATTGTATTTTGACATAATATTAATTTCTGAGTAATTTTATGGTTACTTTACGCTGATTTACATCTTCCTATTGCATATTTTTCAATTACAGTATCCATTACTGTTTTTATTCATCATCAAACAAAACGATTTATGTACTTGAACATTATCTGTTTTAGTATTGTTTGTCTAATCTCTACCATATTTTTCTTCTTTCAAATTATGTTGATTAGCTTTTGCATCGTTCAATAATGCTGGTTTCGTTGTTAACTTTCTCATAAGTGAGATTATTGCTGATAAAAACCTATTGGTGTCAGGTTCTCAGATTGTACTGCCCGTACCTGAAAGCGCATGTACTGCACCTATCTCGTCGACACGGGCCACGGGCTAAGCAAACACCGTGGTGATGAAGCCTAAGTTATACGAGGATGACGATTGAGTCGGTGCAACATATCAATCAGTTTCCAGCTCAGTAAAATTCTTGTCAAGCTAGATGGCCCGATGAATCTTATACATTAGAAGACGGCTGGATTCTAATGGCGCCACGGTGAATCACTTGACACTTAATACAGAATTTTCTATAGTGAAATTAATTTGATTGTTGTCCATATTTATAATTATTTATTCTGCCTCTTTAACATTATAGCAGAAAATAATTAACGCCTAATCTACTGATTCGTTATTAGGTATTCAAACGTGTTTGATTCTACAGTGTTCTATTTTTGTTACTCGCTTTCCTCTCTCCTTTATACCGCAACAATTTTACCTTTCACCGTCGAGAGATATTGTCCATGCAGTCGCGATCCCTACGCCTCATTACCATATACTGCGCCCGTGACAGCATCGCAATTAACTATCTGTTTATTGTTGTTGAATTATAAACGGCATTGCGTGACACCACTTCTGGGTATTGCGGTCGACGGTACATGTTGGTCTTTGCCATTGCTGTGAATAGTACCATGTACACGCGCTTTCATTCCTTACGAACTTCATGCGAAGGTATATGTGATAGTTGGCGGTCCAGTAAGGCGACATTCAATAATTATATTGCTGTATATGGTTTTAGAATTACAATTTCATTGGCACTCTAGTGTCGACGACAATGTATATTTCTTAATTTGTGAGTTAATGTGAGCTATTTTTTTTATGATTTAATGTAGATAATGTTTTTATTAAAAATAAATCGCGAAAAACTCTTCAGTAATATAGATTTTTACAGTGTATAATTATATGCTTTGCTTAAAATAGGTATGCAAATAGAAATATCAAGTAAAGAAAATACATATTTTTTTTATATTGTAAGCGTATTTAGGTCAATAAATTTTCGTAACTATCAATCTTATACGTTGCGCACACGTCGCCCCGTCTCCGCTATTGCACCTGCCCGATGCGCCGGCGCACCCGGTCATTACCATTTATCTGCGCGTGCGACGATTGCTTGCATACAAACAACTATTAATAGTCATAATTATAGTGAAACTAAAATAACTCATTGAGCTAATCTTTGAGAAATCTTTGCCTATAATGTTTACTGTTTTGCCATATTATTGTTCGATATATTTTATAATAGGTTCCTGATTTACCGCCATTTATAGTTAAGAATATTTTTACGAAAGTCTTCTTGCTTGACCCATGAAATCATTATGTCCTGTTCTTGGCATAATTCCCTTTTGAAAGCTGGACCCTTTCAGAGAAAGAAATCAGCTTCTTTTATTCAGCTATCTTCCATCGAATCGGATAGATTGTATCTATTGTA
This sequence comes from Ochropacha duplaris, assembly GCA_951361185.1. Lineage (NCBI taxonomy): Eukaryota > Metazoa > Arthropoda > Insecta > Lepidoptera > Drepanidae > Ochropacha > Ochropacha duplaris. The sequence goes on along the minus strand of OX592702.1, from coordinate 9,369,983 downwards.
AGAAGATCTGTGCCTTGCGGTTTGTTTGTTGTTCCCAAATAAATTACATAGGAACGTAAATGTCAATATAGTTTAAATTGTACTTAACAATAATGTCCCAGGCCTTAGCATCATTGCACAACCAAGTAAGATTTAATGTGGCATGCCATTGTTTGGTATTTAAATCATCCGATCAGCTGATTATTTTACATGTAACCTTTCACGATTGTCTACATGTTTTCGCTTATTTAGAATGTAAATTGTTATTTTCTGTTTATTTTGTATGGGCATAAATTATAAAGCATCCGTGTTAGTCAAATGAACTCTCACTGATATGATATTTAAATTGCTTATTTTTTTGAGTATGCTCAACAAAATTTTAGGGATAATACAAAAAAATACGACGTTATTTTATTTTAGTCCACATTCGTTTGTTTTCGTACTACCATCAAGTTTGTTTTACACTACCACGTCAGTTCGGTGCTACAAAAAGGTGTTCATATAATTTAAAGGTATTCCACCTGAACCACATATCCGCGGGCAATTGTAAGATATATAGCGCGCGATATATTTGCGTTTGAGTTATGGGTTAATTAAGAGCTGATCGCAGTCCGTGTGGTCATTATTTTACTTGTTGCATTGTCGACGAGTTAACAGGCTCAGATTCTTTTCATATGTAGGTAGGCACTTTAAAATATTCTGTGTTCTAAAACTGTAGAAATATTAAATCAAAGTCATGCGCCCTTAATTTTACGTTCATAAGAAAATATCTTCTAACAGCTGTACTCGTATTTTGGATCTAATCGATATGATATCTTCCAATACTAGTATAAAATGCTCTCATAAATATCCCAGAGCTAGTGGTGAAACTTCAATCAATAAAAGTAATGGTTAAACTCGAGTGAGACAAATCAGCAGTAATAGTAATCCGCAATATGAACCAGAAGATGATTTTATTACTGATAAAGCTCAATTCATTATTCGCAAACAGTAGGGTTATTTGAAACTCTATTGGTATAGTAATACAGGCTACTGACTAAGAGGCTTCAAGTGCGAACTGCAGCGATAAATCTCAGGTAGACCTGACGGAAGGGATGCTTGTTATTAAGACGTCAACGAGAATTATGGTTTACCATTGGAGTGCAATTGCAGCAAACGTTTAAATTTAAGTTGGTGTTGAAATAAAAAACAATAACAGATGTACGGGGTTTTTCTTACACTAAAGGAATGCAATGAAATGAATGCCGTTTCGAAAATAACACAAACAATTTAGAAATATAGATTTTATGGGACCGTAACAATGGTGGACAATTAGTTACAATCTGGAAAAGATGGTAGCTGGATAAAGATAACAAACCTATGTATTCTATGATTTTTTTTCTTATGTTGTATTAATAAGTAAAAATATATTTCAAAAATGTTGTGATTATGAATTGTTTTTGGCCAAATTACTACTTTCAACTTAAAACGGAGAAATCAATGAAAATATCGTGAGTAAAAAGCTATTTATTACCAATGATATGTAACAAAACATCGACAATCTTAAAAGCATTTAAATAGTCATGTGCCCATTAAATATCACCGATAATTTAACGTCTTACACTCGTCAACTTAAAAATGAGATAAATTCTAAAAAACTGTAATTAGTCTGTCATTTCATCGTCTTCGTTTCAAGACTTTATCTCTTGCCCCATCGCAGTTTCAGTCTCGTCTCGACCGGTACAATCAAGTGTTTCGTTTATTAATGATCGCCGAGTGTTATCGACTTTCGCCTTCGAACAAACAATTAGACAGTATTCGAGTTATCCGACTGAACTTCATATAAGTACGTGACAGTGAGGCGTGTTCGTTTTCAAGTGTTAACATGCGCATACATCACGGTTCGACTTGATACACCTGCGAGGCCACGCCCATCGGTTGGAACCCCGCACTCCTCCTCACACACTCGGTCTTTCGCGACACCATCATCAAGATACCATTCCACGGTTGAGCGTCATCCGGAGAGGTTGTCGCCGCCGCTGTTCTTGCCTTGTTCTAATCCGATACGAACTGAGTGCTGTGTGTTGAATTAACTTTGGGTGTTTTCCGAATAAGTTTTTGTTCAGACAGTGAAAAGCATTTTTTCGGTGAAGATATTGTGAGTTCGATTTTTATAATATTATGTTAATTTTACTCTGACAGTCATGAGACTGCGGTCAATCATTATTTCTTATCTGTCGCGTCAAACATATAATTTGAGCGATATTTTCCTTCAAATACGATAGTAGCAAAATAAATTGTATCGAGGTTTTTAACCACAGCGATAATAACTGTCGGTCGCTTGTTTTATGGAAACAATGATAAAAATATTATTTTTAACATGTGTCGATATTTATATTAATGAAATTTTATTTCAATTATTTAAATATAGAACTTCACAAACTTGTTGCTTGAGAGTGGGCGTAACTTTGGGCTGAAATTATATTGTACGCAAGCGCAACATGCCGCCTTTTTTAATGACATTGAAACTATTATGCTCTTACTAAAAACTAGTAATAATTTGTGCCTCAAATATATCCAAAAAAGAACCAGCAATTCAATCTTGAAAAAATCTAGCTTTCGTAAAAAAATTCTAGTGAATCACAATGACTTCTGCGAAGGTAATCACTTTGATATCGTCATGATGTCCTAAAAGATATCCGCCGTGGAAACTGTGACATACGCCGTCAGAATACATTGTCTATTTAATAAATAAGTGTGCTTTAAAATTTAATAAAGTCAACGACCGAGGATGATTTTTCAATGATAAATACAGTTTGATAGTTTTGCCTTGTATATATCAAGACAAATTAATCCACTGCCAAAACGCATGAATCAGTCTCCAATTGAAATTATGTATCGATAAATAAATATTAGTTTTATTCAAGGATAAATAGATTAAGATTTAAAAGAAGCCAATATCAGCTTTCAAGATAAATCTCCATCGTTATTAATCTTAATATTAAATCTATGATTAAAAATCGTTTGTGATTTTCTTATATTTGGATTGGATACTATGCTTTGGTCATTTCAATTTTGAATGATCTGCGTATATTTTAGACTTAACTTCAGTATTCGGGTATGTTTGCATCTTCATTGAAAACGATTGAAACTAGTTTTTAGCTTAGATTGCAGGTATTAGATTAGATTCAATCAAGGCTAGCTCTGATTTATACAGATTATTGTCATGCGCTTAATGCAATTCTGTAAGATTGATATTAATATCATCTGTGTGTAATGCAAAATCTTTTGCAGACTTAATAACTGGTGAATGATCGATACCTACATAATTATATAATAGAACCAATTTAAACTGCTCCAAGGATTGCCAGAGTCGCACGTCCCGTACATCATTGGGTCCTATTTAACGTATCAGTACTGCGTGGGCGCAGAAACAGGGTTACCTCGCGTACTGTTTATGAGTTTTATGACCGCTAATGGTCAATAATGTGCACCTTTTGACTCTGAACGTGGGGGGTTAAGTTATTGCGGCTGTGCTGGAATCCGTTTGGTTACCTTACCTTGATGATCTTGTTGGGCTTTTGGACAAAATTTTGTCATTTGTGTAATGTTCACAATAAGAGAGATCCCACTAATACCTATTATAAATGTGAAAGTTTGGATGGATGGATAGATGTATGTTTGTTACTCATTTATGCCAGAACGGCTGAACGGATCTGGATGAAATTTGGCATAGAGATAGATTATAGTCTGGAATAGCACATAGGCTTTTTATCCCGGGAAAAAATAAGATCTCACGGGAACGCGGGTGAAACCGCGGGGGACAGCTAGTTATTTTATAATCCTCGTTAATTTGTATCTGAATTAAATTTTCTACTGACATGTTTTTATCTCCCTTTTTTCAGTCTAAGAGAATAAGTAGTCTTTAACAATCATAGGTTCATAAACCGTCGGTTTCCGTTTCATTGACCTAAGAAGCTGATGATTCATTATCTGTCACAAACTTTATTTTGGCTTTAGTGAGCTTGGTGTTTATTTATTCGCGATTCCTGGAATTTATTGTTTTTTGTATGTAGTTTTAAAACGGCTGTCCCATCAGCGAGCCGAGGGCTTAAAAGCTTATAAAAAAAGACTAAAAGTTAACTTAAATTATTGAGTACAACACAACAAAATTATGAATCATCTCATTAAATTGGACATAATATCAACATTAAATAGTAATATCCGAAAAGACCCGCTTGTGGTTTGCATGTCTTCCTGTCTTAAGTCCTTCAGTTAATAGCTGTAACGTGTCTATATATGACTTAATAATGTTTTACTGATTCCATACTATTTCTATTCTTACGGCCCTAGTTAGCCTCAAGCCTTGTAACATAATGCCATGTCTCGATAGAGTTATTTGATATCGATTTGTTAGTGTTTATATCGATTGAGGTTGTGGAAATATGATTGATGAGCGTAGTAAATCAGACATTATTTGTTACTTCATCAGTTTGGGTGAACTACATTTAGATATGTGAGATCAATATAGTAATAATCTACAATCTCTTGCGTTTATATTAGCGCAATATAAATCCAACAAATATGAATAAGGATTTATACATTCAGAGATCATTAGTGAATTAACATAGCTCACGTAAAAATGTCTTTATATATTATCTAAAACAACGATTGATTTAATCGATTTAAGGCCCCGTCGGCTGAAACGACGGGAAGTCTTTAATTATAATTATAGTGAGGTCCATTCGCACTCGCATGAATATATGGTTTTGTATGTATGTAGTATATATTCATGACTAACATCCGGCTTGAGCCATCTGCCGTATTGCCGGTTATCGTCCAGTTGATGTCATCTCTTCTAATTATTGTAAGGCCGGTGCATTTACTTGTATCCTTATTAATATTGTCAGAACTTTCTATTAAACAAGTCTGGCTACGTTAAACTCAATTATACGAGTATATTACCGTCCCTTGATAAATATTATAATCTCAACGTACATTGACTCGAATCCTTCAATACGTTTTATATCAATAGCGCCATTCATTCCTCGCTGCTCTACCATCTATCTCGAGTTCGCTTTGAATTATGTAAATGGTATTTACGAAATGGTTACTTTAATTTTATTCGTTCGACCTATCTGTACGGTTACCGAATTTGATTTATCGCCCGCCGGTTTGCGTATGACGTACCGGTTCGGCGCTTTATAAGTCAGTTCATCGTCTGACAGGAGATGGATGTCTGGACGCGGGCTATTCCTTATTGCTGTCGTTTGTTCTTGAATTTATTGGACACGAAGTAACGGTTGCGCCCGCGCCGGCCCTTCGGTGGTCGTACGACGTGCCTATGTAATATATTGTACTGGGAAATGCAATTCGCCTAAACCTGTTGACTTTCTTAAACATGTCATAATTTATTACCCAAATATATGGCATTTTAACCTGTTTCGTTATTGAAGATGGAAGTACTGTTTTTAACTGTATTGTAAATTGCTGTTTGCTTGTTAAACGATTAATATTTTTGCTCAATGTATCAGTGCAATTTTTTTTAATAATTTATATAAAGTAACAAAGATTACTGAAAATCATCAAAGTAGTAGGTACTAGTTTTAGTTTTTAAGTTTAATTTCACATATTTCTGAAACAATTTACTTTAGTAGAATCATCTATCACCACAATGTTATAAAGTTTATAATGTGAAATATAACATTTTCTAATTAAAATGTCTTGTTTTAATTTAAAGGATTATTAAGATATTCTTATGAAGGATAGATGTCTAGGATATCTAAAGTGTTAAGCATTCCAATTGGACTATAATAGGTGATTGTTTCCTTCGTCTCACGAACGCGATAGAGCTATGAATGTGTGCTAACTAGCAGTGGCGGCGTTATTTATGACGGCAGATACCATCGGTACAGACTTGTCAATCACTCTGTGGATACGAAGCAGACATCAAAATTACACTTGCCCGTATCACGTAGCAAACGATTCTGAACTCTCACCATTTTTAATAAGAAACAATGATACAATAGCGTGTTAAATGTTGGTACAGGCTTCGTCGTGTTGGTTGATCGGCCACGGCTATCGATCATTCATGAGCGCGCGCGTAACGAGCTTTATTCGAGGGAGCCGAGGATGCGCCTGCGACGGGTTTTACACCCTTTACTACCTCCAGTATACTCTGTTATCTGATAGATCACGAATATGTAATATCGCATTAAGTGTGATCTATCCTGAGGTATTTGACCTCAGATATATGTATCGCCCTTTCATATTCATATTTCTCTTTACAATGTTACAGTCTCGTATTTTAACGTCATTGTGTATGCACATTGTTATTCCTCTTTAAGCATCATTGAAGGAAATAGCATGAAAGCCCCGTTGAAGGCACTATCTGATAGTCTTGAGTTTGCATAATTGAATAACTAATGTGACTTGGGCTCCCCAGGTACTGTGTCTCTGGTAAAGGCTTGAGAGACTACCCTAACGATGAGATATTATCGCACCAGACGTTTCAATACAACGTGGATCAATCGCTTGTGGTTGACGTTGGAAGGTATCGTCCGATCAATCGGTTCTGCGCTCCTTGGTTGCGTTATCTGATGATCTTGCCACCCACATGGATACATTGAAACACGTGCGTATGTATCCTCTGCCACTGAAACTTGCTATAATAGTACAGGTAGTCACAAAAATGGTTTGGACTAAGAGATTTCTTGCTAAAACGTACGATCATGATTCAGCGATTGGAATAATATTACCGTAACTATAATTTTGGTGATGTCAATCTCTCACCAGAAATAAAAAAGTAAGTTTCTTCGAAATTCCTTTAAATTATCTTTTCGCATTTATGTTTCGTTTGTAGTAATGCAGATTTATTTTGCATAGAAATTTCCGTGAAATATGAGGAAGCCTCGTGAGAATCGAATGTATGATACCGTCCCACTTTCTTTCGCAAGACTTTGCACATCCTCAGAAAGTTGAACATTTGTATTCAAAATAAGTAATCGTAAGTTTATTTTCGATGAAAATTTTAAAAGCATTTCCTAATCATATTTGTATTGTAGTTAACAATATGTAGTTTCGAATTTCGAACACGTTTCATTAAACATGCTTAGTCAAGGGTCCCGTAGAAAGTTAAATTTTTCTTTTCTTGTTTTTGATACGCTATCATATTAAGCGATAAATGACATCACAAGTGTCCGCCATGAATCCACAATTGAATGTGTTCGTTAATAAACTTTTTTTAAAATTTTTTTTATCTGAAGACGAAGGCGGGATGTGGAATGCCTTTAGGTAACGCCGGCTTCGCTTGTGAGATATCAAAGTGGTCTATTGTTCGTTGTTTCCTATCTTAGATTATCATTCTTGTCTTATCTTCTTATCTTGTAAGTCGTATTTATTTGATGTCCCAAATTAAACATCATTAAGTAATGTGATGTTATTTTTAATTCACAGATTTCATTAATTTTAAACTGTTTCAATACCAAACCACTTTATGACGATTTAAGAGAAAATAAAGATAATTGCGCTGACGATAAAACTGATGTTGATGTTTTTTGCAACCCATGAAATGAGATTCAATTTAAAATTTCTCTGCTTTTCTAAACCAGTGATAGATTGTTTGACGTGCCCGCAAGTGTAGAAGGTATAAATTATTTTGATTTTGTCTTGTACGTGTATGTTATAGCGTGATGTAACGTTTATGGTCGGTGTAATCTCAGTGTTTTATGTCCGCGCGGACGCCACTGACGAATGATTAATGACTTAGGCAACGGCGATAGTGAGACGAGTGACTCGCTCGATGGACACACCGACAATATTGTCTCATTTATGGTCTATTCAATATCTGCCTATCACTAATATTTCTTGAATTCCACTTATATAATATGACTTTCTAATGCAAACGTTGATAATTAACATAAAGTAATCATCTTCAAAAGTGAGTAGGTATGGTAACCAGCAAAAAATTCTGCGGTGGAGCAGATTTTGTTTTTCTAAAACGCCAGCGAATTACAAAAGTGGTCATACTTTCCATAAACATACGTTGCGTATCAAGCGCAACGTGTAATTTTACAAAAACGTTGTTATAATGCCCCACGAAATTGCTGTGATTTGATTCTGAACTTTCTGAGCCATCGATACTATACCGCGCCGTGCGATCGTTCGCAATTACTCAATAATCCGTGTTGATACAACAAATATCATTGTTCCTGCATCGTAAAATTTATCTCGGCTTAGATTTATGAAACTTTCTAAAAGCAATTTTGGCGATGAAATTTTTATTTCAGTAGGTACCTACCTACTAGTAAATGCGTTATGTAGTTACGACTTATTTTCTTCAAAGTGAATGCAATCCAAGGCCGAAGTATAGACAAGCCAAGACAACAATACCTAACTAACTAAATGTTCTCAACGATGTTTTTTAAAGTTTCGTATATAAAAGACCACATATCACTTGAATAAACCTATTCCTTACAAACTATTTTAAGCTTTGCGACTACAGCGAATGGATGATATTACGATGTGACAAAAAGTCTTCAATGATCGCTCTACAGACGTACAAATAACTCATTAAAAAATACGTTTGGCGTCGTCGACGTCTTTTCGTCACCAGTCTTTTTTTTCTCTTCTCGGAATTCAGATAACATGGACCGTTCAGTTGCTGGCTTGTTTTTCTAATAATCCCATACTCACGTAATTTTAAGGATTTATTTATGAGTAACAGAAACTCGATAAGTTTTGGCTTTATGCGGCGCTACGTTCGAAGATTAACGAGGTCTTTAAATAAATTACTGTGTTGATATTTTTAGACTTACGTTATCTTTAAGAAGATAAAGAAACGACTTTTCATCATTCTCAAGTTCAGTGTCTTTATCTATTCTTTGTGGACGTTCCTCGTCGTGGTTTTGTCTCATATTGTGTGACCTTGTGCTAGCTACATCATTAGCATCATTAATAACATTCTTCGTGTAAACCTTAGTCTGGAATTAATTTATCTCAGAACCAGTGGTTTGCAAGCTCTATTTTATCGTGGCGTAGATTATGTATACCTAATAATGAGGATATCGCCCCATCTTTTTTTATGCTATTATTAAATATAGAAACTGTCGAAACTTGGCATATCTTACTGCTTTTCGGATTTATGTGTACAAATATTAGTAACTGCAAATCCCTTAAATGCAACGCTTGTTTTGCTATTGAAATAGCAAATTGCCCTGATAGTATCTGGTTAGGTTTTTAGAATTATATGAAATCTTGATTCCGAACGCAATTCATTAATTTCATGGTCTCATTTTGCGTCTCCATTATTACGTATCTATAGAGTCTGTGACGTAAGCCATTCACCGCTAAGTGTCGGACGTGTATAAATATTTGAGTGTAATCACTTTTTATCAAAGCGACACATTGGAACGATGATATTGATCTCTACAAAAACATAAATTTTGGATTCACATAAGAACATTACACGACCAAAGCAGGTTTAGGTTCAGGTGCAGGTTGTTCAAGTTATTATGCAGCACCAGTTTGGCGATGATAGCTCAGTGGTAGTGACTTCGGACATCGCGGCTAAGGACGTGGATTCGAATCCTAAAATTAGCTTAAGCTTTCCGTAAAAGAAAACATCGTGAAGAAACCAGTGGTAGGATACTTTGTAGTACTCGACTGGCTGGCTACCACCCTCAAATTGAAAATCTGTACCTAAGCACCGGTTGCTGTGTTCCTGCAATTGAGAGCCAGTACACATTGGCAATACTCCTGGTATTGCTAATGTCTATTGGCGACAGTAGTCACTTACCTTACCATCAGGTGACCCGCTTGCCTGGTTATTACATTTGGTTTAAAAAAAGTTTTCGAATTGGACCAAAAGTTCATTTTGGTCCACTACGAAAACTTCTCACATTCTTTCCAATGATTTCACCAAAATTGATAATAATATGATCATTAATATTTATAAAGATTTTTTTTTGTACTTCAGATTCTCTACCCGAGACGCGCATGTAAGCCGACGTGTGAAGCCTACGTGATATAAATGTAAGTAATTGCAAGCCTTAATTACTATGTTTGAAATTATATTGAAGGTTATTCTCATGACTGCCTAGTATTCAAATTTAAATGTAATTTTGTACTGGTAATTTTAGGCTCGGCATGTTGCGTGATTTCTAAATGCATATTAATGGGGTATATATAACTTAAAAACACCCTATTTCCATTAATAAATTCTCAAGTTTATTAGTTATAAACTTCGGATAGTATTTGTTGTTTTCCGTGTTGTTTACGATCGTATCTATTACCTATTATCATTTCAACGTTTCCTTGTTATTATTGGTTTCGTCGATAAGGTTTTATATTTCGATAACTAGTAACTGAATTGTCTGTTATTAGTAGCATCTCAATTAGTACATATATAGTTACATTCTTGTTTAATGTCTTAAAGTTTACGTACACCCGCTGCCAATATAACGTAATTCTAAGCTTATTATATAGCTAATAAACACTGCTTGTTACTTGCAACACTAAATATTGCAATAAATAATGAGACGTTTGTAATATCTTAACCGCATTCTGATCTCGATCTCATCTGATACCTCGCGTTTATCTAGATCCCTTTGTCACGTTCTACTTATATGATCTGTTAGCTGTTAGACAGGGATAGATGTTTATTTTCCTGGTTCATTTTGAGATGTAATTATTACTGGCTAATTAGTGGCAGTACTTCTTGGAAGAGTAATTTACTAAGGACTAAGACTAGCATGAGTGTTTGCAAAACTCTTGCTATTGTGTTCGTACCTACCGTATTTGTGTAATCATTATTCCGTCTTATTTTAAATTGTGGGGATTTTTGTTTTCTTGACTGGAAATTGTAATGGAACCCACACGATGGTGATGAATATTTATTAAATTACATTAACTAAACACAATGACGATGGATGTAACGAATATATTACTAAGTTCTAAACATTTATTTCTGTCTTCAAATTGTAGTCACGACTTACTTTTAATGTGTTGTTAGGTTAGGTTACTTTTCGAATTTCCTCTATAATCTTTCTTAATTCTAATATTATAAAAAAGAAAGGTTTTTATTATTATTCCAGATTAACATAGGCTATATTTTTATCCCTAGATAAGATAAGATCCCACGGAAATGCGTGAAACTGCGGAGGACACCTAGTAATCTATATTTTCATTAACTTCACTATACGGATATACGCGTATAGCCAGACGATTTTTTTCAGTTGTTTTTTTTCATCGTTTACATCTCTGTCATTCCTGAAATGTTAGTAAGCGTAACCGTAGCGTTCATTTACTTTCTTCCGTCCAAACATTGAACTGTTAATGCTTAGAGATTCCTCATTGTTGTGCAAATTAGTAAATTTATCGCACCTTCCCAAACCGGATAGCATAGATACAATACAACACTATCATGACGAATTATACCTGTTTTGTAAAAGCCGCGGATAGTTGGCCTTTCTCTTTATCCGTAGGTTTTATCATTAACATCAGCGGGCGATGATGTTCTGTTTCAGCGTCGATTCTCTACGCCTTCGGCACCGCCTTCGTGGCGTACCGAGATAGTACAAGTACGAGTGGTACGACGTGTGCGCAATTATCCACGCGTAGATGCATCTCACTGCAAGCTTACATGTCTAGCGTTTTTTTACGAATCCGCCTATCGGTTCTGTAGTCTGCCTATGGAAGTACAGAAAGTATAAGTGTAAATACCGGTGTGATTTTCTAGTTATTAACGTAAAACATGAGACCAGCAGTATGATATAATAGGCATGCCAACAATAAGACGAGAGATGACGATAATGATTTTGGCTCCGAGCTGTTTATAAAAAGAAAGGAGATTACGGTCAAATACAAGCTTATAATAAGTTTAAAAAAAAACTCTCGTAGGATCAAATTTTTGTAGAATATTGACCACCAAAAACCTGTTAGACGTACAAACAAAAAGTATTGGTTAGGCAGATATTCTGATTCTTATGTAATTTTTCAGTTTGTTGTTTCTGACGTCCAGAGAATAACATACATGTAGCCATGTAGTTAACAATATCACGGCACCCCATCTTGTAGGTGGCCCTGGTGAATAACGGGCCGGTTCCCACGCATGCAGAGGACATGTAGATCGCTGGGCGACGATGAATGTACCGGCTCTCCGGGAGTGTGCGGTGTTATCGTTGACTTCCCTTCAGCTTCTTTGCTCGGGGAAAATGCATCTCTTACACTTGTACGGTGCTTCCATAGAATATTAAAAGTATTGATAACCTCACTTGATCGGTCATCATCGTCGTCATTATTTCAACTCCACTTTTAAACAAAAACATTAAGTACTCATATGGTACTGCTTGTATTCGGGGTTGTATCATTACAGAAATAAGGCTTTCTTCATTTACTACCTATTTATTCAAGCCAAGCGGCATTAAGATCAAAGTCAAAGTGATTAAGATTATTCATTTAAGCTCGCTTGTGAGCTGAAAATTTTCTAAAAGAAAGCCGTACCAATCTAACAAGAGATATAAGTGTAAAGCACCGAAACTAATTCCATCGTGCTTAAGTACTTTTAATAAACTCTTAGTACCATCGCAGAATCTTATTACAGAGCAGAGCTTTCGTCATCACGATCTCTACCGTTTCAATTTATAATCTACATAAATAACAAGTTTATGAGAATCTATTTGTGATTCTTGCATCTAGTCTAGACAGAGATACATGTCTAACATGAAATTCTATTTGATGCGAATCACATTAAGCTTTCACCGTTTTCAACATGTTCCGTATTCACTATAGCAAATTGAATGTAAAATGTTTTAATGTAACTTGTTCATTTCAAGTTGGACGTGAGCCCTTTGCTTTGAGCGGGCATCTTGTCTGTGCATCACATTGTCTTCCTATTTTGTATGTTTCCATCCCCTGTCTTATGTATCTTGTAGATACTGTTTTGCTTAGAAACCATTGCCTGTCATTTAATTTTAATCAACATTCAGTATTATGCTATCATAGCATGAATGATGAGTATTATTTTTGGAAATTAATAAAATGTTTGCCAGAATTACTTAAAAATCCAGTTCAATACACTTTTACGAATCATAAAATCTCTTACTCCAATATAAAAAAATCGATCAACGGATTCTTGGAATCCGATGGTCATTTCGTGCCGTATCGGCATAATCGATGGAATTCGGAAGCCGGCACCAATCGGAATAAGATGTTAGTTTTTATAGCTGCGCTTGCGCCGAGGCGTGAGAGAATTTATGTAAATGATCAATCAACGGTTTGTAACGCTCGAATTTGTGTTCCAAATGTTCGATAATCAAATGTTAAACGATTATGATCGATGTTACTTACAACAAGTTATCTTATTTTTATATTGAAACGTTGTGATAGTTCTGTGGAATTGGATTTCACCGAAATAATTTTTATTGATATTTACATTGCACTCAAACAATTTTTTTGCTGAAATTGATAAAAATGGGTGGTGCTTTAGTTACGAGATAACGTTGAAAAATTAGATTATTTAGAAGATAAAGCAATAATACCGAGTAAAAGCCGACATATTGGAATCACGTGTACCTATGGTATAACATTTGCAGTGACGCATAATTAGACTGAAACCTGTTATTTAAATAAAGATAAGTCTACTAACGGAATTCAGATAGTAGGTATTATTCAACAATGTTTATATAACGTCTCAAAATTGTAGTTCTGACAATTATTTTGCGTTTTGGCAATGGTTTGATCGACTTCACGCAATCCGCCGCCATCTTTGCCGTCTGCGCTGGGGAATTTACTATGTAGTAGAGTGATTTACGCGTATTTGTTGTAATAGTAGTCAGGATATCACCATAACGACCGATTAATATTAGTCAACATATAGTATTAGCTATTCTTATATAGCATAACTTTTAGGCCCTGGTAAGGTACTTATGAACGTTAAAATTGACTCTACCACAGCACCGGTTCGGAATACACTTAAACTGACAAGATTCCGCAGAGTAACTCAGCAAGGCAATGTTTTTTCTGCAGTGGTTTTTATAAATTTATTTACTTTTTCAAAGACATTTTTAGATACATTTTCAAATTTTTAAGCCATATATTTCTGTCTTCCATATAATGAACTTTGTTCACTTACCTAAGATTAGTATTGTACTTATTTAAATTTCAAATAAGACATTCCAGTTACATCATGAGGGATTCTATTGTGGCATCTATAGATTTTAGTGAGCCACTGATTGAAACCAACACAATAAATTACGATACATTTGTTTTCTTAATTTTTTTTATTTTTACTCAGGAATAGGAATCAGTAACCGTTTAGAGTTTAACTAACTAAATATCGAAGAATCCAAAATAATATTTATTGATGCGAAAGTGTGTCTATCAGTTACTTCTTCACGCTTAAACCGCTGGAACGATTTAGATGAAATTTGGTATAGAGTTAGATGAAACCTTGGAGAAGGACATAGGATACTTTTTATCCCGGGAAAAGATAAGATCCCTCGGGAACGCGGGTGAAACCGCGGGGCTGAAAACTAGTTTAATATAATTTAATAATTAATAACAAATTTATTTCTTGTTACGACGAAAGGCATTTGGATATTATAGTTACATCGTATAAGTTATTTTTAGTTATCAACACGCAATATTTCTTTGCGAATGTATATTTTCCAGTCTTATTTGCATCTACCCTCTAGGCCATAAGTTTCACATAACCCTTTCACTATAAATCTATGCGCTGGACAACCTACTATCAGCTTTAATTTGTATGCAATAAGACTTGTGGACGGGCCAATTTATATTCAATAGAAATATTAATTATGGATAAGTAATAGTTAATTTATATTGTAAGTGGTTGCAAGGTGGCGTTAGTACCTACCTGGAAGCTTTTGTAGGATATATATAAACTTAGCTTGATATATACTCTATAGGTACTAATGGTAGGGGAGGCAATGATGCTAAATTTGTAGTTACTCGAGCGTCTTTGGGACCTACTGGAATTTGAAGATTAAAAATGTTTGCACAAAAGTTGTAGAGAATTTAATCTTCTACAATATTCATTACGAATACATATACCAAAAAACCCATAGGAAACGAGATATTTGCAATAAATGATTTTTTGACCTTTGACCTTGAAAAATCAGTAGTCGCGGGCACCCTAAGATAAGTAGCTTTTGAGACAAGTTTTAGGGTGTCAAAATAAAGGTTTATACAAGTTAATAGCTGACTATCTCTCATTCTGAGGTGAAACTCATAATATTCCTGGACTATACACTTAATAATGATTTTAGCTACTTCGGCTTGTGCAAATCGGCAGATTAAGATATTTCCGTGATTCGTGACTAATTTCCTTCAAAATAAAAAAAAAACTAATCGCGCTCGAGAAAATCCAGGTGACGTTTTTTTTTTGCAACTTTGCGAGTCTCCAATTTTCTTTCGTCACGGCCAAATTGTCAGATTATTGAAATGTACACTATTTTGCATGTAACTAACTTACCTTACCTTAATCTGACGCGCTCGAGTATTTCAAACCATCGATTTTTTTTTACTAATCTGACGGGCTACCCTAGGCGTTCGACACTACATAGAGGGCTCAGATTTGGTGAGAGTACTTCACAAGGTGCAAGGTTGCCCCCCTTATGTTAATCTGCCGCGCTCGAGTAAATCCCGAAATCCCCTATTCGCCTCCCCTACCATAATGTGATAAAGAGGTAAAGTTAGTGAATTTGTGAGGTTGTAGGGGGTAATCTCTGGATCTACTGAACCGATTTTGAAAATTCTTTTACCTATAGAAAGCAACGTTATTTGTGAGTTTCATAAGATATATTTTTATTCCGAGAAAAGATAAGATCCCACGGGAACGCGGGTGAAACCGCGGGGGATAACTAGTATCATATATTTTTAAAAGATATCGCTTCTCGTTTGCTTCTACTAACGCTTTTTGTACCAAATTAGAGTTTACACAGGCGCATTGTTGAGATACAGCCACTTTATATCGTTCACAAGAACATGCTAAAAGACATGTTCAGCGATTCTTCTTTCATACTGCAAGGGAAGCCTATCGCTGCGTAATCGCATCGTCGATGTAAATGTGGCGATACGAAATGTACTTTTTAATATAGTTGCTCAAAAACTGGTGTATTACAGGGACGTATAGCGTTCGGGATGTGGGCTATTACATACTAGTGCTTTTTTTTTACCTTTACCGAACTAGTGCGTCTCTTTCCCAACTGTCAAAATAATGTCTATTAAAAAGAAAAACCAACCATGAAGTTTTTACTAAAGAGTTTTTGTGATTCATACAAATACGTATATTTCTAAAAAGAAGCTACTAATTTATTTCAATATCTGATTTAATGATTTAATTGAATGAGTTAGGTTAGGTTTCATTTCATTTCATCTCATTAAATTTCATTTTCATTTCATATCAATAAAAAAAATATGCTGAAGACTAAGCTGTATGGATAGTTCCCTTTGGGTGAAGAAAAAAAAACTCTGCTTATATTCTACGGTTGGCGCCATTTTCCAGAAATTTTCTTTGCGAGTTTAGTTGTTTGTTGCACAAAATGAGTAATTTCGACCCTATTTTTTTTTTTAATTAACACCACCGGAATCACTATAATTGCACAAACATTGTATGACAAATATACATGAACAATCATACGAAATTAATAATAGTTTGTCTCAAACAGTAAATATGCAACCTAAAACTTCCCCAGTTACTTTAAAAAACTGTACCAATTTCAATGTACATGTGTACTATAACTTTTATAAGAAATAAATTATTAGTTAGTTGAGTTTATTGTGTTTTTATTATTTTATTAAATTGCTTCATTTTTTCGCAACTGTATTAAAAATAGTCGTTCAGTACACCTGCGGAACCGTCATTGCAACTTGTTCCGACTGTCAACCCTCGCCTTTCTTGAACTCTTTGCAATGACAGCCTTTCCGCACTTGTAATGAAAGATACTATTACATGTGTGTGTTATTATTATTAAATAATATACATTTGATAGTTTATTTTTAGGCTCATTGCTACCTTCAGTCACACTGATCAATTGCAGTGTTTATAGGCAGTGTAATAATGTTACTCACCGTCGTCACGATGAATGAATATTTAAAAATAACTCACTACATGCCATAATATAATCGAATATAAGGAAATACATTGTAATTAAATATAGTCGGTCTTATCGCTGAAGTACGAGTATCAATTATGCTAAATTCTGTTATAAAAAAGATGTATTAAAAGTTATTTACGGAAAGAAAACCTTTCTATATATTGATATTTTGCTATAGGTACATTAAAAATAAAATCCACAGAGAAACCTAACGTTCTTAGTGATAAATCAACGACAAGATCGCGTGTACAGTCGCGATGTAAAGTGATAGCTAATATAGGAGACTTCCTGTCTCGCTGAGCCATTGGCTACTATCACGCGAATCTCGATGGCGACATATCATTGGGAAACAGTGATAATGATTGTGGATACGGTATGATCGAGCGCTTGAGATCGATGATTTGCAAATCGTAACATTTTAGTTCTCGACTGTACTTATTGTTGTCGATTAATCGGAATTCTAATATTTGGACATTCCTGGATTTCTTATTCTTTGTTGTCGAATTCAAACAATGCTTACGTTGGTGTAATTCGGAATTCATTTAAAACCCACATTAGGAAAGTACGTGTGTATTTTGTTACCAATTATAGTATCGTTAAAACTACCTAAATAGGGAGAGGCAGGTATCAGTACCTACTGAAGACCAACGATTATCATCACTCGAGCACATTACCACAATATCAGTTCCAGACTATAAATAACCTCTTCCCGAACCATTCCAAGCAAGACTTGATCACAGAGGCAGGCGAGAACTAAGTATGAAGAAAATATTGTCAACCACAATTCTAAAAGTTTTGAACATATTTTACGCATATTCCTAATTACGTAATTCTGAGGTTCAAGTGAGAAAAAACAAGATTTCTAATGAAGAGACAATTCAGTAAACAACATGAGGACACATCATCAGTGCGTCTAACTTTCTTCGAGTTTCCACAATTAGCGCAATTTGTGTTAATACGCCTGCGTCGCCCGGTGACGTTAGATAAACGCATGCGCAGATCCGATCACCGCTACACAGGGTGTTTGCTTCGCTTGTGGGAATTTCATACATTTACACTTTCCATCATTAAATTATACTTTCATTTTTAAAGTTATATTTTTATTAGTATTTTTATGATATCTTCCTTTAGGTGAAATGGGAGATGAGGGATGGATAGAAGTACAGGGATAAAAGGATTGAATACATAGAAACATACATTTTGCCGAGCACCGAACCCGTTGATTGTGAATGTTATGTACAGTCAGCAAGATCAAGTAACTGAACAGATCCAATATTTCCAAAAACTTGTGTGATTATCCATGATGTAAAAATATTTGTACCAAGGTTTCTATAGACACACATCTTTTTTATTTTTCCATAAGTATTTATTGATAGTTTTATTGTACATTTTTTTGTATCTTTTTACTTATGTTGCTCTGCATTGTATATGTATATTTCGTATTATTGCGCAAGTATTTTATCACGCAATATATTTATTAATTTACTAAAACAATTTGCCGAATCATCATTAACTTTACAAACATAATTATTAATGTTATTATTATGCACAGAAATGAGAATAATAACTACATTAATATTTACAAACATTCTGTATGTAGCCGTAGCATTGGCGCCAATGGCGGTCCGTTACCGGTTTCCATTCGAAATTAGAATAATTAGAGCCACTTTACGATTAATATTAATTTTGTGTGCTAGCTTTTCAAATTAATATTATTAACCCTTTTGAGATTATAATTTTGTAATTGACGATACAGAATCTTTCTCAAATATTCGTCTGCAATCTATCTTTACTTTGTTATTCTTTTAATCTCTAGATAACAGCTATATTTTCAAAACAAACGCAAATGCAGCGATATTGTAGGTAACTTTACTAGCGCATCCAAGATTATATGAATGTCTCGCAACTATTTAATTAAAATTTATGCGTTTACATTACGTTCTTCACTTATCTCTGGACCTCGAGTCTTGGTTATATGAACAACCAGTACTTAGGTATATGTATTTTAGAAGCAACCACAAATTCTAGCAACATTTATACAAATTGTATGCATCCAGTAGTCTTCAACCCTTCTCTGACAACATTTATCGCTACCAAATCGACTGTCGTAAATCCAACTGGCAGTCCATTGTTGCCGTACACATCGCTTATATGGGAGCGACCAAAATAAATCACGAACAAAACCATATCGGCGCGATCGTAGACTATCTCGGTCGGATCGACCGCGGGGTAATACAACGAGATACGGAGATATTACGCTATTGAATTAGCATTACCGCTGTTCCCGATATTGTTGTTTGTGGCGAAGGCATGGCTCATAATTCAGGGTTGCATTATTTTAATTTTTGTCGCGTGTCGTGATCCGGGGTGCGGCGGCGGTGGCGGTATGTTGGCTCGATCGTGCGAGATCTCGCCTTCAGATAGGATTCGATGCATATTCCTCATATCTGTCGAGCCGAGGAACGCGCGGCACCCGCTGGTGGTGTCACGGCATTTCCTAAACTACTGTATGAACCAGCACCAATTCTCTCGTCTACATAACAGTCTGCCATAGTAAGGCTTTGTACACTGTAATCACTTCAGTAATTTGCTGTGTTTTTGTTGCAGGTGGCACAGCGACCTGAATGATCTTGACATCGACAGCTCCACCTATTAAACGTAAGCACACATCATAATTAACTTTTACGAGTAATATTCCACTCCTTTCGATCGAGAAACTGTTTATTTATTTCCTTGCGAGAGGTCATTGGTTTCTTTATTAAAGATTAATTACTGTCAATTCGTCCACGTTTCTTTATAATTACCTATTATGTTATCTTGAAAGTTTCATTGACCAAATAAATTTCTATTGCTGATAACGTGTCACGCTTCCGAAATAATTCATACGTTGGCCTGATTATTGACAGTTCAGTTAACATGTTCCTCGTTCCATTGGTCTTTATTTGAATCAATAAAATCATTTGTGATTAGAAGCGATATTTAGTGAGTGGAGCATCGGAGCGTTGATGCCTGAACAAATAAAACCATTATTCAATTACGATCACCTCGCGCTCTCGATACGATTGTCACTTGACCGCACCGAACCCGGGAATGAAATCAAACGTTAACCTCAATAATGGTATCGGGGATCCATCGCCAGCACAGCGGTGGAAACGGACGGATATTGGAGATATTGAATAATAATTGGTGCACACGAGGCGAACCGGGCGGGCGTCACGATGGAGATGCTATCTGTCGAGCGTGCCGCATCCATCAGGCCCGATGCCCACTATCTGAGCCGGTATCGCGCACCAACGATAACCATTGTCTTACGGGATGATTATATCGGCGAAATTTGTGCTCGCCTCCGATCGGTCGTTTGTCTTTTACCGCAAATGAGCCGGATAATGGGAGACGGCGCATAAAAGGAGCGCGATTCTGCTAAACTTTTTGCCTAGTCATTAATATGTCGTGGGAATAGAAACTTGTCCACTTACACAAACTTGGGCGCCATATGATTGCTTATAGCCTTTTATAGATCGACATTTACTATAATCTTTCGAACGATCTGATAAATATCATACATCTCATTATAACAATGCAGATCTATATGCCGATACTATGATTGATGAATGAATGGAAATGTATGAATAATTCGAAGTAAATTTCTATATTTGTTAATGATTCATAGCATGATAATAGCAAACGGTACTCGGAAAATTTGGTGAAGTAAAATCTGACTTGTAGACATACGATAGGACGTAATATAGCAAATGGTGATAAAAGTATGAATAATGTCGAAAACGAGGTACGTAATACGGATGCGATCTTCGATTTCTATACGCTGATAAATGTATAAGAAAAAATCGTATTGCACTAGCCTTTCAATCTAAAGTAGATGAAAATGCAGTTAGTCAACTTTAGCAAATACAAAACGCATGTAGCGTTCCAAAATTAATAAAAAGGCAACAGTAAGTATTGTTTTCTTCGCAACTTAATTTCTGAAAAAAAATTTAACACGAGATCTCCTCCAATCTTTTTAACAATTTCAAGTGCCTGGTAGGTAATTTAACCAGAACGTAAATGAAATTTAGCTCCAAATGAGCTCGTAATTCGACGATTCATGCGCGCTTTGACGTCGACAAGGTGCAGGCGTTTAAGCGCTCTGCTTCTGATTGCGACTGCGACCACTTAATAGCATTAGCATCATTGTCTCTTGGTCATTAATAAGACGCCGGACAGTTCTATTGGCCCGCACTCCATAATAGGCCGGACTGTGTTCCTGGCCCCGTGTCACGAATTTGTATCCTAATGGCCTTTGGCGGAGTTATAGGCACGCTCTCTGTTCCTGGATATCGGATGGCCCAGCGCATCGCTACCTATGGACAATAGTCTACGATACTTAACTTCAGACAGCGTGCATTTTATTAGCCAATTGTCGATTAAAATTATTCGCGGTTCATATCAGACAGATTTACCGCATTCGGTACTTATTTTCTATCTATCTGTTACGTATGTTAAACTTATACATCTTGGTTTAAATCTTTTCTGTTGTCTACGAAGACGTGAACTGATCGTGATAAACTTTTGAAAGAACATTTGTTTCTTAAGGACTCATTGTTACATGTATATTGTATGCTATTGTTACGGTGCGCGGTGGTCTCTGTTTGTGTGTTTTGTTCGAAATCCATTTGAGAAGATGTCAAATTGTCAATCAATAGTAACACGTGCCATATTGTGTTTTTATACAAAATATGCGCCATGACTTGAAATGTCTTATGTCCTGAAATATGGACAGTAGGTTAATGGTACATACATAATGAGTTAATATGCCATCATTGTTTTGGTTTGAAAAATATCTGGTACAGGAAGTAATTTAATAGCCTATTCCCTAGATTAGTTAATACCTCTGACACAGATTGGTATAATCGCGTCACCCGACAATTGCTAAATCGCTGCATCCATCGGACAGCTGTAAATCCATTTAACAGCTAAAGGAGCGGCGCACGCGTCACTCCATCAATTAAGTCCAATTAGCCCAGCGTGTTGCTCGGATTCCTTTGATCCACCGACCGTTGTATTAACCAACCTGACTACTGAGCTACACCGATTTGTAGATAACCTCTGCTTGTTTCCAATAAAAACATAACAAGATTTATATTCAGGCATCTAGTTGAGATAAAGCGTGTCGCGTTAATTCTGTTACCAGGAAATAAAGCGATTAAAACAATTAATTTATTATCTGCACATGCGACACTCGAGCTAGCGCCTGCGCTTGTTTATTATTACAACTCGGTATAAAATACGATGATGGTATATTTCTTAATTGCTCATTGCACGATAGAGACACTATCAGACCACTATTTCCAACATAATAAGCATTATCATAACAATAACAAGCCAGTAACTCGCGGCATTCGATGTGCTCATGACGGGAATACGATAACCCGTACATAACGCTCTCAGTAGGTTTTCGTGTGCAACAATTAATACACCACGCTTCATTTTATTCGTGTTTTGACTTCTATCTAATCGTAAACAGTAGTTAGTTCAGTGTTGTTTGAAAAATAATAAGTGTTTTAGTGTGAATAAACCTTGCATGTGTTGGTTTTTAAACCAGGAATTTAATTCAGGTGATGCATACTTCTTTTTATGGTTTAAATGGTGTTAAATCATGGGAAACGAAGCTTTAGTAGCTTAGAACTAAATAATTATCATTTTGTCATCATAATTCACTGGAACTATTTTGTCGACTTTATTAGGTACTAAACGATTTTAGTGTAAGAGGAAAGAATGTTTGACGCGGTTACTCTAAAATTAATTATGAGTAATGTTTCAGGTCCAAGTTCATTACACCTTTTTATATCATAAGTGACAAACCAGGCAGACGGTACACTTGATGGTAAGTGAATACCGTCGCTTATATACTTACTAGCAATACCAGCGGGATTGCCAATGTGTTGTACACCTTTTCCTTTTCTTTTCTTTCTTAGCCTACTACCGTGCTAAGGTTTCCTCACTATGTTTTTCTTCACCGATAGCTCAAGCTCATTGTAGGATTCGAATCCGCGACCTCCGCCGCGGTATCCGACGTCACTACCTCTGAGCTATCGCCTTATAAACATGACATGTTAATAAAGTCATTAACAATAGTTCTCTGCCTGCACAGCCAGACGTGGGACTGTAAAGAGTCTAAATAAAACTGTACGTACCGTTTCCTCATTCAGAAATGTCAATAGAAAGTTCATTATGTGTTTTATGTTATCTAACATATCCGATAGATATTTCCAAATACATATGATTGATGAGCCAACTTTATTATGTGTTGTTTAATTAACTTATTGTTGCTATTGAATGTTCTATGGCAAGTTTAGGTTGAAATAATTCGAGAGCGCGTCACATTGCATGAATGAAGAATTTTTCACGTTTGACCGAGTAGGTCGGAGCCAGTCTTGATTTCCCATCTTGTATGTATGTAGTATGAAGCCATTAATCATACCTCGTTTGCCCAAGGACACGTCTTTGAAGTGTTGTTAAATTTATTTGAATTCACTCCAACCGGGTGAGGACTGAATGCGATGTGCCCTTCTCTTATGATGTGATCTTCTTTGGGTATAGATTTGTGATAAGGGTTTCACTTATTGAATTAGAGAATCTAAAATTAATAAGGAAGGTTGGTTGATTTAGTTTGAGTATTTATTTATCAAGAGATTTTTTCCATCTCAGAAGTTCTTTTCGAAATTCAATATTGACCCATGACAAAATATGTCATTATGTTTTAATTATTGAAATGGGACCCCGATAATGATTTGCTATGTTTTTATAATTCCGCCTTGATAGTCATTATCTCTGCTTTAATCATTCAATATTTAATAGTTTTAATATGATCAGTACAGTATTAAGTATGCACTTTTTTTAACAGTGACTGTTTTTGTAAATTTTATTTGAATTAGTCAGGGAGTAAATTTTGTAATATTTGCAATTTAACCATAAAAAATCGTTCAATATTATAAATAAGCTTAAATACTATACTTATGTGTTTTGGTTAATGCCAGAGGAAACTCGACCTCTACATTATCTTTTGTTCTAGATATGTCGTTTTATCGATAGGCATAAATGGGTCTATTCCGAAATACCTAAAGATACATAAACTTAATAATAACAATAAATGTGACCGCATCCGGCAAAAAAACCGCACTGGGAATTCATGTTTTAAAATTCTTTGTAGTTGATCGGTAGCTCTTAGCGGTCTTATTTCGCTTTTAATTTCTCTTTCTCATTAAAATTTCAATTACTTTTATTAATGGATCGATGATTAAGACTTAAAAAAGATCTCTCAATAATGATTGAATATTATGCCATGAAAGTTTAAAGATTTATTAGCTATTTACAAACTATTTGAAGTTTCATAGCAGTTATATGAGTTTAAGCGCCAATACGTTGCCTAAGTTCCTATGAAGCCATTAAGTACGTATAATATGCTAATTTAGTTGATTTTTATAGTACAGAATAAGATTCTATATTGATTTTTTGTATGAGAAAATCCATAAATTTATGAAAGCAATAAGATCGACCTAACCATAAGAGCAATGTTTTACTTATCTCTCGTGAAAACAACTACAAAAAAATCATATGGTCGCAAAAAATAAGTAAAATCTAAAAAATATGTTATGTAGGTTGTTTGAGCTGTCTTTATCAAATTCCATATTGTTATCCCAATATGAAATCTTGTGTTATTATGAGCTATTTAAATAAGTGATAAGGTAAATATTTTGTTTCTTTCCTCTTGCTCAATTATTTACGACTATTTAGTTGCAAAAGACATAAACAACTTTTATTATTTTACCAATCTTAATAGCGACAAAAAAAGCTTATCATTCGTATAACAACATTTTCGTATCTGTCGAACATTACTAATTCTTTCTTATCTAAGCTTTAATTATGAAACGAAGCCATTCTTTAATTTTTTATCAATTTACTTATGTTTGTTACACTCCATTTGATTTGTTTGCCTAATTTAAAAATATTTTACTGATAACTGTTTTTCACTGTTTATAGGAGTTCCCTGAAAACGATTAGAAACAAACGCATACAAATTGTACGAGCATGATTAGTTCCATGTAAAGAATAACATGTTGAAATATACTTTTCAAAATTTACCGAATTCTATTCTCAACAACTATTGGAAAGTTATTATTCCCTGCTTTAAAACCTTCGTAGTACACGTATTTACATGGGCGCCGCATAATGTACGCAAAGGCGAGTGTAGAATGGGTACTGGTGTCACATCGTCGTGACCCTACGGCATTCTGAATACATTACCGATCGCCCAGACAATTGAATAAGCCAAAGCGTCACTCGACGAATGTTTTGTCTACCGGTGGACGTTGAAATATTGCCTTGAATATCGAAATCGTAGTGGAGTTTTGGTGATTTACACTTTAGGCACGACTTGCAGTAAGTCGGCCGAGTCTTAAATGGAAAATTGTTTCGTAGCCTAAATTGTGTATAAATAACAGAATAGGTGCAACCTTGATTCGTGAAGTAAATGAAAGGTATTGAATTGAATTGAATTGACGAGCACATCACCGTTTCAAACGCCTTCATTATTTCTATAATTCTTAGGCACAACTGATTTTGAAGATGTCTCTCTAATTATACATCGAAATAGCAAACATTAAGCCTATTCTTTCTTTCCTTCTGCAGTGCTAGCATGGTGGTGGTTCTAAACGGCGTACTCGCCGACGAGTGCCCGACGTCGGTACGCGCACTGTTAGCCGCACACCCTGGCTATAGAGACGCAGCCGGCCAGTTACTTTCTGCAGCTGCCAGGGTTGTCCCTCCACCTGGTCTGCTCTATGTCGCTCAGAGAGAGCTGGCTGCTGTAGTGCCGCATGACAGTAAGTGTAATATTGTTAAAGACTTAAAGTGTATCCTGCGGGGTTATTAGTTTTTTCAAATCCTTTGAAATAAGAATCGATTTATACCCTGTAATCAATACATAAATAAATAATAAATATCCAGGGACATTTTTCACACACGGCTATTTGGTCCCAAACAAAGCAGAGCTTGTAATATGGAAACCAAATAACTGATAGACTACATTTTTTTTGTAAATACATACTAGATAATTACACTCAGACTCAGGATAAATAGACATGTTCATGCACACAAATGTCTGTCCTGGATGGGAATCGAACCCACAACCTGCGGCGTGATAGTGTGTTAAACAACCACGCCAACCGGCCCGTCATCAATATAAATTAAGCTCAAGTTGATAACCAAAATTAAAGTGATCTTTAGGTCTTTGGTACAAGTAAATTCAGTGTTTTTAGATACACATATTTGGTGTTAAGAGTTAAACAGCGTTTAAATAAATCCCAAAGATTTCCTTTATTTAATAATGCTGAGGCTTTGTTGATATTTAACCTAAACATTATTTTTGTTTACAGAAAATGTTAATATCATAGGATCAGATGACGCTACATCGTGTATTATAGTCGTTGTCAGGCATTCAGGTATGAATCTTTCAAATACATTATTATTAAAATTGTCTTCATGTCATTTTGCAATTTAGGAATCATTCATATCTTAAGCTGTGTCTTGATGATCTATCTCACTACACTTCTTCCAAATGTGGTGATAATCAAATGCTGATGTGAACATATTTATACTTGAGACCATTATCTTTTTATCATCACTAACTTTTGCAAGATTGTTATCAAACACACGTTTTATTATATTTAGTTTATACTGCTGTTCCCGATATCACCCACGTTCCCGAGGGATCCTATCTTATCCTGGGACAAAAAATATCCTATGTCTTTCGCCAATGTCCCTTCTATCTTAACTTTACCAAAATTCTAAAAATGGTTCAGCGATTTATGCGTGAAAAGCTACAGACAGAGTAAAATTCGCATTTATTGAAAAAAAAAATGAAATGAAAATTAGATTTATTGCCCCGTAAAAATAAAAGTACATACATACATAGCATGCAAAGAATAGGGTAAAAAGGGGTAAGTTCAGCTTATGCTGCGTACCTACACAATACATGTGTGCGCAGCGTTAATGTTCAACTTACCCCTGTTCTCGAACTTACTGATGTTTGACAGGCTTAGGGCGTATTGTCAAGATTTCCGTCCACCCTATTAATGATATCAAAATCTGATTCTAGGATCAGGCGCAGTGGCCCTCGCACATCTAGATGGGTCGGGAACGGCAGAAGCTGCAGCGGCCATGGTGGCCCGCGTGCAACAACTCGCTGTGGGATACCCTGAGGGAAGACTGGAGTTGCAGCTGGTTGGAGGGTTCACTGATCCTCACAGATACAGCGATGAGCTGTTCGCTAATATTATGCGTAAGTTATTTGTAAATTCATTGGTCACGTGATCCCCATTTTTAAAGATCAAGATGGATCAAAGATAGTTTTGAACAAAAGAATTTCCCATCATTTTGATCTGTCTACAGCTAAATTCATTTTGAAAAAATTACAACAATTCGTTTTTTGGCTGAGCTCCCACATTAGGTCACCCTGAGTTGTGGGAGACAGACTCTTCCTATAAATTGATATAAATCGGAGTTAAGATGAGAATTAAAAAAAATTAAGTACATATATAAAATAAATGAAAAATAATGGGATGAATGTAGGTATGTCAAAGCTATATTAGTTACTTGAGGATTTAGAGACTTATGTAAGGTTTTAAGTGCAGCCTCCAACTGAGAACTGTTACAAATAACGAGAGAGGATATAATCCAGACAAGTGAACTTGATTTACTAAACTTAGATGTCAGATCTCTCATTGGTCCCAATAACTTGCTGTTCCTTCTGCTGCTAACTTTTATACACTGTGGGTGGATAGATATAGTCTCTGGACGCAGTCAAAAACTTATAGAAATTCCAATATCTTTCGTAAAATCTAGCTGAAGTGAACTCGGAAATAAAGAATGTTATAATAGTAATTGAGGTCGCAACGGTGTTTCATTGTGAGCGAGCCAAAAGTGCGAATTATTAGCGGAACGACGCGTGGGCAGCGCCGCTTAATATATTGTTACAGCGAGTGTTATTGTCGCCGCCTTTATTTATTGGTGTGTTACCGATGATGATTCACATATATTAAGTCAGAAAAGTCATCGATGAAGCTCTGTTTGACCGATATGATGTCACCAATTTTTTTTACTAATTGTCCCCCACGGTTTCACTCGCATTCCCGAGGGATCTTACCTTTTCCCAGGATAAAAATATATCCTATGTTTTCTAGTATCTGAACAACGTGTGTGGCAAGTTTCAACAAAATCCGTTGTCAGCTAAACTAGCGGTACGTTATGATGACCGTTTTGACAACTGATTATTAATTATTATGATAGGGATGATGCTCATATTGAAGAAAAAATACCTAACAATAACTAGATAATAAAACATTAAAAAAAATTTTGATTTTTAATTAGCAATTTAACGACAAATAATAGGTCTTTTGTTTGATGGTGTTTTATGACGTCACAAGTATGTATTTCATACAAATGTCCATA
This sequence comes from Ochropacha duplaris, assembly GCA_951361185.1. NCBI lineage: Eukaryota > Metazoa > Arthropoda > Insecta > Lepidoptera > Drepanidae > Ochropacha > Ochropacha duplaris. The sequence goes on along the minus strand of OX592702.1, from coordinate 9,341,403 downwards.
TAAATCATCGTTTTGACATTTAATCAAAAGAAGCACATTTGATATGTCAGTCACCATCCCTATTGCATGGACTACCAAGCCTCCTCTAAATAATTCCACTTCTTGATTGACTTTCGACTTAGAAAAATAACCTTTGAGTGAGACATTATTTTTCTTCTACAGTATCCTTCCACCGAATAAGCGTCGAAATAGACCTCACACTAGCCTGTTGTTGCGAACTGAACACAGCATTAGGCGGCGGTTCAGCGGCGCCACTAGTGACCGGAGTAGGCGTCGACATACGCGCTGGGGATTTGTTCCCGGCTACCTTCCCAGATAAAGGACCCGAGCTGCCTTTACGTGGTGCCAGGACTATTACTGGCGGATTGCATTCGGCACAGGTATGACATCTTATAAAAACAATTACCGGCTTGCGGTTTTTGTCTTTTACCGGGATAAAAAGTATCCTATATTTTACAGGATATTATGTAGGTGTGGATATGCCAAGTTTCATCAAAATCCGTTCAGCCGTTTTTGTGTGGTTAAGCAACAAACATACAACCTAGCTGTCACCCGCATTCCCGTGGCATTTTCGCAAAATAGCGTGATGTTATATAGTCTACTAGCTGTTCCGCGCGGTTTCACCCGCGTTCCCAAGGGATCTTATCTTTTCCCGGGATAAAAAGTAGCCAATGTGCTATTCCAGACTATATTCTATCTCGATGCCAAATTTCATCCAGATCCGTTCAGCCGTTCTGGCGTAAATGAGTAACAAACATCCAAACTTTCACATTTATAATATTAGTAAGAAGATTAGTAACATAGCCTTCCTCGATAAATGGATAGCCCAGCCACCACTAAAATTATTTTTCAATTCGTGCCAATAGTTCCTGAAATTGGCGCTTTCAGACAAAATCTTCAGCTTTATATTATTAAGTATAAATTAAAAAGTATATATTTATGGTTATCAGGTGTTGGATATCTACGACAACGGAGTGGGTATGCTTCGCATCGGTCCGTTTAACTACGATCCACTGCGCGGCGTCGATCTGTGGTTGGAACAATCTGATGACTTCATCTTGCAGCATCTTAGCACTACGCCCGCTGTTGAGGCGCCGCACTTTGTTCACAATGTATGTATTGACTACCTGTAGGTACCCCGAGGGTAAAAATACCCTATATTTTATTGGTATGATATACCTGTGTACCAAGTTGGATCAAAATCTGTTTTTGTAGTTTTGCGTGAAAGATTAACAAACTTTCAAAATCATAGTTGTAAGATTTTCCTCAGACCAAATAAAAAAGGTAGACAAAGCCCTGCGCACTGAAAGGAAGCCGAATTTGAAAAAGGAAGCCGATTGCGTTCCTGTGCGACGCGAGTCACGCGGGATAATGTACGTGCAGGTTACGCTCACAAGTCCGTGCACGCCACAGGATTGGGTTCGATTCCCGTCCAATACAGACTTTGTGTACATTAACGTATCCGTATATCCTGGGTCTGGATATATCTAATCTTAAAAATATAAAAATTTATATCAGTTGTCTGTTTACCACAGTACAAGCACTGCTTAATTTGGGATCAGATATGTGTGAAGAATGTCCGAGGATATTTATTTATGTTTTTATCCGTTCCAGATCCGGTTAACACTGAAGTTTATCCAGCAGCATCCGTTTCCGGCGGTGACCGTGTTCCCGGACAACCGGCCGCACTACTACCGGCGCGATGAACAAACCGGCTGTTGGGCGCCGATGCGTTTCTAAACATTCTAAACAATTATCAAAATTAATTTATGACACAGTCAATATATACGCTAAAGCAGTATGGAAACTAGGAACAAACCGTTCGAAACGGCGCACTCACACAGACGCGCGCATCAACGAGATCCTAAGCACCCCTCGCAGTAGCGAGTGTGAGTCGTGATGAGTGAACGCGTGATGATTACGCGTATACGTGTTGCGTGCGGACCGTCCAAAATCTTTTTTAAAAATGCCACGAATCTTTCTAATATTATAAAGAGGAAAGATTTGTATGTATGTGTGTATGTATAACGAATAAACTCAAAAACTAAAGGTTGATTTCAAAAATTCTTTCACAATTTGAATGCTACATTATTCCAGATTATTATATTATATGAGTATTATATAATATGCACTTTTTATTTTGCTATGGAAAAACAAACTTTTTAGATGTTACTTAACTTACGGGGACAACCCTAACGCTCCAATAGAGCTTAGGTAATTATAACAAAAATTGGGCCTATTTTCCATACTGCTTTAGGGTATATAATTACTGTGGTTATGGCGGGCAATTTGAATTTTCATTTTATTGGCAGTCATTTTGTTTACGCTGACGCTTCAACCACTTATTATCAACTTATGTATCGGTTTCGATTGACGCATCGATTTGAGTCGCTAATCAATTTAAATTTGATTCGAATAAAACTTAGTGGATAATTTTTCTATTCGATATTGAAAATAACATTATTTCTTGCACCTTATAGCGCTGATTCCGCACAAAAAAATAATAAAATTCGATCCCAGTCATATTTCAGGAAAATACATTTTAATTATAACTTATGTGAATTTTTCTTAGCTCGTAAACAATCCCAATTTAATATTCAAATGGAGTTAATTAATCGTAATATTTAGTCTGGTGGTACTCTGCATTCCATGACAGGTTTTTTTTTACTGAAAGCAGCTTTCATATTGTAATCAAATAAGTAGGTACATAATCTTACTAATATTATAAATGTGAAAGTTTGGATGGACGTATGTTTGTTACTCATTTACGCCAGAACGGCTGAATGGATCTGGATGAAATTTGGCATGGAGATAGATTATAGTCTGGAATAGCACATAAGCTACTTTTTATCCCGGGAAAAGTTAAAATGCCTCGGGAACGCGAGTGAAACCGCGCGAAACAGCTAGTAGAAACAACAGAGATAACCTCTAATGAAATTCATGATATTATATTTAATGTTTCGGAGCTCTCTGTGCTCTCTTCGGTGGAATCTGTGCTCTCTGCATGGAAATCTGTTTCATACAGATTTCAAATTTAAAAAAAATATATATTGCCAGTTCTATTTCTTAGTTGCTCTGTATTACAATGTAATATTAATATGACGCAGTGAATTTATATTTTTAGGTTATGAAATAAATTTATAATATTGGGATGACAATTGTTTATACCTACAAAATAAGAACAGGAAATAAATCAATTAGGAACATTCACAAATATTTTATGTCTCTGAATTCGACATGTAAAAATTTTTTGTAAGCCTAATTCCACCATTTTGTCATTAGGGGGGGAATCATTAAATTACACTCGGGTACGAGGCAGGTATATATGAAATGACAAAACTGTGGCGTAATTTATAAAATACCCATTATATTGTGATAATTGAACTATTATCGTATATTTTTAATTTATATTTATGAACAAAAGTGGGACACGGAATCTATAGGTACTAAAGTATCGGGAAGATTTGCCTCTGAGCAAACGAGAGGTCAATAGAATATACAACGACGCTCTTTTTAGAGCAGATAATAATGGAACTGTCTGGTTTTAGTTCCCACTTTTGTATGTAAATATGACATTTTATTATTATTATGTTGATAAGTTAAATATAACTGTATATTTTGACATGTCATAGATTTTTGCTTAACACAGCTTCCAGTGAAGGTTTTTCAAGGCACAACTTGCCTTTTGGATGTGACTATAATGTAAGGGTTTATAAACTAGATATCACAGAGGACAAGTTAATTTGTAAATATTGTAGTGACCGATTAGTTATAATTAGATACTGACGTTAATAGTTATTGTTTTGTGAAAATATTATGAATATATTGAAAGTTTTAAAGTTTACTGTGTTTTTTTTTCTACTCTACTTACTATAGGTACTATTTCATTTAACTATGGTTCATTTCATTACGGTTTTTGAAATCATTTAACTGAATTTGCCTCATTATCTCAAAAACCACACATCTCTCTTATTCAAGTAAATTTCCATGGAAAGTGATAAGTTCTACTGAATATATTACATATACAGAAAATTGATGACCATTACCCATGTAAGATGTTTTGCTGCACCTAAATGTATGGATATTGGTATTTAAAGCAAGTGTTCGGATTTTTTTGGTTGATTAAGAGAAAAGGCAAAAGACTAACTCCATTTTATTTGCCTTCTAAACTTCAATTGAAGTATTCAAGCCTTCAATGCAAAAACGTAGTGATTACATACTCTTTGCTTCAATGAACGAAGAATCATAAGCTCATGAATCTCGGATAGAGTAGGTTGGTAGCATTGCTTTTGCTTGGTTGCTAGCATTTGATTATTAAACCAGCTAATACTCAATGTTGCTAGCCATTAATAGCACGTGGTATATAATACTCTTTGTTAATAGGTGCATTCCAAATCATGCTAAACTCTGTGAGTCCTATTAAGTCGTATACCAGGATTTAAAAGTTTAAAGGAGTAATTTTATAAAGGTAGGTGTACAATGTCTTAGCGCTATCTATTAGCGCATATATCCATGGGCGCCGGCAGCAGGGTGTAAGGGGCTACACTTGCATCCCCACTTAATGCATCTAGATTGCTGCCTTTTGTTCATCACCTTCTCAATAAAATTTAAGTTTAATTTATTGATATCGAGGTTTTGAATTTTAAGGCGATGATAGCTCAGTGGTAAGTGACGTCGGATACCGCGGCGAAGGTCGTGGGTTCGAATCCTTACAATGAGCTTGAGCTTTCGGTGAAGGAAAACATCGTGAGGAAACCACAGCATGGTGGTAGGGTACTTTGTAGTACTCGACTGGCTGGCTACCACCCTCAAGTTGAAAATCTGTCGCCAAGCACCTGTTGGTGTGTTCCGGCAATTGCACTTGAGAGCCAGTTCGCCTTAATAAGGTGTACAACACATTAGCAATCCCCTGGTATTGCCAATGTCTATAGGCGACGGTTGTTACCATCAGGTGACTCGCCTGCCTCGTTGTCACTTGTGAAATAAAAAATTGCCTTCCGCTGCTGCTCAAGTACTCAGCTCTCAGCTGTCATGGGGTTGAAACGGAATGCACTCATTGTGAAGATGACAAATAATAAAATTCGAATGAACGACACACATCTGTCATTACTGTCAATGCTGTCATCATACATAACTGTCAATGTCAAGTTGTCAAGCAAGCGCGATTGAAAGTGGTTTCACAAGTTTTGTAGATATACATTTTAGAAGAAAATAATTTTATTGTTGAAGACATAATTTCACTCTGATTTTTAATATCTAAATATGGAAAAACCGACGGTGACCGATCAACCGCCGCCGTATTCGGCAACAATGCCTGGTAAGTCTTGAAAACAAATGTTGGGAAACCTAACTTGTTTGGCTTTGTTGAATGAATCATGTGGAGTTATCTTGCTGTTGAGATATTCAATACCTACAGATGTGCTGCGTAATTTTGTTGCAATTTCTTTTTTTACATCGAGCTCTCAAATACTCTCGCTCGACTAGAATTTATTTCTTTCAACCATCATAATAATCATTTGAGTGTAGGGTTTGTACTTACTTGTGTTTTGTCTCAACTAAAAAACAAGCGGTTTATCTTTATTATGACGCCGATATACCTACCAATTTTAGTTTTTATAAAATTATTTAAATCATGCTAAAATTAAAATTTAGGTAAGTATGGTTCATCAATCATCATAATTATTAGGAATAGTTTAAAAGAGTGCAGTAATCGACAATGAGTTAAGTACCTAATGAGAGAAAGAGTAGCTCTCTTAAAATTGCAAACTTAACCTTTCTAGAATGTTCTAGAACTCATAACACACTCACTTTGTATCATGATTTCTGATAATATCTAACATAATAATACTTTGATGTGTCATAGTAGTTAATGTGATCAGTATAACCATTTTTGATTAAGTAATTATATAAATAACAGACATAACTATGTCATTAGTATTACCTACTGATAATTACATTTACCACCATATTACAACCATAAAGTGAATGAACTTTCCTAAGGAAGATTATGTTTTTTTGATCTCAATAATAGTTTTTTTTTTATTTGATTGACTGATTTATGTTGGTAATCTCTATCTATGTATGTTGAACATCAATATAAGGGGAATTTGATTATCTTCATTCAACCCATTGAAATATACACACAAAATCTAAATTAGTTCAGGCATTTCGCACATACAGAAGAATAATCTATATTAAGATTATATGATCTGCATACAGATCTGTGCCAATTATCCAAAACACGTAATCAAAATAATATTTTCGAATTAGATATAGGTACTGATATCTGGTTATATAAGTATAACTGCAGCACTTTAGAAGACTCAATTGGAAGAAACCAGAATGAAAAAAAATCACAAATAAAGCAATATTAAATATAAAAGCATCACTAATAACAGTACTTTTTAAACTTTCGCGAACTAAATTCATTATAGTAGATTATATAGTCGAAATTATAATTTGATTATTATGTGCGCGAATAGACCCGGTATAATCTACTATAATCACTAATAACGATCAAGTTTTCTTGACTTGTTTATGACCTCATTGCTCTCATTTAATTAATGCGTCTATGAACTGAACCAGTAACCTTCAAGTTAATCTCTATTTTAATATTAATTCCAGGCCCACAATCACCTCCGCAGCCGCAGCCCTATCCTCAGCCTGCAGGAGCCCCCGGCGCTCCTTACCCGCCTCCACCACCAGGGTACACCCCATATGGAGCACCCCCGCCTGCCACTGGCTTCGTACCTAACTACGGTGCAACCAACATTATTATACCACCACCAATAATAGCAGTTGGAGCTTGCCCCGCTTGTCGTGTGGGTATCCTAGAAGATGACTTCACATGCCTTGGTATTTTATGCGCTATATTCTTCTTCCCCCTAGGAATTTTATGTTGCCTCGCTCTTAAGAATAGAAGATGCTCCAATTGTGGTGCATTGTTTGGATAGAAAATAATGGCCTTGTTAAAGTTATGAAGAGTTGAATTTGAGATATTTATACGTAAGAAGTGAATTGGAGATTCTACTGTTGATTTGATTGTATACGCTAACTACATTGCCAATACCATGGCTTAAACTGTGTTTGAGTGGTTTTAAAATCACGGCTTGTCAAACATTTCAGCAGTCAATTTACTTTTAAATTTCAATAACATCAAATGGTAAACATATTATTGTAGTGTCCATTTTATACATTCATCTGAAAAAATCAAAAATAGTATACTTCAAGCCTTTTGAAAGATCTATTGACATGAGAAGAATACTGATTGATCTGAGTTGCTGCACTTGAGAACCAGTACCTATTTGCACATTATTTGCCATGTGACATCACGGTCAAACATGCCTACCATAAAACATACAAGAATTATCCTTATTTTTATACTGAACTCTTGTTGTCATTCCAAAAAACATATGTTATATTAGATCTATCTTACTATTAATTATTAAGGATATGTCCTTGTATGTTTGTCCCTTTTTGGCATATGGAGTTATATGAATTGCCATTAATTTTGGCCTCTATTGTTCGACTGTTAATAGTCATCTTCAATAATGAAAGGAAAAATATGCATAAAGTGGATGATTGCAGAATATGTATGAAGGAAACCAACCAATTTTCCTTATAATTTTGTTGAAAAAAAGCTAACCAACTTTAAAAGTAGGTATGCAAGTTTGTTTGCAGTTTATTAAAATAGGCAGCTGCCTTAACTTCCTATTTTTATAATAAAATGACTGATACTAATATGTAATGGTTTTCAAAGGAGCTAAAACTTCTTCAAGGCTATTTTAACTTTTTGATGGAGTAAGTGTATCACAGCTTAATTAAAGTTATGTTTGCTTTCTATTGAATGATCTTATTCATTTGCCTGCCCTGTTCCAATCACTTGGGGGTCGGTGAACTCTGTGATGTAATCGATTGAATATATAATTGTAGCTATTCATCACATGTTTTAAATTTTGACGTCTTTTAATACATTCTCGATTTAAGAATCATGTTTCAGGTCAGGGTTGTATTTTAGATTCATTCGACAAAATACACTTTGTAATGTTTTTATTTTAGCGTATACGAGATCTGTATATTGGCGTACGTTTACGAATCGACTCTCAGTACTTTTATCATCTTCAAGTTCGACGTCACTCGAATGACGTCATTATTTGAAGTCTCTTATAATCTATTTTAGCTCTCACTTTTCTATTCAACAAGCTTTGTTTTTTTGATCTGTGGTGGAGCTGAGATTCGTTAAGCGTCCGTTTTCAGTTTTATTACTTAGTTAGTGGTTTATGTTATTAATTAAATCATTTTAATGGTGGACGTCCCGTCGAGATAATGATAACAGTAATTACACTGATTATTAATTTACTGTGGTTCGCTAGTGGTTTATTTATACACAATACTCACTAGACACTACAGCAGTGTGAGGGAGTGCGATATTATAATTTTTTACGCCATTATAGGTTCCAGTCTATTGAAATTTTAACACATCGTAGTACTTAAATCTTGATGCAGATATCTAGTCCAGTACGTACATTATATGATTAACATCTTGAGGTTAACGATACAAATTGTTTCTTTGATATAATCGTTAAAATTTAAAATGGATAGACAGGGTCCTTCTCGCGCTATAATCCTTAAAGTTTTTTCCAGCTCGATTTATTACGACGAATGAATCTAAATCTACCCTGACAGCAATTCAATTAAATATTGTTAAGTTTAAACTAGGGTATTATCTTTAAATATTATTCTTAGTATCATTACAGTTAATATTATTTTATATTAGTAATTAAATATATGTTTGAATATTTTTATCTATTGGACAAAATATTGTTATGTTACAATGCATTCCAATTCATGTCATTATCGCTCGTAGCGTTCACGTCAATAATTTGCGTTCCGATTCTGATATAACGTATAAATTATGACAGCAGAGAGGTCAAGGATTGGCAACGCGTGTATACTTCAAAACAACAACCTTTGAGGAACCTCGACATCAAATGACAAAAACAATATTCGAGAACAAAGGATATAAAATAAAAAAGATGATAAACGCGCTGACACTCTTTCATTATTTGAAGCGCTATCTTGAATACTATTCCAATATGGCGCATGTGATGACGTCGTCTATGACGGGAAATCTTTATCGCCCTCACGGTGATTCGGTATGCGTTTTAGCGCGCTCACATCGATTTTAGCGTGATTCGGAATGCACGTTTAGATTCTTATTGTTTTATGGGCAGTTAAAAATAATTCTGCTTATGAACATCTGTCAGATGTAGTCTTAAATAACCACAAAATACGGTTTAATTAATAGGTACCTACAGCCTTTTGAAAAAAATAAAACAAAAGTCACATTCTTAAAGTAAGATTAGAAATAAAGAATATAGCTTTTATTAGTTTTCATAAGATTTATTATTATTCCTAATATTTTTCCTTGTGTTTATTTAAAATATAATTAGGTTTAAAGTCAATAATCTATCCTTTATATTTTAGTTCATAAAGCGTAATTGTACTTTTGTTGATTATTTGTGATTTTATTACCAAATTGAGTAAATTTTGCCATAATTATACCTTTTTTTAAATTCAAAGATACAGACAGTTAAAATGTATAATTGAATTTATAACAATATAGGAGTTATTACCTAAATAAAACTAATGGAATGTGCAACTATAATTTGTATTTGTAAAATTATAGTTATTTAAACGCCATCTAGTGTTATATTGTTATACATAAACCTGTTGATTCTAGAGTTCATAACTTGTGTCCTCGATTTTTCGTTGATTTGACCAAACTGATCTTAGGTATAGACTGAATATAAAATATACAGCCAAATTATGCCTTTTTCATCCTATCATAGGTAGAATGTGAATTATAAAATTAATAAATATTTAAATATGCGAGTGAATGCGTGATTTATAAAGCATAGGTAGGTATATGAATTTGTAGTTTTTTGCAATAAAGTTTGGGAATAAGTACCAATCTTTTAATTTCTTCTCGTTTTTATATCTACTATGATAGTACAAAAACATCCGATAGAGTGCATTAGTTGTTCATTATAGTACCACAAAATTCCAATAGGTGTCATTCGTTTTGAGTGTTTGGTTCTCGGAACAATAACTAGTACAAAAACCTTATGGCAACGTCTTCCTTAGATAACCTAAAAGAAAACTCGGGTAAAGTTACTGTTGGTCATAAAACTAAACTAAAGATGAAAATCTGTCGCCAAGCACCTATCGGTGTGTTCCGACAGCTGCACTTGAGAACCAGTTCCCATCTAGGCTTTGTGTGCTTACCACCTTCGGCTACATCATCACTTGGTGAGATTGTAGTCAAACACAAGCTTATCCAGAATAAAAAAAAGTGAATTAAAGAGTATGTACTTACATACTTAATATTAATGAGTGAGGTTGATGTAGATTTCAATAGTACCTATATATAATATTACCACTTCGTCACGAAGGTAGGTGCAGAGAAATTCTAAAAAACAAAAATTACAGGGAATATCATACCTACTTTACAAATTGGTACATTAATCATACATACATGTCGTCCCATATCAACCAGTGCGTGGCCTGCGGGCAATAGATAATCGCATGCAATCGACTATACATGGGAGTATTGGGAGTTGAGAACAAATGACGCTGAAAATTACCGCTATGAGCTATATTGTAAATGGTTCCTTAAGGTTAACGATAGCATTTACAATGTTACGGTACAGTAATAAAGTGAGTTGGGAAATAAAACTGACAGTTCGCAGTTTTTTTATGTTTTGCTATTAAACTAACGCCCACGTCGGAGTCTCACTGCAAAAGTAGTAGGTAAGTACCTACTTGTGAAGTGTTGTTTTCGTGTTGGACAATCCAACGATACCGTACCTACCTTCTGCGAGACCGTAATGGTTCAGAAGGAGTCTAGGAGCGAGCGCGATCGGGAGCGGGCCGATCCCGTCCGGAGACAACACTGTCTGGGCATGGGCGTGTCTCGTAGCGGCTCTCCTGCCCACTGGGGTTCAGACTAGCAGCTAAGGTGTTCTTCTGCCTGTCTTTAAAGGCGACTAAACGCAGACCTTCGGGGCAGCGGCCCCGAGTACAGTGAGGGTGCTGGCTGAGGGAGGTAGGTATTACGCTTCCTCCGGCATGGACCACCTCAGCGCCGCACGTGGATGGGGCTCGAGTTTAAGTTCTGTATGAGAACCCGACTCCCTCAACAGCGCAGATGGCGACCACCATGGGGTAGTCAGTAAGAGTGACAACCCTAAAATTATATAGTAGGTAAAGCTCGTGAGCAGCAATTAACGTTCATAATCTTCCCATTCACTACCAAAAGCTCCAGAGCTAATTAATGTACCTCATCTCGCATAGTTGCCAACCTCTAATTACAAATGAAACAAAAGGAAATCAACTGTACCTACATAATCACCCTGCCTTTATGAACCTCATCGTCTATTCACCGGATTTTAAATAAAGTAGACCACTGGCGCACATTCATAAATGAGATGGTATGCACGCTTTTTGGTATTTAACAAAATTCTGGTATGGTCTTCATAAAACGAATGAATAGCAAACGAATAGCTTGTGCTTAGTAGTGAGTGTTTTAAAGTTACAATGATTTTTATATTTTTTAAGTTCTCTGTAGGTACCTATTTGACGTACCTAAATAATTTCTTAGAAAATCCAGAACAGAGCTTGCTTGTACTTCAAAATAAATCTTATTAACTACTACAAATTATAAAAATGACCTACTGTTTGTTTAAATGTACCTAACTGCTACAACGGATTTTGATGAAACTTTTGAAAAAAAAAACAAAATACTTTTTATACCTTTTTAACGCTAGTATTGTATACGAGCTAATATTTAGTTAACTCAATATGATTTTTTTATATTTGATGTACTACATACATTCCATTGGAGTTATTTTTGTAATGTAGTCAAGTAATATTTACTTATAACCTTTAGGAGTCCACATTATCATACTTACACAGGTTGTTCATAGATACATAAACGTAAGTGATTAACATAAATTTTACGTAGCTCACTGTGAACGTGCGGTTTTATAATTAGAATTTTGATATTAGTTACCTTGTTATAGCTATGTATATTAGGATATGTAATCAGGTGAGGGCAAGTCAAACAAATCATATTGTTTCTTTGGAACTATTACTTATTTCGTGATTGTTACCTATGGAATAATAGCTGGACAGTTTCAAACATAATTTGCTACATAAATATAGATAGATTATAATTGGTAGTGACACTAATCAAACACCGTGGCGAATGTCGTTGGTTCGAATCCAATAATTGTGAGCGAATAAGCTTACAGCGGTGGTAGAGTACTTTTTTCCATTCTCAAGTTGATAAACAGATGCCAAGCACCTGTTGTTTACACTTTAGGCCATCATAATTTACCATGTTGAGATTATGGTCAAATACATGTCTATATGTATAATGTAAAAAATATATTTTTTAGACATTGAATTTTTATCCCGTGAACCAGAGAAAAGTCCCGGCATGGAAGCTAATGTGTTCTTCAAAATATAGTTATGTGATGCAGTCTAGCGTAGTAGTGCTACGGTTATAGCTTCGAGAGACTGCTACATATTCAGCTACGAGTTTGCTACGAGTATCTACGAGTTACGCATGAGCGAATGGTAATAGATTTGAATAACTTAGAAGAAATCTTTAGGTTCCTAGGTTGTTACGCATCAACTACATATTTTTTACGATTGTGGTGGGACTGATGTATTTTCCGTAGACCGAAGTCGTTCGGGTTTAAGTGTGAATTCAACTTTATTGGCAGTAAAGTTTGACAACTTACACCTTATCAGAACAGACCCTAGAAGTGTGAGATTGTGAATTTATGTTAGGGTTCGTTTAGACAGTTTTAGGGGTGTAAAAAGGCAGATAAATAAGATTAATGTTCTGATCTATAAATTTAAAAAAGTAGGTGTGTAGCGTTTGAAATGAGAACGTCACGATGAACTCATGATGAACTATTGGTAAATTGTCGAACAACTTTTCCATATTCAAAACTTCATCTTAAAAATACGAATTCAATTCAGATATTAACTGAATTTGAAGCTGCAAACTTGCAATATTACTACAGGATGTGTACCTAATTTCATGAGATACGGTGACTCTTTTACGCTGTGTATATTAAGTTGCGAATGTGGTAATGTTAACCCTCCAGATCAATCACTGGTACCTGCTATAGCCAGCTGGAAATCTGTAGGAGAGGTATATCCAGTTATGGAAATCCTTGGACTCAATATTAATAATGAACGGTTCTGTTGGTAGACAAGAGTTTTCTCCCCTGATAGGCTTGTGGATACCTACTCTTAAATGTTCAAAATACAAAATATAAACCAATTAAATCAAGCAGACGTAAATAGGTAGGTTCTTAGCTTGTCTCTGTCACCGCAAAATGAGTTTTCCACATCAAAAGAAACTAAAGTAACTTTTCTGTAAATATATCCCCAATATATTTCACTTTAATGTGAAAGAGTTTGAATTTGGAATGACTATTTATGTAATCAATTGAAGTCTAGAGTCAAGAATATTTAGATGTAGTTGGTTGTTTATTTATATTAGTAATATTTACTAGGGTACTTAAAAATCTTTTGTTTTAATGTAAAATTTTAATATCAGGAATAGATGTTAAACTGTGTAGGTACCTACCATATTACTCTTTGGCAGAACGTACCTACCTAAGTAAATTTCGTAAATATTTTCATATTAGGTATAATATGTTATTATATTTTTGTGTTGTTTCTTTGATAGTGGAAATTTCCATTTCAGAAAATATTTTATTGCTTAAGATAACTTGGTATTGGACAATATTTTAAATCAAAATATGAACAATATGAATGAAAATGTCATAATATGAAATAAGACATTATCTACTATTAAGAAAATAAATTTACTTTAAAAATTATAACGTTCAAAATATTTATTTGAAAAGCTGACAGCTAATTTCTTTTTATTAATTAGATTCTATTACCTTTAAATCCAATCATTATGGCAGATAAGGAGGGTCGGGTACATATCCAATTAACTTCTAAAATAACTCGGACTCGGGAGCTCGCATAAATAACAAATAGAACGGAAAATAAAAATAAATACCTTCTCACCTAAATGAAAGATATGAAGGACTCATAATTACTAATAACTTCCATGGTTCTCTCAGAATTGATCAGCGATACGAAACGTAATTGGGGCATGTCAAGGTAGAGTTAATTAATTGAATATTCAAACAATATTTGGAAACACATGTTCAGGTTCGCACAACGTACGGAAATAGTATTCACGTAAATTTTCCATCAATTTGTTTACTAATTATTGAAATAATTGAGACTCTATCGACAACGCTGAATCGTTGTGCATGTACCTAAACACAGACGCTATCAAAAGTTGAAATTCAAAAATTATTCTTACTTAATTAAATACTGCAGCTATTAAAGATAAAAATTCGAAGGATCTAAAAAAAAAATGTATCTAATTTTAGACAATATAGGTTACATCTTTCCGCGACCCTCACGAGATCGTCAGTCCACCGTGTTGAAGGCCTGCCCACGCTAGCGCAAGTCCGGCCATCGTTGAGATCCTTAGGGGAGGCCTTTGTTCAGCACTGGACGTCTTCCAGCTAAAATGATGATGATGATGAAGGTAACATGTAAGGTACCTACATGATTAAGAAATTGCAAATACCTATATTTTTTACAAATCTACAGATAGGCAAGGAATACTATCAAAATAAATTTGAGTCTTATAGTTCTCGTAAAATATTCTAGCAACTTCGCAAACGAAAACAAATTTTCAATTCTATATGCACTTGCCCAGATATTCTTATCTTTTGTATGAAAAGTTGAAATATTTTACAAGATTACAGAGTTGTCACTGTAAAAGTAGTTTAGCGTGACGAACCCTACTTAACTTTCCAAAATATTACAACAGAAATTCGATACAGGCATCTGCCTGCATAATAGCATAGATTAATTAAACGGAGATAAGTAGGTATGTAATCGGTTATATGCGATTGAAATCTGATAATGAGGCAGCGGGTCACCTGATGTTAAGTAATTATTAGATTGGTTCATAATATAGGCCCTGATAGATATGGAGCTTATGAAATCCAATTGACTCTACTCTCTATATGTGGGTATAAAAATACTAAGCGGTCCCGCCTGAATAAACGACGTATCCTTGTACATCAATACATAGACATTTGTTAAAAGATTCAATCAACGGTAAAGGTTAAGCTCAAGAAAATTCTGCTCCTCCCACACTATTCACTGAATATTTTCGAGCTCTTAATTTGTTGTTTGCCATGTATACGGCCTACTTAATGGAGTTAATTAAGCACTTAATGAGGTAGTTAAGTACTAAGCCTGGTATTAAGTACCCACTCAGTTGAAATCTCAGCAAAATAATCACCTAGAAATTTTCCTTTTTTGAACAAATTGTTGCTGTGTGGTACTTAAGTAAAAAATATCCTTACCATTTTCATAGTTATTTACTCGTATCGTATAATTCTAAATTACTTGCCTCTGAACTGCTTCCGAACTCTGAAAAGAATTCACCAGCATCGTGTTCAATTTGGCAATACGTACCTACATACCTATTACCATCGCTTATCGCTCGATCAGCGCAGCACAATGCCTTAGGAATTCAATTTAGAAGCTTTTAACACATAATAGAATTTGCGGTACCTACGTCTCTAAAACAAATACGTAGACGTGTGCGACACTCATGCAAATACTTCAGCATTAAGTCGTTTGATTTACATATTTGTGAACAAAATGAATAACTTAATGGAAAATACTTGAATTGACTTTGAATGGCATTATGGACGGAGTAGCTTCAAGATCGATTGGATTGCGGGGATGAGAGAAAAGGTCCAGTCCTCAGCTCTCAGTAAGGAGGTACAAGGAGTTTCTTGTTTGAATCGCCATAATCTTTTAAATTAGTATTTATAATTATATAATATAAAAAGTATAGATAAAGTCATGTTAACGTTTTTATATAGGTAAGTAATTGTTTTTAATTCGCAAAAAAATTGTTTGTGTAAAATGTATGTGCGATTTTATCACGAAACAAGTTAAATCTATTTAAATTAAATAAATATAATACATATAAATAAACCAACATGATATACCTATTTGGATGGAACTAAACAGAACTAAATAAACGGCCTACTCTCTAAAACGAATTCTAAAAGATAAAACTGTCCTACTCTACAATTCCATACCTAATCGTTGTCCATATGGAACGCATAAGCACACCATTACGGCGTGAGGTACAACTTACTAATATTAAATTAAATATCTGTGTCATAATATTAATTTTATTATAAATAATGTGGGTACCTTCCAATGAATGTCTAGATAAACTTTATAAGAAATACATGAGTTAGTTGTTGCCTGAGCTCTGGTTTGATTGCACACTCCCTAACATAACATGGCGCAGTCGGTTAAAGCCAAAATTATCTAATAATTACAAGTATAAGAGTATAAATAGTTAAATCTGAACTGTGAAATAAATTAAAAGTGTAAGTGTAATACGGACATAAAATAAACAAACTATTTAGTATAAAATGGAAACCGTTTTAACTCCGCCGTTACCATTCAATTATGACGTCAATTCTATGGATTTTACATCGGGAAAAATTGGTGAAAGTTGGGAGAAATGGAAAAAAGGATTCAAAATTTATTTTAATGCGTGTGAATTAAGCAAGAAATCGCCATCAATTCAAGTAAATATACTTCTACATGTGATTGGAGAACAATGCCGAGAAATATTAGACCAGTCAAATGAAACCACACTGGAGGGATTATTCACTAAATTAGATAAATATTTCACGAAAAAGAAAAACATAACGGTGGAGAGACATAAATTTTTTACTCGTCAACAACTTGAAAATGAATCCATTGACTGGTCGTCACGGACGTACGTACGTATATCATTTAAAAAAATTTGCTCAATCATGCGAATTTGGAGATCTAAATGATGATTTAATAAAAGATCGTTTGGTGTGCGGTGTTACCAGTGCGGCGATAAGAGAACGGTTACTACGTGAAGAAGAATTATCATTAACTAAAGCACTTGAGATATGCCGAGCGGCCATTGTATCCCGTGTATATTCGGAAAATATTAAAAAAGAAGATTCAGTCAATAAAAATGAAGATTGTTTAGCTGAAAAAAATGTATACGTCGTGAAAAATAAACGTAATGCTGGCGTTTCTACGTTCACATCTAGAAAACAAGTTGGTGGCAAGCGCTGGATGGAAGACGAACAAGGATATCGTCGGCCATATTGGCGGGAAAGTCAACCTATTCACAAGACGTCTATGTCGCTGTCATCGGCGCAACGTTTTCAACCAAAACAATGTGGTAAATGTGGAACTACTCATAAAATGTATAACTGTCCGGCGTATGGTAAAACATGTTCGCGATGTTCGAGAATGAATCATTTTGCACGGGTGTGTGGCGTTCACTATGTGGAGGAGTCGCAAGAACAGGTAATTTATTCACTTAATAAAAATATAGATGACTGGTCAGTTGATTTAAAAGTAAATGATAAAATGATATTATTTAAATTAGATACCGGTGCGGATGTAAATGTGTTACCCGTTAAATATTTATCAAGATTAGGTATTTCTGAATCTAACTTGTTAAAAACAAATACAAAATTGAACGGCTATTCAGGTGCAAAAATAACAGTTTTGGGAAAGCTGAATCTGAAAGTATATTATAAAAGTAAATTATACGTTTTGGAATTTAAAATTGCGGATGTTCACAGTAATCCGATATTGGGTCGTCATGCATGTGTCGAATTAGATATCGTGCGGCGGGTTTTGTCGATTAGCGAAACAAATGCGGATATACCAGACTTTGTTAATGAATATGAGGACGTGTTTCATGGGATTGGTTGTTTGCCGGGAAAATATAGAATTCAGCTAAGAGATAATGTTGTGCCAGTCATCCACGCACCTAGGAAGTTGCCATTTGCTATCAAGGATGAAGTTAAGAGGAAATTATTAGAAATGGAATCACAGGGAATTATATCTAAGGTTGAAGGTCCGACAGATTGGGTGAGTAGTATGACGGTGGTTAAGAAAGCCAACGGGGATTTGCGCATCTGCCTAGATCCAAAAGAATTAAATCAAGCGATTAAAAGAGAACATTTTAGATTACCTACAATTGATGAAATAGTGTGTAAGCTATCAGGGGCCCGTTATTTTAGCACATTGGATGCGTCATCTGGCTTTTGGAATGTTATGCTGGATGAGACTAACGAATATTGTACTTTTAATACGCCTTTTGGTAGGTATAAATTTTTAAGAATGCCATTTGGTATATGTTCGGCTTCTGAAGTTTTTCATAAAAAAATGTATGAAAATTTTGATGATATAGAGGGTGTATGTATGTACATAGATGACTTATTAATTTTTGCAAAAGATAAAGATCAACATGATAAAATCTTGAGAAAAGTCCTAGACAGATGTAAAAAAATTAATTTAAAAATAAATAAACCAAAATGTAAATTTGGATTACAGGAAATCAAATATTTAGGTCATCGAATAACGAAAGAAGGGCTTAGTCCAGATGACAGTCATTTGACGGCAATAAAAAACATGCCGACACCAAAAAATGTAAAGGATGTAGAAAGGTTCTTAGGATTAATCACATATGTAGGTGCATTTATTTCAAATTTATCAGATAAAACTTTACCATTGAGGGAATTACTAAAGAAAGAAATTGAATGGCATTGGGATCAAAGACATGATAAGTGCTTTAATGAGTTAAAACAATACTTGTCAACACGTCCGGTGCTACAATATTATAATATAGACGAACCCATTGTTATATCTGTGGATGCCAGTAGTACGGGACTAGGTGCATGTTTGTTGCAAAATGGACACCCTGTGTGTTATGCATCTAAAGCTCTTACCAAAACTGAACAGAGGTATGCTCAGATTGAAAAAGAGCTTTACGCATGTTTGTTTGCCTGTGAAAGGTTTTATGCATATATATACGGACGTTCGGACGTAACAGTTGAGACAGATCATAAGCCATTAATTAGTATAATTAAGAAACCTATTGTAGATTCTCCATCCCGATTACAAAGAATGTTATTAAGATTGCAAAGATTCACCTTCCGATTAATATACAAACCAGGTAAACACCTATACATAGCCGACGCATTATCTCGTGCATATGAACCGAGTTCGTCCGATTGTGTCGTGCATAATAGCAGTGATTCTTATGATGGTGAAGTGTGTCAAATAGTTAACGATTCTTTGCAAAATACTTCTCAATATGTTACGGATTCACAATTTTTATTGCTACAGAAACACACAGAGGCAGATAATGAACTACAGCAATTAAATAAATACATATGTAAAGGTTGGCCTAATAATAAAAACGAGCTTGTAGATATAGTTAAACCATTTTGGAACTATAAAGAAGATTTGCTCAGCGCATATGGATTGATTTGGAAAGGTGATAGAATTATTGTACCGAAAATCATGCGAAAACAAATGTTAAATAAAATACATATTGGACATATGGGCATAGAAAAGTGTAAATTAAGGGCAAGGGAGGTGATTTTTTGGCCAGGTATCAATAATGACATTGAAAATATAATATCTAATTGTAACATTTGTTTAACATACAGGAGAAATAATCAAAAAGAAGAACTTATATCTCATGAAATACCGGACCACCCATGGGCAAAAGTAGGAGTGGATTTATTTTATATAAAGGGTGTTAATTACTTATTATTAGTGGACTACTATAGCAAATTTTTTCAAGTCGTTGAGTTGAATACAACCTCATCTGAGTATGTAATTAACTGCTTAAAAAACATTTTTAGTCACCAAGGAATACCGAATATTGTTATGTCTGACTGTGGACCACAATTCACATCGAGTTATTTTAGGCAGTTTGCTAATGAATGGAATTTTATTCATCAAACTTCATCCCCTTATTATCCACAGTCAAACGGACAAGTGGAGCGAACGGTTCAAACAGTTAAAAATATAATAACAAAAACAACTGCTAATAACACGGACTACCGTATTGGCTTGCTAGAATATTTGAATACTCCGTTAAATGATCAATTGCCTTCTCCTGCTGAGTTATTGCAAAGTAGAAAATTAAGAAGTGTGATTCCAACATCTGTTAAATTATTAAAGCCAAAGGCACATTGTCATATGAACGTTAGGAGAGGGTTGGAGGATAGGCAAATGAAACAAAAGCTATATTATGATCGCACAGCAAAAAACCTACCTATATTGAAATCAGGTCAAAAAGTTAAAGTTTTAGACACTATCAGGAAGCGCTGGATATCTGGTACAATTACACGTATATTGAGAAATCGATCCTATGAAATTCGTTTATATAATGATAAAATTATTGTGAGAAATAGAAAACATATTGTTAAAGATTCACAAGCGCGGCAAGACGGCCCTCACGATTACAACTTTGATTATGACAATATACCTCCATATATTAATAGCAATAATGCAGATTTTCAGCATGACAGTTCATCTAATATTAATAATAATTATGTAACTCGTTCTGGCAGGATAGTGAGGCCTCCCAATAGATGGCATCCGTAATGCATGACACGACCTACCTGTGCATAAGGTACGCCTACACACCTGTCAATCAAAAGGCTATGAAACTCGATATGAATGTTCTATGTTTTCATGTAATATGTATTGTGATTTTAAATAAATTATGGAACATGAGAAATGTTTAATATTAATTAATTATGATATGCTATAGATAATAATATGAAATACATATAAGTAAAATGTATTGCATGAGTTTAAATTAATGAAATTTGTCTTTTTTGCATGTATAAAATTGAAATAAAAGTTTTTGTTCATGTTAGATCAATGCATTGAATGAGTGGATGTTTGTTATATTTCAATTTGTACTAATGTTATAAAAAACAAAAAGTTATTACTCTAAATGAATTATTACACTGTTTAAAAATTACACAATTATTGCATATAAATTATCTTATCTAATTTTATATCAACAGATTTTTGTCACTTCTTTTTTTTTAAGATTCTATTTTTCTTTTCTCTTTTCAAAGAAAGGAGGATGTCATAATATTAATTTTATTATAAATAATGTGGGTACCTTCCAATGAATGTCTAGATAAACTTTATAAGAAATACATGAGTTAGTTGTTGCCTGAGCTCTGGTTTGATTGCACACTCTGCAATTCCAATGCTTTTTGTAAAGTCAAAAGTTTATAGTAAAGGTTAAGTTGCTTTTAAATTAATCCCTAGATAATAATCAGGTTCGAGTAAAGCAACGCATAGTTGAAAGCTCCGCGTAGAAATATTTGACAGATGGACCATGATTAACGATTTAATATAGGTACAGGCTGATTTCAAGTTGTTGGCATTAATAATGACCAAAATCAACAACTTTCACCTACAAAAAACCCAGCTGTTGCATAGATACATTTTCTTTGATATATTTGTAGTCCTACTAATTAATTATAAATGTAAAAAATGGTGTGTTTAGATTTTTGTTATCTCCGCAAAAACTACTGCATGCGTCGCAAGGGAATCCTTGTGTTGTGACACATGTAGATCATATTCTAGATTAAGACGAAGGATACTTTTTATCCTGGGAAACATAAGCCGCGGGGGACAGATAGTTTTGTATAAAAACCTTTTTTTCACGATTACACAAAAGTTACCAAAGTAAAAAATTATCAATAAGTAATAATTAGTACTTGCATATAATGTAACGTCAACTTCTACAAAATCAGCCTGTATTTCAATTTAGGTCGCCATCTAAATTGAAAGCTAATTAATGAATACGATTATATCATTATTATAATTAATATCACAACATATGTTTCCAATTTTATTAACCGCAACGCCTACGTAAATAAGAATTTAAATTATTTTGTAGGAATTGTATTATCGGAAAATATAAACACTATATGAGTAATTAAAATGTAAAAAGAAGTAAACAAAATGAGTATATTATTTTGCTAGTGATAAAATAAAGATAATTTATAATGTTATGTGGTTGATAAGAACTGTCACACCACTCACACCACAGCGCGCACCGGTTCGATTCCCACTGAAGAGATTCATTTGTGTACTACATCTTTTTTTTAAATTTATTATTTATTGTTTGTCTTGAGCCTGGATAATATAATTTAATTACCCATTAAAGTATGTATTTAAAAAAATGAGTATCAGTTATCTAGTTTCCATAGTACGTTCTGCTTAGTTGTGTGAAGAATGTCCCAGGATATATACAATAGGACGGTACCTACTGTTGGTGGCAGGGCCGGATTTAAGGGAGGGCAACCGGGGCAACTGCCCGGGGCTCCACAAGAGAGGGGCCCCCACATAAATTGTATATATTCATAAAGTTCTTAAAAGTGTCGTCGGATGGAAAAAAGGTTTCTTTCCGCTCTATAAAGTGAAACACTTGCAAGAAAAACATGTATTATTTATCCTATTAGCAAAATAATTTGGGGCCTCCATTCTTTTGTTGGCCCAGGGCCTCCACACCTCTAATTCCGGCCCTGGTTGGTGTGTTAAATAAGTAAAGATCAGGTAAGTAATTAATGTAATTCTAATTCCTATAATTTTATTGTAATAGAAGAAAACATGACATTAGCTCAGTTTTTGTCCGGAGAGTAGATACCTACTTCAATACATTTGAAGACTTAGATAAAACGTTTGACAAAGCAAAAATAAAGAAAAGGAGAAATGTAATATCTATCTACTTTAGGTTTATTAAATAGATTCTTTACCTAAAAGGTTCTTGTCCTAAATTACCTTATTGTTGGCATTATTTTATTTTATGGTCGAGTTAGGATGTAAAGCTTTACGAACCACTGCCCAATATGAGTTTATTGAATGTACGTTAACGAAGGTAGTACGAGTAGATTAATAGATGATGAGATCTGATTTTTATCGAAATACAATCATGTTACATAGGTAGACACCAATATAAAACAAAGACGGGTTATTATTTTGCACGGTGGTAGGGTACTTTGTAGTACCCGACTGGCTGGCTACCACCCTCAAGTTGAAAATCCGTCGCCAAAACACCTATCGGTGTGTTCCGACAGCTGCACTTGAATGAAATGAAATGAAATGAAATTGTTTATTCATCCAAATAGGCCTTCATAGGCACTTATGAATAGTCAGACTCTAAATGCTCGGTTCGGAAGGTTGTTTTTGCTGAGAAGAGCCGGCAATAAACTCAGCAATTACTCTTTTCAAAAACAACTTACACCTTACATTCAATAATTATTATTTATCTAGTCTCACTGACAATATTTGCGTGTTATGGTGGCAAAAATAGTAATCTATAGAATTTAATTATGACTGACTTAATAAACAACAAACTCAAGCAGACCAGCCCCCACAAGCAGCACCTGTTCACAAGTATGACGCGCGTGGCAGCCATCGCCCTCCTCGCACATTTTATAGGGAAGTGAGCGACCCGCCACACGACGCCGCCGCAAGCAAAGGCCTTAAAGCGAGCATGACTAACTTAAGCTTGCTCCAAACAAAAAGAAACAAAACGAATTAAAACACACAATATGTGTTTGCCACACGTTGCTTGAGAGCCAGTTCCCATCTAGGCTTTGTGTGCTTACCATCTTCGGCCACATCATCACTTACCATGGACCACAAGTCAAACACAAGCCTATCCAGAATAAAAAAAAAAAGTTAGGTACACTATTTATAACTCAAGAACTAATTTAGTCTGTAAGTAATTACTTAGTGTACCTAGCTAAGAAAGGATTTTTCACAATTCAAATTCAAAACCCCTCAAGTTCTCTTAGGGAACACGGGTGACAACTATATAGTGTAGTATGTCAATTATCTGGTTTCCATAGTATAAGCTCTGCTCTTTACGGATTCAGATGAAGAATATCCCAGGATATTATGTTATCGTCATTCTACAAAGCGAAAGTTTAGTGTTTTATTTTAAATCGTAGAAGCTATCAGGATAGTACTAGTGTCTTATCTCTCTATTGATTAGAGATAGATTGCCGTTTGACTTCTTTAGAATAACGCTTTCATTTCCATCTATTCTATTACATACGTCTTGTCCTGACTGATTGACTGGCACTTGAAGTACAGACTAAACTTGAAATTTTGCAATACAATCCAACCTTGAGAGGATAATTACAGGATCGCAAATAAAACCGAAGCAGAAAGCTAGTTAAAGCATTCTATATGACGTAAATGCCAACAATTTGACAGCAGATGTCAAAGAGTAGCAAATGTACCTATAATTTGTCAGGAGTTAGAAACTTGTTAAAACTAGCTCAATCTGACCAAAGCCATTTTGTATAAAACGAAGTGATGAAAGTTTGCGTGAAGGGTTCAAACTCCATTACTAGTTGTGAACAATCGCACGTCCTGTTCAGTTGCCCTTGCAATAAAATTTTAAGGGCTGCACCACAGAACAAATAAAATAAGGTATCCAATGAAGTGAAGAAACGTGCACGAAGTTGTGTGCGTGACCTGCACGACGTTATCCCGCGTCGCACAGGTTTTTCTGTGATTGAGCACCAAACATCCAAACATACAAGCTTTCTAATCCCACTAATCCTATCCTACTAATATTATAAATGTAAAAGTATTTTTGGATGTGTGTGAAGATGTATATGAAGATGTTTGTTACTCTTTCACGCAAAAACTGCTGAACGGATTTTGGCACCCAGGTAGTTCATATCCTGGAATAACACATAGGATACTTTTTATCCCGGGAAAAGATAAGATCCCTCCAGCAATTGAGTGCTTACTACGTTCGATCACATCATCACAAAAAGACTAAAAAGAACGCGCGCTAAAATTAGGAGTTTCCCTTAAAATGTAAAAATAAAATAAATAAATATCCTCAAACATTTTTCACACGGCTATCTGATCCCAAACTAAGCAAAGCTTGTAATATGGAAACCAGATGACTGATATACTACATATGTATACTACTTTTTTTTTGTAAATACATACTTAAATAGATAATTACACCCAGACTCAGGACAAACAGACATGTTCATGCACACAAATGTGTGTCCTGGATGGGAATCGAACCCACGACCTGCGACGTGATAGGCAGTGTATTAACCAACCACGCCAACCGGTCAGTCAATGTGGGTGAAAAACTAAAAATAATACTTGCGTAATTTAAATGTAGACAGGATAGAGTTAAATTCGACAACCCTATGTGTGTGCAGTGGTTAGGTACACTAAATAATAGGTAACTTGTTAGTACCTACTCGTTGGTTGATAATGGTTTCCGCTACTCCCGAGGAAGTAATGTTTGTAACAGTGTAGAGTTCCTAGCTCACGATAATTGAGTTTCTAATGTTATTTAAATGTAGACAGGATAGAGTTAAATTCGACAACCCTATGTGTGTGCAGTGGTTAGGTACACTAAATAATAGGTAACTTGTTAGTACCTACTCGTTGGTTGATAATGGTTTCCGCTACTCCCGCGGAAGTAATGTTTGTAACAGTGTAGAGTTCCTAGCTCACGATAATTGAGTTTCTAATGTTATTTAAATGTAGACAGGATAGAGTTAAATTCGACAACCCTATGTGTGTGCAGTGGTTAGGTACACTAAATAATAGGTAACTTGTTAGTACCTACTCGTTGGTTGATAATGGTTTCCGCTACTCCCGCGGAAGTAATGTTTGTAACAGTGTAGAGTTCCTAGCTCACGATTATTGAGTTTCTAATGTTATTTAAATGTAGACAGGATAGAGTTAAATTCGACAACCCTATGTGTGTGTAGTGGTTAGGTACACTAAATAATAGGTAACTTGTTAGTACCTACTCGTTGGTTGATAATGGTTTCCGCTACTCCCGAGGAAGTAATGTTTGTAACAGTGTAGAGTTCCTAGCTCACGATAATTGAGTTTCTAATGTTATTTAAATGTAGACAGGATAGAGTTAAATTCGACAACCCTATGTGTGTGCAGTGGTTAGGTACACTAAATAATAGGTAACTTGTTAGTACCTACTCGTTGGTTGATAATGGTTTCCGCTACTCCCGCGGAAGTAATGTTTGTAACAGTGTAGAGTTCCTAGCTCACGATAATTGAGTTTCTAATGTTATTTAAATGTAGACAGGATAGAGTTAAATTCGACAACCCTATGTGTGTGCAGTGGTTAGGTACACTAAATAATAGGTAACTTGTTAGTACCTACTCGTTGGTTGATAATGGTTTCCGCTACTCCCGCGGAAGTAATGTTTGTAACAGTGTAGAGTTCCTAGCTCACGATAATTGAGTTTCTAATGTTATTTAAATGTAGACAGGATAGAGTTAAATTCGACAACCCTATGTGTGTGCAGTGGTTAGGTACACTAAATAATAGGTAACTTGTTAGTACCTACTCGTTGGTTGATAATGGTTTCCGCTACTCCCGCGGAAGTAATGTTTGTAACAGTGTAGAGTTCCTAGCTCACGATAATTGAGTTTCTAATGTTATTTAAATGTAGACAGGATAGAGTTAAATTCGACAACCCTATGTGTGTGCAGTGGTTAGGTACACTAAATAATAGGTAACTTGTTAGTACCTACTCGTTGGTTGATAATGGTTTCCGCTACTCCCGCGGAAGTAATGTTTGTAACAGTGTAGAGTTCCTAGCTCACGATAATTGAGTTTCTAATGTTATTTAAATGTAGACAGGATAGAGTTAAATTCGACAACCCTATGTGTGTGCAGTGGTTAGGTACACTAAATAATAGGTAACTTGTTAGTACCTACTCGTTGGTTGATAATGGTTTCCGCTACTCCCGCGGAAGTAATGTTTGTAACAGTGTAGAGTTCCTAGCTCACGATAATTGAGTTTCTAATGTTATTTAAATGTAGACAGGATAGAGTTAAATTCGACAACCCTATGTGTGTGCAGTGGTTAGGTACACTAAATAATAGGTAACTTGTTAGTACCTACTCGTTGGTTGATAATGGTTTCCGCTACTCCCGCGGAAGTAATGTTTGTAACAGTGTAGAGTTCCTAGCTCACGATAATTGAGTTTCTAATGTTATTTAAATGTAGACAGGATAGAGTTAAATTCGACAACCCTATGTGTGTGCAGTGGTTAGGTACACTAAATAATAGGTAACTTGTTAGTACCTACTCGTTGGTTGATAATGGTTTCCGCTACTCCCGCGGAAGTAATGTTTGTAACAGTGTAGAGTTCCTAGCTCACGATAATTGAGTTTCTAATGTTATTTAAATGTAGACAGGATAGAGTTAAATTCGACAACCCTATGTGTGTGCAGTGGTTAGGTACACTAAATAATAGGTAACTTGTTAGTACCTACTCGTTGGTTGATAATGGTTTCCGCTACTCCCGCGGAAGTAATGTTTGTAACAGTGTAGAGTTCCTAGCTCACGATAATTGAGTTTCTAATGTTATTTAAATGTAGACAGGATAGAGTTAAATTCGACAACCCTATGTGTGTGCAGTGGTTAGGTACACTAAATAATAGGTAACTTGTTAGTACCTACTCGTTGGTTGATAATGGTTTCCGCTACTCCCGCGGAAGTAATGTTTGTAACAGTGTAGAGTTCCTAGCTCACGATAATTGAGTTTCTAATGTTATTTAAATGTAGACAGGATAGAGTTAAATTCGACAACCCTATGTGTGTGCAGTGGTTAGGTACACTAAATAATAGGTAACTTGTTAGTACCTACTCGTTGGTTGATAATGGTTTCCGCTACTCCCGCGGAAGTAATGTTTGTAACAGTGTAGAGTTCCTAGCTCACGATAATTGAGTTTCTAATGTTATTTAAATGTAGACAGGATAGAGTTAAATTCGACAACCCTATGTGTGTGCAGTGGTTAGGTACACTAAATAATAGGTAACTTGTTAGTACCTACTCGTTGGTTGATAATGGTTTCCGCTACTCCCGCGGAAGTAATGTTTGTAACAGTGTAGAGTTCCTAGCTCACGATAATTGAGTTTCTAATGTTATTTAAATGTAGACAGGATAGAGTTAAATTCGACAACCCTATGTGTGTGCAGTGGTTAGGTACACTAAATAATAGGTAACTTGTTAGTACCTACTCGTTGGTTGATAATGGTTTCCGCTACTCCCGCGGAAGTAATGTTTGTAACAGTGTAGAGTTCCTAGCTCACGATTATTGAGTTTCTAATGTTATTTAAATGTAGACAGGATAGAGTTAAATTCGACAACCCTATGTGTGTGCAGTGGTTAGGTACACTAAATAATAGGTAACTTGTTAGTACCTACTCGTTGGTTGATAATGGTTTCCGCTACTCCCGCGGAAGTAATGTTTGTAACAGTGTAGAGTTCCTAGCTCACGATAATTGAGTTTCTAATGTTATTTAAATGTAGACAGGATAGAGTTAAATTCGACAACCCTATGTGTGTGCAGTGGTTAGGTACACTAAATAATAGGTAACTTGTTAGTACCTACTCGTTGGTTGATAATGGTTTCCGCTACTCCCGCGGAAGTAATGTTTGTAACAGTGTAGAGTTCCTAGCTCACGATTATTGAGTTTCTAATGTCATTTACTTACCTATAGAATAGGGTGGAATATAAAATAAAAAAGCCATTTATTCTACTAAATTTGAAATCTAACACTTTGTATCACATATTTTTTGCATGCATCTTATCTTAATTTCATTCAATTTCATAATAAAGGGTGGAATATAAATCTATAAATATTTTTAAAATAGAGCAGCAAGAAACAAGAAGTAGGTAAAAGATAAAAAAGAAAGATGAACAAAAAACGCCAACGGAAGAACCCCATATACGTATGAATGTATATGTATGTATCCTATACATCATGAAACATTCTTCTTACACGGCCTTCTGATCCCAAACTAAGCAGAGCTTATAATGGAAACCTGATGACTGATATATTTTATTTAAAAGCATACTTATGTAGATACTTAGCTTCTGGCCCGCAATTTTGCCCACTCTCCCGTTTAATCTTGTTTTCCAGGAAAATATTCTGTTTTATTCCAGATAATGATCTTAATACAAAGATTCGTCACATATATTAATTATATTAGTAGGAAAAAGGATTAATACAGACTCAGGATAAGCAGAAATGTTCGAATGCAAACAAATATATTACGTAACTTGTTTCAATCAGTTTCAATCGTGAATACGGTTTTTTTTTGCATATATATATGCATGCACCCTGATATACAAACAATAGTTCATTGCGAATGAAACCATTTTTGCCATTGTAATATTTCTATTGATTTAGAGGCTGTTTTCAATATTGATACTTATTGAAATAAGTTACGTAATAGCCCCATTGGATGGGAATCTAACCCATTCCTGCCAACTGACCTTCTAATATGGAACTGTTGTGTAAATAATTTGGTAGGTAAGTCCCTTAATACGTTACTTTAATTCTAATATTGTTTGGAATTTAACTCTTAGTAATAATCTGATAAAATCGTTTCTCTGGATGATGGAGGACTACCTACTGCCTTGATTTTTTCGTGGCAAGAGTGACTCTCAGAATATCAAAGTATAGTTTTGAGTGTGAACAAGTATCAAAATTAACTTAAATTATGGAACCTTCCTGAAATCTTAACCTGTCCGAAAACTATCTAGGTACATAAAAATAGAATTCCAGGAATCGCGACAAAAGTGATTAAAACAACAAATAATTTTTCCACAGAAAAAAGCACTGAAAATTAAATCATTAATTACTTTTAACCACAGGAATACGATCCATCAATAACGCCGCAGGTTAATTCAGCTTTCGGCTATTTAACATGCACCACATAACGATATATGCTATACGGTCGATAAATAATGAACTTGGAATGTGTTGAGATTAACATTTTAAAATAACACACTGCAGTTTTTTTTTTACATTACGATAAGCTTGTGTTTGACCGCAATCTCACCATGGTAAGTGATGTGAGTGAGTGAGAGTGCTTCCTTCGGCCACATGGCCGAAGGAAGCACACAAAGCCTAGATACGAACTAGCTCTCAAGTACAGCTGTCGGAATACAACGATAGGTGCTTGGCGACAGATTTTAAACATGAGGGTGCTAGCCAGCCAGTCGAGTATCTGCTACAAGGTACCCTACCACCGTGCAATGGTTTCCTCACGATATTTTCCTTCACCGAAAGCTCAAGCTCATTCGAACCCACGACCTTCACCGCAGTTCCGACGTCACTACCACTGAGCTATCATCGCCCTAAAATTCATATTATACAACATAATATTCAACAACATAACACAAAGCTTCTCCACCCTAGTTTATATAAAGCTTTGAACTTGTTTAGTATAACGTGCAGTGCACTTATAGCGACGCCATTATTTGTCCGCTGTAAGCGCCCTAGTTTCATTTGCTTTCACGAAAGCCATGTCCATTATAAAGAGGCATCGTTATGAATGTGTGGTCAGCGTGCACATATCATGGTTTTAATGACGCTTTAATATTTTACTAGCCTTTTCTGATATGGAAAAGGAAAAGTATTGAAAGTTTCGTTTGAGAAAGATTCGTGCGTAGAAGATAGAGCGTTTGATTAATTATCGACAAATCTAGTAAATTAAAAGGTTTTATTTTTTACAAGTCTAGAAAATGGATTTAAAAATGTAAATACCTACCTATTAAAAAGTATCTTAATTTAAATGGAATCACAATTACGTACATTAAATTCAAAATATGTTTTTAAATTTAAAATAAGGTTTTGTGAAGAGTAAAAAGCTTAACCAAACTGTAGTAGATTTTCATTTAGAAACTGGCTCTGAATTTATTCAAAAGCCTCTTAGAATTTGTAACAAAATCGATTGCTTTTACATTAAGGTTTTAGAAATGTTATTAGCTTAATTCTACGAAAATTTATCTACAATATTTTCGTAGAAGTTTATAAAACAATATTATTGTTAGTAAATTTAATATGTTTAATGTTTAATTAATATCGAACTAAAAATTAATTAAAACAATTAAAAATTCACTTTTATTTTTTAATAACTTAGGTACATTGCGCCTGAATTTTGGTGCCTGGCAAGTTATAGTCAAGACTTGAGGTACTCCCCCATAATTAATCATATTTAAACTAAACTAATCCACATCGTGTTTCGTTTGCTCAACTTGCTAATTGCCAACGAGACTCGTAATTAATTAACGAAAACTTAGTACCTACGTCTTTGATGAAGCGATGTTAGTCAAACTTTGTTCAAACATTTGGTCAAACGTTTAGTACTTTGTTGAAAAGTTTTGTAATTAGCCAGGTGTCTGAAATAATCAAACTATAGACTATAAAACTAGGAAAATACCAAAATATTATGTTGAATTGATAAGCTATTAATACCTATTAAGCAGGTTCTCATTGGTCAAGGGTATTGTGTAACTAAAAATACGTCCAAATTATACGAAAACATGAGATTAAAGCAATTTTATTTGACACCAATTTACAAAACTGTAGGTATAACATCACAAAAAGGGTTAAGGGTTTAAAAGGAGCTTATATCATTATGACGACAGAAGGAACATGAGTTTCATGTAAAATGGTGAATTCACACACGGTTCGTTAATCCGACATAAATAGGAGTTAATGGGCCATTTCTAGCCGCTGTAGAGTTCACCACGAAAACTTTGTGACAACGACAAAATAAAGGTAGGCTTAGTCAGTCAGCTGAAATAGCAATGGATAGGTACAGAATATATCTACGTAACTACAAATACTCTTGAATGGTGACCACGTATCGGAATAGGCTGCAGCCTGCAGGGAAGATGAGCTCTCAGGAAAAATGAGATGAAAATGACCAACGCCAGAAGATTGCTTGATAGAGATTGCTATTAGTGACATGACATTTATTCAGTTTAGACCATGATAAGGCACTTTTAAACGTTATGATTGACTCTATCACTGGCTCGGAATACAGATTCCGACAAGAACCTCAGCAAGGCAGAGCTTTAGCACTGTTAGAACTTGTTTCACAATTACTGAGTAACTTATCCATTGGATATATGAAACAGTTGGACAGTGAGGGCCTTACTTATAAACGTTATGATTGACTCTATCACTGGCTCGGAATACAGATTCCGACAAGAAACTCAGTAAGGCAGAGCTTTAGCACTGTTAGAACTTGTTTCACAATTACTGAGTAACTTATCCATTGGATATATGAAACAGTTGGACAGTGAGGGCCTTACTTATAAACGTTATGATTGACTCTATCACTGGCTCGGAATACAGATTCCGACAAGAAACTCAGCAAGGCAGAGCTTTAGCACTGTTAGAACTTGTTTCACAATTACTGAGTAACTTATCCATTGGATATATGAAACAGTTGGACAGTGAGGGCCTTACTTATAAACGTTATGATTGACTCTATCACTGGCTCGGAATACAGATTCCGACAAGAAACTCAGCAAGGCAGAGCTTTAGCCCTGTTAGAACTTGTTTCACAATTACTGAGTAACTTATCCATTGGATATATGAAACAGTTGGACAGTGAGGGCCTTACTTATAAACGTTATGATTGACTCTAACACTGGCTCGGAATACAGATTCCGACAAGAAACTCAGCAAGGCAGAGCTTTAGCACTGTTAGAACTTGTTTCACAATTACTGAGTAACTTATCCATTGGATATATGAAACAGTTGGACAGTGAGGGCCTTACTTATAAACGTTATGATTGACTCTAACACTGGCTCGGAATACAGATTCCGACAAGAAACTCAGCAAGGCAGAGCTTTAGCACTGTTAGAACTTGTTTCACAATTACTGAGTAACTTATCCATTGGATATATGAAACAGTTGGACAGTGAGGGCCTTACTTATAAACGCTACTTAAATAACTAAGATACGGTTTAAGCCGTCGTAACTATTTATTCTAAAGATAAGTGATATCCAGACTATCCAGTTATTGTGAAATCCATTTTTACCTTTCTCATGTTGAGTACCGATAAAAAATTATGTATCTATCTAATTACGAGTAAGGATAATTTGATTTTGTACAAATTTAAAAGTAAATTCAGTAAAAAGTTGTTTTGACATTTCAGTGAACAGCGGACTCGTGTGAATGCTTAGTTATGAGAGAGACAGACTATAATGAAAGAGGAAAAGGTATGCTTAGACAAACCCTGGCCGACTTACAACTGCATTTAAGTTAGTGTGATAAATTTGCCGTTACCCACGGTTTATGTGGTTACTAAATTATGACATAATTTAACATATGTTAGGTTACTATTCCAATGTACATACTCGTTTATCAAAATTATAATTATACCCAGGGCTGTGTTTTAGGCCTGTTTAACGCTACATACACTTACTTTATTTAATGAAAATTGCGTGTATATTCAAAACACCCTTTATTTTAATTTAAAAAGTAAATGACCTATATCTATTTGTCTTTTATTAGTTACGAATATTACGTTTCCAAGTAATATTTGTCTGGTTTTTTTAAACTTGGATAAGCTTGTGTTTGACCACAATTTCACCATGCTAAATGATGATGTGCCCGAAGATGGTAAGTACACAAAACATAGATGGAAACTGGCTCTCAAGTGCACATCCGTAACACATCGATAGGTGCTTGGCGACAGATTATCAACTTGAAGGTGGTAGCCAGCCAGTCGGGTACTACAAAGTACCCTCCCACCATGCTGTGGTTTAATCACGATGTTTTCCTTCACCGAAAGCTCAAGTTCATTGTAGGATTCGAACCCATTACCTTCACCGCAGTATCTGACGTCACTACCACTGAGCTATCATCGCCTTGAAAAGAGTAACTGGGTTAAAAAGTAACTTTTCTGACAGCCAAAAATTATCCAAAATATGTAAAAAAAACACACTACATATAATATTACTTATAAGTAAAACTTGTTAGGATCTTGACCTCTTTGTCTACAAATAAATCTAACGCATCTAAACTTCACCTAATTTATGGATTTGTAAACATTGTAACGGAAACTTAATGATAACTTAACTTAAAATACACTTATGTATCTTGAAATTACCTAGCCTACCTTCGACTGAGCTCATCGTAATTGAAGAATATAGAGGCTGAAAGGGACCTTTTAAATATGTATTTGAGATATCGGTACGTCCTCTCGACACGGAAAATGTCGAGTTTTTTTGTCCTTTAGAATAGGATATTGGGTACTTTTTAAGGTGAAGCGAAGACAAATGTTATATGAAATACTTATGCCGTTGTCATGCCAGAATGCAAATCATAATAAACTTTGTATTAAAATATACATACCTACCGCCCGTATTCACGTAGGTATATGATAAAATCAAATTATTTTGACTGACCTCGACGATAATATCCTGTGTGCGAATAGGCCCGGTATATTTTACTACAAATTTAGTTCGCGAACATTTTATAAGTACCTAAACGTTGTATGTTTTTCAATTTTTTTTTTCTTGACAATCAACCCCAAAGATTTATCTGTTACTCGTGAGGTGAAAGAGTTCGGAGCACTTGCGATCCTAGTCCAAAATGTGCAGTTAAAGACTTAGTGAAAATTTTGAATTTCCATTTCTACAATTTTCATTTTAGGGACTGAGACAAAACATGAATAGATCCTCCATGATCGCTGCCAAAGACTTTAAACTTTGTATCTATATTTAAATTTCTTTGGTCGCTGCTAATTACTGCACACCACCTACACCTATCAACAAGGCCTATCAACACTAATAAAACAATATCAGAAATGTTGTGAAGTCAAGTAAAACACTGAAACATAGAAATATAAGCAAACTCGATGAATATTGGTTGAGTTAGTCAACTCTATTACAAGTTTATGAGAACTCGATCTGCTTTCGACGAATCAAATGTTTGTTAGTCAAAGTTTCGACTGGTTCGGTTCTTGTTAAGGTAGGTGTTGTTACTTCAATACCTGTGGTATTGAAGTAACAACTAAGCACTCAAAGTATATAGATATTTTGTAATGTGACACCTTGAAAATTGCTTTTAGGTAAGCCTTGGAACTTCAGGGAAGTTTACACTTTGACATTACCATTTATGTCTGCCGCTTTTTAGATGTTAGGTACTTCCCAAGAGTGTTCCTATAATGTTAAGTGCTGTCTTTCACGCGAGGTCAGTATAATTTTAAAAGTTGCACGGTCGATGAAATTCATTTTAAGGTACAAAATTTAAAAGGCGATGATAGCTCAGTATAAGTGACGTCGAATACCGCGACGAAGGTCGTGGGTTCGAATCCTACAATGAGCTTGAGTTTTCGGTGAAGGAAAACATCGTGAGGAAACCATAGCACGGTGGTAGGGTACTTTGTACTCGACTGGCTGGCTACCACCCTCAAGTTGAAAACCTGTCGCCAAGCACCTATCGGTGTGTTCCGACAGCTGCACTTGAGAGCCAGTTCCCTTCTAGGCTTTGTGTGCTTACCACCTTCGGCTACATCATCACTTACCATGGTGAGATTGTGGTCAAACACAAGCTTATCCAGAATAAAAAAAAAAGGAGAATGTCGCTACGTAAAATGGGAATTTTGGACATATAGGCAATTTTAGGGCTTTTACAAAAAATATTTATTTAGATGGAATTCATTACTCATTTATAATCTACTAGTTTTCCGCCACGCGTTCCCGAAGGATCTTAATTTTTTCCGGGATAAAAAGTATCCTATGTCCTGCTCTATCTATCTTTATATCAAATTTCATCTAAATTGGTTCAGCGGTTTAAACGTGAAGAGGTAACAGACAGAGACAGACACACTTTCGCATTTATAATATTAGTATGGAAGTATGGATAGGATGGATGGATTAACTCTACGTAAAGGCAGGGGTCTAACTAATATAATGTAGGCTTTCACATGCTCTTAAATATAGCCTTTTCAATTATTGTAAAATTATAAATATCTATTAAATTATTATTTTACATCATTTTACCTATATTTAAATATACTATGTAGCTTGTTATACGTTTTCGATAAATTTTCCAAATAATTTGATATAACATATTTATTTATAGCCACAGACGCACATTCTCCTTTCAATACAATATTTCAAAATTTTATATATTTTCCGAATAAACCTTTCAGAACTACCAAAAGACTTAAGAATATAGACATTTTTACTGATAAGTTAGGACTTCGCACATTTACTGGTCCCGGGATAAAAGTGAGAGCCATAAATTGTGCCTAAGTGATATGATATCAAGTGGCGAGCTAGAAAAGGGATCCATATCTGTAACAGGTGTGGGAACAATAGCCTAGAGGCCTCTCCACAAAATTATATTATCTACTACATAACTTTATATTCTCACTTGAAGTTGTTGGAAATGTCGATATTAATTTCATCGATAAATAATGTTGTGGTATAATTAAATGTTTACATACACATAAATAACGTGCGTGAATACAATACATAAATGTTAGAAAAGTTAACCTAATGAAATAAATAAATAATCCAAATTAACAAGTCGTCAGTAGGCAACGTGCCCAGAATGCTGGCGGCATCAAACTCGATGTCGTGTCTCAGGCGACCGAGCTCACATCGAAAGTGAACTCACACAACCTTGATTTGTCATCCTATAAACATTTAACGCACTAGCGAAGTGAAGTGTCATTCGAAGTTTACAGAATTCGAAATTGATATCTCACCTGAGATTCAGCTGTCGAGATACACAAACGTTCTTACAGAATAGCATTGTTGGTCGACGCATCTCGTGACCAGCAATGCTATTCTGTCTTTCAAGGAACTTGTTATGCAATAGAACAAGAAATGGCCTATGTGTTCGATGACAAAAAAGAGGATTAAATCATTATATTATATTTTATAGAAATAACTATTATTATATTTTATTAATATTATTTAAATAAAGTATTATTTAGTTACTCAATTAATAATAAATAATTATGGATGTTTGTGTGTATATTTGTTACTCAATCAAGCTGTTATGGTTGGGTGAATTTATATGAATCGAATCTTGGCTCAAGATAGTGTGGGGAGGCGTGTTGACGCTGGGTTTTAATGAACGGGAGGTACAAAAACGTTAATAGGATATAAAAAAGGTGGGTGAAACCGCGAGGCGAAACCTTAGTACATATATCATATATGTAGTAATCAATTGATAATTTTCATAATATCCATAACTTATTTAGTATTCCGTTTATGTAAAATGTCCAAGATGCAAAGCTGTAGAATGATAAACAGTAGTGGCGCCGAAGGGAAAAGTGGTATTCAAATTATTATATTATAACTAGAAGAGACATTTAGGTACGTCGCGTATTACTTTATACAAAAGCCTATAAATACCTATATAAGCTATTTCTTTTTCATTTCGATATGCAATGGTTTTAGTAAAAAATCGTAGTTAATAAGCAGTTTCATCGACAGATTTAGGTACTTTATTACATTCCGTCACTGATTCTAAACAAACTTTTTTCAGGTGTTGTGTATGTTATTCTAAAAATTCTGGATTCTAAGTCGAAACATAGAGTTGTCTCTGTACTGTCGTAGCTCTGCGACTCTCAGCTCTGACAGCAAACAAAACGCCTTGAAAACAACAAAAGCTAGATTTCAAAACAATTCTATGCATCTGTGTCGCTGGCTGTATGTACATTCCGTACCGGCGCCACTTCCTCTCCAGCGCTATCTGTTGCTGAAATCTCCACCCACCTCCGGCGACCGGCAAAGATCAAGTAAATGGAACATTTGGCCTTTTTGATTTGTTAGTTTGTGGCAGACACATGAAATGTCCTTCCGATATTCACATTTCAAAACACTTAGAATGCATAGATTATATCAATAACAACTCTGAAATGTTTATTCGAAATACAATTTTGAAACCTCTAATTTATCAGTGTTTCTCTACAATATTATCACAGTATAAAGATATACAGTATGGAAACTAAGCCTAGTTGAGTAATTAATTACCTACGCTCCATTTAAGGGTTGTCTCATATTAGTGATACTAAATAAAAAAATCTACGTATAAATACAAATATTAACAGACAATCAAAGGATAAATAAATCTAAATAAAAAAGCCTAATGTGATTTTGAAACAAATAAATGGTTACAATATTTAAAAATGCAATTTGTAGGAGATCTGGAGCCTGAACTAAGCCGCAGCCTGTATTTCAGAACACCAGGTCCCCACTATAATAATATAATAGTCACATGCCAAAAACAGTTTCAATTTATTTTATTTTATTTTACTAGGTAGAATAGGTAGGCACTTCTCTAGTATCAACCATAAAATAGGGTCAGTAGGGTAGAATGATCGACGTTTGTAAGGGTTACACATTCTGTATTCGAATGTCTATTCTACAGATGCCACTGTTCGCTATTCACTGAATGAAACGCTCTGCGACGTGGACGCTGCTTGACTAAGAACAATTCATTTAGCTGAACGATTCCTTGAAATATATTATTTTCATAAATAACTGGTATGCAAATTCTCCAGTTTTGACACTTTTGAATACTTGGTGTAATTCTACTTTGAGTCTGTTAGGAAGCCATGTAAGCTGCAACAATTACAGTCTGTAAAACTTTAATTTCATGTCTAAGTGAAGAAGGTATGGTTCTTTTTACTTATTAGTAAATTATAGTATGATAGATCAGTGGTCGTGGATTCGAATCCTACAACGAGCTTGATATTTTCGTGAAGGATAATATGTTGATGAAACCACAGCACGGAAGTACTCAATTAAATGAAAATCTTTCGCCAATCACTTACCACTTGAGAGCCAATTGTCTTCTAGGCACTAGGTAATATGTTGGCAACAGATTGGGATTACTGGTGTCCCTTAATTGGCGTTGGTAGTTACCTACCATTAGATGATCCATATTTCTGCTTGTTAGATTTCTGACATAAAAATGCATAGTCGAGAGTTTTGATTGAAAAAATATATTCCTTTTACAACACACATATTGGAATATACCTACTATGCATATACTTTTTACTGACTTATGATAATCATCATATCATGTCTTTTCTCAGGATAAAAATATAGCCTATGACACTCACAAATAACGTGGCTTTATATTTGTAAAATAATTTTCAAAATAGGTTCAGTAGATCCAGAGATTCCCTTCAACCTCACATACTTTACCATTTTATAATATTAATATATTATAGTATAGTTAAGATATTCAGATTGACGATATTATTTCCAGTACAGCATGTTTCTAACACATAATTTTATCACACATTGTTTTCTTATCGAGGCCCATAAATATTACAAACAGTTGGAACAGCTAGTCCAATAATTTTTGAGTTTATTCGTTACAAAAATCTTTCCTCTTTAGAAAATGTTGTAGCCACCTATATTACATCATATAACATAGACTACTAACCGTCGTTGACACATTGTCCTTTATGTAACATATAAATGCCAGATAGGCATGTAAATGTGGGGCATGAATCTTGAGTCCCTGTGGGCCCTACAAATCTGTCCCACGACGCCCACGCCGCGCCGTACCACTTCTCAAAATATGGCCTCCAAATTGTGCTGTAAACGCAATTCGAGCTTCAATCTTGAAGACACTGAGATTAGAAATGAAAATAAAAATGTTGCTTTACACTGTTTATAATATTTCAATGATTTTTTAACGTTTATTTTCTTGTTCTACGAGTGTCTATAATATTGCTGAATTCATAATCACCTGTTGAATTAAATTGTTAAACGAAATAGATATAATAGAATCTGACGATGAATGCTCAGTGGTGTGACGTCGGATTCCGCGGCGAGTGTCGTGGGTTCGAATCTAACGATGAGTTTGAGAAGGAAAACAACTGCTTTAAATTCTGGAATTGAATTGAATTATATTCAGTCAATAATATTGTTCAAGTGGGCCTTTTAAATATTTCTTCTTTCACTAAATAAATTATGCCAATCCTACTAATTAATATTATAAATGTGAATATTTCTTACTCAATCACGCAAAATTGACTGAACAGTTTTTAATGAAACTTGGCACACAGATAGATCATATTCTGTAATAAAATATAGGACACTTTTTATCCCGGGAAAAGATTAGATGAAACCGCGGGGGACAGTAGTTAATAACAGTTGTCCTTAGATAAAAAAAATACAATATCCTGAAAATAAAGTTTCCAATTTCTTAAAATCTTTTTTCGCAGCTCAAAATCAATACACAATTTAATAAAATGATTTAAGCCAAACAATACTGTAACAGGCAATGAATAGGAGCTGATATTAAAAGCGATGCTATAAAAATACATCCGTAACGGTAATGGAGTCAGCCAAATTGGGGCTTGACGTAAAATTGTTGGCGCGAAATGAAAGAACGTGCCCGGAGTGATTATTATCAATTTTATCAGAAGGAAAATGTGTTTTGGCGCTACGAAATACTTATCGTGAATACTGTGATTAAATAAAGAAAATAAGTCCCTTGTTGGTTTGTGCCACAAGTTCGTATTGAGTTCTCAAGATGTTATGAAAAGAAACTGAATTGCTCTGTTGCCAAGGCCAATATATGTACTAGCTTCCACCCCGCGGTTTCACCCCCTCTCCTGAGGTGTTTTAAAGTTTGTTAAAACATATTCTTGACACAGGGATAGATTTGATCCTGGAATTTATTTCATTCAAATCTGTTTAGCCGTTTCGTGGAAACAAATATACTCAAACTTATTAGTACTCAAATATAATAATATAGTGAGACTAGGATTTTTTTAAATTACATTTTAACAATTTATTTACAGCAAATATACAATCTAAATATTATTATAAGAAAACTTCATCGAAGCTGCCGCTACTGCCGATCGACTAGGTTCCCAGCAGGCTGGCAGCTCTGGCGTTTCCTCTCTGGATGGCCAGGCTGATGCGTTGGCGGAAAAAGCTATAAGGCTATAGGATAAAAATTGAATAAGTAGCCTTTATTATAATATAAGTAAACTAATTAATATTCTAATCTAAATGGTAGTTTATAGGGTGCACTTTATAATTTACAGTAAGTACGCATTTTTTTTTCTATTTAACTTAAATCCATTATTTTAATTAATATTAAAAAAAGCCTTATAAAAGGAGCCTGGCCATTGATGTTTTCATTCATCATGTTCTAGATGCAGTATTTTAAATTCATTTAAGTACAGATGCACTCTTATTTGTCCTCGGTGTGTTACTACCACATTCATCCGGATAGTGGTTTTAAACTTTAAATGACTTTAATGCTTTTTTTACTACCAGTGTGTTTTGAATCCTAATGAATTGAAAATACGGATAATACTCAATTGATGCTCTTATTTAACAGAATCCATTGAAAAATTTATGTTACTCAGAAGAATTTAGTGTTTAATATCCCAAGAATATCAAGGAAAAGTTTTCGTTCTTGTCTATTGGATGGGAGATATAGGTAAATATAAAAAAAAATATACTATGGAGAGTTATGGAAAATCCGTAATTTTCATATTTGATAGGTTAATTACGCTGATCCCAGACGAGATTGAACAAGACTCTAGATGTGATGTGATGTGATATCTTTGCCTTTATCTTTGGAACGAAACCTATTACAGGATTGATAACTACAAGACATGGCGTCGTTTGCTAATTGAAGCGAAAAATCGACGTAATCGCAGTTTTGTTTCCCCGAAATAGATCCATTTAATTGTCGACATTTATCAACACGTTTCTTAAGCTTACGAAATTGATCCATTACTTAACTCGCAAGGATTTAAACGATGATGTGTCAAGTTAGACCTACTATTTCTGTAACGTAAATTAAGATTTTAAAGGATATCAAACAATATCCGTAACATGTTACAAACAGGTGTATGATTTTAAAATGAGTAACCTGGAGCTGGACAGATACCGCGGCGAAGGTAGTGAGTTCAAATACTGAGCTTGACCTTTCGATGCAGGAAAACGTCGTTTGGAAACCATAGCATGGTGGTAGGGAATTTTGGAATACTCCTCACTTTTAACTTCAAAATCAGTGAAACAGTGTCGAATCAACAAGGTATACATAGTGGTGTGTTTCGGTCAGGACGCTACCATAAACACTTATTAATCCAGTTTTAAATAACCTGTCTTATGTTCATACAAATAGCACACGACTCTGTCCTTGTGTAATGTTTGGATATTTGTTGCTCAATCACGCAAAAACGGCTGAACGGATTTTGAGGAAACTTGTCGTGGTTAGATCATGTCCTAGAATGAAACATAGGATACTTTTAATCCCGGGAAAATATAAGATCCCTCGGGAACGGATGATATCGGGGAACAGCTAGTAACACCACTCATAAATTAGTGTAAGAGCTCGTACACACGAGCAGCATGTTGCCGACGCCTGCTGCCGACACGCGTCTAAGCTCTAAGGTATACAAATTATACATATATCTACTGAATTCGATTGAATGTGTTTCGTATCGCGTACAGAAGTCAGTCGTCACGGAGGTCGTTGCTTTGACTCAGTCGCGAGATTCACTGAGCCCAATGAAAGGCAGCACTAGAATGAGAAGTGTGGGCCATTAAACCAGCTTATCTTATTAGCTTATAGACAATATAACAAAATTTTATCAGCGCAATTACATTTACCACCATTTTCAAACCTTTTCAGTCGGCATCAGATCGAAAATTGTCTGCAATCGGTAAATGGCTCCTATTTACCGATCAAGTTTGTCATCAGAAGCGGGATCGCATGTGTATAACGCACGAAGTCTGTTATATGCCGATAGATAGGACCCAGGATATTTATTTATCCCAGGATATTTCTGACAAACAGGCTGGCTGTATAACTGTGGTATAATGAGTTTTTTTAAAATTTATAATTAGTGTAGTTTAGCTTTTTAGTTTTATTTTGTCTTTAATAATTAGCATAATTTATTTATTAAACTAAACTAATTATTAATAAAAAATTACTCATTATACCACAGTTATACAGCCAGCCTGTTTGTCTTAGTACCTATTCGTTTCTAGTGGACATGGTGTTCGTTTCGGTAGGTATATTGGTACAATAATTTAAATTACACTTTATATTACAGAATAATTTAAGTGAACTATGTAACGTTCTTTTGAGAAATAAATTCTTTAACCCGAATTTAAAAAATACAAACATAAATTCTAATAATTTAAAGTAAATAAATAATCTAAATGAAAAATTTCGTCGTAGGCAACGTTTCCGAAATGCCGGTGGTATTGCAACTTCGGATGCCGATTCTTTAACCGAGGTATAGTTATATACTCTGGCGTTTTTAATATATGCCGTAAATACTAGCCCGCTAATCTCATAGCCACATACCACGAAACATTTTCACCCCATACCGCTGTTCGAGTTCGCTTTTGATTACACTTCTTTATCTCCGACTCACCCGCTTCACACGCGCCGACACACCGCCGTCGCACACCGTGCTGCCGCCGTCAACACCTTACAAAAGACCCGTTCAAATTGTTTAACTTCACTTCCGCACTATACATCGAGTTGTTCATGGAATCGTGGGTACTTTCTGTATTGCAGTATCGATCTTCTGCAATTCTTAAAGGACATAAGAAGTCTATGTTATTATAAAGGTCCTAGACAGTCAAAGCTTTTCTATCGTTTCAGAAAATAAATGATCTGTCATCTGAGAAGATCCTGTGTTTTTATCGTATAACACGTAATTATTTACATTGCCTTAATTTGCGGCTATAATTATATTTTGACGGGCCGCTCGCGCTGAAAAAAGGAGCGTACGTAAACAATAGTCTCCACCTGCACGTACATTATCCCACGCGACTCACGTAGCACAGGAACGCGATCGGATTCCTTTTTCCAATTCGGCTTCCTTTACTGTGCTTCACTTTAAGTGCGCCTGGACCTTTTTTATTTGGTCTGTGGTCTGGGTGTAATTATCTATTTTTAATAGGTATATGACGTACCTATATAAGTTTTCTTGTTACCATAGTAACTCTGTTTAGTTTGGAATCCGATCGTGTGTGAAGAATGTCTCAGGATATTTATTTATACAATAGAAAAACATAAGTAAGACAAGACAAAGAACACCAACAAAAGAAATATCAAAATAAA
Organism: Ochropacha duplaris; assembly: GCA_951361185.1. Taxonomy (NCBI): domain Eukaryota; kingdom Metazoa; phylum Arthropoda; class Insecta; order Lepidoptera; family Drepanidae; genus Ochropacha; species Ochropacha duplaris. The sequence goes on along the minus strand of OX592702.1, from coordinate 9,297,437 downwards.
TATATTTTACTCAAAGGACTCCAATGGGACCTTGACAATTTATTGATCAGTAAACAATAACTCAAATAAAATATCACTTCACTGCTCTCTGTACTCGAGTGAAAAAATAAATAGTATCGCGTCTCTAGCTAGTCCTCTATCTAACATCGACAGCGCGTAAGTTTACCGTGTAGACTTGCCCAATCAATTTAAACGGATCTTCTCGTTTTGGCACCTTGCCAGGTTTAGGAAACAAGAAGGGTTAGCAACTGTTGCGCTAATCTCGGATTATGTTTTGATGGATAACCGACCAATAATTCAATAAGGAGATAATTTATTGGTAGATTTTATTTGTTCATTTTTTTTCTTTTATTCTGGTTAAAACGCCCTACTGGCTACAAAATACCTTACCACCGTGCTATGGTTTCCTCACGATGTTTTCCTTCACCGAAAGCTCAAGTTCATTGTAGGATTTGAACCCACGACCTTCGCCGCGGTATCCGACGTCACTACCACTGAGCTATCATCGCCTTAAGATTCCGACGAATTGAGAACCTCCTCCTTTTTTTGGAGTCGGTTAATGAGGTGGCATCATAAATTTAAATAACTTTAACGTCAACTCTGCAACTAGGATCAAAACAGTTCATTCCTATTTTATAGCACTTAGCGAGTTAACGTTCTCAAGTTTCGAAATGGGATTTGAAATTTTGAATAGCCGCTTTGCAATATAAATTGCACTAAAATATCGTGACATCTAGGTTAAAAGAGCTTTGCTTTGAGTTAGAAATTAGTTTTTTGTTGCTTTTAATACTGAAAAAAGCATTTAGGTATATATAGGTACTAATATTATAAAGAGGTAAAGTTTGTGAGGGATAATCTCTGGATCTACTGAACCGATTTTGAAAATTATTTTACCAATAGAAAGCCACGTTATTTATGACTGTCATATGCTATAATTTTATCCCAGGAACGCGGTCGAAACCGCGGGGGACAGCTAGTTACTACATAAAACAACTTAAAACTAAAATATAGGTAATATTAAGTAGAACAACTTCATTATTTAGCACACTATTATTTGTGTACCAGAACCAGATATTTAAGCAGTAATATTTGGTGATACCCACTAGCCATAAACGCCTGTATACGATTAATTTTTAAAACGATAAATGCATCCTCAAAAACCGGTAAAGTGTGCTCTCAAGTGCAACTGCCGGAACACACCGATAGGTGCGTGGCGACAGACTTTCAACTTGAGGATGGTAGCCAGTTGGGTACTACAAAGTACTCATGTTCATTGTAGTATTCGAACCCACAACATTCGCCGCGGTATACGACGTCACTACCACTGAGTAAAGTCCACGAGTAACTGTTCTTCTCCTTTCTGCCGTTCCTTAAAGTAACAAAAGGATATTGTATCACTGACATCGACAAGTTAAATCGGCGGTCGGGAAATAGAAAAGTGAATTAGGAGGCAATGAATAAATTTTCCATGCGAGTGAATGCGCCCGCCGTGCACTGGGTCGCGTCTTATTCTATTAAATATCCAATATGTCACATACATAGACAGTGCGAGCATATTGGAGTTGACAATTATTGCGATTGAACAAACATATAACTAGAATATCATCATTGGGGAGTTTCCGTGATTTTTGACGATGTGTTTCACTATAATGTCGGTAAGGTAAGTAATGATGTAGCTGGAGGTGGCCTACACTTTTTTACAAGCTTTTATTTACCTTGTAATGTTTGATGTATGTTTATATTTTAAAGCAGTTATCCTCAACCGATTGAGATGAAAGCATACATACACGTTTAGTTTGGATGACAATGCATGGTTAGCTACAATAAGTGGCAACATTTAAATATGGCGGACAGTCCAAGATGGCGGACGGCCCAAGATGGCGGACTAGTTATTTATTGTTCTTTTTAGATAACTTAAATAAAAGCTTGTTTATAATTTTTACCTAATACTAAGCCTGGCCCGTGGTTTTACCAGAGCATTCCCGGGACAAAGATAGCCTATGTCCTCTTCGGCTCATAAACTATATCTATGCAAAAAAAAAACAAAATCCGTTGCTCTATTAGTGCGTGAATGAAGGAAAAAGTATTATACACATTTTCGCATTTGTAAGCATTCATTGTGACGTTATTTAACAGTATGTTTGTTTATAAAGCTTTTGGAGGTTTACGATTGAATATTTTTTGAGTTAGTCATTTACTGACTTGGCTATTTCTCCCCTGAGCGATGTTATTTTGATAAATCTCTGAACGAAATTGCTTATTCTTATGGCTACTTTTATTTTACCAAAAGATAATGTTTAAAAATTAAAATGTACCGAAGGCAGGGTTGAGATACAAATTATTAACCAGTTCTTGTAAAAGAGAACAGATTTGAATACAGCCTCAATGGTACTTATCATTACTTTTTAAACATCCTTGCGGTCAGGGTTGGCGGTTACTGACAAATCTGGAGGTCGTTTTCTAAGCTGCACGAAGTTAAATTTTATCTCTCAAAATGTGTAGAATTGTCGTATTAATTAGAAGTGTTTCTTTTTATCAAAATTAATAATGACACGATGATATTTATAAATAACTATACAGCCTTTTGATTGATAAACCTAAATATATCAAGTCTCTACTCTCTGTGAAATTAGTTGAAACACAGTGCGTGAAAATCATTGAAAAATAAATATGAAAATATAAATAAATAAATAGGTAACATCAACCGCCCTTTGTTTTAAAGTAAAATAAAATAAAACGTAACAATTAATATAACGCCACCCTAGGGCTATCACAACCGCTGTTCACAAAATGGTGTTTAAATCCAATTTAATTTGGATTGCTTCAGTTTAAATTCGTTTATAACGGAATGTCGGATACATTCCCAGCGGTGTTAAACCTGAACATTACACTGATGTGATTAATGCCTAAATAGCAGTTCATTAATTCTTTTGCGCATTTTATACGATTTAAAATAATATATGAAAAACCAGATAAATGTTGTAATTGGAATTGAAATTAGACTTTTCTGTCTTATTAATTGTGATATGGAAAAGAGACTTTATCCCAATATTATTTCAAAAACTGCCTTCAGCCTCTGTGTGTTAGTTTGTTTCACTAAAGTGCCAAACAAGCTCACGGCTGTACCTGGTGGTAAAAGGTTACCGTAGACACTTGCAAAAGGGGTAGATATCACTCGCGCGTGACTGACTCCGCAAAAACCTATATTTGACAACCGATAAACTTTTTTTTATTGACAGTTATTGAAGAGACTTTTTTCCTAAAAACTTTTTGGTCGAATTTCGATCAGAGGGCGAGCACTATTTTAATTAAAACTGCGAAAATAATGAACGATGTTTGTCAATGAAACTAAGTCGAGCTACACTTGATTGAGCATTCAAAGGCAGAGCAGGAAGCATAGCGGATAATTGGATACATATCGCGCAATATTGCGGCATCAGTCATCGATATCGTACTCGATGTTAATTGATACTTTAACATGATATCTCTGCTGTGGGGCTAGTCTGCTTGAGCCTGCTATTTATTTATAAAATATTGAACGTTTTTTTTTCTTGCGTGGCAGTCGCGGCACCCAATTATTATTAGGAAGAATTAAATGTAAATTATGATGCTTATTTGAAAAAAGTGTTTGCTGAGTTTATTGCCGCCTGATACTTTTTACATCGTGCGATAGAATCAGACTATTGTGCGAAGATTTATTTGAGTAAAATATTTTAGACATTTTATTTAGACCAATGTTATAAACCTACAAAACTTTTTTAAGATGCTACATACATAAATGTTAGTGGAATATTTCAGGGATCTGACTGCCTCATAGAATTGTATCAGAAAAGTTATCAAAATATAATGTTTATTCTGATATTGAATAAACTTTAGTAAGCAAAGGAAGTCTTGCCAAAGTATTCTTTCGGCTTCGTAAGTAAAATATCAAACATTTATGGACAGTATTCAAAAGAACCCTTTGAAAATACCCTCGAAAAAATCCTATGAATCCTTTTTATTAAAAGCCTGTCAATAATCTCACAAAGATATTTAAGGTTCTTATACATTTGGGATAAATATTTCAACGTTGACCTTTTATAAAATTAAATACGGAGGTTTGAAGACAAGTATAACATTTAACTTTAGTTTACTTATTTTTATAGAGGCGATAGTAGTAGCTATTGAGATGTCAAATGTCGCTGTTGAAGGTAGTGGCTTCGAAACATAAGCTTTCAGTGAAAGAAAACATTGTTAGGAAACCATAGCGCGGTGGTGGGATACTTCGTTGTAAATTGTAATAACCTGGCTACAACTGGATCAAAGTGTGTTTTAACAGGTGCATTTGATGGCTTAAATGTTATGTCTAGGCTTTTTGTGCTTACCACCTTCGTCATTGTCTATGTTTGTGGGTGAACGATAAAACTGGATTTCTCAATACCTTCGTTGATTAAAAATGTACAATAACTGGTACACAATTATTTAAGTAAGCAGTTGCTCTGTCAATTACTGTCCTTGATTTTTAGGGTTCCTTTCCCAAATATTGTCCACGGGATCTTCGTCTATTTGCTCGTTTGATCATTGATCTGTCTGCCATAGAGCCTACTTGGATGGGTAATCGTTACTGACTGTCTGACTGATTGATCTATCCACAACCACTGAACGGATTGCGCTAAAATACGGCACGCTAATAATTATTATGACGTAGATATCTGCTAAGAAAGGATTTTCCAAAATTCTCCCCCTAAGGGTAAGAAACGGGGGTCCAAAGTTTGTATTAAGAAACGGAAACCGCGAGGCGGAAGGCTAGTATTACCGAAAATTTAGTGAGTTCAAATCGCACATGGCCGATTATGTTGCTTTTACAATAACATAATTTCACCGATTTACCCACTCCTCAAAGGGACAGGAACGCGGTCGAAACCGCGGGGGACAGCTAGTTACTACATAAAACAACTTAAAACTAAAATATAGGTAATATTAAGTAGAACAACTTCATTATTTAGCACACTATTATTTGTGTACCAGAACCAGATATTTAAGCAGTAATATTTGGTGATACCCACTAGCCATAAACGCCTGTATACGATTAATTTTTAAAACGATAAATGCATCCTCAAAAACCGGTAAAGTGTGCTCTCAAGTGCAACTGCCGGAACACACCGATAGGTGCGTGGCGACAGACTTTCAACTTGAGGATGGTAGCCAGTTGGGTACTACAAAGTACTCATGTTCATTGTAGTATTCGAACCCACAACATTCGCCGCGGTATACGACGTCACTACCACTGAGTAAAGTCCACGAGTAACTGTTCTTCTCCTTTCTGCCGTTCCTTAAAGTAACAAAAGGATATTGTATCACTGACATCGACAAGTTAAATCGGCGGTCGGGAAATAGAAAAGTGAATTAGGAGGCAATGAATAAATTTTCCATGCGAGTGAATGCGCCCGCCGTGCACTGGGTCGCGTCTTATTCTATTAAATATCCAATATGTCACATACATAGACAGTGCGAGCATATTGGAGTTGACAATTATTGCGATTGAACAAACATATAACTAGAATATCATCATTGGGGAGTTTCCGTGATTTTTGACGATGTGTTTCACTATAATGTCGGTAAGGTAAGTAATGATGTAGCTGGAGGTGGCCTACACTTTTTTACAAGCTTTTATTTACCTTGTAATGTTTGATGTATGTTTATATTTTAAAGCAGTTATCCTCAACCGATTGAGATGAAAGCATACATACACGTTTAGTTTGGATGACAATGCATGGTTAGCTACAATAAGTGGCAACATTTAAATATGGCGGACAGTCCAAGATGGCGGACGGCCCAAGATGGCGGACTAGTTATTTATTGTTCTTTTTAGATAACTTAAATAAAAGCTTGTTTATAATTTTTACCTAATACTAAGCCTGGCCCGTGGTTTTACCAGAGCATTCCCGGGACAAAGATAGCCTATGTCCTCTTCGGCTCATAAACTATATCTATGCAAAAAAAACAAAATCCGTTGCTCTATTAGTGCGTGAATGAAGGAAAAAGTATTATACACATTTTCGCATTTGTAAGCATTCATTGTGACGTTATTTAACAGTATGTTTGTTTATAAAGCTTTTGGAGGTTTACGATTGAATATTTTTTGAGTTAGTCATTTACTGACTTGGCTATTTCTCCCCTGAGCGATGTTATTTTGATAAATCTCTGAACGAAATTGCTTATTCTTATGGCTACTTTTATTTTACCAAAAGATAATGTTTAAAAATTAAAATGTACCGAAGGCAGGGTTGAGATACAAATTATTAACCAGTTCTTGTAAAAGAGAACAGATTTGAATACAGCCTCAATGGTACTTATCATTACTTTTTAAACATCCTTGCGGTCAGGGTTGGCGGTTACTGACAAATCTGGAGGTCGTTTTCTAAGCTGCACGAAGTTAAATTTTATCTCTCAAAATGTGTAGAATTGTCGTATTAATTAGAAGTGTTTCTTTTTATCAAAATTAATAATGACACGATGATATTTATAAATAACTATACAGCCTTTTGATTGATAAACCTAAATATATCAAGTCTCTACTCTCTGTGAAATTAGTTGAAACACAGTGCGTGAAAATCATTGAAAAATAAATATGAAAATATAAATAAATAAATAGGTAACATCAACCGCCCTTTGTTTTAAAGTAAAATAAAATAAAACGTAACAATTAATATAACGCCACCCTAGGGCTATCACAACCGCTGTTCACAAAATGGTGTTTAAATCCAATTTAATTTGGATTGCTTCAGTTTAAATTCGTTTATAACGGAATGTCGGATACATTCCCAGCGGTGTTAAACCTGAACATTACACTGATGTGATTAATGCCTAAATAGCAGTTCATTAATTCTTTTGCGCATTTTATACGATTTAAAATAATATATGAAAAACCAGATAAATGTTGTAATTGGAATTGAAATTAGACTTTTCTGTCTTATTAATTGTGATATGGAAAAGAGACTTTATCCCAATATTATTTCAAAAACTGCCTTCAGCCTCTGTGTGTTAGTTTGTTTCACTAAAGTGCCAAACAAGCTCACGGCTGTACCTGGTGGTAAAAGGTTACCGTAGACACTTGCAAAAGGGGTAGATATCACTCGCGCGTGACTGACTCCGCAAAAACCTATATTTGACAACCGATAAACTTTTTTTTATTGACAGTTATTGAAGAGACTTTTTTCCTAAAAACTTTTTGGTCGAATTTCGATCAGAGGGCGAGCACTATTTTAATTAAAACTGCGAAAATAATGAACGATGTTTGTCAATGAAACTAAGTCGAGCTACACTTGATTGAGCATTCAAAGGCAGAGCAGGAAGCATAGCGGATAATTGGATACATATCGCGCAATATTGCGGCATCAGTCATCGATATCGTACTCGATGTTAATTGATACTTTAACATGATATCTCTGCTGTGGGGCTAGTCTGCTTGAGCCTGCTATTTATTTATAAAATATTGAACGTTTTTTTTTCTTGCGTGGCAGTCGCGGCACCCAATTATTATTAGGAAGAATTAAATGTAAATTATGATGCTTATTTGAAAAAAGTGTTTGCTGAGTTTATTGCCGCCTGATACTTTTTACATCGTGCGATAGAATCAGACTATTGTGCGAAGATTTATTTGAGTAAAATATTTTAGACATTTTATTTAGACCAATGTTATAAACCTACAAAACTTTTTTAAGATGCTACATACATAAATGTTAGTGGAATATTTCAGGGATCTGACTGCCTCATAGAATTGTATCAGAAAAGTTATCAAAATATAATGTTTATTCTGATATTGAATAAACTTTAGTAAGCAAAGGAAGTCTTGCCAAAGTATTCTTTCGGCTTCGTAAGTAAAATATCAAACATTTATGGACAGTATTCAAAAGAACCCTTTGAAAATACCCTCGAAAAAATCCTATGAATCCTTTTTATTAAAAGCCTGTCAATAATCTCACAAAGATATTTAAGGTTCTTATACATTTGGGATAAATATTTCAACGTTGACCTTTTATAAAATTAAATACGGAGGTTTGAAGACAAGTATAACATTTAACTTTAGTTTACTTATTTTTATAGAGGCGATAGTAGTAGCTATTGAGATGTCAAATGTCGCTGTTGAAGGTAGTGGCTTCGAAACATAAGCTTTCAGTGAAAGAAAACATTGTTAGGAAACCATAGCGCGGTGGTGGGATACTTCGTTGTAAATTGTAATAACCTGGCTACAACTGGATCAAAGTGTGTTTTAACAGGTGCATTTGATGGCTTAAATGTTATGTCTAGGCTTTTTGTGCTTACCACCTTCGTCATTGTCTATGTTTGTGGGTGAACGATAAAACTGGATTTCTCAATACCTTCGTTGATTAAAAATGTACAATAACTGGTACACAATTATTTAAGTAAGCAGTTGCTCTGTCAATTACTGTCCTTGATTTTTAGGGTTCCTTTCCCAAATATTGTCCACGGGATCTTCGTCTATTTGCTCGTTTGATCATTGATCTGTCTGCCATAGAGCCTACTTGGATGGGTAATCGTTACTGACTGTCTGACTGATTGATCTATCCACAACCACTGAACGGATTGCGCTAAAATACGGCACGCTAATAATTATTATGACGTAGATATCTGCTAAGAAAGGATTTTCCAAAATTCTCCCCCTAAGGGTAAGAAACGGGGGTCCAAAGTTTGTATTAAGAAACGGAAACCGCGAGGCGGAAGGCTAGTATTACCGAAAATTTAGTGAGTTCAAATCGCACATGGCCGATTATGTTGCTTTTACAATAACATAATTTCACCGATTTACCCACTCCTCAAAGGGGTTCATGATTTTCACTTTAAATTCATTATTTACCTTAGTAAAGCCATTTATTCCCAAAAACTGACATTACATTTAAACTCAAAAAATAAAAACTACAAAATGTTTCTTAATTCGGCGTGCCTATTAGCAACTCCTCCAACGATTTCCACTGTTGCCTGGCTTGAGCATTCCTTCTCCAGTTTGTTCCTGCTCACAGTTTTATTTCTTATTCCCACCTTGTGTGTTGTCCTCAACTTCTTTTGACGTCCCTATGGTACCATTCTGTGACTCTCTTACCTTGTATAATCCATACTAAAGTTTATATTTTCGCGACAATTCAAGCCAAACCGGTTGTTCTTCATCTTAACCTAAACTCACTTATTGGTAATTTGAGAACTTTCTAACACCGCTCAAGCCTTTATTAAGAAAATCACAAGGGCTTCTCTCTCGAACCTTAATATGTAATATGACCTAAAATATCTATATAACTACTACTATACAGTAATAGTTATATTATCTTATCTTACTGTTATTATTATTTGCTACTTTCACACAAAAACTACTGAACGGAATTTGATAAAACTTGGTACACAGGTAGATCATAACTTGGAATAACACAGGATATTTTTCTATCCTGGGATAAGCAGACGTTTAGCAGAAATAATATTAACTTATTTCATTAAAAATACCTCATAATTATCTAAGTTTAATTAGTTAAGAATAGTTTTTAATGAATTTGTTACCTAAAATCCGAGAAAATTAAATTAGGTATTGAAAACTTTCAAATCTTTGTAAATTGTTTATGGTTAAATCAGTTTTAAATGAATCTTTAACGAACGAACGACACTAACCTAGAAAATATAAAAAGTCATACGACTAACTTTATTTCGTCCTCTCGCACAGAACTTTGTATATGAAGCATTTCTAGTTAGTTGAATGAAGTTTACTAAACTCGATATCTGTGTGTAGCATAAACTTCAAAGACCGAGCCGCCTACCCGCGCCCGCGCCCGCGCCCGTGACGCCAAGTTTACAAACATCCAACCACACTGGCTACTTGCCCTGGCCAAGCTGTGTGAATAAATAGAATAGTTTGTATTTACTTTATAATAATCTATTTTATAACTGGGTTATTATACACATGCAATATTTTAAACTTTGAAGGGCCAGCTGGCGTGGGATTGTTTGGTTTATCAAAATTTCGGGAATTTATTTAAGGTCAAGTTTGTACAGATTGGATTACAAAACATATAGGTATCTAGAGCATGCCGAAGAATCTGAATCTGAATTCTGATCATAAATGAGGCAGAATTTTTAAATATTATTTATGCAAATTTAAGCTCGATTATGCTGAATAGGTAACAAACTATTGTATGTGCCTGATGATATAATAGCTATAGGTAGAGCGTTTCATAATGATGGTGCGAATACATTAACAAATCCCTTGGAGCGCTCTCTGGTGAGCTTGTACAAAAGCTCGTTCAGACTACGAGGCGGGGAGCAGGAAGCTGAGGCAAGCGACGAGCCATCTAGTACACCAATGTGAACATTTAACAGTTTTTGAGAGTTCCTCTTTACAATTCTAAGCGTTACATTCTTTCGTTTGTCCACGCCGAACGAAAACGAAGTAAGAGAAGGCCTCACACACCTATTCGTCCAATTCGGCGAAGTTTCATAGGATTTATACAAGTAATTCCATAAAATTTTATTCATTCGGCTCCTTTGCTTCCTTCGGCTCTGATAAGTGAGCGTTAATCCTTAAAAACGAGTTGATATATGTGAACGAACACCTGAACACCTGTGTCATACGACATTTTAATATTTTTGAACGGGTCATAAAAGTAGAGTACCTAGGTAATAAAGTAAAATAGTAGATAGATAGTTATTACTTAATTGTTACAAAACATACCTTGGAGTAGTAACACAAAACTACTCCAGACAACCTTACGATTATAATTATCGAACGAAGAGTTATTAGAATACCTATTCTACCGTTCTGTTTTTGCCAAACTTCATCCGAAATTTCTACATGTTAAACGTAGGTACAAACTTTTTCAAAGTCAACACTAAAGGTTAAACAGGAAATTGAATATTGATTAATGAATCTTCATTATCTTCCAACTGAAAATGTATTATTAGTATTCAGTTATTCTAATTCACCCCAATAACACACATAAACACTTACTCATACAATACACATATATGTTAATATAATTTGTTTATTTTTTTATGAAATTGTTGAATAACGGTTAATACGGTTAATAAATTAAGCTTGGTTACCATTTGTTGGTCGCTGTCGCTGTCGCTGTCGCTGTCGCTGTCGCTGTCGCTGTCGCTGTCGCTGTCGCTGTCGCTGTCTGTCCGTCCCTATGTATGCTTAAAAATTTAAAACTACGCAACGGATTTTGAAGCGGTTTTTTTTATAGATAGAGTGATTCAAGAGAAAGGTTTATATGTATAATACATGCATAATATTGTAGAGAAACACTGATAAATTTATAATAGAGCTTACATTGCAAACGCTGGCTGAACCCCACGAGATAAATCAAAATAATGTACTACATTATTGTACACCTTAAAAGGTCAACAAAAATGTCCGCGATGGTATATGTCTATCTCTTAAGGATAACCCACAATAACCATTTTTTATCCTTTATATTTTACTGAAAAAAAATGGCTTATTTATGAAGTGATTTTAAGCAATACAGCATTAATCCTTATCCAATTAAGTACCTACCATATATATATTGTCCATTTAATATAGATCAATATGGCCCTTTACAGCATGTAATTTAAATGAATATTTTCGAAGATATTACAGATTTAAAATGTAGCGGCGGTACCGGCCGGGGCGCCTATAACTGGAAAAAACGAATCAGCCAAAATCGTGAAGTCCACGCGGGCGAAGCTGTAGGCGGAAAGCTAGTATATAAATGTAAAACAAATAATTATGTATTCATCTAAAGCCACATATAAAGTGGATTTAATTTTATCTCATGTTGTCTGATGGACCTCAGATCCTCTCATATTACGCTTCGGTGTGAGTGAGGTAGGCAGAGCAGGTTTGGATCCGTGCAGTTTAATTTAGCGGAACAGCCCGCGCGCGTTAGATACTCAGGTATACGGTTCACCAAAGTATGTCAAATGTTCACACTATTTTACCTGAACTATGGATGGTAGTGGGCATTTGATACTGTATTGTTTTGAAGTATTGAAACGTGTAATATACATTTTGTATTTCACACCTAGTTTCATTTTTAAGTGTTTGTCTGTAGTCCTTCTATATTATAAAGAGGTAAGGTTTGTTTTTTACCCGACTGCGCGACGCAAAGGAGTGGTAATGTGTTCATCAGCCTATGTATGTATGTATGTTCCTTTGAAGCACTATACAGACCAAACGCCTGGGCCGATTTTTATGATTCACACGTCAATCGATTACTCTTCGTCATGTCTTTAGTGACACTCCGGCGAGTGTCACTAAAGACATGACGTTAGTGAAAATTAAATATGGCGACTACTGGACGCCATATTGTGAAAATGAAAAAAATGAAAGTCAACAAACTATGTCACGTGGGGTATCGTTGTTGAATAGGTATTTAATAGATCAAGATACTGAATGAATATAAAATATATATATAAAAAAACAAAAAAAATATAAAAAACAAAAAATTATTTAAAAAAATGTTATAAAAGTTAAAAAAAATGTCCGGTGATCTAGAATTATATGGAACATAACAACTGAACAGTCGGGATCCATTATTTGACAGCCAATCTAATTTTTCAATGGATCTTGACTGTTCAGTTGTTATGTTCAATAGAATTCTAGATCACCGGACATCTAAGTGCTTGTTTTTTCTTTTCAGTTTTTTTATTATGTACCTACGTAGTTTTGTTCACTTTTTACGCAGTCGGGATTTTTGATTTTTAAATTATTTGTAGGAGTAATCTATGGAAGTACTAAATCGAATGTAAAAATTATTTCACTGAAAAGCTGTCTGATATAGGCTACATTTTATTTTCATGATTCGTGTCGTTGTATATTATGTATGCATATTTGTATACATATATTGCATTAAGTACTTAGATTAATGGCATATCTTTCATATGGTACCACCTACCTACTGCGTAAAACCAAAAAACAGTATAAACTTCTGCATTAGCATGAAGAGGTATGTACTCTGGAGTATTTATTTACAAATTAATATAGTGGAAAAGCTTAATACTAAGAATTGCTTTATGAAATTGAAAGATCATAAATAAAACTTCGACAATGTCAAAGTGCAACTGTAATTTGAAGTAATGGAAGCACTGTACAAAAGCGCCCGCTGATTTGGTGCTTATATTTTTTCGTGTAGTAGGTACTCTTCATAGTAAAAACTTTCACCAAGGCTTTTGACGCGATTTTTTTTTAGAAAAGCCTAAAGTTTTTAGCTAATTTATAAAAAAAATAACGGCGATCACTTCTAACCGAATCAAGCCATTTTGATTCTGAATAGAAAAGATCTTTTAAATATTTTTTTTTTAAATACGTGAATTAGTTAGAAATTTTAAAACTTTAGGATTTTTTTTCTCTAAAACTGTGCGTTTTCGCGTTAAAAGCCTTGGTGAATGTTCTTACAACGAAGGGCGCTATTGTACAGTGGAACCGAAGTAATAATTAATTAGAGATCGAATCTTAACTTGAGAGTGGTAGCTAGCCAGGTCACTACAAAGTACCCTACCACTTGCACTTCTGCTCTTCCTGCATGAATCCTCCCGATATCCGACACTGTTTCAGGCGTGAATGTAGTTCAATCAAAATAAAGGTAACTTTATTTTTGTAATAACCTACAACGTATCTATTTATATTCGTTTTAATGTTTCTCCGGTATTTTTTTTTATAAAAAAAATACTTTTTCCAGAACAATTTAATTTTCATCGAATACAAATTAAACTGAGTTTTTGAAATAAATATTACAAAAAGTTCTTATTAGTTATATATTTTTCTGCGAAAATTACCTAATATATTTACATTTTCCTCTAAGAAAAACATCTGAAGCAGTTTGCATGCAAACAAGTTATTTCAATATTTAAAGCACGGAAAGAATACTAATTTACTTGTTTATAGAGCTCTCAATGAAAACCAGACAACGGATATACCTACTACGTAATACTACTTTTTTAATTCATAATTACACCCAAACTTAGGACCAACAGAGATGTTCATGCACACATATTTATGTCCTCGATGGAATCGAACCTACCACCTGTAGAGCGACAGGTGGTGTACTTATCAACTCAAAAGAAGCTCAACCAGCTCGAGAACCTAACACAAACTACCTTACTAAGTACTAAAACATATCTGTATTCAATACACTCTGAACCAATATTACTACAGTAGAAAGCTACATACATCAACAATGAATTCGATACGAATAGTTTATTACATTATATTTGCGAATGAAAGCAATTTGAGGTCGCTAGCTACACTCTACACTGCCTAGCTAAGGTACGCAGGAATACGAGAGTTCAAAATGGCTGGAGTTTAAGTGAAGTGGGTGCCTACATCAATATTATTGCTTATTGCCTGTTTCAGGGGTATCAAACCGTTTTACAATATGTTAATTATACGGAATATTCACTTCTGGAAATTGGTAGTAGGTAAATCAGAAAATTATTGTTCGATATACTAATTGAAATTGATACAAAGCACATGATTTTTTTAACAAGAAAAGCCGGCAAGATACTCAGCAAGAAAGGCCTTGTTGTTGAGTTTCTTACTAGTTTTTCTCTGTTAAGAGCGTTTACGACGTACGGCATTTCATACAAATTTTCAAGCCCTTGTTTTTCGAATTAAATGAATGGATTTTAATGAAACTTCGTACGCATAAGCAGGATACAATGGTCTAAAAAGTTAGTTAAGAACAATTTCGAAAAATAGTGTAATTGCCAAATTAGACCGATTTAAATTTTTCTATAGAAAAAGAGATTTCCAGTTATCTTTTTATAAATAAGACCTTTCTAAAATGTTCTATTTCTTAAACGTTCCCGTAACACCTTTGGTTAGTTAGGGGGAAACCCCTTTAACCAAAATTAACTAAAGATAACTCAAATTCCTGAAACTTTAAGGACATGCTTGCCACGTATGTTTCTGACCCCTGACCATGGTATCACTCATCAAGATGATGTTTATTTATAGGGTCTAGCTATGCCGGTGGCTCTACGCATGAATATAGGTTTCATGTTGTACTATAATAAATACAAGATGTTTTAATTATACTGCATGAGTCACTAAGAATTATGGGATAGTTGATTACATTCAACTATAATTACCTGTCAGTTCTTTCTTGGGACAATCGGGGTTTCAGAGTCCGCACCACTTGGTTCTCAAATGGGACAATCGGGACGATGACATTTTCTTGAAAATTGGGCGCGAACTTTGATTTTTTTAAAACTGTGCGCGAGTTGACGAGTTGTTTGACAGGTTAATCTCGCGAGTCAACAACGATAGTATAAGTAAAAAGGGTGTAGATAGGTTACCTCTAGTATATAGTTTATTACACCTTTAGTGTATTACATCTATGGGTTACCTAGACAACAACGCATAACACACATAAACTATGCCCTCTGATCGAAATTCGACCAAAAAGTTTTTAACACTATAAATAATAATAATTTATTGACGTAAATATGAAACTGCCAAACACTTTACAATTAATATGTCACAGTTGGTATGTTATATGTTAGTGTTCGATTGAACTTTGGTACCCAAAATAAGATTTAACTTGTGTTATGGGCACCAGCGCTCTCACATTATTTAGGACGAAGATGGGTAAAGGAGATGTTTCAGATTTGTATGGAGTCTTGGACTGCACATTGTACACTTGACTAAAAGTCGTGGAAAAATAAATAAAACATGAGAAAAATACTTATTTCTAATAATTTTACGTTGTTTTCATGTACAAGGCATGTTTCGACATTTTTAATGGCAATTTCATTGCATGTTTTTAAATGGCGACGACGATTACAATTACGTCAAACTGACATTAAATACAACAAAGATAATATTAGTAGATAGATAAATTGATTGACTGACAATAGGTACTATTGATTTATTGACTTATCCATACAACCGATTCACCACCCAGTTTTACTTTTATAATAAATACTATACTACCAAGTTACTGAATAAAAATCTTTAAATTATTGATTTTGAGAAGAAACTGCATTAAGTTATTATTATGTGAAAGTCGCATCTGTTTTGTATATCTTGCTGGACACAAAGTCCGTATTCAAATACTCAAAAAACATTTTATTCTTGTGCAATCTAGAACTCAAACGCATCAAAATACAAGCTAGAATAAATGAGAGCAAAAATTGTGGCTTTCGAGTTTCGCGCTGCGCTTTCTGTCACATCTAAGAAATATGTATACTAAATGGATAGGTAACTCTATATACATACTTGAAGCAAATACCTATCAATTGCGAAAAAGGGAAAGATAACAACTACGTTGGGACAATTTCTCTTTCTTTCATTAAGGGTAAGTAGGGTTAGAAAGAGAGATTTGTCCTAACGTAGTTGTTATCTTTCTCTTTTTCGCAATTGATAGATTGGTATGGAGAGCTTCCTATCCAGGTAGAATACATAATACTTGCGTTTGTGCAATATGGCGGTCTATGTTGCCCTGTGAAATATTTGTTAGTAATAAAAAATATTTTTGTACAGCGTTTATCGACAACAAAAATAAAATGAGATATTTTTATCGGTTTGAATAATTATTTAGCTTATTTTTAATATGTGTACAATGTCCAGTCCAAAAATGAAACATCTCCTTTATATGATATCAGGGGGTAGCTTAGTGTTTCAATTGTACACTAATGCGCTTCAATAACTGTCAATAAAAAAAAGTTAATCGGTTGACAAACAGGAGGATAATGATGTGTGTGTTTGTCCAACGCAAGGTAATGTGTGTAGTATCTTTTTTATCAATTTAATTTATTTCTAAAGCATGTTTTATAAAAATATTAGCTTTCCTCGCTCCTTCTCCATATAAACAACTTTAACTATGCCAAATTTCATACTCCTCCGTCCGCGTAATTTTTGTAAAAAGGGGTACAAAGTTTTTGCACACCATTACGATATTTTATAACATACGATGGTATTTTAGGTCGTTCTAGGTCACTTTTAATTTTAATTGCACTGGGTACGTGAAGTGTATCCGTTGATGCCAGCGATGCGACATCAACATCATAGTTCAAGTTAGGTTAATTAGCCGCTATCTTTACCTTTTTATCTAAACTTATATTATAAAGAGGAAAGTTTTGATTCTTTGTTTGTTTGTTTGTTAAAATTTAACTCAAAAACTACTCGACCAATTTTGAAACTTCTTTCACCATCAGAAGCTAGCTTAGCTACACTATCCTTGGGTAACATAGGCTATATTTTTATCCCGGGAAAAGATAAGATCCTACGGGAACGCGGATGAAACTGCGAAGGACAGCTAGCCTACTTATAATATCATGGATAAAAGATAATTTGGTTTGAAAATATTAAATTACTGTTGCTGAATTTATTGCCGGCTCTTCTCAGTAAAAGCATTGCTTCACAATAACGATGGGCCGGTTGGAGTGGTACCTGCCTAGCCATAGGTCATGGATTCGATACACACTCACAATAGAAGTGTGCAACATGTTTGTTTGTCCTGAGTCAGAGTGTATTTATCTATATAAATATGAATTCTTTTGAAGAGGGAGTGAAAAAATGTAGCATATCAGTTATTCGGTATCCATATTAAAAAAAAGAGTTTGTAAGAGTAAGCTCACACCGAGACGCGATGCGACGCGACGCTGCGCTCTACTCAAAATGTAACTTTATTTACTACACGAAAAGATACACATTTCAATGTGAGAATACAGAATACGTTGTACCACGCAGCGCTGCAGCCTCGTCCAGTATCGTCGCGTCGCGTCTCGGTGTGAGCTGACCCTAAAGGATTAATATTTGAACATGTAGGAAATGTAAAGTTGACGTTCAGGTTCCGGGATCTCTGTATCACAAATAAGATAAATTCTAATCCATAATTTAAAAGAAAATGAATTGAGTCAATCTAGATTATCCCTAGAACTTTGGACATTTAAAATATTTATTAGGTACATTATTCTCTATTATGAAGTTTTATTACGCCGCAGTTGGAAAGGATATTAAAGGTTTTTGACAGATAAAGATCTCTCAAGCAGAAGGATTCTCATAAATTATATTTAATTTTGGTCTTTTGTAATAAATATCTGGCGATAGTGCCTCTTGGATTTTATCTTCAACTTTGCTATCAAATGATTATGATTACTTAAGAAAAAAAAGGAACAGTGAAGTTCTAAATGTTTTCTGACGTTCTACTTACTCTCATTGGAACTCAAGGTCCCATCCAAAAAGGGAGAACTATTGTGCCATATGTTGGTAACCCTGATTTCCCACAAATTTCTTCTTTTGTTTCAATTCAAAACCACTATGTGAAATTACCCCAATTAACAATTTTGGAAAAATAAGCAAAGAATATGCTGAAATCTTAACTTAAAACATTTTTTTTAGATCTCTATTATTTTATTTTTCTATGAAATATACTACTAATTGCAGGACACTAATATTATCAATGCAAAAAATTGTGTGTGTGTTTCATGATATTATAAGTAAAATAGGTGTACCTACACATCATTCGCTCTTCAAAAATGGACAAAAAATTGCAGGAATAGTAAGGTAGTTTTCATTCCGAAACCGGGGGTGAACCGCGGTAGCTGGTAATACTATAAAAGTGATAGTTATGCTTTCAGGCAATCACAGAATAATTTGGACAAAGAGTGATATCAGATAGACATCTCTTGAACGCGGATGGAGCCACGAAGCACAGCAAGTTTATGATAAAGCTTTTAGTTTTGTTCAATAACCATTAAGTTTATTGGATTTGATAGTAAGACAAAAAGTTTTCGTAAGATTAACAAAGTTTTGGGTTGCGGGGCCTGCTATAATTGAAGTGAAGGCAACATACTTATGTACTAGACTGAACAACTTTGCTCTGAGAATTTAGTTAGATACTAAGGTATTGTAGGAAAATTCGTGTTGTCAAAATATAAATAAAAATACATATAAATTTCGCGTTTCCCAATTTAGGCCCTAGTGGTAATTGTAGAGCGTAACCTGGTTTATGAAAAGTAAAGACTACAATTGCGAGCTCAAATAAAAATTAAAACCGGTCAAGTGCGAGTCAGACTTTGGATTCCATACAAAATTTGTTCTTTAAAAAAAATAGTTTTTTTAGTAGGTATTTGTTGTTATAGCGACAACAGAAATACATCATCTGTGAAAATTTCAACTGTCTAACTATCACGGTTCATGAGATAGAGCCTGCTGACAGACAGACGGACAGACGGACAGGAGAGTCTTATTTATAGGGTTTCCGTTTTTACCATTTGGGTGCGGAACCCTAAAAAGACATAATTACTGTCAACACCAAACCGGCCTCAAAAAGAGTCCATATGAAA
Organism: Ochropacha duplaris; assembly: GCA_951361185.1. Taxonomy (NCBI): domain Eukaryota; kingdom Metazoa; phylum Arthropoda; class Insecta; order Lepidoptera; family Drepanidae; genus Ochropacha; species Ochropacha duplaris. The sequence continues at coordinate 9,278,123 of OX592702.1, read as the reverse complement.
AAAAAGATGGCCTTTTCGAATTGTGTAAATTTTTGGTAGGACTTAAAAAACAAAGGGTTTTTGTAGCAATAACACGCGAGCGTGGTCCCTTCGGACCGTTCCACAACTATGCGACGGGGATATAAAGAATTACAGGATTATTCAATAGTATAAATATAAATTGAATATTATCCATACTTCCATATCCATACTAATATTATAAATTAAGATAAATGGGTAATCAAAAAAGCCAACTAGTTCATTTAACATTGATAAATATTCACCAACAATAATTTTGTTTATGTTAGTTGCTTTGGTATAATTTCAACTTTAATAAAATGAAACTTCAGACAGAAGGAGAAACTAATTTAACAAAATAATCTAAATGTAAATATTAAATGATTTTAAAACAGACTGGCTTGTAAAATATTTTCAAGTCTCTACTTACTTACTAAAAAAAATTGCTAGTGATACCCGTGTTTCAGACGGACCTCAGTAATTTTTTTTGGTACCTACATTTATTCCATGATTAACATTTATTTGAAATAAAACTCAAAATCCGTCCAGCTATTCGCTCCATTTACTCACGTTCCTGAAAGAATCTTATTTTTATAGGATAAAAAGTATATTTTTTATTCTAAAACATGATCAATCAACGAATCGAGTTTCATTTAAATCCATTCACCCATTACGGCTTGATTGAATAACAATCATACAAACAAATTTTCACTTATTATATTAGTAGGGTAGGTCCAAAAGGATATTTTTATACTAACATTTTAAAATAGACAAAAGAAGTGATTTTAGTTAAAATATTTAAATATCTAGGTACCTCTTGTTGAAGTTTATTTAAATCATACTGGCTACTATATATGTATTGATTAAAGAATAAATAATATTTGTGTTTAAATATATGTCATCTAGAGTTCTCTGATTAACTGTCATGTACAATGTGTGAAAAATATATAGAAGTTTAAAATAGAAAATTAGCTTTTATTTATACATTACAACAAATTGGTTATGGGCCCAGAATAACGATGTCCATGTGTGGTGATGTGCGTAATACTCATGCGGGTTCCGGAGCTTCTCTAACATCTATAAAGAATCTTCAAGGAAAAGATGGATATGCCTCTTGGAAATTCAAGATGAAAATGTATTTATTACATGAGGATTTGTGGTCTGCAGTTGTAGGTTACAGTGAGGATGACACAACGTCGGAAACCCTTAGGAAAAATAGAGACCTGAAGGCGTTGACCAAAATGTGTTTGACACTTGATGGATCTGCAATCACACACGTACGGGCCTGTATTACAGCGAAAGAGGTATGGGATACTCTGGCTAATGCCTATGAGGACAAAGGCATGGGCAGAAAGCTTTCTTTAGAGCGAAAGCTATACAGGTACCAGTTGGCTGATTTTAGTACGATTGAGGAATACATCAATGCGGTTATTAGTACAGCGCAAGATTTGGCCGATATTGGCAAGAAAATTGATGACTCCTCAATAGGAGCTATATTGTTAGGAGGCTTAACAACTGAATTCGATCCGTTAGTAATGGCATTAGAGAACTGCAATATCGAGGTTACGTCTGAATTAGTAAAACAGAAGTTACTGAACGAGAGCGCAAAACGTGAATCGAAGGAATTAGTTCTTGCTACGAAAGAAAGAATGAAGCCGAATAAAGTCGTACCAAGGAATATTATTTGTTACCAATGTAAGCAGCCAGGACACAAGCGTCCGGACTGTCCACAAAGGAAGAAAGGGACACAGGAAAGGCAAAAGAAGAGTAAGAGTGTTAGTAATGAAACAACACTCATTTCCGCCTTAGGTGTTGGAGGCAACTTAAGTCCAACGGACTGGTATGTCGATTCCGGAGCCTCTACACACATGACTTGTTCAAAAGAATGGCTTACAAATTTTAATTACTCGTCAGAGGTCAAGAACATAACTTTAGCCAACAACAGAAAAGTAAACTCAGCTGGCTATGGTGAAGTGTTACTTGAACAAGACAATAAATTAAAACTTAGTAGTATTAAAGAAGTTATGTATGTTCCTGATTTATGTACAAATTTAATATCTGTAAATAAGGCTGTTAAAAAGGGGTTGACGATTGTTTTTGATAAGAAAGGTTGTTCTTTATACAAACATAATGATGTAAGAGTAGTAGGCACAACAGTAGGCCATGCTACATGCAGCGTTGGTGGTTTGTACCGGCTAGATCATACACCAATTTATCCTGTGAGCGCTATGGTTATGGAAGCCAATGTTACTTCGAACCTGTGGCATCGGAGACTTGGACATCTGTGCCGTGTTGCTTTGGAACAACTACGTCATGGAAAAGCTAAAGGTATTGAATATTCTTCTTTAGATAAAACCCCTTGTGTAGCTTGTATTGAAGGCAAACAGATTAGAAAACCCTTCAAGACTATTGAGTATAAGAAAGGCACCAGAATGTTAGAAGTTGTACATTCAGATGTCTGTGGACCTTTTGACGTTTTATCTTTAGAGTCAAATAGGTATTTAGTTATTTTTGTAGACGATTTTTCTAGAATGATTTTTTCTTATTTTATACGCTCTAAAGCGGATGTTAAGAAAAAGTTTTTAGAATTTGAAGCTCTTGTTGAGAGGGAAACTTCTCACAAAATAAGGAACTTGCGTACTGATAACGGAGGTGAGTATGTCAATGCTGAATTTGAAGCGTATTTGGCTTCTAAGGGAATTAAGCACCAAACTACTGTCCCGTATTGCCCTTAATCCAACGGCGTTGCCGAAAGGACGAATAGGTCCTTAGTGGAGAAAGCTAGGTGCATGTTACAAGATAGTGGCTTGCCAAAAACCTTCTGGGAAGAAGCGGTACGTACTGCAACCTATCTGAAAAATAGGTGTCCACATAGAGCTTTGAAAAATCGTACTCCATATGAGCTGTGGTATAATAGATTGCCGGATATTGCTCATTTACGAATCTTTGGTTGTCGTGCTTATGTACATGTGCCGTCTTGTAATCGACAAAAGCTGGATGCTAAGGCAAAAGAGTACATATTTGTTGGCTATTGCGATGACAACAAATCATATAGATTCCGTGATCCCACCAACATTAGGAAATGTGTAAAAGGTCGGGATGTAGTGTTTTTAGAGGACTGTTTCTCGAACACTAAGGTAGATGACGATTCACATCGTCAAGATATTATTCTTTCTTCTAACACTAACAATTTACAGGTGCAAGGCAGCTCAATTGTAGAGTCAGCCTTGAATGATGATCCTGAGGCAAGTACAAGCACTTCTGCTGCTGTACCACCCTTACCTATGATTTATCCTGTTCCTGCAACATCAATAGTACCAGCTGAAGAAGATGTGATGCCTGTCGAAACCGATAGGAGGTACAATTTAAGGGATCGAAAAACTGTAAATTATCATTGTTCGGTTTGCTGTTGTTCGGCGATGCAAAGTGGTGAGTTAAATGACGAACCTTATTCTTTTTCTGATGCTGTCTCACGTCCTGATAAAGATATGTGGATAGCTGCGATGGAGGACGAATATAAATCCTTGATGAGTAACGGTGCCTGGACTTTAGTAGAAAATAAAGGACAGAAAATTGTACCGTGTAAATGGGTGTATAAACTAAAGCGAGATTCTGAAGGTGTAATTAGTAGATATAAAGCACGTTTAGTAGCAAAAGGTTTTCATCAAAGTTACGGAATTGATTACGAGGAAACTTTTTCGCCAGTAGTTAGATATTCATCCTTAAGGGTATTAATTGCATTAGCCACAGAAAAGAATTGGAAAATGCATCATTTAGATATTGACACAGCTTTCCTTCATGGGAAATTAGAGGAGAAGGTGTATATGACACAACCTCAGGGATTTGTAGCCGAAGGTGAGGAGACCAAGGTGTGCCAGTTAAATAAATCACTTTATGGTCTTAAACAGGCGGCTAGAGCCTGGAATAAACGATTAGATGAGGTGCTACGTGAATTAGGCTATAATAAATTAGAGTCTGAGCCCTGCATTTATATCAAAAGGAGTGCTACTAGCATTGCTATTCTAGCAATTTATGTCGATGATTTGGTTTTAATATATGATAAGCAAATCGAGTTATCTTATTTAAAAAATGGGTTAAAGGAGTTTTTCGGTGTAAAGGATTTAGGAGAACTCAGCTATTGCCTCGGTTTACACGTTGTTAGAGAAAAGGAAACTAACGATGTGAAAGTTAATCAAAAACGTTACATATTAGAGACGCTGAACCGATTTAATATGACGGAGTGCAAAACTGTTTCCACTCCTATGGACACTAGTATTGACTTGCGTTCTCAGACTGAACCAGCTGTCAATGTCCCTTACCAAAATTTGATTGGTTGCTTGATGTTTCTAGCAATCAACACAAGACCCGATATTTTGTTTGCAGTTAGTTTCTTAAGTCAGTTCAATAAGAACCCTATGAAAGCGCATTGGACTGCTGCTAAGCGTATCCTGCAGTATTTAAAAGGTACGTTAGACTATGGTCTTAAATTTAAAAAGACTAAAAAACCTCTTTGTGGTTTTGTGGATGCTGACTGGGCCAACGGTGGCGACAGAAGGTCCTACACAGGATACTTATATAAATTAGCTGATGCACCCGTATCGTGGGAATGTAAGAAACAGCCTACTGTAGCCTTATCGTCCACAGAAGCCGAATACATGGCTCTGTCATCTGCATCCAAAGAAGCCGTTTACTTGCAGCGCCTTGTTTGCGAATTAACAGGTGAGTTTGTTAAAATTACCCTGTACAATGACAACCAAAGCGCGAAGAAGCTGGCTGAGAATCCGGTACATCACAATAGAACCAAGCATATCGATGTCCGGTTCCATTTCATTAGAGAGCTAGTCGAAAGTGAAAAAATAACTATAGTGTATCTGCCCACGGATAAAATGTTGGCCGATGTTTTGACCAAAGGATTGAATCGGTGCAAACACCAACGTTGTGTATCTGGCATAGGTTTGATACATTAGATATCTTTAATATGTTATTTTTATTTAATTTTTTGACTAGTTATTACTTTGTTTACTTTTAGATGACATTTGTGTATCTTTATGACATGTTTGTTTAAAGTACAGTCAGGATGATAAAAATGCATCTTGTCTGTGTACAGTCATGATAAAAAAAAATATGTAGCCTTCGATTAAGGGGAGGATGTTGAAGTTTATTTAAATCATACTGGCTACTATATAGGGTAAAGGCACCAGTGGTCAGCCTCATAACGACTTTTTGAAGTTTGAACAGTTGGCATTTCTACAATATGCGTCGGATAATAAAACTTACAACATGATTGTATTTGTTGTTTATTATAGTTTTTAGACAATATATGCCGAAAACAATAATTCTCTTAATAAAATATATAATTCAGTTTAAACAAAAAATGGCACTTTGTCCCAGTGAACAGCCTCTAAAAACCAATTAACAGCCGCAATGAACCCAGTGTACAGCCCTTGTCAGTCTTACAAATAATGAGAACAATACGAGTATAATATGTCAAAATCAACAATATTTAATAAAACACTTTAATGGCTGTGTCAAAGTCTCTATATTTTAACGCTTTATTTGGTGATTGACTTGCCTTCCTTTTTAATTTCTCTCATAAAAAAAATATCTCCATCTGCCGAGAAAACCGCTAACGTTGTAATTGTTTCCTTTTCACTACCTTTGACAATCTGGTAGATATTCTTGTAGCCTTTAGGAGCAATCACTTTTCCAGTTTTCGGACAAATCATGAAGCTGGTTTCATCACCATTAAAAATTCTCTTAGGATCATCTAGTATATCCAGCTTGTCGTGCTTTTGCAAAAAGTCTTTCAATTCTTGAAACCACTTTCTTATATACTCCTCTGTTATTACTGCTCGTCCCTTAGAAATTTCTTCAGCCGTTCGTATTGACAAGGAAGGGTTTCTTCAAAAAAATGATTTTAGTCATTTTTTTCCTGGCCTATTATTTACGAAGGGACTAGGTCTTCCATCAGCCATTACTATTGCTTGGACCGTATTCAATAAATTATCAGTCTTTAAGGGAAACCCACATTCTGTTAATTTTTTACACCAATCCACCAGTGCATCTTCTTCCGCTTTATTTAAAACGGTATCTGGACCCATTTTTCTTGGACCTTCTGGGACACGTAGATGAAGGCGATCTTGCAGTGTGCCTCGAGGAACTCCAAATGTTCTACTAGCCTCCCTAATTGGCATTCCATTTCGTATGGCTTCCATGGCAGAAGCGAGTTTCTCTGGAGGATACACTTGTCTTGGCGGGATTTTTGGCTGAAAGTAAACAGAATTAACTATAGAACCCACAATTTAACATAAACACTTATTTTTTAACTTCATATATATCATTTAAAACTTAAGGTTTGCTTATATTAGATTCTCATCTGTACAAATACCTACATTTCCTTAAAAATACCACACAATTAAGATAGCGGCTGAATACTGGGTCGTCAACACCCAGTCATCAGCCGCATAAAAAAAATATTTCAAATGCGGCTGACCACTGGGTTTTTCGAACATTAGAACAAGACTTTCTTTACTAAATTTGTAAATTTAAATGTAACGGTTCTAACGGTCGTTTTTCTTGTAATTTAAAAAAATAATCGAAAAACCCAGTAACCAGCCCCGGGGGCTGCCCGCTGGATCTTTTGTAAAAAAGTGGTATCCAGTGGTCAGCCCCCTCAATTTACACGTAAAAAATGAAATTTATATTCAAATTTAATATAATTTAATACCTCAATTAATGTATAAAGCTACCATATATAAAACACAATCACATTTCATACTAAAATATTGTTTTTCTTACCTGTAAAAAGAACACCACATGTAGTAAAAAATATGGCGGACATGGCACAACTGCTCTTGTCGGTGGACACGACCTGTATGAACGAGTTTAAATCACCTTCCTGCTACCCTGCCGCTACTGTGGCGTGACATATTAACCAATGAGGAACCAGAGTTTCTATTTAAGCATACGTGATTTGTTTATTTTAATTTTAGCGATATTTATAGCCAATAAACGGTGCAAAGGGCTGAACACTGGTGCCTGGCTGCCCACTGGTGCCTTTACCCTATGTATTGATTAAAGAATAAATAATATTTGTGTTTAAATATATGTCATCTAGAGTTCTCTGATTAACTGTCATGTACAATGTGTGAAAAATATATAGAAGTTTAAAATAGAAAATTAGCTTTTATTTATACATTACAACACCTCTCACTATTTTGAAGCTGTCTCATCCAGTCTATGCTTTTAGCATTCCACGTAACTACATAAATACACTTGGGCGCTTTCAAACACATTACTTACGGGCCCTTATAAACACAAGGGTAGTCCGTGGGCTACCTGCAAATCGACTTCCTCAGCCCTTTATACCTTAGAGGGCAATACGCGTCAATCAATACCTTAAACTATTTAAGCGTAAGCAGCACAAACATACATCTTTGTGTGAGTATGTACGATAAATTTTCGTGAACGCTGATTGAATTTTGTATTTGACGGTAATTAATTGTGACAAGTTGAATAACGCTACGCGACCTGATTTATGTTCTTACTGCAATTATAAACTTAGGTAGGTTATGAAGATGTGTTACGCTTTCACGCAAAAACTACCGAATGGATTTTGATGAAACTTGGCGGTAGATCATATCCTGGAACTAAAACATAGGATACTTTTTATCCCGGGAAAAGATAAGGTCGCTCGATTGACCACAATCGAAACTTGGTACACAGGTAGATCATATCCTGGAATAACACGTAGGATACTTTTTATCCCGGTATCGGATAAGATCCCACGGGAACGCGGGTGAAACCACGGGGGACAGCTAGTATCTAGCTAGCTAGCTAGCTAGTGGCTAGCTAATTTTGTACGTCAGTTTTTAAACTTTTGTAACTCTACTTATAGGACCTCGGTTAATTTTAGATTTCAATTCAGTCTTGGCCCCAGACTTTGAAATGTGGAATACAATTATTCGTTCCGCCCACGCAAAGGTCGCTCTGCTGAGATTAAACTATTTTAAATAGCTTTTGAGTTGTCAGGTTGTATTTCAATGCCCCAATTTGGAGATATTGCAATTCACTACACATTTTTTTCATCTTACAATGAAGTTAAAGTTTTTACGAAACCAATAGCTAGCTAAATATGAAACGTCTAGTATCATGTGAGAGCCTCAGAAATCTCAATCACGATCGTAGGCCTCCGTAGACGTCGCTACGTAATCTTGTAGCTACTACGATAGCTCCAGACTATGTTATTAATGCTACTGTGATCTTTTGCTTTTTGGCTTTTCGTAGCATCAAAAGAAACTTATTTGGTAATTATCAGATAAACTGTTTTTTAAACCTTTTCTTTTTTCGATAAATATTCACAAAGCCTTATGCGCTCGTGTCACCTATTTAATTGTAAAATTAATTATATCATTATCACTGCATATAACGTGCTGAGAAAATTATTTAAAAAATTAAAAACAAGAAGTTTTTCATTCATCAATAGAGATTACATGTTTATCCTTTCAAAATATGAAACCGACGATACCTTTTCTCTGAAACAAATTGGTTTCGTAGGAACAAAATTGGCTTTTACGCTTTGCCCATCACAGAGCTGACGTCAAATATAATTTGGAGTCCGAGCCAATACACCTGGCTCTAATGTTAGAACCTGTAGCACAACGATTCACGTTATCAAATCAACGTAACCGCTAGTTCTCAACAACATAAATTTTATTATGTCCGCATCGTTACTGGTTCTGGAAAAACTTGTGATATTTAAGTAATCGAATCCTGGTATTATAAATGTGAAAGTTTGTATGTTTGTTGCTCAATCATGCAAAAAACGGCTGAACGGATTTTGATAGAACTTAGCACACATGTAGATCATATTGTAGAAAACATAGGATACTTTATATCCCGAGAAAAGATAAGGTCCCTCGGGAACGCGGCTGAAACCGCGGGGTGGAAAGCTAGTATGATATATTTCGATTGTTTTATCAATTATTATAACAATAGCGATATATCTTTTTTAATTAGTTTTTATTTTGTTTTGTATCATATCAAATTTTGTATTATTTTTTTATTATTTTTTGCCACAAATAAATTTATTTTCTTTCTTTCTATATCTTTTACGGTAGGTACCTACTAATAATTTAATGCAAACAGCAGCGGTTCCGATACTATCGTAACAATGCGCCAGTGTGCTCACATATTAAGGAGCTGTCTACAACCTTTGAGCAACGTCACATGCTATTTACCAAACATTCGCACTAAAGTATAGGTATATTGAATAAAACCCCACTTAGTAAATATTGGCAAATGTTAACACGTTTTGTATCAGTATCAACATACTTTTGCGGAGAATCAAATATACGTATCTATTTAAAGTTAATCTCGTTAACAAGTTTGGAAGAAAACTGCATTGGTTGTGTGACGATGCGTATACAGTGAAGCAAATCTGTCACTATCGAGTTTTATAGATGTTATTGATATGTTTTTCTTCTTTAAAGATCATGGATGGTATATAAAGTCTAATGTTATAAAATGTTGTGTTCTTGATTTCTAAGAAACTTTGTTTTGTTAAATACAGGTGTAATCGTTAAGTGTGTCCAGACGACTATTTCGTAACTATTACAGGTATCCAAAAAAAATAAACTGATATCGAAAGTACGTTACCTAATCAGTAAAATTACATCAATATTTTTTTTTAAATCCAACGAGAAGTATCAAAAATTTTAACATTAAACCTTTCTACTAATCCCATACATTTAGTATGGGATTAGTAGAAAGGTTTCAGTTTCCTTATTTTAAAAGGTTATTTTAGGTTACTACTGATATTAAAGGAAACTGTTTATTAACCTAACAAAGTATTAAAACTATATTTTAATTGAATAACATTTATTTCTTAGTAAATACAAATTTTTGTATTCAAAGCAGATTTTGTAGTGTGTTGCTTTTCAGCCAGTTCAAATGAATGCGATTTTGAAACAAGGTTTATTACTAATTTGAAGTGGTCAGATAATTAATATACACGTATATCTACTTGAAAATCTCAATGAAAATCTCAAAAAATCATTATTATCATGTCATACGTAATCATAAACTGAGATTAAGGTAAATTGAGTACTAAACCACTTAAAATAAGGAAAGTAAAACCTTTCTACTAATCTCGTACTAAATGTATGGGAGTGTTTAATGTCAAAATTTCGGATACTTCTCGTTTGATTTAAAAAAAAGTTATTGATGTCATTTTACTGATTAGGTAACGTACTTTCGATATCAGTTTAAAGTTTTTAACCGAATTCAAAAAAGGAGGAGGTTCTCAATTCGACTGTATGTTTTTGTATGTTTGTTATGCGATTACTCTGCCAATTATGAATAGATTTTGATGATTCTTTTTTTGTTTGGTAGATCATGCTTCAGAGGTAGTCCCATATAAATTTTATCGAAATTGATTCAGCATTTTTTGAGAAAATCAACAAGAACAAAAAAATTTATATCTCGTTTGATAAACCTTAGTGAATCAAACTGTCCTTCTTCTTGGCTGGCACCGACTCCAAAAAGAACTGTTTATAAATATTAAATAGATATATAAATATCAATAATTTTGTTGATTGTCCTTTAAGGCTCTTGCTTTGAAATTAAAATATTATTCTTTACTTTTTAGTTTATGTTTGTACATAGGTTTAGGTTACAGTTTTGAAGTCGGTTTTAAACACCTGTATATTGAGAGGTTTATGAAATATGAATTCAAGCCAATCTTAACGTTTCTGTTTTCAATCATTTTATTATTATTATAGGATTCAATTTAATTATTATTTATATATATATATTTCTCTCCAAAATACACCTCATTTTCAGTATATTATACAATAATATATATGAATTGAATATTTATCAGAAGAGACAGTTGTTACTGTTTCCCGTTGAGACCGATCTTTCATGCAGCTACTAAATCGAACTATTCCCAACTTAATTGCAATGGAAAAGTTAAAACCCAAATCGTGTCCCGTCGGATTTACGTAGACACGAGTAATTCATTTAAATATAACGATCCGGGAAACACATTAAAATAGTCGTATTATTTTTAAAGTAATGTGGTACGTGAATTTGCAATGTAAAATGACGTCAAATATATTTTATTTGACGTCATTTTGCGCGCGGCATTTTGTTCACCATAATATAGGATTAAACTAGTGTTATCTCTATCCTCTTCCTATAATGGGATAGGGACAGACATTTTAGTCATGTCAAATTACATTTTATTTAATTCTCTGCACAAGAGAATCAACACGTTCAACACTTCAGAATATTCTAGAATTCATATTCCTTATTTTTGGCTAAAAAAAGAAAGTAATAAAAGTATTGGTATTATAAGCAATACCATCGATTGATATCTTTATTCAAACAATATCTTATCTATTACATACCTATAATCAAAGCGTCTGTCATTCCACGTTACATCATTTTACAAAGATCATACTTATATAAAGGTAGGTAACAAATACTGTTTGCAAAGGTTGCTAAAATTTCAGTACTTTCGGTCGGCAGTAATTTAGCCTGCAGCTAGGAGAGCCCTCGACTCGACCCCGTTAATGAAATGAAATTAAATGATGAAATGAAATGAAATGTTTATTCATCCAAATAGGCCTTCACAGGCGCTTATGAATTGTCAGATTCTAATGACTCTATGACTCTAGTGCACGGTTCGGAAGGTTGATTTTGCTGAGAAGAGCCGGCAATAAACTCATTATCTACCTCGTTATATACCTGGAAAGCCTGAAACTTTAGATCAATCCCACCATCTATAGGCGTGGGTTTGATTCCCGCACAAGACATTCTTTATTATTTTTTCTTTGTGAGCATGAACTGAACATGTCGGTTTGTCCTGAGTTTGGATGTAATTATCTATTTAAGTATGTATTTAAAAAAGTTGTATTTGTAATTTATTGGTAGTCTAGTTTCCATAGTAGTCCAGCTCTATTTATTTTGGGTTCGAGTGGCCGTATGTGAAAAGCATCTCATCAGCACAGCAGTGACAGGTAGAAACACACGTCTCTTAGCTTTAAAAAATGCACACAGTGCATCTATTTTTCTTTTTGAAAATAGTTGGCGCTGTTATATTTATTATTAGCTTTCCGCGAATTCACTCGAAAATCGCAATAACATTGCAGGCATCTTTAACATTGACTATAGGTAAAGACCTTTACCAGCGACTATCAGATTGTTTATAATATTAAGCTTGTTATGTTGTTGTAGACAGACATAGGTCATATGTTTATTGTATTTTTTAAATTTAAAATCAACTTTTTACGCAAATCTGGTTTTTAGAGTTTTTTATATACTTTTTTCATTTATGTATGGTAGTTAAAGGTAATTTTATGGTTACCTGCATAAACAGTGCACCTAAAGCTCCTAATTAGTTCAAGTGAGCATGTATTGATTAGTTGCAGTTGGAACGTGGTCCGAGGTTCGAGTGCACTGTCAATTATTATTGTAGGCCGCCGCGCTCTGTAGTGTTTATATAATGTTTTTATTAAAAAAGTGTAGAGTATAAATAGAGGTAATTTTATACAACGTGTAATCCTACTAATATTATATATGGATATTTATTCCTCAATCACGCATAATCGGCTGAACGGATATGAATGAAACTTGGCACACAAGTGTAAAACATTCCTGGAATAAAATACAGGATACTTTTTATCCTGGCATGATATAAGATCCCTCGGGAACGAAATTTAAACCGCGGGGGGCGGCTAGTAATTAAATAATAAATGAATATCCTAGGATTTTTTTCACACACGGCCATCTGATCCCAAACTAAGCAGAGCTTGTAATATGGAAACCGATTAACTGATAAACTACATATACATACAACTTTTTAAAATAGATAATTACGCACAGACTCAGGTCATGCACACAAATGTACTGGATGGGCATCGAACCCACTGCCTGTGTGTGGCATGATAGATAGCAACCAGCCCATCAATATAAATGTGTATTTTACTATATCCAGTAGAGAATCATAATTGAAAAACGTACACAAAGACTTTTGGGCCGTTAAAGAATTAAAAATAAAAGAACTATTAACAGCGGCTCTAAGCTTAACTGAGTCGGAAGCCAAACGAAGGAGCTAAAATTAAATTGTTTGTAAAAACTTTGCTGTAAATTTTCCCTATAACTATTAGGCTTTCGGCTATTACTCCTTAGATTTTCTGTATACATATGATATGGTATGAAACTGTTGTTTTAGCTCTCTGTTACCCGCTGTAGAAAGGATAAAAAGTCCTCCAGACTAATTTTACGAGGAAAGTTTTAAGAAGACATTAAAACGAAAAATTTCAGTTTCAGACTTTTGTTACATGCAGTAAAAAGTATAAAAAGTAGTAATCTTCTCCAGACTAATTTTATGAGGTAGGTTTTGAAGAAGAAATGAAAGTGAACAATCAGAAATAACTTTTTTTGTGTAGGTCTGTGTGAAGAATACGAAAACTTACTTTGAAATTAATTGACGTATCATATATATATATATTCGATATTTATAATAAAATCTTCAAATTTCAATTATCTGAATCAGGCAACCAAAGAAAACACTAACAAAAACAATAAAAGTACTTCGTTCCAAAAAAATTTAAAAACCCAACCAAAGCGATTGTGATCCATTAAAGCAGTATACCTACTCACTCCTAGCCCTGGGCCTAATCTTAATCTGAATAATTGCTGATGCGACGGCCGAAAACCGATCGAAATTGCTGATATGGACTATTGAAGCCTCGAAACCTGGCGTAAAAATCCTCGCTTTTTATGTGAACAAGAAATATCCAGATAAAGGTAAATTGTGAGAGGAAGTGATAATCGATCTTTAGATATCGTATCGTATTTGACTGGCCAAACCTATAGTCATCTGCATCAGTCACTTACCATTAGCTCTCTAGTCATTTTACCCTATCTTGAATATCCCTCATACTTTTTTTGTCAATTTTAATTAGGAGATAAACGCAAACAAGAAACAAATGCTATAAAAAAGACATTCAGACACAAAAATACTAAAAATTATTACCAAACCGCCTGCCTTCTTATCAAACTTCTGACATAAAAAGTAAGATGAACCTTCTATAGAATATGACAAAGTTTTAATATGATTGTAATATGCGTACCTATTAGTCGCTACGAAAGTGCAACGACGGTGTCGCTGATTATAATCAAACTCGCTTCCAAAGGCGAACAAGAACGCTACGGAACTCTATAGAGGGTAACAGTGTATACAGGTATTACATTACTTACAAACTAATAGTAAAACTACCCATCTAATAAGAAGAAAGAAAGAAAAATATTTTATTTATGCGCGCCATCCGACGCAAACCAAATAGCAACACAAACTACAAAAAACAAAGATTTCCCTTTTTTTATAGCTACCGCCATAGAGAGAAGTAATATAAGGGCAACACTGCTTTATACCTTTCATTTAACTATGATAATAAAAATACTTAATTTAAGGTTATAATTAAATGGATATACAATTTTCCATTGTCTTTAAATAAAGGAAGAAATTAAACACTAGTTTTTGAAGTTTGTGCGTCGTATGTGCGCAAAAATAGGGTCATTGCTCAGCATATTACTGAGACTTAGGACGAACCTAATGTCTGCAGCGCTGATTTTCAGCAATAACCGATGAGTGACGATTCCCACCAGTGGAAATTCGATATCCAGTAAGTACCACATATTAAAACTATCGAATTATATATAGCATCCAGTTATTGAACATAAACTTATTTATTTACAGAATGCTAGTGCTTGATTCTAATAAGCAAAGCAAAAAATAAACATTGTTTTTCACATGAAAATACCAACAAATACAGACTCACAGGGCAAGACACACCCCCTGTTGGTATCCCACCATTGCAAGAAAGCTATTATAGTTTGGGTAAGCATCATTATATATGTATTATGTAAATGAATATTATTATTTTTTTGCCAAAGGTTATTACTTATTAGGCTTGCTGGATCTGCATATAATGTTTCTTTAAATGTGTTAAAAAATATTTTTTTGATTTCAGGCTGCGTATTGGTGGTAAAAGACTGTTCCAACACTGCGTGGCAGCAAACCTAAAACTCCCCCTGAAAGCCATGGATCTATGTTTTGGGATGGAAAATGGATTAGTTGCACAACGTATTTGGTTCTCATGTTGATTTTGTCTCCAGCTCAGTTTAGCATATAGATACCAAGGTTTTTGTGTAGTAATGACACCAAAGAGCAACCCAGCCATATGCAGCTTCCTTCTTGCAGCCATTTTAAGTATGCTGTTAGTATTGGCAAAGGGAGTAATATGACCTCTTCGTGGAATATCTACACAAAAACGGATACATGCATTTTGTATACGCTGTATTAGATTTTCCGTTTTAGATAGCAGACATGGACCATAAACAGTATCACAATAATTGAGTTTAGACAGAATCAGAGCATCTACTAGTTGCTTTCTTATTGGTACACTTAGGTAACCTCTGATAGAATATAATACTTTTAATCTGTAAAAGCAATTCCTCATACAGTTGCTGATGTGTTTTTCAAAGTGTAGTTCTGGATCCATTGTTAGACCCAGATTTAATGCTGTCTCCACTCTTTCAATGTTTTGGCCCTTGATTGTTACTTCTGGCTTAACTGACAACATTGCACTGATCATCTTCCTACTACCTAGCACCAAAAATTTAGATTTTTTTGGATTTAAAACTAGTGAATTTTGTCCAGACCACTCATCCACTCTTTTTAGATCTGCATTCATTTTTCGCACCGCTTCCAAAGTGTCACCAGGTTTACAAGTTATGTATAATTGAATATCATCTGCATACATGTGATATTTGCAAAAATGGAATGACTTGGTAATGTCTGCACTATATAAGATGTATAAAAGGGGCCCTATAATTGATCCTTGAGGCACGCCCCGTGATACCAGTTGTGGAGGGGATGATAAAGTTGATCCATCCTCCCTTCGGATCTCAACATATTGTGTCCTGCCCGTCAAGTAACTCTGAAACCATTTTACTGTTTCTGCTGCAAAACCATAATACGCTAACTTAGAAAGCAATAGCGACGAATTGATTGCATCGAATGCTCGAGAAAAATCTAGAAGAGTTAGCAATGATCCCTCTCCCAGGTCACGGGCCTCAAGGATATTGCCTACCACATCTGATAAAGCAGTAGCGGTCCCACGTCCCCTCCTAAACCCAGATTGGAGATCTGGTAGGATATCATTTTTCTCCAAGTACTCCAACATCTGATTGTATACCACTCTCTCCAGAACCTTAGACAAGCAGGGCAGTATGCTTACAGGGCGAAGATCCTTGACCGTAATTGGGTTGTTAGTTTTAGGAATAGGGTGCACAATAGCACACTTCCATGCTTCAGGGAAAGTATGAGTGTCCATTGACCGGTTCACCAATGATGTGATAGTTTCGAGGGATGTAGGCAGAGTGAGCATAAGCATATCCAGACTTATTCCATCAACTCCCTTTGCATTTGAACTCAGGCTCTTTAAGACCTTATGTATTTCCTCCTGGTTGACATTTTTGAGTACAAACTGGGAACAATTAAACCTTTCAAACTCAAAGTATGTCAGTAGTGATATGCTCAAGCTACTCTCACCTGGAACGTTGAGAAATGCCTTGTTTATATCATTAGGGTTGTCAAAATGAGCTGGAATAACACCATCACCATGATAGGGGATAACATCTGATTTTAAATTCTTCCACAATAATTTGGGATTCTGTATATTATTGTTAATATGTCTCGTGAAATATGCGACTTTTTCTTGTTTTAGAGCAAAGATAGCTTGTTTTTTTAGATCTAAATAATAGTTCTTTGAAGAAATTACTTTATTTTGTTCTTTTTTATTTATTTTCAATTTGTGATATCTTTCTCTTGCTTCATCACGTAATTTAAACATAAGTCGTATATTATCTGTAATCCAAGGTGTGGGCTGATTCCTGAAAATGTTACTTTTTATGGGTGCATGTAGGTCAAACAGTTGAGATGTGTAAAAAGTGAACTGATGCGTCATATTATTAACATCCGTCAAGCAACTTATTCCCGGCCATGGTATCGCTGCAAGATCCACTACAAAGTAATCCATAAGAATATCTTTTAAAGGTCGATATACAATCAGTTTCGGCTTAAGCTTTTCCCTCTTAATCACAGTATCACATGTTATGAACGAGTGATGACCAAGCTCACTAACATGACTCACCAGTATATTCCTGACCCTCACATCAGTGCAGATAATATCAATAAGGGTCATACTGTCTCCTACAAAGTGTGTCGGTGTCTGCACTATTTGATTCATATTGGTATAATTAAGAAATTCTATAATATCCTTGGTTTTTAAATTATTTGAGTCTAATAGGTTAACGTTGAAATCACCTAACAGCACTATATGATCATAAGGGGCTAATGCACTAATACTGTCAGTTAATCCTGCCAGAAACCTTGAACAATCGAACCATGGTGGTCTGTATGCAGTACCTATCAGCAACTTCTTCCCATTAATTACTAGATTTAACCACATCTGCTCGACGTCTGACTGTTCAGGATGAGCTATTACACGCGCTCTGAGTCCCGTTTTAATGTAGAAGGCAACTCCTCCTCCTCTTCCCCCGCGTATGTTTTCCGGGCGCGGTATGTGCTTTAGCTTATATCCCGGCACACTGGGCGCACGTCCTTCCTCCCCAGACCGCAACCACGTCTCATTAATGGCCATTACATCTACAGAGTGGTGTGACATGGCAATCAAAAATTCTTCATGGTTCGTTCCCAATGAACCTGCATTAAATAAACCTAACTTCAAATACTTATCCCGAATCATTTAATTAGTGTTTTTTTTGCTTTATATATAATTAAATATGCACTTGAATATATACTTGAATAAAATAAATAATGTGATTTATTGAGTTTAATTAAACAATACTGCTGTGTGTTTATTGAATATAATGTCTTTTTGATATGTAATTTTGTCTTAAATAATAATAATGTTAAATTGAATTCTGTATATGTGTAAATATTAATATAAATAAATACTTTCCCCAAACCATAATAGTCACCATCAACTCCACAGTGTCCCTGACTCAGACAGATACGACGCACAAGCTCAACGAAAACAAAGTTTTTATAGTAACTACAAACTAAAATATAATGTATAAAAAGTATATAAAAAGATTTATTCAGTGTCCGTATGCGGTCCAATAATCCGCCGAATATCTTCCTCAGATGAAATGCGATGAGTAAGTTCACCAGGCTTACTACGAACCAGAATACGACCTCGCCTCGTCCAGACGAAACGCCAGCCATGGAGTCCGGCAGCAGCTCGCGCTCTACGAAATAACTGATGATTCGTCTTAGTCAGCCTTTCGTTAACATAAAAGCGACAAGCCGGACCAGGAAAGCCTAGATCCACAGTAGTAGCCTCTCGTCGAACGCGCGCACTGTCTAGAAAAGCATTGCGCAGATCACGGCGCGCCAGGCGCACCATGATAGAGCGTGGTCGGGGCTCAGTAGAATTATGTGGGCTTGTCGCTTTAATAATTCTTCCACCCACTCGTTCAGCACTCACAATGTCGCGATCATCGACTGCAACTCCCAGCTTTGAGGCAATTATCTTTACTAGATGTACTGGATTTTCCGATTGCGATTCCGGCAGATTGGCAATAACTACATCATTTGCCATCAGCTCCTGATCTCTGTCATTCAAGTCTCGCATCAGTTGCCCTATAACCCCATCCGTCACGCCTGCGTCAACTGGGGTGTCAGAACACCGGCTCTCCAACGCTTCCAGTCTTGTCTCTATGCCATCCATACGACTGCTGCATGACTCGTTAGACTGCTTTAGTTCCTTCCTTAATGCAAGAACTTCATGCTTTAAGGAACGCAGTTCTTCCATGATCATCATCAGCGCAGTACCGACATCCTGTGGCAAGTCTGAGATTATCTCTGCAGACGTCTCGGGCGAAGTTATCGACGGTGTCGGTGGTGTTACCATTGAAGGCGCCGGCAAAGTCCCCTGTTCGGCGCTTTGGGCCTGCATCTGATTCCCTCTGACGGGAGTTTCAGCCTTATTATCTCTTCGGACGTTCTTTTTGCATTCGGGGCATTGCCAAGTAGGAGCCATTGTACCCTTTACTGGAACACCAACACATCCACGATGATACGATGCGCTACATTTACTGCATCTAGCGGTATCTGTTGGCGACATAAATTTGCCGCAACCACCGCACTTTGCTAAAGGCATTGTAGTTAATTGATTATTCTATAAAGTTCCGCGGACTTCCGCTAGATGGCTCCTATAGCAGTTGGGTTTGGTAGATGCAGTATTGCTTCCAGTCGCCACCAGATGGCAACAGCAGCAGTTTAGGGCGGCGCAGTTGGTTTGGTGGTCCAGTTAAAGATGTCGCCAGCAGTAGCTGCCTTATGCACTCGGGTAACTTGCAATAAATACCTTTATGAGGGTAGATAAATATATGTCCTCAGGAATTGTGATACTGTTTGCCCGTTTTATAACTCTTAGACTTAAAAACCAGAACTCTCTACACTGTATAATTTGTATAATGTTGTTATTTACTTTAAAACACACCGTTTAACCACTATCAACACTTATTTTATTTATTTTTCGGAAAAAACTTGGAAGGGATTCCCACTAGTGCGAACGTCAAACGTCTAATACAAACTAGCATTGATAATAATACTAGTGTTGGATATGTCATAGGTACAGCGAAAAGGGAAGATCTTCCACCGGGCTAGGTATCAATGGTGTCATGTTTAATTACGTCCATTTGTTGTGACGACGCGCTTCTATTACTTTTCGCTGACTCGACTCACATGTAGCGATGTTACTATAACCGCTACATCACTCCCCCCAGACGAATGTCGATAACTTCAGTCGTCACCGAGCCGTAGGACCAATTCGCTTGATGTCAGCTACGTGGAACTTGGGCTTGTGAGGGGTATAAGGTTGTCTTGTCCAATGTCAGGGGTCATAGGTTGTGTTGGATATGTCATAGGTACCGCGAAAAGGGAAGATCTTCCACCGGGTTAGGTATCAATGCCCGGGGACTGCACTCCAACGTTTCTTGTTGAGAACTTGTATATATGCAAAGTGCTGAGAAAACTTTGCCAGCGCGATGTAGGAATTCCTGTGTCATATTTAATTACGTCCATTTGTTGTGACGACGCGTTTCTATTACTTTTCGCTGACTCGACTCACATGTAGCGCTGTTACTATAGCCGCTACACTAGCTTTTATTTTTATACAACAAGTGACAACCAGGCAAGTTACTACCGTCACCTATAGACATTAGCAATACCAGGGGGATTGCCAATATGTTGTTACAGTGCCTTAAAGCCAACTGGCTCTCAAGTGCATCTGCCGGAACACACCAAGAGGTGCTTGGCGATAGTTTTTCAACTTGAGGATGGTAGCCAGCTACTCGAGTACTATAAAGTACACTACCAACGTGCTATGGTTTCCTCACGATGTTTTCCTTCACCGAAAGCTCGAGCTCTTGTAGGATTCGAACCCACGTCCCGACGTATGCGACATCACCACCTATAATCGCCTCAGCTAATCACGCCTATTCACCACCTTTCACACACTTAAGGGATGAAAAGGAGCCTTTGTCCTTTCCCAGAGTTCAAGGTATTCCTATTAATATAAATCAAGTCGTTTGGCCGTGAAAACCGAGCGTAATTATAGGTACATGTTATACATAGTCCTCATCGTGTGCTTATCACAGAAAATTATAATATTGCCATAATAAATTGTAACAGGCAGAGACCATCTCAACAAATGATGGAGCAATGGTTTAATGATTAGTTCCAAGGTGAATTCAAAGGTGAAAATCAAATTTAGTCCTAACGATAAGTATGTAAGTAGATTTTATAAAGATTTACTTCTCTTATATTTAATTTTACTCGGTATTTCGCTTGAATTCATATTAAAAACAAAGCCAAGCAAGAAATTCTACGAGCACCCGAGGTAACCCGAGAGACCCCGAAACACGACCGACCGTAAAATCCTATTGTCTAAAATGATTCCCCAGCTCAATATATCATTGAGTACGTTTTTACCTGTAGATAAATTTCAATGTCCCATCGTACGTTATTAATTAAATGATAGGGTCTTTTCCACTGTAAGCGAAACGAGCTCAGAATATATAATTTATAACAAACGTCTTTTCGATTTGCCCATTTTATAATTTTTTATAGAATAAAAATATATGTATAGAAAGGCTTCACGAGACTTACGTGAAGGCTCTTATCAACATAATTTTTGGAAATTTACATTATATTTTATACTAGTGGGCCGGTACACGTTGTCATGCCCTGAAAATAAAAACAAAATGTATGACAAAAATAATTTCACAATTTTTTTCGTAGTTTGTATGGTACTCAATTGTTAATGTGTCCGGTAGGTGAAGCCTAAAAAGGAACTGGCTCTCAAGTGCAGCAGAACTGTAGGAACACACTGGTAGATGCTAGGTGATTTTCAACTTGAGGTGGGGTAAAGGCAAAGTCAACCCACCACCGTGCGTTGAATAGGTCAAAACAGTATTTCGATATAATTGACTATTAACGGAGTCGTAAGGATTAAAGTCGTTTGGCATGGGTTACGCGTTCAGGTGTAGTTCTGAAAAACTTGAGAAAATCTACAGCAATAGAATCAATTGTTTTTTTTTATTTTTTTATTCTGGATAAGCTTGTGTTTGACCACAATCTCACCATGGTAAGAGATGATGTGGCCGAAGGTGGTAAGCACACAAAGCCTATATGGGAACTGGCTCTCAAGTGCAGCTGTCGGAACACACCGATAGGTGCTTGGCGACAGGTTTTCAACTTGAGGGTGGTAGCCAGCCAGTCGGGTACTACAAAGTACCCTACCACCGTGCAGTACCCTACCACCGTGCACAATTACAAAGACGTTCCATGATCTTATGGTTCAGTTGGTGGTGGTATTTGAACAACTTTGTTATCGAAAACACATTTTCAAACTAGTTAGAAGTATTAATACACCATTATGAATGCCTACCGTATGAAATCCAGATGAATTAATTACCAAAAATAATGTTTAATCTAATTTAAACTTGAAATCTCTCACGAAAATTCTCATCCAACTCTATTGCAAAAACTAGGCCTCAACCAAAGTGCTCTCATAAACCTCGGTTTCATGGTCGTCAATAATAAAAAAGAAAATTTTTCAGTAGTCATTATCTGTGGGCGCCGGGCGGTATACAACGAGCGTACCGTCGGGGAACCGTTTTGAGTATTGTTGACCCATTTCCCGCACTGAATTCACCTGAGATATTACAACTGAAATTATTTACTAAATGACACTTTCGCATCTTATTTTTAGATACTTTTGTTACCTAGGTACTGCTTTATAATTATTATTATTATACAGAATGTCCGGTAAGTAGGGAGGAGATTGGTGGGCGGGTTATCTACCAAATATAC
The DNA here is from genome assembly GCA_951361185.1 of Ochropacha duplaris. Classification (NCBI taxonomy): domain Eukaryota; kingdom Metazoa; phylum Arthropoda; class Insecta; order Lepidoptera; family Drepanidae; genus Ochropacha; species Ochropacha duplaris. The sequence continues at coordinate 9,255,649 of OX592702.1, read as the reverse complement.
AAAAATTACCTTGGTAAAAGTGTCACCTTTTGTCACATTGTAGTATGTATTTTATGGCTTTATACATATACTAGCTTTCCGCTTCATGGTTCCACCCGCGTACCTACCGCTTTTTTCCCTTTAGGGGTTGAATTTCGAAAAATTCAAGTATTCACTTATTCGTAGTCTACGTCTTAAAAACAACACCTGTGACAAAAAAAAACTGCTTTCTAGGTCCAAGGGATTAGGCTGGGCGTTGATGAGTCAGTGAGCCAGGTCTTCTCTTTTTATATGTACCTACTTACAGAGTGTAACAGAAAGGGATTTGATGAGCCGGTAGGCATGGTTGGTAAATTAGCTGTCACGTCACAGTTCGAGGGTTTCACTGGCAGATAGCTCCTGATAAGGAGTAACTCAGGCTACTTTTATTAATCCCGAGAAAAGATAAGGGGGACAGCTAGTTCAACATAGAAATCTAAATTGCAAAATAGAGGCATTCGATTTGGTAGACTATCCAATCGTTTCGGTCAATCGAAATGTGGTGTGTGCCCGAGCAACTCCGAATAACCCCGAATACTCATTTCTGTCCCGGAATTCCCTCTATCAAATCTGGCAACCCTACAGTACTCAGGCAAGTGTATCAACGGAGAAGCTAGGTAGGTATTTAAGGTGTATTTACACAGCCGCTTCAATTAAAGCCAGGTGCCGACTGACTGTAAAGTATATTGATTGCTTTTCTTTATGTGACGTGAAAAAGGAGGAGAAAAGGCGGTTTTTTTTATTTCATCGTGACGTGAGATTTTTTATCTACCGTTTATATTACAATCGAGCAGGCAGGCAGATGAATAGGTAGTTTCAAGAAATACATTTATTTATGAACTAGTCCACTGACTGTGCTTATTTACTAGTTTTAGTTTATTGTTATGTTAAGTTTGGTTTTTATAATATTCGAAGAGCTAGATAGCCACGCACGACATTGAATTCAATATAGTTTTGTCAGGCCAGGATCTAGGGGAGCAAACCTGGGCACCTGTCCTCGGCGACAATTTAAGGGGGTGCCAAAATCATAACATTTTTAGATTTTTTTTGTTACAAAAAAGAAATAGAAAATGCCAATTTATTAAAAGGTTCTTATTCTCCCGGCCGGTCACAAAAAATGCCACCCATAAAAACTTTAAGATTTTTAAAATTATTTAAAACGCTGGAGAGACGGGGCCTTCATCATGTTTCTGCCCCGGTTCAAAAATACCGTAGGTCCGGAGCTGAGTTTTGTCTCCGAAAATAAAACGTTGGAGGTAGAGTAAGTAATAAAACGAAAGTTACAATTTACATTATATTTGGGAAGAAAACCTGAAACTGTTGAAAAAAAAATACAATCTAGTTAGAAACTCAAACATCAAGGACAGACATTTGTGTGAATGAATGTTCTATTTGTAAGATCCAAAATGTTGTAAGTGAGTGTAGGCATATCAGTAACCTATCTGGGTTCCATAGTACTACAAGCTCTGCAAGTTTGGGATCAGAAAGCCGTATGTGAAAAATATCCCAGGACATTTACACCTATTTATTTAAAAAAACATAGATTTTGCTCAATACGTTGGTTTTAGTGAAGTATGTAAATACACTGTGCGCGGCTATCTTGCATTTACCGGGTCGATAACCCTTCGACGCTGCAGCGCAGCGGCTCGACTCGCTATCGGCATGCCGAAGACACCCGAACAGCGGCCGATTGTTGCATGAGCAACGCGACGCGGGAGGGGCGCGACATGGTTTCGACGCGACAAACGATCAATCGACAGTCGAGTACAGCGCGCCGCTGTGTTGCCGTGCCGTAATGCAAGTGCGTCATCAAGTTAATCTGTGATGGGCTTTTTAAAAATGTCGGCAGAAATTCAATTAATACATCAAATAGAACAATTTCCGTGTTTATACAACTATTCCCTGCCCGAGTATAATCGCAAGGATGTTATTGATGATGTTTGGGGCCAAATTGCTGCTAATATTAATTTGACAGGTGAGATAATTTTTGTAGGTAAGTATGTTTGTTTTTGTAATTCTGACTAGAATATAAATTTACGATTTGAGTTTCATAACCACGAATTTATAACACAGTGGACGTAACTATGTTACCTATTTAATATTACGTTCTGTTTGTTTGTATTCCTATGTTGAATTCAATGACTATTTTTTTTTTATATTTATAATTTTTAGTCATGACCATAGATACTAAGTCTTTCAGTCGCATACGTTTTCTTCAGTTTTAATTTCTTCTTTTATGTTCTAGTCACATTCTCACATTCACTGTAATGTCTAGTCCTCGTCCGTATATGTCCAGTCAGGCTTTAGTGAAATTGGCGGCAGTTCCACTAAAACATTCACGGACTTTTTGGGCCAACCTGAAAAGTCACTATACACGCTTTCATTTCACTTCACTTCACTTGTGCACTTAGATTCATCTTTATTGGACAAAACGCCACCAATATTATTCAATAAAACTCAAAATACACCAATTAAATGAAAATAAAACGAAAACGCAACGTCACTTCGTAAGTTCCCGCCAAAAAGTCCATTCAATGACTAATTAACGCTGTGTTGCCATATCAAAATGTTTAATTTCCGCATATTATACGAGTACATATTTGAAAATATGTGGGTAGAATTTATCCTTGGCTAGCAGATAAATAAATAAAGTTTTGTCCCATGTCCCATCTGGTACAAAACTTCATAAAAAATAATAGAATTCAGGAATCGCAAATTAACCTATTAATAACGAGTTATCTTATTTAATTGTACTAAAATATTTAATGAGACAATTAATAGTAGTACTTTTAAGTTGATGGTGATTTTATATTTTGAGGCCTAAAATAATAATTTTTTGGGCGAAAATATAAGTGAATATTACCGTTATACATATATACGAGAATACATATTAAGCTACATGATATTAAGAGAGTCAGGTAATTAAAACCTCGTAGGTAAAGAATATGCAAACATACCTACCCAATAACTAAAATTAAATATTGTATGAGAGTACACGCCTCAAAATTACTTTTATTTTGAAAGGAGCATACACTACGTTCCACCTTAACTTAAGGTAAGAAACAGGTAACTTACATTACATCAAAAGAGATAGGCCTAAAAGGGGTTTAAAAGAGGTTTAAACCCTGGCTTATAAACTTTCCTTGAGAAGTTTTTTTAACAAACTGCTATACCTAGTTAATATTTTTTATGAAGGTTTATACAGTGTAATATTTTCCTTTAGGCGTAGGTATACTTAGCTAATAACTTTTTAATAAAATAAATAATGCTTCGATAAAATTTTATTACGTGTGTATACACTGATGAAGTTTAAATTATTTACTAGATAAAAATATTTTTTTAAACATCTATAATTAAATGATGATAAAAGAGAATATCAGTTCAAAAGTCATACGTGATAGATTAGTTTTAATTGTAGTTATAATAATGTAAATATTTTATTGATTTTATAAAAGTAAATAAATTAAATTAAATTTGTTGTTTAGTTAAATGTAAATAAACAATAAAACATACATACATTATAATCCCAGCGTAAATATTCTTATTTAGAAAAAAATCAGCTTTATAGGAGCCAGCAGTTAAAAGTTTTTTTTTTACGATTATGAGTATAATCTATCTGTACTGTACTTTTAATTTTTTTTTATTTATATTTATTTTTATACTGACCTACTATACAATCATTGTATGGGATAATAAAACATAACTGTGGAATAAATTATTATTATCGTACCTACGCTATTTCTAGTACACATTGGCAATCCACCTGGTAGGTATTTGTTATACTTTTATATATTACTTACCATCAGGTGAACCGGCTGCCTGGTTGTCAGGCATAGGTACCTAAGCCTTAGTAAAGATATAATATTTTAAACTTTTGGATTAGTTTTAGTTTCGACTTGGACAATGGATCGTGAAAATACAGACGATAATACAAACATAAAAAAAATACAGAATCCTTTTTGGAAGTCAGTAAAAAAACATTAAATACCGCGAATCATTAACTAACTTCTTAAAGCCCAAAATAAAAATTTATTTCATCTATTAATTAATTTGAGTAGGCATATTTTTTTTTAATTTGTAAATTATCTGCTTTCTTTTCAGTGAACGAATGCAGAGAAAAATGGAGGAACATTAGATCGTCATTCCTAAGAAGTTTGAAGATACACAAATCAAAATTAAAGAAGCCATATTATTTAGCTGAATACCTCAAATTCGTTGTACCATTCCTGAAACCTATCAACTGTTTAGACACCGAAGAAACTCACCCTGAAACCATGATACCAGAAACTGGAATCGAACTAGGTCTTGTTAAAATGGAAGCTGAAGAGTTTGAAGATAATGAAGAAGTGCATTCAGAATGCAATGGTTTAGGTATAATTAATCCTCTTACTACACAAAGACCTTCAAGAAGAAGACGAAGATTTATACCAATGGCTAAGAAAAATAGCACAGATCTAAGCGTAAGACGAAAGTTGAATATTCAAAGAGAGTGTTCTAATTCTGCTGTAGATTTAACATCTGATAGCCCGATGCGTATGTTCTTAATGAGTCTTCTGCCAGAATTGGAAACGATGAATGAAGAGCAAATAAGGATTTTTAAAATAAAGACTATGATGCTTGTGGATGACATCAAGAACTCTCAGGTGAAACGAAATACAAACTGGAATAATTCTGAACGTCTTCAGAAGCGTCTAATAAATTTACTTTTAAAGAATTTGCAACGTACTATGTAAGTTAGTGGAAGTTAGTAGGTATATTATGAAATGAACTGTGTGATGAACTGTGGGGTGGAACTGTGCGGTGGAACTGGATTTATTCCATAATCGCTAATTAGTCATAGTTCAAAATAAAGATGGTAAAAGTGATTATTTGATTGTGATTGCCGATATAAATTATCTTGTTTTATATATGATAATATTATTAGATTATGATATTATTATTAGATTATGATATTATTATTAGATTATGATAATATCAGTTACAAGCTCCTAGTCGCAAGGTATTTGCGTCAGCAGCCTCATTGAATAGATTGCGTAACTTCCTTCCTATTGCCACTAAAATTGCTTTAGCTCAATCTCTTCTCCTTCCTGTTCTTGTCTACGCCGACGCCTGCTACCAAGATCTCACGGAGGACCAGCTTAATAAGCTTGAGCGAATTCAAATTTTTTGCATAAGATTCATATTCGGCTTTTCATATTTGGCTTACGCAAATATGATCACGTATCTCACTTCCGATCTCAGCTCAAGTGGCTATACCTATACGACTTCGCCGGAATTCTCACATACTCTCTCTGCTCTACAATATATTGTATAATCCTTTATCCCCGCGCTATCTTCAGGAACGTTTTAAGCTCCTTCACTGTTCTAGTTCGTGCACAGTAAGGTCATCAGTAGATCTACGTCTTAAAATACCATCACATGTCAGTACCTTTTATGATGGCTCGTTTACGATTGTGGCTGTTCGCCTATGGAATGCTTTACCGATTTCGATTAGAAGATCACCATCCCTGAACATCCTCAAAGATCGTTTAAAAAAGTTTTACCTCTCCACTTATTAAGTGCTCTGCTTCTAAATCGCTTAGCTACCTCAGTATAAATACTCGTATAATATATGTATATGTATTGTATTTTTTTATATATGTATGATATTTAAACTTATATATATATGTAATGATTAGGACTTAGTATATGTGTATGAGTAGTGTATTTAATATTATTATTATTAGTATATTCAATTATAATAATAATAATAATAATAATAATAACTTTATTGTGCAAAAACATGTACATGTAATTGTAGTGTAGTGTAAGATATGAATTCTGTTTGAATACGTGCTCCGCCATCTTTTATTGTTTTTGAAATCCTCTCCATCCAAAGGTTGCTATTAGTAATAAGGCCGCCCATTGTGACACTCTTAATGTTATCATTTTATTTTCTGTTGTTATTTTTCTTGTGTGGTGTACCAATAAAGAATTATCTATCTATCTATGATCATATTTTTTTTATTAATACACCTATTTATAATTAATGCAAAAATAAGTTTGTCAATCGATTTTCATTGTTGTTTTTTGTTTAGTAGACATTAACAAGGTTTAGTGATATATCTTTAAAAATATCGGAAACTTTATCTCTCTCACAAGTAAATTCATTGGCTATATTTAAAAAAAATAGATCTTTAAAGACTTAACTAAAGATGAAAGACATTACTAATTGGATCATATTAGTCATCAACTTTGCGCATTTTTTCTGAATCTACGTAGGACTGCTTAGTTTTTGATGCCAATATAATAAATACCCTAAGCCTAGCTGCAGATTGATGACTACCTATTGCTTGACCGACTCTCGGGGTTAAGAGCTGTTCGTTAGCGCTCCTGGTTCTGATGACGAGTCGATTGATAGACTCGATTGTCGACTGGCTCCAAATTAAAAACTTTTATTCGGAATGTGGCAGTCGATCGTTACAGATAACTTTAAATGAAGACTGCGTTTAAAATAGCAAAATCGATCGGAATTGCAACCGAATGAGGACGGAATGAGTAATATCGTTATTAGTTTTTTTTTTTATAATCTCACTTATAGTTTTATACTATACTTGTTTGTACCGGCTCAAATCTAAAACAATACTGAAAACTTAGTTATAAAAAATTGACAACGCGTTGGACCAAAGTCATTTATTGTCGATACACAAATATTTGACCAATTTACCAACAATGATGTGTGGTAACGTGTAACGTGTTGCATGCAAATTGGGAATTTGTTTCGTTTTTAACCATTTTTTATTTTTCTGTCCCATTAAGTACTACATGGCGTGTGTTGGAATCATGTTTGGTCGAAGAGAAATGAAGCTATTACAGTGCCATTGTTTTGCCGAAATGTTTTCGGTGAAATTCGTTTTCGGCTTTTCGCATAAAGTTTTAATCGTTTGGAAAAAGTATTTTCACGCTTCTATTAGGTACATTTATTGGTATAATAATTTATGTCAATGGTTAAGAAAGTTATTTTTAGGTAAATAAATTTATATATTTTAGCCAAGTCTTGAATACTTCGATGAGCAATTTCTTTGTATCCCTGGAAAATGTATTTGGCCACAAGTCCTGGGTTTGATTCCTACTCAGAACATACATTTATGTGCATAAACATGTCTGTTTATTCTTTGTCTGGGTGAAGCTATCTTATCTATATTTAAAAAAAAACAGTTGTAAATTGTTGTATCGGTTTCTCATAGTAAAAGCTTTGCTTACTTAGGGCGTGCGTAAAGAATGTCCCAGAATATTGATTTAATGAATGGACAAGTCAAATAAAAACAATCGTTTAATATATTCACAGACAAGAAGACAGTAGGTTAGATATATGTAGGTAAAAAGGCTATCACAAAAACATACACAAATCGTTATAGACAGGTATCTTTAAGAGGCTATAAGTTTTGCTAAAATACAAATTGGCAATTTTGAATCTTATATTTTATATACTTATAAAATTTTAAGTCCTAATTAAATAAAATAAATAAATCGAGAGACCCGTAATAACAGAAAATACAATTTGAAAACACAATTTAGATACTTTGGTCCCATTATAACAATGATATATATAATTTTGTCGTCTTATTTGTTTAAATTATATCTACCTATATATAGAAAACACCGTCAGATCCGAAACCAGTATATAGGTTTCCTAATCACATGACCAAATAAAATAAGAAATACAAAATATTCATGATAGTAAATATATTAATGAAATTTAAAAGGTCCATTTAAGTACTACAATTTCCCCAAAATGTGGCAAATTTTTAAAATGTGACATCACCATCCACGACGGTAGGTAACTATTATGTTAGACCGAGTCACAGATTACTAAATAGTTACTACGTAAACCGAGTGGCGGCACCTGGCACCTTTGACGAAGCCGACAGACGTCGCGCCGCTTGCTATCAAAGGCACTGCCGGCGGCACGTGTAGCCGCTGTACCTACGGGGTTCGCGACTTTCAACCTTGCATTACCTACTTGTGTTCACTATTCTTCAGTTACGCGTAAACATTGTGTCCGAGTGCAAGTGTGTTTGAGAGATTATGTATGAGATTCAAACCAGGAGTATTTTAACTGTTAAAGTGTCTGGGAATGAGTAACTGCAATAACCTTTGCATTATTGCAGTTACTCATTCCCCTCGCCTCGAAATGCGCTTTGCGGTTCCGCAAGCTAACACTGTGCCATCTGTGCGTGCGTTGTGTGTGTCCGTGATAACTTGTGCCAGACCTGTATCACTCTTGGAGGTAGAATAGAAACATGGAACAACAACTCCGTCACAGCCATCGCATTGGCGTCCTCATGTAATAATACAACAGTCGACAGCTCTGCTGGTAGGTAAGAGTTCTACTGGGTTCTTATGACCTTTATGACGTCGCGCCGTCTCGGGTCGTCCGCCAACTGTGCTGCCTATACGGCACTTTCCCTGATTTTATGAAATACTATTAAATTTAATATGGGGTAATTTTTATTACTTGGAATCTGAAATTTTTTACATAAATGGAATCTAATATCGATACCTAATAATACCTTAACGGGTCTGACGGGGGTTTCTTAACATATTGTATAGGTATGGTAGGCTACTGATATGAAGCTATAGATTTTAAAGAATAAATAAATGTGCGAGTAATGGAATTGAAACATTCAAAGATTAACTTTATTATAAGTACATTATACATTTTTGTTTTTCATTTTGTAGCACGTACCAAGCTCGACAACAATCTTAAATATTTATATAACACACACCTCCACTTGTTAAAGCAACAAGACTAAAAGTCATAGCCCACTTACACGACTCTGCTCCAACACTGCTGCCACCCAACACCGCCCTAAACTAAAAGTCAACTACCGAGCAGTCTGATGGCGGTAAGCTCGCTGACAGCGAGCTGTCTGCTAATTTATGTTGCCAATGTAAACTATATCTAAAGAGCACGACCTGAAGCCCATATTTAAATGATATTTTATTTGTCGGGTGGGAGCGGAGTTGTATAAGTGGACTATGACCTTAACTCTCCCCATATAAAGTTTTCATACTATTATAATTGTATTAACAACGCTTAATTTCAAATTGAGTTAAATATTTAATTAATGGTCGAAAGGACTTGTTTCGGGATATTATGTAAATTGTACCAATTTCATTGATTTTATCTTATAACTTATTTAATTCATGGGGTAGGTAACTGTTTAGCATACACTTTGTGTTCAATGTTGCGGCAACAAATCGTATCATTGTTAGATAAAGCTAGCAATCTTTAAATATCACTGAATCACACACGAACGCTTTTCACTTTGTCCAGTAGATCTCACTAGTCTATTGAGTGTTATTTTTGGACTACCGCTCGTACTATCTCCGTCCCCTTTGGCACAAGTCTTCGTTCTCATAATCATTAGATCAGTTCGGATGCTTGGTCTTCTAACATTCGGAGCGACTACTCCGCAAGCATCTGACAATCTTCTCTTAATAGATAGGGTACATTTTTTACTTCTACTACTTTGGCTACTAGTCGGTGGTAATGTACAGGGGCTACCAAAAGCCGTGCTCACTCTTTTATGGTGGTTTGGTGCCATTTCTAAAGGTAGGTTTGCTACGACGAATAATTCGTAAAAGAGATCGTCCACTCGATAGTTTTTCTTAGCCGATGTCTCGATGAAGACACAGGCAGAGTCTTGGGTGGTACAGTAAGCGGTTGCCTCCTCTGGTTGCACAGTTCTGTGTAAAATAGGAACAAATCAGTAGGGACGCATATATTTAAAAAAATATATGTCTGCATTATATCATTTATTTGGTTTCCATAGTACAATCTCTGCTTAGTTTGGGATCGGATGGCCGTGTGTGAAAAAAATCCTAGGCAGGATATAATTTTATTTTCAAATTGAAATTAATGTAGTCGATATTCGAAGGGAACTTCAGTATTTTAAACAATAAAGGATTGTACCTAAATATCAGTGGTAGGCACAATATAAAATGTGATAACTACTTTAGATCACGCAATGTCAATTAGGAGGTTTCTTTCTCTTCCCCAATAGGTACCTACCCCTAATGATCATACTGAACAGACAATAGAATACCGATTATCTGTAGATATCCTACAAATCCTACTACTATTATAAATGTGAAAGTTTGTATGTTTGTTCTTCAATCACGGAAAAACGGCTGAACGGATTTTTATGAAACTTAGCACACAGGTAGATCATATCCTGGAATAAAACATAGGATACTTTTTATCTCGGGAAAAGATAAGGTCCCTAGGGAACCTGGGTGAAACCGCGGAGTGGAAAACTAGTCCTAATCCCACTAATATTAGGTCTTTACCTATGAAATTGCCGTTTTGTATGAAAACATTGAAACGATTTTTTTTCATGTATATTTTATTTGAAATGGCCAGTACTGCAGAACGGCAATTTCATAGGTAAAGACCTATTATTATAAACTAGTTTTCCGCCCCGCGGTTTCACCCGCGTTCTTGAGGGATCTTATATTTTCACGGGATAAAAAGTATCCTTTATGTTATTCCAGTATATGATCTACCTCTGTACCAAGTTTCATTAAAATCCATACAGTAGTTTTTGCGTGAAAGAGTAACAAACATCTTCACACACATCCAAACATACTTTCTCATTTATAATACTAGCTGTTCCGCGCGGTTTCACCCGCGTTCCCGAGGGACCTTGTCTTTTCCCGGAATAAAAAGTTGCCTATGTGCTATTCCAGACTATAGTGTATCTCAATGCCGAATTTCATCCAGATCCATTCAGCCGTTCTGGCGTAAATGAGTAACAAACATACATTCATCCATCCAAAGTTTCACATTTATAATATTAGTAGGATGTGAACGTTTGGATGGATGGATGTTTGTTACTCTTTCACGCAAAAACTACCGAGTGGATTTTGATGAAACTTAGCACACAGGTAGATCATATCCTGGAATAACGCATAGGATACTTTTTATCCCGATAAAAGATAAGATCCCTCTGGAACACGGGTGAAACCGCGGGGGACAGCTAGTTTTATACTGAAAAGATAGGTGTAAGGGAGGCACGTCTTGGGTTGATTACACAAACGAACGAGCTCACTTTACAATTACTTTAATGACACGTTTGACATATACAGTACAAACACACTTAGAAAACAAAAGATAAACTTATTAGGTATGACGGAGACGAGAGCTAGGGGCGCACGCGACACGCGTGCGCACTGCAGTAATGGCGGTAATGCGACTGACTAGCAGACGGAGCATCGCGCGGGAGCGCCGTTGCACGCGTTGCTACCTGAGGGCGAGGGGTGCGGGGCGCAGCCGAGCGAGCCGAGTCGAGCGCGGGAGGGGCATGCATCATTGCCCTGAGACGTAGCGTTACATCCTCCCCCTCTAACCCGGAAATTACGTCCCCGAATTCGGGTTAGCCTTTCGTGGCCTTCCCCTCCTACGTTTCTCCCGAATTGGCGTTTGGATGTGACCAACAAATGGAGTTAATAAGGAGGCATGATACTTACCTAGCACGGTGCCATCTCGGATACGCTCCAGAGAGTATGTAGTTGTGCCGACCACCTCCTGCACTCTGTAGGGGCCGTCACGACGGGGAATGAACTTTGGCGTTTGCCCTTTAGAAGTATCGTTCGACCCTTGGGTCTTAAGTAATACTAAGTCTCCTACCTTATAATCTGGCGCTGGCCGACGATTCTTATCTGCATATTTCTTTTGTGAAGTCTGAGATTTTTCATGGACGTCTCGAGCATCTATCAACATCGAAGACAGCTTCTTTAAATAGGGAGTTATACTCAGAGCTGCATTGTCGTTATTGATGATGGCGCGCATGTCTGACAACACATCTGCTGGCGCGCGCATCTCACGTGCGAAAGACAAATAAGCCGGTGACTGGCCGGTGCTGCTTGTAATAGCAGAGTTCATGGCGAAACGGATCGCTGAAAGGTGAGTATCCCATGAACAATGATCAATCCCAACGAGAATAGCGAGTTGTGGTTTGAGGTCCCGGTTTTTACGTTCCACCGGATTACTCTCTGGGTGATAATAGGATGTTAGGGCTTGCGTAATTCCCATGACATGACAAGTTTGCTGCATAATCTCACTAATAAATTGCACGCCATTATCACTCACGAGTCTTCTAGGGACACCATATCGTAAGAAAACTTCCGAGACCAAGATCTTTGCACACTCCTCACTCGTGGCAGATGAGAGTGCAAAAAGCTCTACCCATCGAGTGCAGGTATCTTCTACTATAAGAATCCATTTGTTACCGTCAGCAGTTTCTGGGAGTGGGCCAAATAAATCAACGGCTAATGATTCAAAACGGCGCGCAGTGGCAGGCGTCTGCAATAAGCCAGCTGGCTTTCTAGTATCAGCCTTGTACCGTTGACACTGCGCACAGTTTTTTATGTACTGCGATACATAGGTTCGCATCCCTGGCCAATAGTATTTACCGGCAATGCGCTGTAAAGTACGCTCTGCGCCAAAGTGACCGGCAGTGGGAGCGTCATGGTAGTCAACCATAACGTTCTTTCGTTCCTGCTCCGGTATTACTAGGCATGCGTCATCGTTGTCTTCATTTTCGAGTCCGTACCGGTACAATACACCTTCGACAATTACGTATCCTTTCTCGGCCCAAGCTCTCCCCCTGAATGGATCGTCAGACTCTATTGCTTCGATAATTTTGGATATATCGGGATCCGATAACTGACCTTCACGAACGTCCTTGGGGCTGCGTGCAGGCATGTCAACTACAGTATAACATAAGTCACACTGCAACTCTTCAGTGCACGCGGGGCGAGATAGGGTGTCTGCAATAACGTTAGCTTTGCCAGGTGTGTACTCAATTTTAAGATTATATTCTTGGAGGCAGAGAGCCCATCTGGCGAGACGCCCACTTGGAGCTTTTATATTCATCAGCCATCGAAGCGGCTGGTGATCTGACTTAACCACTACCTCAGCTCCATCAATATATCCGCGAAACTTAGACACGGCCCATACGACAGCTAGAGCCTCCCTCTCTGTCGTATTATAATTTTTCTCTGCAGGGGTTAGAAGACGGCTGGCGTACTCAATGGGACGCTCATCATTACCCTCCCCCTGGAGCAGAGCTGCTCCAAGAGCATATCCACTGCTGTCTGTTCTAAGGACAAAGGGCTTCTTCTCATCAGCTTGACGCAATATCGGCGCTGAGACAAGCAGTGTTTTTATATGCTCAAATGCATCATGTTGTTCAGCTCCCCATTGCCATGTACTTGCCTTCTTGAGCAATAAGGTTAGCGGCTTCGCTATCTCGGCGTAATTTGGGACAAAGCGCCTAAACCAGCTAGAAGTCTGCAAGAAACATTTGAGGTGCTTCACGTTTTGAGGAGTCTGCATATTTGCAATAGCAGAGGTCTTGTCTGGGTCTACGTGGATACCACCTGGCACGATAACATGGCCCAAAAACTTAACGGATTGTCTGGCAAAGTGACTCTTCTCCCTATTTACTCGTAATTTGAACATTGCGAGACGGTCGAAAACGGCCTCGAGGTCCTGGAGGTGCTTCTCAAACGATCCCTCTGATAAAACCAATAAATCATCCAAATAAGCGACCATCACTACATCCGGGAGGTTAGACTTAAAGCGATCGATCAGTCTTTGAAAAGTAGCCCCGGAATTCCGTAGACCCATAGGCATACGTTTAAACCTGAATGTACCCAGCGGGGTGGTGAAGGCAGTTTTGTCTCTGTCATCAGGGCATACGCTTAGCTGAAAAAATCCGGTTCTGAGATCACATGTAGTCATGTATTTTGAGGTTTTGGCGGCGTGGAGCACATCCTCGATCCTCGGGAGTGGATAGCGATCAGGTTCGGTAACCGCATTTAGTTTGCGGTAGTCTACGCAAAGCCTAAAGCTTCCATCTTTCTTCTTCACGAGGACTACATTGGAGGCCCACGGGGACTCGCACTCTTCGATGACATCGGCGCTCAGTAGCTGCTGAAGCTCCTTTTCGAGTGCTGCTTTTTTTACCGGTGATAACCTATATGGTGGTGACGCTAGAGGCTCCTGATTGTCCTTTACCTTTATTTTGTGCAAAGCGAACTCTGTAGGGGGGCCTTCGATAGCAAATTGACCTGCTCTACGTCTTAAGAACTCGTTCAGCGTGTCCCTTTGCTCCAACGTAAGCTCCGTACCCTCATCATCACGTAAAGACACAGTGGGGACATCTGCTAGCATCAACTGTGTGTCATTTAAAAAAAAAGATTTAACAAAAGGCCACTTACTAGATGGGTTATCAGAAAAGTACCATGACTCCTGGCCTATTTCCAGTACCATTCCCGCTGTGGCGATAAACTCGCGACCGAGGAGAGTTCGAGTGTTGTCCCCAGGAAACACCATGAACTCTGTAGAAACTTCTCGACCACCTAAGATAACCGGCACTGTGCCGACTTCTACAGTTCTACATATCCGTGCACCGTCAGCAAGCCCAATTGTACGATTTGTACTATTAAAATGAATTCCCTTTTTTAGTAACATAGAATATAACATTGGGCTTGCTACACTGTGCGAAGCACCTGTGTCTACAATTGCTACGCCTGTCTTTCCTAAAATACTTACCTCAACGGTGGGATGGACAGTCTCCTCACTTGACACCATATTGAACTCTGCAGGTTTCGAAGGATTTCGATTCACTGCACACTTATCACATTTTGACCTAACAACCCCCTGTTGGCCACATCCATAACAACGTATAGGATTCAACTCGGTAGTATCGCTCGAATTATTTTGTGAAAAGCGAACGCGAGAACGTCTCGGAATCTCGTTCGAGTTAGAGTTAGTGAGTTTCGGGTTCGTAGTAACGCTTTTACCCATGGTATCGCCGCGCTCAGTTCGCTCACTTACGCGAGTTGTTGTCGAGTTAGATGGGGTCGCGTTCGCGGGAGCGCGGGGCGACTTTTCTATCTCGCGTATTGCGTCCTCCGTAACTCTCGCCTTGTCAATGAGGCAATCGATACTGTCTATAATATCTCGCGATAAACGCTTCCTTATTCGTCTGTGTAGCAAACCGTACACTATATCTACCTGCATTTCTTCTGGCACTTTATAAGGCAATTTAATAATAAGAGCACGCACTTTTGTAATAAACACCTCGGCACGTTCACTTTCCTTTTGCTCATTTGCGAAAATGTCCCGAAACACTTTGTATCCCGGTCGTTGAACCCCGTACATAGCACGCAATCGCGCCGTCGCTTCAGCCCACGTCGAAACTCCGACGCGGGCGCCGCGCCACCACACGGCGGCGTCGCCCTCCAACAGCATGGGGAGGCCGCGCAGCGCGTGCTCGTCGGACACGTCGGTGCACTCCTTATACACTTCCACCGAGTCGATGAACGCCTCCAGTACCTCCGCGTCGCGCGCCGCGCCACTGAACCTCGCCGAGCACTTAGAGAAGTTACCTCCTGATGCGGCGGACGTATTTACAGCGGGCGCGGGGGTGCCTGGCGACGGCGCCGGTGTTGACGCCGCTGGGTATTGCATCGATCTCATGGTTTCGATGAGGGTTCTATTTGCTTCCGCCTGAGTTCTTACGAATGAGTCCATTATTGTTGATAGGAATGTCTCCATCCCAAGAGGCGCGGGATTATGGCCGGCGGGGAATGGGGCGGTGGTGGGGGCGCGGGCGGTATCGAAGCCGCCTTCCGCGCGCAGCTCCGCTGCCGCTGCTTCCGTATCATCGTGGCCGCTGCTGTCGCTCATTGTCTCGTCTATTCCAAATTGTTTTTTTGTTGTAGCACGCGTCTTCCTCGGCATGATCAAGGTAGAGGTGGGACGCGCCCACGCTTGGGAGCCAGTGTAAGGGAGGCACGTCTTGGGTTGATTACACAAACGAACGAGCTCACTTTACAATTACTTTAATGACACGTTTGACATATACAGTACAAACACACTTAGAAAACAAAAGATAAACTTATTAGGTATGACGGAGACGAGAGCTAGGGGCGCACGCGACACGCGTGCGCACTGCAGTAATGGCGGTAATGCGACTGACTAGCAGACGGAGCATCGCGCGGGAGCGCCGTTGCACGCGTTGCTACCTGAGGGCGAGGGGTGCGGGGCGCAGCCGAGCGAGCCGAGTCGAGCGCGGGAGGGGCATGCATCATTGCCCTGAGACGTAGCGTTACATAGGTTAAATCGTCAAGTAAGCTATATTAGTACATTACGATACGCGTGACCTAAGTAGGCTATTATTGCACGGTGTGAAGTTAGCGCCCGAGCGCAGCGAGGATGCTAAACGCCGTGCAATAATAGACAACTTCGGGCACATGTATCGTATACTATTTTATAGCAAGAGTGACATAAACCCGCACTTTACGCATGCTTCTCCGTGCAGAAATAGGCAACTTAGGTCACGGAAAAGCGTGCGTAAAGTGCGGGTTTAGGTCACACTGTGCTATAAAATATACTAGCTTTTGCCCGCAACTCCGTCCGCGTGGAATTAGTAATTTGCGTAGCTTATTTTTTATCCAATCTGCTTTTTAGGGTTCCGTACAAAAAAACGGACCTATGGAAAAACCTATGAGAATTCTATCAATCAATTGAAAATAAAGTGATAAACTCAATACGATACGATACAATATAGTGCGGAACCCTGTCCACGCGAGTTCAACTCGCACTTGGCCGGTTTTTTCATAAATCTCCAGGCAGACAGTCATAAATCAGTTCAGCGGTTATTGATTTCTGGGATAAAAACTATCCTATGTTCTTTCCCAGGACTCAAACTATCCCTATATCAAATTTTATCTAAATCGGTTCGGCGATTTAAGCGTGAAGAAGTAACAGACAGACAAAATGAAATTAGTTCAGCGGTAATTGATTTCCCATACAAACTTCCACCCCCCTTTTCACGCCCTTAAAGGGTGATATCTGGGATAAAATTCATCCTATGTTCTTTCCCGGGATTCAAACTATTCCTATACCATATTTCAACTAAATATGTTCGGCGGTTTAAGCGTGAAGAAGTTTAAGGTT
Source organism: Ochropacha duplaris (assembly GCA_951361185.1). Taxonomy (NCBI): domain Eukaryota; kingdom Metazoa; phylum Arthropoda; class Insecta; order Lepidoptera; family Drepanidae; genus Ochropacha; species Ochropacha duplaris. Next base: position 9,238,614 of record OX592702.1, on the reverse strand, counting down.
TAACCTAACAGGCAGACAAAAAGAACTTAGTTCAGCGGTAAATGATTGCCGATACAAAATTCCACCCCATTTTTCACCCCCTTAAAAGGTGATTTCTAGGATAAAAACTATCCTATGTTTTTCCCGAGACTCAAACTATCCCTATACTAAATTTCATCTAAATCGGTTCGTCGGTTTAAGCGTGAAGAGGTAACAGACAGACAGAAAGACAGACAGACGACACACTTTCGCATTTATAATATTATAGTATATAGTATGGATATGGATAATTGTTTAAACTATCTAGGCTTACCTTAGGTCCCTATCACACTTATTTCCAGCTATCGCCATAGGTACCCTGGGTGCCTGCCGCCGTCCTCTGCTACCACCGCTGGTAGCACTCGCTTTAGTCTCCAAGATCTGCTCCCGCAGCCTGATCACCTCTTCAAACGACTCTCGGCTGTCCATCGCAAAGACGAGCACAAACAAGTCTCCTGTAGATATATAAATAAGATAGTTTTTGGTATTTATTTTTTAAATTAAACTTTGTAGTATCCTCTCAACTTGCTATGACTTATGTCCAGTGAGACAGTTGCTTTTTAGGCATTGTATACAAAAATCCGCATCATAACCCCTAGCTAATGAAAGTCTGTAGGCGACGGTAGTCACCTACCATCAAATGACCCACCTGCTTGACGTTAACGCAATTTTACTTCTAATCAAGAAATCTCAAGTTCATTCAAGGATTCGAAACAACGACAATCGTCACGGCAATTGATGCCACTACCACTAAACTTATGAGAATAAGATGGTAATCCAAAGTAAGGGACGCGCATCCCCAAGTCAAGTAAAATATAAACTAGGACTTGCTATTGAACTCATTGATATATACTAACTAAAGATAAACAATCCCAAGCAAAAGTTCGCTCAAAACTGTCTCAAATTGTGTTGGGTAATACTAGTAAATTTTTGTAAGGTAATTTTTTGTATAGTTATTAGATATACAAATTCTGACCTACTCGTAAGTCGTATAGAAGTTTTGTGTACCTATCTACAGTTATTTAGTCAGGAGTTGAGTGAAACGAGCGCATTTCTAAGTGTTGTCTAAGATCGATACTAAATATATACCTACACATAATTTATTCAAAGCGTAACTTACTGGCGTTTTAGTACTGTACCACATTTAATCATATCGATATCGAGATTAAAAAAATCCCACGAATGATTCCCGCTTATTAGACTTTTAACAAGAAACAAATATTATGTAATTTGATCCTGTTTTTATGTATCTATGGGTATCAGTTTTTCTTTGCCTATAATAGCTGTCACCTGTCAGTTTCATGTTACCGCTACAGATTTGGAGAAGCAAAGATATTAATTTCCGACTAATCTGCCATGTTTTTACAAATGTCGATCGGGCTCCCGCTTTACATGAACAGTATTTACAGCCTTGTTAGTTATCGATAGTAATTATTTCAATGACGTCACTATAGTAACATATCGGTAATAAATTATTCTCCGGTCTCTAACTAATCTGAAACTACGTAAATATTATAAGACAGCTATTTCAGGGATGAACTCCCTATTTATAGATTAATCTAAAATTCTAAACTAATATTATTAAGTTGGCTCGCGGAATTTTTGATTCAATTGTTATCTTATTGTTTAAGTGATTTTAATTGATATTTTGTTGTCGGCCAATTTAAAAAATTATTTCGCCACTAATTTTCCGCCCCGCGGTTTCATTCGCGTTCCCGAGGGATCTCATTTTTCCCGGGATAAAAAGTATCCTACGCTTTATTCCAGGGTATGATCTACCTATGTGCCAAGTTTCATCAAAAATTAAAAAAATGTTGCAAAAAAATTTTTTCACAAATAATTTCAGGCGGTAAAAATCGCCAATTTTACCCGTTACCTGAAATAAAAAATAGGGTGAAGGTAAAAAAGATATTATAGAGCATACCATTAGGTACTCTGAAGCACTCTCAAGGCTTCAATTTATTTTGGAACGTTTTCCTCAGCGAGTGCTAACATCGTAATGGAGCTCGCACAAAGTAGGTAATATACCTACACTTTATTTTCTAGATTTCTGTATTTTTAAGACGTTTCAGTAACGATAGATCAGAAATCTGCCTCTAAGGTACTCCTTAATAAAGAATACTTAAAAATATACTCCTTAATAAAGAATACTTAAAAAGATACTTCTTAATAATAGCCTAAAATAGCCGTCCATATGCGGGTTGTAATATAGGATTTTTGAAAATTCAATCCCTAAAGGGTTCCTAGGGAACGCGGGTGAAACCGCGGGTAACAACTAGTCTTGATTATAATTATAGTATTTTTATTTTCTTGTTCATCGCGGTTTCACCCGCGTTCCCGTGGGATCTTATCTTTTCCCGGGACAAATTATAGCCTATGTTCATCAGGAATAATGTAGCTTTCTAATGGTGAAAGAATGGACAATGCACTAGGTAGAAACTTGTTTATGTGTAAGTATTACTTTAATTATAAGTAAATCGTTAGAAAATAAAATAATCTCTTCTTTGGTTTCTCCTAATGGTGTTGATTTTCCGCTGAAATTTTATAAGCTTTAAAAGATCATATAATATTTAATAACATAACATGATCAGTTATTCAACTCACAGATAATAGACACTAGTAATTATACCTACTCACAAAAAATTACGTCTATTATGTTTTAATCGAAAGCATGTAGGTACGTATTTCCTACTGAAACGTTGGATTAACTTGCTTTTAGCTAAGGATGTCACTCATACTATTAAAACCGCAGTTCAATAACTTGTGCTTCGAAATGTATTAAATATTAAAATTTTTGAACCAAAGGTAGAGCTTACACTGTCTCTTAATTTGATCGATTTCATAATGTCGGAACTCATGTGCAGATGTTCACTGCTGGGTGCTTCTACTATTTTACTCACTGGATTTTGTAGCGTATTCATAAAAATACAATTACTTTATATAAACCTGGTGACCTGTACTACAGGTTTTATACAATAGGCACCAGTCTCTCACAAAATAAGTTCGCTCTTTTTATATTTACTTTTGTGAAGAGAAATAAAAGTTTTATTATTATTATTTATAATTTTTGTAGCTGACATAGATTGGTATTCTAATAAAACTTAATAAATAAGCTATACCTACTACTTGAATGTAGTATTTAAAAAAAAAATACCAATGGTGCCAACCCTAATTTTGGGTAAACTATCAGTTGGTGGTTGGTGCAAACTAGGGCACGTTAATTGCCGTTAGAGATTGCTGTTGCACACGCCTAAATTGAGATGGTGCTTGTGTCTCCACTCGACTGCGATATTGTTACGACATGCAATCATGGTGGATAATACCACAATTACAGCCAAAGTTCGGAACAATCCTAAGTTTTGGAAAAATACAATATCCATGTTTTCCACAAAATTCATGTTTTTTCCTGTACTTAACACTGAATAAAATGTCGATTACCTACATTATTTTTTTCTCAGCAAAATGATTGACATATTAAAATTTTATATATTAGGTATCTACGTGTAGTTTCTATTTCAAGTCCCAGCATTACATAGTAATCTAACGTATACCTGGATGCTGTGAATATACAGCCTATGGTTCGCTTTACAGCTTAACGTGCCACTTTGTAGTCTGTTTACTTTGTCAAGGTACGCCCTGTGAGTATACAGGGATGGATTGAGGAATGGGGCAGGGCAATCGTCTTATGTCTATTAATTATTCCTTCTTTTTATGTTGAATGGTGTTTGACAACTAACTCATTATGGTAGCCGAAGGTGGTAAGCATATAAAGCCTAGATGGGAACTAGATCTCAAGTGCAACTGGTACAACTGCCGAATAACACCGATATTAATCGAAGTAAAAAAAACTTTTTGGTAAGTAATCTTATTTTTGTATCCATAATAATCAAATTCATAGAACAAAAGTTAATTGGCATAACAAAAATATGCTTTATATTGTATGACTAACTACTTGAATACAGTAAATATCCTTGACGAAGCACCTTGTATAGGTACTGTGAAAAATGATACACCTATTTGGCATTTAAATTTAATTTTCCCGTCGTAGTTTTTCCTAGGGTTCATGAGGTTCTTCAAAAAGACTTTGCAGGGAATTTTTGCAGGGTACCTACCCCCGACTACGATAACCGCTTACCATCAGGCGGGCCGTATATTTGTCTCCTATGTTGTATAAAAAAGGGCGATGGTATTTGCCCTGTTGCCCCTGGCTACGCAACTAAGTCCGGGCCTGGTCTTACGATGTAACACTACTAAACTTGTTAGTAGGTGGAATGCAAGGCAAATGCAATGTTAATTTACCCTCATGTTGTGTGACAGCTTTAGAGATTGCATACTGTTTATTACGGCCAATGCATTTATATACATACCTACTAGTTTTCAGCCCCGCGGGTTTCTCTCAGTTTATATATATTAGTCTATGGTTTGGCCCGCCTTCCTAAATGACCATATGTTTCCCGGCATAAAAAGTTCCTATGTTTTATTCCAGGATGTCTGTTTTACTACATGTATGCCAAGTTTGATAAAAAACCATTCGGCCATTTGACGTAGACAGGTATGTTTGGTTCATGCTCTCTTGCCAATTATTAAATGAATAAATAAAAAGTGGTATTAATAATAAAGACTAAACTTTATTCAAGTAGCGACACACTTTATTCGTAATAACCTGCACCAAATACTCTGAAGAAGACTATTAAAATGCAGAAGACAGTGTGGTTTTATCTAAAACGGTCCCGTGACACTTTCCTCTCGTTATACAGGGTACCTACATTATCTTAAAACTTTATAAAGTGGATAAGTTAAGTACTAAGACGTTTGACTATGCTCGCTTTTATAATGTTCGTGATTAAATTTTGATGAAGTGAGTAATGTCATAAGATTACGAACCAAAGAGTCAAGGCACTTTTATTGTTATAAATAAGACTAGCTTATGTCCCGGCACGTATCGCATTAGGTACCTCTTTAATTTATCAGCCACCTTAACAAGTAAGAAAAACCTTTACAAAGCCACACAATCTGAATGGGAACGCTCAAACGCTTAGAAGACCAGCAAAATAACACAAACATATTTATTTATATGATAGATATTTAATCTTTTAAATATATTGATCGGACATGTAAAAAAAATTAAAGAATATACTGGCATTTTTATGAAAATGTTGCCTTGTATAGTTTTAATACTTGTGAAGTTATAAACTACTATTATTATAACCGAAAAAAAAAGAATAATAATAAAAGCGAAATATCATTCACTGATTAATCACAAAAACCACTTCACAAAATCTCAAAAAGTATAAATGCTATACCTACACTTGAAAGGCAGATAGATTCCTCATAGGAAGTAGGTAATCGCCAAGAAAGTACAAATTCAAACCCTAAAAGGTTCCCTCGGGAAGGCGAGTGAAACCGCGGGGAACAACTCGTATTTCTATATATTCATAATTACATTTGAGATAGTGATTATACTAATCTTGTTTCTCAGACACTAAACCCATTACAAAACAAACAAACGTTGGAGTGAGCCTCTAACAAATATGTACCTAATTGACTGCGATGTTGGTCATAGGAATTTGAATATGAATTTTATAGTTAAGGGTCAACTTTGGTCGACCAAAATATACGATAATTATTTTTAACGATTTCAGCGTTGGTCCCATAGTAATTATTCATTTTGACAAACGTAATACATATTTTTTCATCTCTTATATATACTAAATATACTTGAAATAATATCAACGATATTTTGTGTCAAAATAGACTTGGAATCTCCACATTTTCTACTCATCAATGATTTTTAGTTGAAAAATTAAAATTATGGTAACAAATTGAAATAAGGCAGGCAAAAACGAGGATTATATGAACCGAAAAGTTAATAATAATAATCATTTATTTGCAATAATGTGTACAGAATGGATGTTAAATAAAATAATCAAGAGTGGTCACATGAGCCAGAATAAGGCATGCAAAAATTTACAAAGTCTAACAAATTATCAAATAAAATATCATTAATTATGTCAGTGTGTTAATAATTTAGCGTACTACTATAATAAATTGAGATTAGTATTAGTATTTTTCTTGCAATGTGTAAAGTATTCAGCAATGGAATAAAAATTATGGAACTGAAGCCTTCGTCATAGGTAATTCTTGAATGGATTCTGGAAGATGATTGAAAATTTTAATGGACATTGCGTAGCAGTTCCTTTGCAAAAATACTGTAGAAGCTTTACGCGTTAAGACCAATCTGTTTGCATTTCTTGTATTTCTAGGATAAACATCCTTTGCCATACTAAATAAATGCATGTTACTTTTAACAAATGTACATACTTCAGCAATGTACATGCAAGCTATGGCATTATATTAAGTTTTTTAAATAATGTTAAATTATAAATTATAAAATGTTAAATTATACATCGAGGTATTTTTGATCGAATATATTGAACAGTTTTCATATTATGTAACAAACATTGGCGCCAACGTTTGTTGGAGGCCCCAAGTGGATGTTCATGCAGCGATGTTAGCAACCTACCCGATAATAATGAATACTGAAAATAAATATAATAACACTTCACGTGACTATCCACACGACACGACATGCTATTAACTAATTGAAAAATAATAAGCGCTGTATATTATATTATTCGTGTATAAATCGTTACATGCAAAATTATTGGAACGAAGTTCCTTATCGCGCGTTGTGAAAGGGGGCTAGACGGAAAAAAATCTTACGACACTTTTAGTGTCACTGTCACTGTCGGTGACAGTTGTGTGTAGTAAGCTATTGTAAGCTGTGCGGCGTGCGCATGTTTCTCTGTCTGTCTGTCTCTCTCTCTCTCTCTCTCTCTCTTATAGAAAGCAAGCCAGATATTTTCATTTCTATTTATATATATATGTATATATAATAATATTTTTTTTTATATATATACTCTCTCGACTTATATAACGTATATAACTTCGTTCCATCCGGGTGTCCCTTGACACCTCTCCAGTTTATTTTTAAATATGTAAATGTATATTATGTATTTATATATTATATACAGGTGTCCGGTAAGTAGTACGACAAACTTAAGGGGAAGATAGGTGGACGGGTCACCTGCCAAATATACAAAAAAAAACACATAAGTGTCACCATTTCTGAGATATTTAATATCAAAATTACATAAAAATCAGAAATATAGAAATAATTTATTCAGTTCCGTAAGTACCTAATTAAGCTGTGTTTTTAAGGTATTTAGTATTTCATTACGCTTTCAAAATACATGCAAGGTGCAATGTAATCCGTCTCAGTGATTTATTTAACCACTTACCTACATTAAATTGAAAATTAACTGGATCGTAAGCGAGATAGCTAACAATTTGAGGCACTAGCTTACGTCACAACTAGTTACGAAGTAGGTACACATCTGATCCAAATTGTCTTCTTTGTATGACATGAAATAAAAAAGTACATGGTAGCTGGTACAAGTAGATGAAGAGATTTAAATTTGCAAAAAAATAAACAGAAAATATTTAGATAATAAATGTTAAAAAAGAATACTCATACGATGTACGTGCATAATCTTTGTGGGCAGGTGAATTAAATATCATATTCAATATTTTATTGTTCTTTGAAGATATTGAGATATACGTTTACATGACATTTACCTACTTTTTAACCTGGTTTTTTTTTTAACATGCCCTTAAAATGCGATAAAACTTATTGCAAAAGTAGAAAATTATACACAAATACACGGTTCTTGCGACATCATTATTTACGTCAAACGTATACATAATTATTGCTCCAATTCCAATAAAAAAGATCTCCACAAAATTATTTATCCCCGCAACAAAGGGGGCTTAAAAAAGTTATTCCCGTTTTAAGAATTCCGTTTGTATCATTGAAACGTATAAAGCAAACCAAACAAATGATAAAAGTCGGTATTTCACTAGTTATATTCGAAATACGATACTTTAACGAGCTGTGGTACTTCAACAAATTGTCGAGGGACTTTTGTTGCGAATATTTTTAATATGGCTGTCAAATAACCGGTAAAGTGCGTTTGGATACGCAGTTATAACCGTCTACAGAGTACTACGAGAAATTTTATCCGAGTTTAATCCAGTGATTACCAACTTATTTTATAAATGCACAAAATTGCTTGTGTGTATGTTTATTTTGTTACCACTGGGGCCCTAAACAGCTGATTAGATTTGGATTAAATTTAGCATATACCTACATAGATCAAATCACCTTAGAATACCATATAGGATTTTTTACACTGAATAAAAATAAGATACCTCGGGAACGAGTGTGAAACCGCGGGAAATATTTAGCAATTTGACAATGACAACCTGCTCAAGATAAAAAAAATAATTGAATAAAGTCCTATCATTAAAACTAATCAAGATTGAATGTTGACTAATACCTATACAGGATATAACAGCAATGAAGTTTCAGTCTCCTTGAGTGACTATAATAATTTGTTCATTGCACGTTCAACTTAATAGATTTCTTCATGAAATTAACTTTCAGCTCAAGATTGAACAGAGACGAAATCTAATAAAACACCTTAACTTGTTCAACACTTGGCGTTAAATAAGTTAAACCAATCGAATCTGCCATCGCTGTCTACATTTCTTTTGTTATCTTCTCAAATAGTCTTTAAATAATATTATTTTTTAAAATAATATTACTGATATGCTTTACAAATTAAAGAATCTGGTATTCTTTAATTTTTATTGCTCATTTTTACTTAATTGAATCCATTTTTTTTAAATAGATAAATAAATATCCTATAGGCCATTGTTCACACACGGCTATCTGATCCCAAACTAAGCAGAGCTTGTCATATGAAAACTAGACAATTGATATAGTACATTATTCTCCTTTTTTTGTCATAAATGAATAGATAATTACACCCCGACGCAGGACAAACAGACATGTCCATGCATTTTTTTTTGTCCGGGATGGGAATCGAACCCATGTTATCTAAAACTTTATCCCCCACGTTCCTGTGGGATCTTATCTTTTACCGGGATAAAAATTAGTCACGATTTCCTGGAATTCTATTTCGGACGGCCACTGTAGGTACCAAAATAACGGCTATATTTGACGAATATTGTTTTTTTTTTAATTCAAATATGCGTCATCCCAGACCCCACAATGGGTACCAGACAGTAAGCCCAGACCGAAAATAGTCGCCGCTGTTGGGTTTCAATCTTGAAAACAGCCTCTAAATCAATAGAAACATTACAATGGCAATATTAATTCAATTCGCACTGAACTACTGTTTGTAAAGCACGCATGTGTATGCAAAAAACTGTTTTAATAAGCCGTTTGCACGATTGAAATTGGTTGAAACAGGTTACGTAATAGCCCTTCTGGTCGTGGCAAAGGATCCTCGATTCAACTAATAACGTTTCATATGATGTGCATACAAAAATGTCAGTTTAGTTTGAAGCTAGCATGTGTTATGTTTTCCAACAAGTCGTGCACAACTTTTGTTACGTAGATAAAGTTTTAAAATATTACACAATGCTGGTCATGTTAGGGTTTCTGTGTTTTGTAGAGCACATCGTGTTTTATGTTCCATAACATGTTTTGTATTATGAATATTCTATTGTATATTATTATATTTGTAACTTTATACACAAATATATCTAATATTGGCAATGGTGTCTAATACCACGACGAAAAACGTGGGTTCGAATCCAATGATGAGCTACAGTTTTCGGTGAATGGTATAGTTTGTGAGGAAACCATAGGATATGATACTTGTAGTATCTTCACAGTTGTCTACATGTTTCAAGTTGAAAATGCACAAACATATTTAAAACTAGCTTTTACAAACAAACATACAAAAAATCTAATCATTTTATAATATTAGCTTTCCCGAGGGATCATTGTTTTCCCTGGATTAAAATTCCAGGATATGATCTACATGTGTACACAGTTTCATTAAAATCAGTAGCGTAGTGTGCAGTTAGGTAGGTAGTAGTTGTTATGTGGAAGAGTAACAAATATAGATATATAGATAGATAACTCCATTCGTTGCCCGTGGTCCTACCAGTAGGACTGCAACAAAAACATCATTATTTTGTATGGGCAATGGTCCTACTAACAGTGAAGACGAAAAAAAATGTTAATGAAAAATCAAAAACTAGCTTTAATCTAAGACATTTACACAAAATATCAGTTTTTTTTCGCTCTTAAAAAAAACCTATAACCTATATTTATCTTCAACAATAATAGAATAGAGGTAGGAAGACGAAAAAAAAACCAAACGGGCACTGTTACTTGCCCGTGGTCCTACCTGTAGGACCACGCAGTAGGACCACGGGCAATAGACTGATAACTCTTTATTTGTACACCATACAAGAAAAATAACAAATGAAAGTAGTAATAATATTGAGAGTGTCACAATGGTCGACTTTATCGCTAAAAGCGATCTCTACCAGCCAACCTTTGGATGGAGAGGACTTGAAAAACAATAAAAGATGGCAGAGCACGCATTCAAAACAAAATAGATTCAAATATAATATCTTCACATTCATCCCCGTATCCTTACAAACCAACATCCACATTTCTAATAAGATATTTATCAGATTTCATCTCAGAATCTAAAATTACTTATACAAACTACCTATAATAAGAAAAACTACGATCCATGTCGTAGACAAAAATCAAATTTTAAACACTCGTGCAATTTGGTCCACTAAATATTGCAGGCCTCAAATTTGGCCCATAGTAAAGTCCAATATCTACGTAGGTAGGTGCCCTAAGGGCCAACGTAAGGGCTATAAAGATGTCGTTAACCGAACGTAGTCGGGACTGGGTTAAATGTTAAAGGAAAGTGCTCTTGCCTCTTTATTTGGTGCCGAATCAGTAAGAAACGTGATTAAGACTTTGCGACGGAGGACTTACCTATCTTTAAGATAAAAGGTATATTATGCTTTGGGATGGCAGATCTGACACACAAAGAAATCTAACACAAAGGTTTTTGGAAGCGATGATAGCTTTGTTGTTGTTTCATCGAATACCGTGACTATGGTGGTGTGGTAGGGGACTTTGTAGTACCCGACTGGGTGGCTAACACACAAAAGTACTAAATTACTAACATCTCACTGCTGACAATAAAAAAAAAACATTTAGCAATGGTATAAGAATAATTCTAAGAGAATATAAGATTGCGTAATAACATTTATGTATAACACAGCACATTAATACGTCAAATTGTCCTTCTATTGTTTAAGAAATATGAATCGTAGTGTTTTATTATGACCTCACAATATACCTACATAATATTTTTTTGCCAATAATATTCGCAATTATACGCAGAACATCTCACCAAACTTTCATCGCAAACGGATAAACGGTCTCAGCGTATAACAAAAGGTAAGAGATTAAAATTAGGTAATAGTATTTTTTCGTTTTCTTTTTAATTTGCATGGCAAGGTAAAATATGTAGGTTTTTTTTTTATTTTTTTTTTATTTATTTATTTATTATTTACTTTACAACTATTTTTATCGTAACCATAATTAGAAAATATTAAATAATAGGAATTATAACCTACCAGTGAGAAAGGAAAGTCTTCTCATAGCAGGAAACGGGTGGTTACCAGAAGTATCCAGTAAGTCCAGCTGGTATACTTCTCCTCGGATCCTGTAGAGCTTGCGATGGAAGTCTTCTATGGTCGGAGTGTAGCTGTCTTCAAACTTGGTGCCCAGGAATCTTGACACTAAGGAGGTTTTGCCTACTCGAGCTGACCTGAGGATAGACAAAATATTGAAGGTAAATAAGGACAGAACATGACAGATTATTATTGATTCCTACAAAAAAAAAGTTATGACCTTGTACAATGTTATAAAATATCCTCCAATAATCAGAATAAGTCTAACTGACTATTGCAGAAGAGATCTCATTGTTACCAATGATCATTACCTACACAACATTCGATCTTAAAAATGGCCGAGATTTGGACTCTAACACTATAAATAACTTAATATTACAAGGCATAGGCAAACGCATGGTGTTGGCCTCTGGGGACTTGAAAGCTAGGGACTTTTTCGCCCAGAGGCTAAGCTTAATCATTCAGCGGGGCAACGCTGCTAGCATTATGGGTACCATGGACCATTTGGAAAATCTTTTATTGTAAATATATTTTTATTTAGGTATTTAATTAGATTTTTTTTTCTTTGATTTACTTTTGTAAAAATAGCATAGTATACTTTATTTATTGTAAATACCATAATAAAAACTTAATATTTCAATATCCACACTGCATTACGATATCTCATAATATACGATGGCATTTTGGTTTTTTTTGGGTCACTTTTACTTTTAAACGTACCGAGTGCAACGTGAAGTGCATCCGTTGATGCCGGCGACGCGACATGGTCTTGTTAGGCAAATTAGCAACTCTTTAGCCGTTTTTTGCCTCCCGCTTTCGGAGCGCTTAACCTATCGACACCTTTTTACTTATAATATCAATGATTTATACACAATTTTATTGAAATAATGGCGGACACTGTAAACAAAAATAAGATATACTATACGATGTTTTGTTTTAACTATCTAGGTTTAAATTAAAAATCCTTTTTATAAAGCGGAAACCATTATCTTTTTAATTTCTAATTACAAAGTTAGTATCAGCAATAACCTAGTTGCACCGCCGGCGCCGCGCCGTTTGCTACTGAAGTTTTATACCGCAGCCGCTACTGGTAAACCCTTTTTCCCGAATTACTTCTAAAAATGCTTGTCGGTAGTGAAGAAGTTAGTTAATGTTATAGCAATTGCTATGTACTTTTTAAATGTTCCATGAATATGGTCATTACAGTAATCTGATGCTTTGAAGGCCATTTTTGTATTATTTGGTCATTTGGGCTTTCTAGTATTATCCAGACAGAAACTATGAGAGTTAGAAAATACCACGAAACGCTTTCGAATTGTTAAAACCAGCACGCTAGCATTGAAATTTCCCGAAAAGTCTGTTAAAAAAAACAGACCAATCAATAGTGCAGCTATCATTGCAGAAAGATACATTGGAAATTGACTTTTTCTGCTGTGAAACTAAAAGCTTGTCTGAAGATAGTTTAAATGAACACACAGGTAGCAAATAGTAGCTCAAGTTAAATTTACACGCGTTATGCTTTCACGTTGTTATCCGACAAACAAAGACAAAGCTCTACCCGCATAGCGTTTGTCTACCAAAGAAACTTTGTAATATGTTCAAAAACATACATATTATATCAAAGGAAATCTTTTGAAGTAATCCCGACGCGAGTTTTGTGTAACTAACATTCGTTCCGGTTTGAAACGACTTTCGTTATAAAAAGTATTCATATAGCTAGCGCGGTAAAGCTGATTCTTCATCAAAAGAAATGGGTTTATATACGACTAGCTGTCCCCCGCGGTTTCACCCACGTTCCCGTGGGTTCTTTTTATTTTTATATAGCATATGACACTCACTAACAAATAACGTGGCTTTCTATTGGTAAAAGAATTTTCAAAATCAGTTCTGTAGATCCAGAGATTACCCCCTATAAACTCACAAACTTTAACTCTTTATAATATTAATAGTATTCTATACTATTGATTTAGAATTTTATATTAATTATTTGCGTGTAATTATTTACATTGTTTATCTTAAGGGTAGATAATAATATAAATTTATTGGAAAAAGCCGCGAAAAATGGTCGAAAAATTGGTTTTCGTACATTTTATTCGAACAATGTTGACATTATCGAGATTTCAGACTAAAGTTATTGTCAGTATGTCAAACCAAAACGGATTTGGAAAATATGTCATCTCAAAATATGTACCAAGTAGATATACGTAATTTTACCTAAGTATATTTATTGTTTAGGAAAATTTAACTTGTTGGTCAGGATCTTTAATCGTCACATCTAACTTAAATAGCACCCTAATTTAACTGGATTACCTATACGATATATTTGCCGTAAACAAGTAGGATGAGGCACAAAACGTTCATTCATTCATCTTTTACCCAAACTATTATTTGCGACAAAGATGCTAAGGGCGTTTACACACGGGCGCCCAAGCTACGCAAACAACTGTCGCAGCGCAGCAGTAAACAACTGCCTAGATAGTGTCTATAGGGATCTAGGTATAGCATTTTTATTTTTCACATCATTGTCACAGTTTTAAACGTCGTTGTGCCACCTGTCTTCAAAATTTAATCAATTAAGTGCCAATAGTCTCTAAGTAAAACGGTTGTGACATACGGATAAAAGAACGGGGCGAGATTTATGCTACATATTTGGCTTCGAACCCTAAAGAACAGCCAATATCAAATATTATACGACTTAGATATATCCGCAGGCGTACATGAAAGGTTGGCTGACAGTTTGGAAAACTTCTGTCTGTCCTTCCCGAGAAGTACATCAAACAGAAGATTACTCTTGGGTAGATCAACCAAATCGTACATATTCGATTTACTCACAGTTTTCCAGCAGTGAAATGATGTGATCGTGCTAATGCTCTTCGTATCGAGTCATGATAATTGGCTCTCATTTGCAGCAACTCTTTTCAATTGTTGGCAGTCAGCCAGGTCACAGAGGACGAAGCCAGGTGACTACTACTAAGTACCCTACCACCGATAGGTTCACCACTACAACAGAGCTATCATTGCCATCATTCGCATCACCTTTTTATTCTGATTACATCAGCCTCGGATTTATATTATGATTTAAAAAACCGGCCAAGTGCGAGTAAAAAAGGCAAAAAAATCACGTTTGTTGTATGTGAGGCCCCCCTTAAATATTTATTTTATTTTGTTTTTAGTATTTGTTGTTATAGTGGCAACAGAAATACATAATTTCAACTGTCTAGCTATCGCGGTTCTTGAGATACAGCCTTATGATGATATCGAGCAAAAAAGAGCAAAAAATAGCGTTTGTTGTATGGGAGCCCCCCCTTAAATATTTACTTTATTTTGTTTTTAGTATTTATTGTTATAGCGGCAACAGAAATACATAATTTGTGAAAATTTCAACTGTCTAGCTATCGCGGTTCTTGAGATACAGCCTGGTGATGATATCGAGCAAAAAAGGGCAAAAAAATAGCGTTTTTTGTATGGGAGTTTTTTTTTGTAAAAATCTTTAAAAAAAAAAAATAGGTGCAAAATTAAAGGGTTCTTATTATCCCAATAAAAAATCCAATTAACTAAATATTTTTAAGGAAATACATACATATATTTATATTTTTTTTAACAATGTATCTCAAACGTTGGAGAGACTATCGAGTTTCTGCCCCTGCTCACAAAAAATGGGAACTGTGTAAGCCAGTTATGTATAATGTTCCTGGTCTCTTTCCTTCTCGTTTATTGAGTGTAGGTCAAGCCACTCACATTAGGCATATTGTTCGAGTTGATTTAGTTCGCGCCTTGATTAAAAAAGAACATCACGGAAGAACAGTGTAATATAAGCTGTGACGGAACTTACTACAACAATCGCCAAAGTTCAGTTGTTACAAAGCAGCAGGGTTTCCCTTCATACCTATGCAAACAAACCCAAGCGTTATATCTTGTCCGGATCTTGCTGCATTGTTTGTTCAGACCTCGGGCCCGGGTGGCTTCGTAAATCCATATATAAATTAACTTTTGTGTAAGCACGCTTGCATAACTTATCCGATTTTATCAACGCGTGGTTGGTCTAAAGCACTGTTATTATCTACCCTCCCATTCTATAGTGACTTTATTTTATTCCTAGACTAGCTGCCCCCTGCAGTTGCACCCGCGTTTCCGAGGGATCTTGTCTTTTCTCGGGATAAAAAGTATTCCATGTGTTATTTCAGGATATGATCTACCTGTGTGCCAAGTTTCATCAGAATCCATTCAGCCGTTTTTGCGTGAAAGAGTAACAGACATCCATCCATCCAAACTTTCACATTTATAATATTAGTGAGATATAGTGGGATTATAAAATTCCTCAGGCCCCAAAGAACAACAAAATTTGTGCCAAAAATATCTTATCACAATCTTTTTATGTTAAAACGGACACCAACAAAGCTGCAATATAAATGTTAACAATGTAATTGTTGCTATCACATCTGTAATCCGCTTGCAGTTGCGTTGCCAAAGCCGGGTGTAATGGCAGGCACGTCGCATCGCATCGTTATCTTTATAATTTGGTGTCGGGCTGTCGTATGTTAGTACGTGCTAGTGTTCACATACTGTGGTTTGTTTTAACTGAAAAAGCTGATGTTTTCATGAAATAGTTAATCCTCTTGTATCATCCCTTCGTATTGTATTAGTATTTTTAAATTTTGAGGGTTAATAAATCCCTTGCTAGTCGCTAATAGTGTAGCTTACTATAGGTGAAAGAATTTTTAAATTCGGTTAACCTTTGCTCATCTGCCTATTGAATAAATTTCGACTGTTGGTTATAATTTTTATCAACAAAAAATTTTAATTGTATGTGAGTCATCCCCTATTTTACTCATTAATTTATAAGAGGAATTTCGTAGTAGACCGTGTAGCGACACATTAAGTACACTGGTACCTATGTCAGCATAAAATTGTAAGACTGTTGCCTCCCCGTTGCCCTCTGCGGGAAGTGCAGTCAGTCGTCTCTAGGGTTTGCTCGTGCGCCCACTGTTTTGTACAACGTAAATAAATGGGGTTAACTTTCGTGCCTAAATAAGTTGTCTAATTTGAACTCATCCCTCAACATAGCTAAATACTTACTTATATAGTGAATCCTATGAACTGACAACTAAAAGTATTTACAACCGTTTCATTACTAAATAAATATAGCAGTATATTCTAAATCATGGTTCTGGGAAGTTCTGGAACCAGTTATTTCTGGCTCTGCGTTGATCTTAGAGTGAATCAATCAATTGGGTCTTTTTTTTAATTTAAATAAACTATTATTGATAGCAATAGACTAAATCTTCCGAAAACCACAAGTAAATCAAAGTTAATAAGTTACTTGGGTACATTAAACAGTATATTTCCCATCAAAACTTAGCGATAAAAAAGATAGGTACGATAAAAGACAAGCATTTTATACAAAAACCCTTCCGCCTTTTGTTCATTCTCTACAACTTATTTAATGTTTCTTCCAAGGTTTTCACAACTTTTAAAGCGTAATTAATTAGTTTTTGCTTATCGCAATTAATCAACGGAAACAAATGTTTTAGAAATTTTGTACCTATTTAATATTTATTTTTAATGACACGTAACTTTAAATTTTGAGCAATTATTTACGTGTATTTCTTAATTGACAGATAGAAGAAATTCTTTGGAAGAAACGTAGATAATACGCCGTCTCAAATAATTGGATCTATAAGTTACGGTAACCGCTTACCATCAGGCGAGCAGTATGCTTGTTTACCACCTTATGATTGTGATGATTTTATTTATACCTATTAAAATGTCTTTTTAGGGTTCCGTACCTCAAAAGGTAAAAAAAGGAACCCTTATAAGATCACTTTCTTGTCTGTCCGTCTGTCCGTCTGTCTGTCCGTGTGTCACCACCGATTATCCAGGAACGGGTGGACTTAGCAATTTGAAATTTATACCAGATACTGAAGTCTATAGTCCCTATTAGGTGAATAAAAATCAAGGTCCTGAGTCAACACCATAAAAAGATGTGGGCAAATTTAGATTTTCGCGAAAACTTGTAAGTACCAAAATTTATATAGGTGCCCCCATACATACATAAACACCACCATATACCTCTGAGTTGTATCGGCGCTCATACAATTTAGAGGTCTAGCTTAATTGGCATTAACCTCAAATAAAATAATCGAAAAATTGAAAAAATCCTTGAGGCTCTATTACGGAACCCTCGGTGCGCGAGTCCGACTCGCACTTGACCGGTTTTTTTATTACAGAACACATCGATAGGTGCTTGGCGACAGATTTTTAAATTGAGGACGATAGCCTGCTGGGCGAATACTACAAAGTAAATTATTAGGTAGCGTGAAAAAGTAACACCAACCCCAGATGTAATATTAAATAGTTTTCCAATGTTAATGGCACAACTTATTCATAGCACACACAGTATTTCAGTTTATTTTAAACGTCGCCACAAAGGTCAAACACTAAACAAAATGTACTGTCCTTACTTCTGAATGTTTGCTCACACAATAGGAATCCCACGGGGTTATTCTGCATCAGAATATGTTTGTTAGTCGATTTTTTTTCTTGTCGAAGTCTTAACTGAGCATGTTATGAACATCTAACATTTTATTGATCAAGATCAAAACGGCATTGAATTAAAATAATGTTATTTTGGTCAATTTAATCCTATTTTTGTAATTTGAATAGGAGGCCTGCATCGACAACAAATTTGAATTAAAAATTGTGTCTATGAATCGGAAAAATACATAGTCAACTTCATGTCTATAAGGATTATCTTACCACGCGGTAATAAAA
Source organism: Ochropacha duplaris (assembly GCA_951361185.1). NCBI lineage: Eukaryota > Metazoa > Arthropoda > Insecta > Lepidoptera > Drepanidae > Ochropacha > Ochropacha duplaris. Next base: position 9,220,221 of record OX592702.1, on the reverse strand, counting down.
AGATAAAGTTACTTGTCTTTGATGACTGTAGCTAATTTAAAAAAGAAGAGAACAGTGATCAGAGAGCTGAGTGCGAGTTTTTGATGTTACTAAATAAAACGCTATGTATCGCGTTTGCGTTTTCTGTATTCTTGGCACAGCACCTCTTGCGGAATACGAATGGAAATAATTTATCCCATACTGATCACGTTTACTTAAAAGCGATCAATTACGAGTAAAAACTCGCACTAGGCACTGACCCCCTAACATTTAATACATTGTAATGCAAGAAATATTTTTATTGAGTCCGTAAAAAATTTTCGTGCTTAATAGTTAAACCGCACCAGCGACTATGTGACACCGAGCGGGATAAATTGGTATTGTGCCTGCCCTGTAAACTTCTTGCAACCATCACAATGTAAGTCTTAAAAAGATAGAAGACTAACTAAAATGATTCCGATGATATACCGCCTCAAAGAGAAAGCTGTATAATCGAATCAGGAGCAAAACGATAATATGAACCAACGTAAATAAGCGTGCAACTATACCCCCAATGTCTACTTAAGGTAAATATTTAAATGGATGAAAAGACCCTCGAGCCGCGTCCGTTATTCTCGCGTGAAGCTCCAACAATTTTATATTCATAAGCATTGAATTTTAAAGAATATGTGCCCACAAACTCATGTGAACCAAGGGATTTGCTAGCTTAAAAATAGAATCTATTATTTTTATGCACGCTTTCCGAGGGACATTCCAGCTTATTTCATAAAAATTACATTTTTAATTAAAATTAAGCATTATATACGTAAGGTCAGTGTGAAACGGTATTCTTACTACAGGTATTATAAATGTGAAAGTGTGTGTTGGATGTGAAGATGTTTGTTACTATTTACGCAAAAAGTACTGAACGGATTTTGATGAAACTTGGCACATAGGTAGATTATGACAGCCGAAAGACGTCCACAGCTGGACAAAGGCCTCTCCCAAGGATCTCCACGATGGCCGGTAATGTTATTATTATCATTTTTATTCTAGGATATTATCTACCAGTGAAGATAATAGAGGATACTTTTTATCCCCGTAAAAGACTACTTAGAAATTGAGAAAGTCGTACAGACAAGTGCCGATTCTGTTGTAACTAAATTAATCCCACTTTATCTCTCCGTAACAAAAAATATTAGAAAGGATAGGAGAATTTAGTCCTGTCCAAATTAGTTCAATTACTTGTTTTAAACGTCTCCATCAATAGTGAGCACGACTATTTTCCGAGGCGTTGGCATAGACTTTGAAAAGTCTTTATATTTTTCTATTTTTTTCTTATTTAAAAAAACTTTTTATGTAAAAACTTCTTTTGCACATGATCTATTTTTATTTATGTTTTGTCTACTTTATTTTTGTGTATTAGTCTGTGTATGTGACCTTCATGTTTTATATGTATATTGTTCTGTTATGTTAGCTGTAAGTTTCCTAAAAGAATAAATAGTAGATTGTTATAAAAGGAGCTAAAATTACCCATTATATACGAGGTAGTTTTACTCCCGAGCTTTAGCGAGGGAGTAAATAGAAACCGAGTTTTAATGGGATTTAGCGCGTTACACTATACTTTTCACTACGATTGCGAGAAAATAAAACAATCCAATACAATATGAAATATGTAGTTTATAATGTCTTTTTTTTTGTTTCTTCTGTAGCCGCAACACATTGCATGCATTCTATCAGAGATCGCCGATTATAGTTCCATTTTCAAAATTAAAATGAAGTTCTTTTTATGACTAAAAACTCAGTAGGCTCATTGTCATTTGACACAAAAATTAAAAAAAAAACTTTTTCCCCTAGAGGAAGAATTGCTACTTTTTCTTCGCTCTGGTACGCCACAATGAGGTCTTTTTGAGCAAGAGGAGTGAAAATAAAAATATGTAGAACTAGCCGTCTCCCGCCCGCTCCGCTGAACGACATCACATTACAAATCATTGAAATTCTTGGCTTTTCTTTATTATATGCATGTATTATAGATATAAACCTTCCGGAAGAAATTCTCTAAATGATAGTGAAAACCGTATCAAAATCCGATGCGTGGTTTAGGAGAAGGCAGCGGATAAACAGACAGAGATGGAAAGTTAGATACTTAGTTTTATCAGCGAGTATGTAAGGAAGAGTAAGCGAAATTAACTTAGTTGTAATCTAAACAACACCATCGTCACCAATATTGTTTAGTAAGTAGTAAAAATATAAAAGACAATGAAAAAAAAAATGGTTTAATAAAACAATTTTAAATTTACATTAATGTACACTTATTTTCATTTCTTTAGTGCATAAAATGTCACTATTTGATATTATAATTCACTTTAATTATAACATTAATTATATTGTAATTGTACATTTGTTTGTACCTATATTTTGTACATTTGTTGTAAATAAATAAATATCATAATATTCACTTTAAATAAATGCATTTTTGCTTTACCTATTATTTAGAACGTAAACAAAACCAAGCCTGTGTGGTGGTAGGAAACCTATCGATAGGTAATCTATCAATTTCGCGGAACGCCGATCAAAGGCGTGATATGAACAACACTAATCTCATACATACAGGTCGATACTATAATTTGTATGCGCTTATCCACTACTAAAGAACAGTTACAAAAGTACTTAGTTTCATTTAAATTAATTTTAATATGAATATACTTTATTTCTCAGTACTTATCTTCAAGTAAATATTGTATATCCGTGGTAGATACGAACAAAAGAGTTTTAGGCTGCGTTTCCAGGACAGATGCGTAGAGGGATGTGTTTTAGTCCGCCTTTTCATGTTTCAGCTCTATCGCACTGAATTAACGTCACAAAATTGCATATAAAACTAACTCACTAAACAATTATACACTTGGTATCACACTTAAAAGTCACTCCAATTTTTTTTTACTGAGTTTGTGTTTGGCCGCCATCTCACCATGGTAAATGATGATGTGGCCGAAGGTGGTACGCACACAAAGCTTAGATGGGAACTGGCTCTCAAGTGCAGCTGTCGGGACACACCGATAGGTGCCTGGCGACGAGGTTGGTAGCCAAGCCAGCCAGTCGGATACTACTAAGTACCCTACCACCGTACTTTGGTTTCCTCACGATGTTTTCCTTCACCGAAAGCTCAAGCTCATTGTAGGATTCGAACCTATCTTCGACGTCACTACCACTGAGCTATCATCGCCTTAAGTTTACTCAGAACCTAAATTGTCCCAGCCATAGATATTTAATATTCGGGGCGGGCTTCGCAAAATACTAAGCTTAACATAATTCACCTAATGAAGCTCGTCGTTTCGCAAATATTTTATGTAAAAAATTAATCGAGGCCTCGGGTGACAGGCGCGCGGGGAGCTTTTTCCGCCAACGCATTAGCTTGGCCATCCAAAGAGGAAACGCTGCCAGCCTTCTGGGAACCTTGCCTGTCGGCAGCAGCGGCAGCCTCGAAGAAGTTTTTTATATATTATAGTTGTACATTTGTTGTAAATGAAATTATTCACCTAATTTAGGTTTCATAAAATTCAAAGTGAATAAAACCTCACAAAATTCTCACTATCTAGTTTCATACGAGTTTTATAAGTAAAAGTGTTATCGGTACGTGATATATTCGGCAACTCATAGACGGTAATCATGAACGTCAACGCTGCGCGGCGTGGAATTTGCAATTTGGTTCCGTTGTGAATTGTCACCAACAAACGTTGATTTATCACCGGACGGATCTATACGGAGTTATGAATCAAGATGTCTGCCTTATATTGGAATAGTTGTATGATATTATATAAACTTTATACTGTGGGGTGTATTGTTTTGTCGTAGGGATGGAAGTGGAAGGGATGTACAGGTTGGTTAGGATTCTCACCTACTCTTATCATTGTCAGAAAAGCTCGTGAGAGGCTTCGACATTCGCTCTATCTGAACGCTTCCATTTTAAGTAATGTCAAAGAGTATTATATCAGAACCTGGGAAGTATAAGTAATCAATTAATTTTAATTTTACTTTCTATTTTTTATTACATAAGATGATAATTTATTTTTGTTTTTTGTTTTTTTTCCTTATCTCTTTTGTTAATCCTACTGTTTTTGTGTTGTGATGAGATGAGTAAATATATTATTATTATTAAGTAAATGTGCAGGTGGTCATAATTAAACGTAGCCTACCCATTGACCCAACAAGACAGGCTTAAATAGTTGCACTTGAGAGCTAGGTGCAATTAAAGCATTGTAATAAGGTGTACAACACGTTGACAATCTCGTTGGCTAATGTCTATAGGCTTACTTACCATCAGGTGACCCGCCTGCCTCGTTGTCACTACTGGCATATATTACTTAGACAAATAATGTAAAGAAAATTGTTTTAGTTTTTTTTCTGCTTCACGTTTTCTTTTTTTTTATTATTATTGAGATTTTTCCGTAACATCGAATCACAAATTTGATAAAATACTTTAAAAAATCGCATTATAATATTTGTGAGATTATTTCATTAAATCCCGAAAACAAAACATAAGAATTTTCCTCAAATTCATAAGTTCAGTTCTTTGTTCCGTTGTAGTTTATTTGATAAAAAACGGACCAATTTTGTGTCGTCAATCGTAATCAGTTTAGGATACAGAAACATTTTGTTGATTGCCGTAAAAAAGTCATTCCTCCATATTTCGTTTATGTTGTACAAGAATTGAATCTTCGATGTTTTATGTATTTTGTTAAAGTAATGAAGTAGAGTTAGATTAAACGTAGGTACATATAGACAAATATACTTATTATTTAAGTAATCTAATTGATAGTATATTTATTTTATTATATTTATATTTAAAAAGTAATTTTCGTAAAAAGGAGTACTAAGTTCTGATACTCGTCTCGAATCTATATATCTAAATTACATTTAGCGATAAAGAATTTTTCAATATGTAATAAATTTTCAGGCTTTATAGCTAGTCGATCGATTTCCATAATCACATCAGTGACGTCATGAGCTCAACATACCAGGCGAGTTAATTTCGACAAAGCAGCTTCATATCTAAATCGAACAAAAGAAATGTTGTGACTGCCACTGAACGATATTACATAATTCATAACAAAAAATATACGTATATACTAATAAAACTAGCTGCCCCCCATGGCATCACTTGCGTTCCCGACGAAACCATTTAGGGGTTGAATTTTCAATAATCCTTTCTTAGCGGTTACCAACTCACTACGAGGAATATATTTTCCCAAGATTGTAGCTTTTTTTTTTTTAATGTCACAAGTGACAACGAGGCAGGCGGGTCACCTGATGGTAAGTGACAACCGTCGCCTATAGACATTGGCAATACCAGGGGATTGCTAATGTGTTGTACACCTTATTAAGGCGAACTGGCTCTCAAGTGCAATTGCCGGAACACACCAACAGGTGCTTGGCGACAAATTTTCAACTTGAGGGTGGTAGCCAGCCAGTCGAGTACTACAAAGTACCCTACCACCGTGCTGTGGTTTCCTCACGATGTTTTCCTTCACCGAAAGCTCAAGCTCATTGTAAGGATTCGAACCCACGACCTTCGCCCCGGTATCCGACGTCACTTACCACTGAGCTATCATCGCCTTGCATTTGTACTTTGTGATACTACGTAATTAATCAGTGAATGATAAACCTAAATAGATATATAGATAAAGAGGTAAGGTTTGTTTCTTTGTTTGTTTATAGGTCTGTCTGTAATCTTTGGAACTATATGTATATCTAAAAGCTACATTATCACTATCTAACATAGGTAAAATTATATATCTGAAACTGCAAATGTCGCGGAATTAATCCCCCAGACCCTCATTTATAAACGGGATAAAATTAAATATTTAAAAGACTAATCAAAATATCATTAAAGGAAGTAGCAATCTGATTACGCAAACTATAAAAGGTCAAATATGGCGAGCGTTTAATCCTGAAGCAAAATGATGATTCCCTTCGGATCGTGGGACCTCTGGAGAGCTTATTAAATTAATATAGCAGGGACATGAGATTGGATCAAGAAAACCCGCAACATCTTATTAATTCATGGTCGTGGCGAATATTCTACTTATTTTGACGGGCCGAGTAGTTGGTAAGATGCAGTACCTACCTATCAAGATCAGGTCGTAAGTTCTCATTCTAGGGACATTTATGTGTGTGAACATGTCTATTTGTCATGAGTCTGGGTTTAATTATGTATGTATGTATAAAAACCGGCCAAGTGCGAGTCGAACTCGCGCACGAAGGGTTCCGTAAAAAAGGCAAAAAAAAACACGTTTGTTGTATGGGAATCCCCTTAAATATTTATTTTATTTTGTTTTTAGTATTTGTTGTTATAGCGGCAACAGAAATACATAATTTGTGAAAATTTCAACTGTCTAGCTATCGCGGTTCTTGAGATACAGCCTGGTAACAGACAGACGGACAGACAGCGAAGTCTTAGTAATAGGGTCCCGTTTTTACCCTTTGGGTACGGAACCCTAAAAACCAGAAAACTGCTCAGTTCTGCTTAGTTTAGGATCGGAAGACTTTTATTTTATTGTGACATAGATACCTTGATTTTGGGCTTTCTTAATTCAAGCATCAATTCAGATAAGTTAGCAATCAGTTGGGTATATTTTTTATGATGAGCTGATGATAATTTATGGGCCTACTTGTAAGTCTCAATTTAACTAAGATACTGTTGAAATGACCACGAAAATTACGCCCCACATGTTCACAATGACTATGAAGATGATCGATAATTATGGTGTTTTATAAGTAAGGGTATCTGTTTTTGTGATAAACTACCAAGTATTATAAATGTGAAAGTTTGTATGTTTGTTCCTCAATCACGCAAAAACAGCTGAACGGATTTTGATGAAACTTGGCACACGGGTAAATCATACTCTAGAATAAAACAGGATATTTTTTATCTCGGGAAAAGATCTCTCGGTAACGCGGCTGAAACCGCGGGGTGGAAAACTAGTACTTATATAAATTTAAACTTACCCCAGCATAACCAGTCTAAAGCAATTCTTCGGCGGGGGCGCGGACTCCTCGCAACCCTGCGACAGCGGCACGCTCGGTCCTGGTGACCTCTCAGGGTCAGACTCGTCGCCCAAGCCCGCGCCACGTCGACACAGCCACGATGTTCCACACTTATCCTTCGCATCCTCAACTGGTGCTGCGAACTGGCAACGCCGAGGAGACCGCTGTCTCCCACTCGATAGAGAAGACTTTAGAGGCGACGGTGGCGCCCTCACAGGACTTGGTGAAGCCCTGATCGGTGACGTGGTAACTTTTACCGGTGATGATTGCAGGGATAGCCCGCCGCGTTCGGTGGTACCGTTCAACATTGTTCTTTATTTATAGGACACTTGATTACATTTTTGTTTTTAGTTCACTTTGCGGTTTATTTTTTGCTGCTACATTGCGCTGATGCTGATGAAACTAAGGGGAATGTTGAAAAATTATGACAACTGAAAATATCTGTATACGTAGGTAAAATTCTGAAATTAAAATTATAGTGTGGCTGCTGAGAGAATGCGTTTGTAACACTCATAAATATGCATTGTAAGTACATAGCCTAGTGAATCGTAGAACATGTGAATGATGTCAAAAAATAAAATTCTAGGCTATTTCTAGGTACCTAATCAGGCATCAGTACCTACTTCAACATATTGTGAATATTATATTATAATTAGATCTACAAAACCTCTGGGTATGTAGGTACGGTAGGTAAGGTAGGTTACTAGAAACGTTGAGCAAAATAAGAGTACAAAATATATTTTTCTTAGAGAGACACTTTTCACGTTTAGTTGACGAGACTGACATAATTTATTATTGTACCCCTTTGTTATCCCTTGACGGGTTCAGTTCATGCAATCTCACTATTTGTCACTTCCCACATGGTAAGACTCCTGACTTGGCTGCCTATTTAGTATCGGCGTAGAGAATATATTTTGTAGTTCGTTTTTCGACCACATCAATATTAACAAAATTTTGTATTTGACCTGTTGGCTATAATAGGGACAGAAGTCCCAGGAAAATAATAAGATAACAATAGTAAATAATAAATAAATATCCTGGGACATTCAATAGAATCTAGTATATAAGATAGTAAAAATTCTAGTTATTGTAGGCTGTTCCGTCTTTTCCATTTCTTTTCCATAAGTGGATGTGGGGCATAAGCCAAGGATTTTTAGGCGAGTTTATTTCGAAATATTTGTAGCTTTGTAGCTGCAGTTTGTTTTTCTGAATTGAACTGAAAAATTTTAACTGAATGTTAGTACTAACATTTCAAAAGAGAGTCAATTAATAATATTAATTGTAATTAAGTGTCTATCTAAATATGTAGATATTAACGAAAATGTTGAATAGATACCTATCAGTTACCTGGCTTCCAAAGTTCCAGTTGCCTTTTTAGTTTGTAATCAGATGGTAATCTGTGAAGAATGTCTCACGATATTTATTATTCATAGCACTAAATAATTTGGAATTCTTAAAATACAAATGAACTACCTCAACCTAGTTGGATGCAACAATTCAATGAGTATATTACCTAAATATATTGAATTCAGCATCGCGCTGAACTGCCGATGCCGCTGCGGTGGGTAATGGAACGATTCGATCACGGTTCAATTCCTACACATTGTTGTCATCAACTCGAATGGAAACACTCAATGCGCTTGCTGTAGCACTCATCAAATAGAAATTGTAAAATAACGAAAATTATTGGGGTAATACTGCAATGTTTAAAATATAACAAAGTATTTTTCTAGACTGATCTAATATATGAAATGCTCTTCTTCATGAGACTTACTAGTGTCTGAGTGCCTTGAGACTTTGTGTAATCCTGCAACCACATATACACTGGATATCTTTAATTTCATTTGACGGGCCGGTTCGCGTGGTTGGTTAACACACTACCGATCACGCCGCAGGTCGTGGGTTCGATTCCAATCCAGGACACACATTTGTGTGCATGAACATGTCTGTTTGTCCTGAGTCTGGGTGTAATTATCTATTTAAGTATGTATTTACAACAAATGTCTGAGGATATTTATTTATTAATTTAAATATGTTTTTGTGGTGGTTTATTTTAAATTTATTTTATCAAGTAACAAACGTCTATTCAATGAAATTGTTTATGAAACAATTTCATTGAATAGACGTGAAATGAAATTGTTTATTCATCCAAATAGGCCTTCACATGCACTTATGAATAGTCAGACTCTAATGCTCGGTTCAGAAGGTTGCTTTTGCTGAGAAGAGCCGGCAATGAACTCAGCAATTACTTACTTACTCTTTTCAAAAAACAACATACACTTATTACATTCAATAATTATTTATCTCGTCTCACTGACAAAATTTGCGGCAAAACATAGTAATCTATAGAATTTAATTATGACTGACTTAAATGTTGGAATAAATAAAAACGTTTAATTACGTAATATTGAACACCTAATAAAAGCATTTTCATTTTTGACAATATCAGGGTAGGTAATGTATGTAGGTATGTCTCTATAAGCTATAATATTTACAACATAATGTACAAAATATACAAACAAATGTACAACTATAATATTATATATAAAAAACTTCTTCGAGGCTGCCGCTGTTGCCGATCGGCAGCGTTTCCTCTTAGGATGGCCAAGCTGATGCGTTGGCGGAAAAAGCTCCCCGCCCGCCGGTCACCCGAGACCTCGATTAATTATTATTTCCTTTAAATAACCTAAAATTTAGCTTTATAGCTTTATAGTCCGTACATGTCTCGGTACCATGATAATCAAGCGATAGCAGTTCTGCGACAAGTTTGTATGGCGAGCGATAGGTATAGGTACCTACTGAAGATGATAAATGACCTTTTTTGCCAATCCATATGGCACGGACTATAGTTACATTCCTTTTCTTAATACAGATTATGAAACCTATAGTTCCTACACAAGTACCTACTACATGTATGTACTCGATTTAATTTTACACGGCAATCATTTCAATTTTATGAAACGGTCAATCCAATGTCAGATAGTAACCTATTCCGTTTTTATACCGTCGGCTAATGAATTAAATGCACTGAAATATCCAAAATGTCATTTATTCAGTTTAGGCCCTAGAAGGGTAAGTGCCCTTCTAGGGCCTAAAAGGTCGAATTACAGAAGTTACCACCGGTTCGGAAGTCAGCCTTCAACTGAGAAGAACCGGCAAGAAACTCAGCAAGGTTAAATTTTTTAATATTTTTGGACCATCTGACTAAATTGGCTCTTTTTTTCAATAAAAGTAATACAAAAATACATAAAAAATTATAACCCTCATTAGTTATCTGGACTTGTTATAGCAAATTGATCTTTATTGCCGTTAAATAACACAGATTCAAAAAGTCAACAAGGCTTCCGAAGGAATACAAGGGTCGAAGACAAAAGTATGAGTGCTATGTAGCTACAGATACATCATACGATCTGATATAAAAGCAATTTATATCGCACTTCGAACGGCACTAAGTAACTGTGGAGCGATCCGGAGCTTTAATTAGGGTACAACGGTTTTAGTTATTCCTTTGGGAGGTTGTGAAGAAATAGTTAGCGAAGGATATTTGATCCCGACGTCCCGGAGGAGTCATGGCATGTCCGGGACGTCCGAATCAAATATTGACAGGTTTTTTTTATAATACGACATTCAAAATCCAAGATATTTTTATAGATAAATAACTACCTGATTATACTAGACTAGCTGTTCCCCGCGGTTTCACCTGCGTTCCCGTGGGATCTTATCTTTTTCCGGGACAAAAATAAAGCCTATGAAACTAACAAATAACGTGGCTTTCTATTACAAAAAAAAATTCAAAATCGGTTTAAGATTTCACTCAAAAATGAAATTACATAGAAACTTGAAAGGCATTAGGTATGACGCGCACATTAACTGGATAAATATTTAATTGATTTTGCATTTACCTTCTTTAAAAACACCTTCTTTCATAAATATACGTAAAGTAGAATAAATTGTATCTATAGTATATTGCAGGTCGCTGCATGGCTGAGCACATTATAAATTTTATAGATTTTTACGCAAATAAGAATACGGGGAAATATCCAATAGACAGAAAAAAGGAGGAATAAATTGACAGTTTGAGGCTAAATAAAAAGTAATAATGTTGTCAAATTGAGTTTATTCTTTCCCTTTCTTCACAATATAAATAAATCCCGACAAAAACTTAGCGACAAATAAAGGCAAGTCAAGAAATTCCTAGTCAAGTCTGTTTCGCTTCATCAAAAACGAATGTCTCACCGCAGAGCCGTAATCGTATTGCCGTCAATGTAGGTTAGGTAGGTACGCAGATTTCCCTTTTGCTGTGACGTTCTACCACGAAAATCGTATTTATTATCATAAAATATGTAAAATAACGTTACTTATCGTCGTGGTTTTTATTTCTTTGCGGTGGCTTATTTTCCCATCCCTAATACTTTAAATTATTTGCAAGTTAAATCGGTATTTGTTTCTTTTGTTAATTTTATACAAGCCTGTTATTTGTATAATCTTTTTATGAACATAGTGGCAATTTGACGCAACGTTGGTACTAATTTGAATATCACGGAAATATATTGCGCGGTGAATGAATGCCAGTGACTAAGACACCTAAAAATATTCAAAAAAATCTAACACGTTATAAAATTCACAATTATGATGGCTTTTTTTCAATCTAACTGATGACCTATAATGTCACAAGTATTTAATACAAATCTCAAATACAAATATGTCAGTCAACATCTCTATTCCAGCTTTAACACCAGTAGAATAAAGAAATCTTTTTACCTCTCTGTGATTTATAATACAATATGAAACAAAATAACTTCCAATCATTCACCTCTAGCTCCGATATGTCAACATTTCGAAATATATAACATATTAATTTTTCACATTGGTAAACGTACTAGTTCGTACAAACGCTACATATTGGCCCTCAGCAACCAAGCCCTGTTCCCAGTTCCCCGAGGAAATAGAAACAGCTGGAGTTGTACCAATAATTTAATTTCCAAGAAAAACATATCGGCTAGGAGACCTGTCAACTTTACAAATGAAAATATTTTATGTGTTCTCTATGTATTTCTTTTATTTTCATTTTTCTATTGATTGATTGACGTATTGGCTGAACGGGTTTGGATACAATTTTGCAACATTAAAGTAATTGAATTTGATAACTAACTTTATCGTATAAAGGGTTTATTTTCAATTGACAAAAAGGTACTTAACTTTTACTTTGGTTTGATTACAATCAATTCTTGAAACTACTTAATTTATCAAATTAAAGATATTTGATTGAAATCGTAAAATAATTTCAATAAAATACATGATTAAAACAGTCTCGAGTACATTTAAATCCAAAAGTGATTGGAAAAGCTTATTTGAATGAAGTCGTTTTGACTTTGACTTCCAACTAAAAAAAATAGAAAAATAGAAAAGAATTATAGACGTTTGTAATCACTTTCAAATATTTTTAAACGACTTCAAAAAAGGAGGAGGTTATATGTTCGACTGTATGTTTTTTTTTTATGTACCAAACGAGCGAAAAAGCGCAAGTGATTTTCATCTTTATCTATCAGGGGTTCAACAATAAACGTAACAATAATCGTTTGATAAAATTGTAATCTCGACTGTACCTACGTGACGGTCAGACAATGACAGAAAAAAAAGTTAAAAGGGATTTTAAAGAACATGGCTACATTTTCAAATGGTTATAGGGTTGCCCCAAAAATGAAAATAACAATAAAGTATTTTAACTTAAAGTTTTTAACATAGGAACGTTATATTCCGTCTATAACTGATTTGGAATTTTTTACATCTGATTCACTACTATCAAACCATTAATCCTATTAATATTATCTTCAAATTATTCAATTGTGTGCGTATTTATCGCGGCAATGGTATAACTTAAATAAAATATTTTACGCTTTTTGTCCCGGGAAAGCATATAAATCAAGAGGATTGGAACACCCGTGGGTGGAAGCATTAATGCTTTTATTTTTTTTATACAATATGAAAAATATTATGGATTTCCACATAGTTGACAACCCTAAATGCGGCACTCGTAAAGGAGCCGACTCCTACATTTCAGGGTTCGCATAATATTCCGTAGTACCTGAATCTTCATGTAGCCATTAGTTTGTGTAGCCTTTAATTAAATCGAACATGAGGGAGATATTGCTTAGATCAGCGATTCACCTATTTCTGCTAAATCTTTGATTCATGCTGTATAAAATGCTCCAGAAATAATAATTATAAGCTTTTTATGTATCTGGAGAAAACAATAAACTCACGTAGAGCAAAATTGTTTATTAATGTATCCTATAAATTGGAAAAAAGAACTAAGTATGTACAATTAATATTAACTCTATTTTTTATTTAAATGTCGGATTTAGATAGTCTTTATGTAGGTATATTTAATGTATACGAGTATAGGACATAATTTGAAGTCCATCCCCAAAAGTATTAATTAGCTTACAAATACAAAACTTAATAAGCTTATGAAACGGGATCCCATATTAACCACAGATTAAAAAGTAGGTACAGATGCACTAGCATACTGCCAGAGACAACATAAGCACAGATGTTACGCGGCCCGTACCTGAATGGGTGAACTGGGGTAAACTTTTAATTAAGTCGCCTTAACTACTCTATAACTGCAAGAGTTGGTGACATTCTTGTTAGTGTTTTTTTATTTTTTTTTATTCTGGTGTTTAATATTGGTGGCATGACTTTACAATTAACAATTTATTTAACTACGTACCTAATTATCTTATTATTGCTTTGAATTTAAAATCATATTTTTTAAAAGCTTCGCTTTAACGTAGGTATATTGCAGAATATATAAACAAACCGGTCAAGTGCGAGTCGGACTCGTGAACCGAGGGTCCCGTACAATTTTTGTAGATTATTTTATTCTGTTTTTAGTAAGTAGGTATTTGTTGTTATAGCGGCAACAGAAATACATCATCTGTGAAAATTTCAACAGGCGGTATCTCATGAGATACAGCCTGGTGATAGACAGACAGACCGACAGGAAGGTCAGTAGAGTAGTAAAGATTCCGTTTTTACCCTTTGAGTACGGAACCCTAAAAATGTCGAGTCATGAGTTTATATTAACTGAAATAACAAAGCCGAAGAATTGTGTTTTCGAATAGACCGTGAAATTGTTTTCCTAGTTCTTGAATGACATATAAAAAGTAAACGTAATTTGCTCGCGGACCGTAGTCCCAAAACTTCAAAAAATAACTATATTCCAGTGATCGCCTCGGAACAATCTAAAAAAAGAATCTGTCAGGTCTCACTTGAGTAACAATCGCCACTTGACTGGAAATAAGTATAATTGTATAATAACTTCAATAATACCTACTTTAATGTGGCGTGGCGATACGGTGGATATTGACGTCTTCCTGAAAAAGTGCTCCTAAAAGTGAAGGAAGCGGTAATAAATTTTGACAGCAATCTTGCTCCACAATTCCATCGGGTCAGTGGGTTTTCCGTTTACGAAATTTTAAGTTGATTATGTATTGCGACTGTTATGCAATGATCACGCAATTTATTGTTGTAATGTTTTGGTATTATTGAATCTAGGCTAAACATTATACCGATTTTTAATTTCAGGAATGATCGTGGTTATTTATGATGACGTGTGATTGAATTCCAGAGCCGTCTCGATTTTCTGACGGGTGGCTACGATTGGTACCCTTAGATATAATAATAAATTATATACAAAATCTTAGATATAATTAGGAATAGAAATAGAAATCTTAGGTATTATTTATAATTGGATGTTCTCGTAAAAACTTGATGGCCGTAAATTACAATGATTAATGATTGTCTCTAAGATTTTTTTTTATATTTGAAAGATTTCACTACTCATATTATAATATCAAAATCAATAAAAACATACTTAAATTCTCAAGCAACCGATTGCAAGTTTTGTTTTATATCATCAATATGTTTACAAGGGTGGAGACTTAAAATATTTGGCGGAGACAATGTTTTCCTTTACAACAACAAAACTTTTCTATCAGTCTCGGTTTCAACAAAAAATACCAAAACTTCTGTTTTCTTATGAACCGACATCAATCTAACCTTCGTCCTTGCACAGGATATTTTTTAGGCATTGATTTATATAGAAGCTGTCGAAAAATCAATGAAAGGAATCTTAAACTTCAGGTTTCGGTACGCCATTAGATGAGCAGATGTTATGTAGTTAAGGAGTTATTTTGTTGCGTGCGTTCTTAAATTCGATACAGCATACTAGACAGTACGGTGTGACGTAATCAACTGGCAGATATTGTACTGGTGACTTTTAGTTAGGTCTTAAAAATATATTTTGAAACTAACTCGATTAGTTTGAATTAATTACGATTCGAGAAATTAATTGTAACTCTGTCTGTCTGTCTATTTCCTTCTCACACCTAACTGCTGAACCAATTTTTATGAAGAAGCACATAGACATTTAATCCAGGGAAAAAATGAGATCCGTCGGGAACGCAGGTGAAACCGCGGGAGACAGCTAGTTCATAATAAAAATTGTAACAGCAAACTTGTTACAGCTTGCGCCGCTAAACGTTTAGTATCGGCTAATCTCGTTCCACTGAATCGATTATGGGCTTAGTCGCGAACGTGAGTGTTTGCAGAAACTAATTTTAAACGAACCTATACCTACCTACCTACGTACGCAAAAGTGATACTCACGGTTAATCGGTCGTCGCGTTTATAATCTAATTGCTTTATCGAATACGCTGCATCGCCAAATCGATTATCACTGTAATATAATTTTTATTCGATTAATTTCGGTGCAAGGTCGCTTACATAGAAGTATGTTTTTTGGTACAGCCGAGCTGCAAATTTTATTATTTATTATTATATATAGGTACACAATTCAATTTTTTTTATGAATCGTAATGTCAAAGTCAAAAGCAGTTCAGTTTAGGGCCTAGGAGGGCCACCGGCTTCACACCATGAAGTCACCACCGGGTCGAAAGTCGGCCTTCAACAGAGAAGAACCGGAAAGAAACTCAGCAAAGTTACATTTTATAAATATTTTTGGACTAACTGAATATTGGCTTTTTTTAAATTCAAATGTTTAACAATTTTATGCATAAACTGAAACGAAATTCATAAAAATACTACAACCCGCACAAGTTACATATTATAGTACTTACAATAAAACAAAAACAGGTTTTAATATCACTAAAAAACAAGGTGTGCGGAGAGTGCAGCTGCTTCCAGACATCGTTATCGTCAATATAATGAGCTACCTTGTAAGCTTTTTCTTTCAAAACTTTCTTTATGTATTCTTTCTTTCTGTAGCATTTGAATCTAGAATCGGTCATCTTGGTAACTGAATCCATACTAATCCATACTTAATATTATTCCGCCAACGCATCAGCTTGGCCATCCAAAGAGGAAACGCTGCCAGCCTTCTGGGAACCTTGCCGATCGGCAGCAGCGGCAGCCTCGAAGAAGTTTTTTATATATTATAGTTGTACATTTGCTTGTATATTTTGTACATTTGTTGTAAATAAAATAATTATATTCTTATATTATACATGCGAAAGTGTGTCTGTCTGTCTGTTACCTCTTCACGCTTAAACCGCTGAACCGATTCAGATGAAATTTAGTATAGAGATAGATAGAACCTTGGAGAAGGACATAAGTTACTTTTTATCCCGGGAAACTATAAGATCCCTCGGAAACGCGGATGAAACCGCGGGGCGGGAAACTAGTTTATTATAAAAGCGAACACTATTCCCAAGAAATTACTTTTTAGGGTTCCGTACCCAAAGGGTAAAAACGGGACCCTATTACTAAGACTTCGCTGTCTGTCCGTCCGTCTGTCTGTTACCAGGCTGTATCTTAAGAACCGCGATAGCTAGACAGTTGAAATTTTCACAAATTATATATTTCAAACAAAATAAAATAAATATTTAAGAGGGGCTCCCATACAACAAACGCGATTGATTTTTTTGCCCTTTTTTGCTCGATATCAATAATGGCAACAGTTAGGCTCTTGAAATATTCACAAAATATTGAGTTGTATTTTTACTTTAATAATAAATAATAAAATTAAAATAAAATAAATATTTTAATACGTCATAAATCGTAAACCGCAATTTACATTACGTTACGTTATCGAAAAAAAATTGAAAAAATCCTTGAGACTCCATTACGGAACCCTCGGTCCTTTTTAACTCTAGCGTGACTCTAGCTAATTTAAAAATATATATTTATCCTATTTGAAACAAGCTGTCCTGTAAAACAAATAAAAATAAATTGTGAGAGTCAGTATTTTAAGATTTTATAGACGTTTTACAACAGAAAACAGTTTGATCAAACGTTATTTCGATTTCGTCCTTTAATTTTCAAATAACCAATCTAAACCTACTTTACATCGTGTAAATAAGTTTAAATCAAGGCCTCGGTAGCATGTCCTACTCAATATATTCGATACGTAACGTTAGTAAAGTCACCACAGACACTTTTAACTGACGTTAAAAAGGAGGTAGATTCTCTATAAAGATGTTGACTGACATGTCAAATCAGCTTCTTTTTTATTAAATGTCAATACAAACAATAGTTATACTGACTTATGTCGTGACGTTATAAATATACACTATCAAAAGAGCTACTCTTTGTCGTTAAATTGGTAATTATGATTATGATCATAAAAAGGAGGAAATTGACAACGTATTCGCTATTTTCGAGTAATTTGATATGCTTTATATACGTATCTTATATTTTTGTGTATGTTCGAGCATTATTACTTCTTTGTTTATGAACTGATTTTAATGATTATTTTTGCTCTGAGTCCAGTATAGCTCCAAAGTGGTCCCATTTTAATTCCATTACGGTGAACTTCAAAGATACTCGGAAATGTTAGAGCGGAGAGCAGCTGCCATATTGCTTATTAAAATATTGTGCAATCTATCAATGTTTGGTGTGCAGAACAACATCGGAATTTCATACTTAACTGTCTAGCCGCAACGGGGCGTGTGTAAACTCGAATGTATAATATTAAAAAGTAGTTACATCGGAATCGCCGCGACTAAAAGCACTCAGTCTGTTGTGGCTCTTACATGATACTATCCAGCCGCGAGTATATCATAGAGACAGTCTTTATTTATTCATAAGACGCGACACAGGCACCTGTTCCCGACGGATATACGCCTAAATCAGATACACGATTTATACGTAGTCTAAGGAAATGGTTAATGGAGCGTAGATTTTGATATACTAATCTGTTTGCTCTTTATGATTTTTTTATAAGTAGGTATAATGTCTTCATTAATGTTGACCAAAGAACCATTTTGTAAGTAGGTAGGTACTCCATTACTTTCAAGAAGTCAAATAGATGTCCCCACGGTCTCACCCGCGTTCTCGAGGGAACACTTCAGGGTTGAATTCTCAAAATCTTCAGATCCAGACTTTTAAATCCAGAAATTGTATACAATTCCCAGGCAATGTATAAAATACCGAATGCATGAAATGAGGCAATGTATTTAGAATCGACATGGATTGATAAGGTTAGAAGTGTCCCTTCGTCCGTTCACTTCATGGTTATTTTTTAACCGACTTCAAAAAAAAGGAGGAGGTTCTCAATTCGTCTGTATGTTTTTTTTGTATGTTTGTTACGCGATTTCTCTGCCAATTATGAATAGATTTTGATGATTCTTTTTTTGTTTGGTAGATCATAATTCAGAGGTGGTCCCATATAAATTTTATCGAAATTGATTCAGCACTTTTTGAGAAAATCAACAAAAACGAAAAAAATTATATCTCGTTTGATAAACCTTAGTGAATCAAACTGAGTCATTCAAACTGGCACCGACTCCAAAAAGAACTGTTTATAAATATTAAATAGATATATAAATATCAATAATTTTGTTGATTGTCCTTTAAGGCTCTTGCTTTGAAATTAAAATATTATTCTTTACTTTTTAGTTTATGTTTGTACTATTACAGTTTTGAAGTCGGTTTTTGTTTTTTATTTTTAATAAATGTTTATTTTCAGTGAACAAAAGGTTTGATGAAATGTCATACATGTCACGTTACATTCTTGCGAACGCAATTTCTAGCAAAACACCTATTATGGAATTCAAATTTAAATATAATAAATAAGGCTATAAAAGCCAGAATATATCTGACTGGATAAATACGCACCCAGTCACTGACATTAACGAGGCTCCTACATGAGAGTTTCGTTGACAAAGGTTGTTTATGAGGATTTAGGGATGGTTCTATTATATGTGAAAGCTCGTCGCATATCATTCCATATACTTAATCCAAGAAATTATATTATTTGGAAACAGTTTGAATGAATAGAATCCGATTGAATTGGACCCGAAAGGACCCGAACGAATGGTTTTGAACAATTCTTCAAATTATAAATCGTAAATGCGGTCTAAGTTTGTTTCAGTAGGTGTTCTACAAATAAATTCACTCGATCGTAAAAATGCAGACTTTTAAGTTTGTTCCTTTTTCAAATTAAACAAAAGGTTTATTAGTTACCGATATCTTAAATGCTGAATAAAGTCACTTTTCTAGCCATCAGTAATAACCATAAAATTACTATAGTTTTTTATCTTTGAGTATTATTTTTTTATTCGTATTGACAGTGGTCCGTAGCGACTAATTTCCAAGGGTTCAAGGTATTCTCAAACCAAAATCTGTTTAGACTTCATGTCTAGAAGAACAAAAACAGAGCTGCTATCGTATTTATGATACTAGTAAGTTAGTCAATCAAAGAAGATGCGATAATTCTGTTATATTTGTACCTATATTTGTCTCTATTACCTAATAATCATATAACAGAGAGAAAGAAAGTATCAACAATAAACTGTAAATTCACGTTATAATGGAGCGCATGCTACATAAATCTTAGTTTATAACAAAAGATTTTCTTGCCGTAGTTTGCCTAATAATTTCATTTTTTTGTCAGACTCTAACGTAAAATGAGAAACAATGGAGCTACTTTGAGCGAGTATTACGACTGGCAAGTAATACCTAACGGCACGTAGCCAGCTACAGAGAAAATTTAGAATTTCATTAATAATGAAATAATTTTTTATTCAAATACCTACGACTTTTCAAGCCCTTATGGATAATTTATGGTGTCACTTATGGTTGATTTTGCTTTATTTATAGGATTTTGATTTCTAGATATGTATTGTTTATCACCCTTATGCGTGACTTCCTTACTTTAATATTGTAGATAAAAAAAATTGTACATACTATGTACTACATAATTATTTCAATATAGATCCTAAATAAAATATTATGTAGGTATATAAAAAGGACATAGTTCAAAATCACGATTATACATATACAATGGTTTTAAAAATGCAAGATTAGTCATCCTGAACAACTTCTACTGTGTGGCCAACTGAAATCACAAACAAAAATTTGTTCATACATTTTGATCAAGCAAAGTTGACCTTTGCTATTAAGTACTTTTTTCAAGTTTCAAGTTATTAAAAGATGTTCAGCTTTACAAGTGGATGAATACAAAGATATGATTTTTTTATTAATAACACTAAAGATCGTCAATAGCAACTAAACAAAACAAATATAACGAAAATCGTTTGACAAACAGACGAGAAAAAGGGGTGCAAAGTTTTATTTTCACGTATTAATATTATGATATCTCGACATTGACATCGAGTTAGCAACCGTCTTTTTAAATTGCCCCAAAAAAGTAAATAGTTTATCACCCCAATATATCGTGGGGTCTGTAAATAGGTTCATTCATACTTTTCTACGCACCTGCTTTCAAAGAAATCGCTTCATAATAC
The DNA here is from genome assembly GCA_951361185.1 of Ochropacha duplaris. Taxonomy (NCBI): domain Eukaryota; kingdom Metazoa; phylum Arthropoda; class Insecta; order Lepidoptera; family Drepanidae; genus Ochropacha; species Ochropacha duplaris. Next base: position 9,199,447 of record OX592702.1, on the reverse strand, counting down.
CGTGAAAAAGGTAAGCAACCTCTTTGCCGGGATTCCTAGAGAAAATATCACCGTTTTTATCTGGCCCTTTTTTGCCGCTCGAAATATCTTTTGCCTACTGTGCGAGTCAGACTCACGATGTTCATGAACACTTTCTTAGTTTTTCTACGGGTTTTTGAAGGAAACTTACCGGATCTACGATTTTTACTTTATAAATTGCTGAAATATTTTCATAGGCTCTGATGAAAAAATGGTACCTCAATGAACATACTCGTATGTTCTACGCGAATTTTTAATGTTAAAAAAAATATATTCAGAATTATGTCATAATTTTTCAACAAAATGCACAACATTATTATTCATTCATACCATAAAGTTTTATGAAATTAAGTTTGATTCACAAACGAATTAAAGAAAAAAGCCACAAAAGATTTCCTGCTTTCACCAATATTCTACTGTTAGAAATGCAATTTTTCACTACACTTTTAGTCAACAGCGTACTTTCACTACATACGAAACATTTTATAGAAATAGTACGTTCGTAGACGCATGGGTTCGTAGCGCTACGGCGTAGGTCTACGCGTGTGCCTACGATCGGCGGTCGGCAGACACTGGCTACGACTGTGCTACGAAACGTTTGGGATACCAGCCTCATATTGAATTACCCGATATTACACAAAGTTCTGAATAATATAGTGGAAATTAAGATTCACACAGCTGCTTCATGAGGATGGTCTTCATTAATTCAAATTACTTTTGCGTGCTTGTCGGGATATGTTCGTATAAGTTTTATTTTTATGTTTTATTTAAATAATCAAAAATTTAAAAATGTCTTCATTTTGTTAAAGTGAACACCACATATGTACAAAAAAAGCACCACAATTTATATAAAAAGAAACAAGGAGAGCAAATTATGAAATTAAGTTTCAATGAATTCAATTTTTTATATTGAATGTAATGCGTTTTCTAATCTAATTATTGATAAAATAATGGTAGCAAACTTTTATCACGTACTTGCTAATGGTATCAGGATCAATAGAGTTCCAGTTCAAAAATAATAACAATACCCGAAAAATGTTTGCTCTCTAAATGCTGGCCACACTGTCCAACTGGATATAATGCAGCAACAGATATCTGTTGCGCTTGCCACCAGCAACACTATGGAACTATGTGCGCCTAGTTTACGACCCCTTTGTCACAACACTACGAGAAAGAAAGATATTTCATAAAACTTGTGCGTATCTCCGCGAGGATATCGTAAGAATCTTACTTATGTTACGTAATCTTCTATTACTCTTTTTCTCTCTTTTTCCGTTAAGATATACTGTTATGTCAGTTAGTTTTTAGGGTTCCGTAGTTAAACAAACCCTGTTTTTTCATCATCACTTAAACTCATCATCACTTAAACAATATTTCCAAATAAAATCTTAGGGTGAAGTGAAATTGTATTTTTGTTTGTGTCAGTCATGCGTGTTGAGGTGTAAAAATATAGAAAGTTGATTATTTTTTTTAGTCATGACTTTTGTTTTGTATGAAATGTTTAATTTTTGTCAACTTGACAAACCCTACATACGAGTAGGTACGTATAATGTATAGAGAGTCGAAGGTCCGTAGAATCTCAAGATATCCACCAGTAGTGCGATTGCGTAAACTAATCGACATCGTTATTAATTAAAAGAAAATACTTTTGAAATCAAATCCTTTGAAATTAATCTTGTAGATCCTTTTTGTTGCTGAAATATTATCACATTAAAAAAAAACACTGAATTTTGTTAATTATAAATCGGTTTCACAGGTTTAAAATGTTTCCTGAGATTTAAATTACTCATATTATGTCAATCCATAACATCGGTGCAATATTAGTGGAGTAGCTTATACTGACTGACCTATTAACGCTATAACTGGGGTTGGGGATAAAGTCTTAAAATTTCCTGTCATTATATAATAATAGCGTAGATATTCGCATTTTTTATTTTATTTATAAGGGGGTAAAATATGGAATAGCCGGTGAAAACGCATTGCAGAATACTAATATTGTTTGTTAGCTAAGCTTCATAAAATCCTTTCAGCCGTTTTCGCGTGAAAGAGTAACAAATATCTTCACACACATCCATCCAAACATACTTTCATATATATTTATAATATTACTAGGATGAACGATTTAACTTTGCGTCAAACAACTCAATCCTTTATGCCGATTGAATGTGAAACATGCACACTAATATAAAAAACCGGTCAAGTGCGAGTCGGACTCGCGCACCGAGGGAATTTCCTTTTTAAGCTATTGTATAGCTTTTATCACGGGCTTTGATGACGACCGAATCAAAAAAAAATCGTAACGAAATAACCTGACACCGTAACCATGACAACAGTCATGTCCTTAGGCACCTAGATATTTTTGTCGTCGTCGAAAACGTCGACGGTTGTTGACGACGCCGACGGCAGTCGGCAGCAGCCGTGGGCGCGTCGAAAGCTCCCGCCGACTGCCGACGGCGGCAGCCGTCGACGCGCTGACTTTCGGTAACCATGACAACAGTCATGTCCTTAGGCACCTAACTAAGGTACTACGTCGACGCGCCGATGCACGATGGCAGCGGCCGACATCACGGTTGCAAAAAAAAAATAGATAAGATGAAAAGTATAATGCTATGCAATAGCTTTACCGCGGCAGTCCCCGAGTGCCACAGTTAATTTTTTTTTGTATTTGTTGTTCGGCGACGAAAATACATCATCTGTGAAAATTTCACTGTATAGCTATCACGGCTCCTGAGATACAGCCTGGACACAGACAGAGGGGCAGACAGACGGACATCAGAGTCTTAGTTATAGGATTTCCGTTTTTACTCTTTGGGTACGGAACCCAAACACAATCGAATTTTATCTATGGAAATTGCAAATATTGTATTTTTTACCATAGGTATCTACTAAATTTATTATATTAATATATATTTTTTTCTTTTTTTTTTATGTGACTAGTGACAAAGAGGCAGGCAGGTCACCTGATGGTAAGTGACTACCGTCACCTATAGACATTAGCAATACCAGGTGGACCGCCAACGTGTACACCATATTACAATGCCTTAAAGGCAAGGGCTTTCCTTTAAAAGTCAATACTTGCTTAATTAAAAATATGTAATTCCGCCTCGAACTCGAAAATAAGAATAATTAGCACTCTTTAACAAAAATGAATAATACATGAAACTGAAAGTTAATTAAAACAGTGACGTTGACACGTTTTGTGAATTTAAAAGGGAAATGTGGGTCCATTTATTACTTAATGCTAGTTTATGGTGCTCGACGCTTTTACGACGAACGAGCTACTCGTAAATAATATAAGGCAAGGAGACGTGCAATTTGTTTATTTACGCTGGCAACAATAGTTATGACAGGAACATGTAGAAAATTGAAAATAATAATCACGTTTTCGACTTTTTGGCGGGAACTTGCAGAGTGACGTTGCGTTATCATTTTATTTTCATTAAATTCGTGTATTTTGAGTTTTATTGAATAATATCGGCGGTGTTTTGTCCAATAATGATCAATCTAAGTGCACAAGTGAAGTGAAATGAAATGAAAGCGTGTATCGTGACTTTTCAGGTTGTCCCAAAAAGTCCGTGAATATTTTAGTGGAACAACCGCCAATTTCACTAAAGCCTGACTGGATATGTACAGACGAGGACTAGACATTACAGTGAATTTGAGAATGTGACTATAACATAAAAGAAGAAATTAAAACTCAAGAAAATTTAGGCGATTGAAAGACTTTGTATTGACTAAAAATTATTTAAAAAAAATATTAATGGAGTGACAAAAGACCATTTCAAATACTTTTTTTTTTTTTTTTTTTGCTGGCAATCATCCTTTTAGGATATTTCTGCCAATGTCAAAGTATTTGAAATGGTCTTGGTCTATTTGTCACAATTTTTTTTTCCATAAGTTTTAGTACTTTTAGTCAATACAAAGTCTTTCAATCGCATACATTTTCATCAGTTTTAATTTCTTCTTTTATGTTATAGTCACATTCTCAAACTCACTGTAAAGTCCAGTCCTCGTCCATACATGTCCAGTCAAGCTTTAGTGAAATTGGCGGTTGTTCCACTAAAATATTCACGGACTTTTTGGGACAACCTGGAAAGTCACGATACACGCTTTCATTTCATTTCACTTCACTTGTGCAATTAGATTAATCATTATTGGATAAAACACCACCGGGATTATTCAATAAAACTCAAAATACACGAATTTAATGAAAATAAAACGAAAACGCAACGTCACTCTGCAAGTTCCCGCCAAAAAGTCGTTTCAAATACTTTGACATTGGCAGAAATATCCTAAAAGGATGATTGCCATTAACAAAAAAATAAAAAAATAAAATCACGTTTTCTTTTGTCTTCAGAATAATGTCTGACGACAAAAGGTCTGACAGCTGTCATTCAGTCAAGCAACATAGGCTCCGTAAATTTAATTTAAAATTAAATAAGATATTGTTGTAATCTTATGAAAATACAATAATTTGATTGAGTACATCATTATTAATACGTGTAATTGTTCGTTTTGTGATCTGTAAACGGTAAGTGCAAAAATTATAAAGTAATACCCAGTGCCCGTGAACGTTAGCAAATTTAAATCCAGTGGCTGATTTCAAATAAATAAATATCACGGTGTAAACAAGGGATTTAACTATTTTGACGTTTTAGTATTTAATACTAATAATTTTTGTTTAAAATCAATATTTATTAATTTAATATTAGTGTATCATAATATAAATTGTGGTCAGTCTTAAAAAAAAAAGTATTCGATGTACCTCCTTCTAAATTGATAAAAATTAGAATTTACTTGTATGTCATTCAATATTTCAACTAAGACTACTGTAACCAAATAGCTTAATTGGGAGAACTGCTACTCATAAGATCGTAATTGTCTAACGGTCGCTGGTTTGAGCCTCCGATCAGGAATTATTATTTATATATTGATTTTGTTTATGATATTTTTTGTTTTCTATTTATTTGATTAAATTAACACAATTTAAACTATTATTATATTCAATTTACATATTTTATATAAGTATAAATTATATTCGTTTCAAATTATTTGCTCTGTACACTTAGCTGTTAACTAAGTGGCTGTTTATAATTTCAGCAACTGAGTGAATTATTGAAACACACCTAATCAATTATTTATTTATTTATATACATTTATTATCAATTATTGTAAATATATAGTTTTTTTTTTTTGAACTCTTTGCGCGCTTAACTATATGTCAAGCGTCCCTCATAAGCAGAAGAGATCTTCTATTTTTGTTTCAAATAATATATTATATATATATATACATTTTTAATTTTTTTTTTTTAATTAACTTCTTCTTTCTATCTTTTCACACGACACCGAGTTTAAAAATGATGACCCGCATGGCACTAGCCAAAGAAGCAGAAAACAAGCTGAAGTTGGCCCTCCAGGAACTAAAAAGTCTCAGGAGCTTTGTGACCGGCTCATGAAGGAACGGGATGATAGCGAGGAGGAAATCCAAACCATAGTAAAAAAGAATACGGAATTAAAAATAGATCTCGCCAAATTAGATATTAAGTACGTGGACGTCGTTGATCGGTGTAATCAGCTCCAGGCCGAGGTGGATTCGTTTAGAGAGTGTAGTGACATACATGTGAAGGCTCTGAGTCGCATCACTGAACTAGAGATCAGCCTAAATGATGCTAATAAGTCTATATTCCAACTTGAGACTGATAAATTTTCTCGGGAAGGTGACGCGACTCGTAGCCTTTATGATGAGTTACTGGCCTGTCCCTCAGATGTCAACTCTGGTGAGCTGCTTCCTACAATTGATTTGACGTCAGATAATGAATATAGTATGCACGTTAATACGCCAAAAGGGATTCACTTTAGTAGCCGTAATAAATTAAAGAAATATATAAAATACAACAAAATTATCAAAAAATCTCAAAAAACTTAAAAAATCTAAAACTAACTCGGAAATCAAATATATCGTTAAAACAAGAGCGTTTTAATTTATTACGCAAATTAGAAATGTATAGTATTAGAAATCAGCAGTGTAAGGATTTGTATGAAAGTAATACTCAGCATCTTCTTGAGGAAATAGACAATCTTAAGCGTTCCTTAGAAATAATAACTAAACAATATAGTATGGCTCAGCTACAAATAAATGAACACATAACAGCTGCCGACGATCTTATAAAATTGAGCGAATATAATAGTGAGCGTCTTAACTCACTGATAAATAATAATCATTGCAACTGTTCGAGCGGCGTGTTTAGTTCTGCTTCATAGTTTTAAGTTGACAAATGATACCATGTATCTGCCATTAATTTATAAGAAACGTATTGCTACATTGTTAGCCGGCAATATACACATTTATGACCAAGCTACAAGTAGCTTAGTTGGGGTTATAGACACTAGAGTTACTGACGATAACGGAGTGTCTGGGGAGGGTTTTTAGATATTACGACAAAGGCTGAGCTCAATAACTTAAATATTGTTCATCAGAATATTCAGGGCCTAGCTGGCAAAGAATTAGAAATTGAATTATTTCTCGATTATTATAATGTTAATTATTTTTGTGTTACCGAACATTGGATGAAGAACCATGAACTATTGCTCAATATTCCTAATTTCAATCTGTCAAGTGCGTTCGTTAGAAGATCAGCTATACACGGCGGGAGTTTAATTTTAGTTTCAAATAACATCAAATGTAAGGATCGTAAAGACATAGTAGAATTGTCTATCGAGCGCACTGTTGAGTTGTCCTGTGTAGAGTTTGAGCGCTTTGTTATAGTTTGCGTGTACCGCCCCCCATTAGGTGACTATAATTTGTTTGAGTTAGTTATTGAAGATGCTCTTAAGAAAGCGCAAACCTGTAATAAGGAAATAATAGTATGTGGTGATTTTAATGTTAATTTGTTAGTAGATTCAACAACAACACTAAGATTGATAAACTTGTTTAAATCATTCAATCTCAATAACTTATTTTGTGAGCCAACTAGAATCACAGAAACCTCTGCTACTTGTCTGGATAATGTATTTTGCGGTTGTGATGTTCTGGAAAAATCCATTACTACGGAGCTGACTTCGGATCACTGTGGTCAAAAGGTAGTTCTTTATAATGAAGCAAATGTCAAACCGCAAAAAATTACTTGTAGGCCTATAACATTAAATCGTCTGGCCCGATTTAAAGATAATGTCAATCGAAATATTGTTTCTGTTAACATGTCACAGGATGAGCCAGATAATCTTTACGGTAATCTTTTTAATTTTATAAAAACAGAATTTGATAAGGTCTTTAAATCTAAAACCTTTAATGTAAATAATAATATTAAGTTTGGCGACTGGGCAACAGTGGGTATCTACAGAAGTAGAGCTAAGCTGTACGAGCTGTATGGCATGAAAAAATATAATAATAGTATTGATTTCATTGAGTATGTAAAAAAATATTCAAAAACTTTCAAAAAAGTTTGTGCATCCGCTAAGTCCATGTACTTAAGAAATAAAATTAGCCAATCAAACAATAAAGTAAAAACTACGTGGAACATTATCAACTCTGAACGGGGAAAGTTACAGAACAATAATAAGCGTATCGAATTAAATATCAATAATAACATTATAAGTGAAGATAATCAAATTGCCCACGCCTTTAATTTATTTTTTTCTAACATACCGCTAGATACAACCAGCTCCTTAAATTCCTCACCAATGGATGCCGAATTAATATTAAAAAGTAATGCGCCCGAGTGCCATGAATTATTCAAGTTTAGATATATTACACCCTATGACATAGTCAAAACGTTTAAAAATCTAAAAATCAAACGCACAGGTGATATATGGGATATATCCGTAATCGTTTTGCAAGGTATCGTGGATAGTATCGCTCCGCATTTAGCTTTAATTTTTAACAGATGCGTAGATTTTGGTCAATTTCCGTATTTAATGAAACATAGCAAAGTTATACCTTTGTTCAAAACGGGAGATCCTAGTGATCCTAGTAATTATAGGCCAGTTTCGATCTTGCCAGCGCTGAGTAAAATATTTGAAAAGATAATTTTAACACAATTACTGGCTCACTTTAATTTGAATAAAGTTTTACATAATGAGCAGTATGGTTTTACCAAGGGTCGTTCAACAATTGATGCCGGGGTAGCGCTATTAAAAAATATTTTTAACGCCTGGGAGAAGTCACAGAATATTATTGGAGTCTTCTGTGATTTATCTAAGGCTTTTGATTGTGTTGATCACCAGACACTCATACGAAAACTAAACTTTTATGGAGTTAAGGGTGTAGCACTTAATTTGATGAAATCATATCTTGAGGATAGAACTCAAAGTGTAGATGTCAATAGGGTTAAATCATCTGGTTCTCTTGTGCGCATGGGTGTGCCGCAGGGCTCTATTTTAGGTCCTTTTCTATTTTTGGTTTATATAAATGACCTTCCTTTTTTTGTTAAAAATACCTGTGGAGTTGTACTGTTTGCTGACGATACCTCACTGATTTTTAGTGTTGATAGACTGAAATACAATTATGACGACGTAAACGGTGCATTAACCCTAAAGTAAGGTATTAAATTGGTTTACTGTAAATAATCTAGTCTTAAATGCAAAGAAAACTAAATGTATTAAATTTGCACTACCCAATGTAAAAAAATTAGACTGTAACTTAATGATAAATAATGAATCTCTCAGTCTTGTTGAGTCAACAGTGTTCTTAGGTATTACTTTAGACTCAAAACTTCAATAGGGCACCCACATATCAAGTCTTGCGAGGAAGCTTAGCTCGGCTGCTTTTGCAGTTAGAAAAATTAGACAGCTTACAGATGTAGATACAGCTCGATTAGTTTATTTTAGCTATTTTCATAGTGTTATGTCCTATGGCATTTTGCTTTGGGGCAAAGCCGCTGATATCGAAACTATTTTTATTTTACAAAAACAAGCAGTGCGAGCTATTTATAATTTGAGCTCTCGAGCTTCTCTCAGAGATAAGTTTAAACAAATTAGTATCCTCACAGTGGCTTCACAGTATATTTATGCAAACATATTATTTTTACATCAAAATATTAGTAATTTTGTAAAAAAATGTGACATGCACTCAATCAATACTAGAAATAAGCACAAACTTGTGACCTCAGCTTATAGACTCCATAAAGTGCAGGACACATTTTTAGGACTGGGTGCACGCTTCTATAATAAGATACCACCTACACTGTTAAATTTGCCTATACATAAATTTAAGGAACGTGTTAAGAATGTTTTAATACAGAAGGCGTACTACCATATTAACGAATATTTAAATGACGACAAGGCTTAGGTGTAGCGCTCGCTCTTGCAGGACATACATTTATGTAATAATTCTAAGATTGTTTTGAAAAGAGTAATTGTTGAGTTTATTGCCGGCTCTTCTCAGCAAAAGCAACCTTCCGAACCGTGCACTAGAGTCATAGAGTCATTAGAATCTGACAATTCATAAGCACCTGTGAAGGCCTATTTGGATGAATAAACATTTCATTTCATTTCATTTCATTTCATTAATAATTAAGGAAATTCGCAATTTACGTTATTTGTGTAATAGCATCCCTGTATTAAAAATAAATATCTAACATTAACCAGTGTATAAAACATAAAAAATAAACGTAAAATAGCGAACAGGTTGTAAAATTCATTTTATTTATATTTCTAATTATCAATTTAAGGACAACAAATCTTGGTTAATGATGTAGGTATATATATGACGTCACAAGTATATCATAATTCATACACATCTCCATATAAACTATAGTTTGACATTTGAAAAAAGCCGATTGGATATGTCAGTCAACATCCTTAGGCTTTATTTATCACACGGACTAACTCCCAAGTGCAACCGCTGGAACACACGAACAGGAGAATGGGGACATATTTTCAACTTGAGGGTGTCAGTCAGTAAGGGGGCCAAAAACAGTGTTATGTTTACGTAAATGCAATTAAAATTTACATAAAATTTTAATAAAACAAAGGCACCGCTACATCACATAGTTTTTATTATAAAGTAAACAAGCTCTGAAATTACTTTGAAGCCTGAAACTATATTCAGAAAGGATTTATAGTTAAGCTCAATGGCGTCAGGTGTGCTCTAGTTACTAAGAATAATTATTTTTCTCGGTATAGATCGCTATTCGTGTTAAAGCTTTTTGAGTAGGTAGGTATACATTGCAGGAAATGTATTACCTACACTAAAAGTTCGGGCAAAAATCCTGCCCAGTCGGTTGGGTAGAACTGCAATGCTATTCTCTTAAATACAAACTATTACAAACTCGATGTCGAGTCTCACTCAGGCGAGCTAGCTTAGGTACATCGAAAGCGAACTCACATGACCTTGATTTGTCATCCTATAAACATTTGGTACGCACTTGCGAACAACGACGAAGATCGTGGATTCAAATCCTACAATGAGCATGAGCTTTCGGTGAAGGAAACCATATCACGGTGTTAGGGTACTTTGTATTACTCGGTTGGCTGGCTACCACGTTAAAAAGTCCAAGCACCTATCGGTGTTCCGACATCTGCACTTGAGAGCCAGTTTCATTCTAGGCTTTGTGTACTTACCATCTTCGGCCACATCATTACTCAGATACCATGGTGAGATTGCGGTCAAACACAAGCTTTATCCAAAGTAAAACAAGCTTGTCCTGACTGGCCTGTGAGCGCGCAGGGTTTGCAGCATCTAGTATTGGCAATATATCTGAAAGCAATAATACTATTTGAAATCTACAACTGTAAAAGAAAAATATGTTAATAGACATACGTAGAAAAAAATTACCTAAATCAAATGGATAGGTTGTTAACAAATCCCTATAATTCATTCCGGCGCCAAATAGCCTTTATAAATAATAGGGACACCATATTTTTGGCAGGACTTTTGGCTTGGAAAACAATTTGCAACAATCGTAGCATAAGTCTAAATGCTACGATTATTGTACCGATTTAACGATGTTGATAAATAAATCCAACTGCAATAAGTCTGAAAACCTATCAAATTTCAATATAAACCACTTCATACTATAATACGACTAACTAATAATATGGTTATACACTCGTATCTCACAATTGTTTTGCGATCTTGTTATTAGAAAAGACAACTCATCGAAATCCCCAGAAGATATTTGTCCTCTGTCATTTTTATTTATGTAGCCTATTTTCATGGGACTTTTTACCACAGCCTGTGAAATATGGTGTTATTAGAAATCGTGTGTCGCCATGCCGTCGGCGACCACCCGTCGCTTCTAATGGACTAAACTGAGAGCCTTTTAGATTAACACTTTTCAAACAAAACGAGTTAATCTGCTTTCACTCGATAGGCATAAGTTTGAAACAAAAAAACATAATTAAAAAAAAGCTTGTCAAATACAGTGAGCTGGCTTGGGCTATAGGGAATTCTAACAAAGTCCAAATTAAATAAACCTGCTTTTGACGTTGTAGATATATTTCAAAGGTCAATGTTTTGTTAGAAAAGGTTACCTATTTCGAACATATAGGTAAGTAATGAGAGATAAACATTAAACTTTTGCTCATAGAGAGAGTAGGCACAAGTCACACAACGAATCAAAAGTAAATATTAATACGGTTTATGAAAATCTAAAATCTTCCAGGATCTTATCCTTCCTTCATTGACTACTAGGTAAGGATACATAAATTATTCGAATCACGTCAGATAGTAAAATTAAACGTAGGTATACGGTAGTAATTCTGGCCTTTTACCTCCTTACTCAGTCAATACCACAAAATAGCCGCTAAAGCCCAAATAAGGATAAAATAAAACAAATCACCACGGAAAAGGCAAAAATAAACATAACCCGTAAGCTATTTACTCAGAAAATTGCAGCAAATCCTTTCTACCGAAATTTGGAGAGCTGCGTAGTTCGTGCTTCGTTCACACTATAAAATTATCCCAGTACCTAACTATAGGTACTATTATATCAGAAGCATTTTTCTTGAAGACAACTACACGAACTAACTTTCTTTCTTTGCATGCCGTAACAGCCTGTAATGGTAGGGGAGGCAATGATGCTAAATTTGTAGTTACTCGAGCGTCTTTGGGACCTACTGGAATTTGAAGATTAGGTGGAATAAAGAATAAAAGGTTCTGTGATATTTTCACCTTCAGCGGTGGGGGGAGCATCTACAGGGTTTCAAAAATGTAAAAAAAACAGTCACCAAGAAATACTCGAGCGCGTCAGATATTAATAGGGTAGTCGCGCCACGTCTGTCTGATAACGGAAAAATAATAATCTGCCGTTTTGCGTGGTGGGGGTGGCCGTACGAAGGGGTCGAAAATATTTTTAAAAAAAAGTTACTCGAGCGTGTCAGACATTGATAAGGGATGTTAAGTGAACCCTCCAGTAGCTCCTATTTTAAAGACTGACGATTTGGACGCGACCATCAGTCAGGGCCGATTTTTGAAAATGCAAAAAAAAATCGTGACCTTGATTTACTCGAGCGCGTCAGATTTTTATACAGGCGGTTCTTCTTGATGGCCTTGTTGTACTGACCCATAATCTGACAATTATGTTGAGGGATTTCCTTAATCTGACGGTTTGAAAAAAAAAAATATATAAAAAATATCGAAATCTCGAAAATGGTTCAAGATATCGAAAAAATGTTTGCACAAAAGTTGTAGAAAATTTAATTTTCTACAATATTTATTCTGAATACATATACCAAAAAACCCATAGGAAACGAGATATTTGCAATAAATGATTTTTTGACCTTTGACCTTGAAAAATCAGTAGTCGCGGGCACCCTAAGATAAGTAGCTTTTGAGACAAGTTTTAGGGTGTCAAAATAAAGGTTTATACAAGTTAATAGCTGACTATCTCTCATTCTGAGGTGAAACTCACAATATTCCTGGACTATACACTTAATAATGATTTTAGCTACTTCGGCTTGTGCAAATCGGCAGATTAAGATATTTCCGTGATTCGTGACTAATTTCCTTCAAAATAAAAAAAAAACTAATCGCGCTCGAGAAAATCCAGGTGACGTTTTTTTTTTGCAACTTTGCGAGTCTCCAATTTTCTTTCGTCACGCCCAAATTGTCAGATTATTGAAATGTACACTATTTTGCATGTAACTAACTTACCTTACCTTAATCTGACGCGCTCGAGTATTTCAAACCATCGATTTTTTTTTACTAATCTGACGGGCTACCCTAGGCGTTCGACACTACATAGAGGGCTCAGATTTGGTGAGAGTACTTCACAAGGTGCAAGGTTGCCCCCCTTATGTTAATCTGCCGCGCTCGAGTAAATCCCGAAATCCCCTATTCGCCTCCCCTACCATAATTTGTGATTTGCTTGGCACTTGCCTACCTACCAAAGAACCTATGAAGAACTGTCCAATATTTGCCTTTTGGTTTTCCTAAATAATTTAAAATATTTTAATACATATCTGATAAGGCAATGACTACTTATTGCTACTTAAATAATATTTTCTTATTAGGTAAAGCTTCAAAGGTAATGGAAAAATTAAGTTGAACTTAGAGTACCTACACATAATACCTAACGCATCTACATAAACTCGATTAAGGAGGAGCAACATTTTTTTTTTCAGACAAAGGCCTCCCCTGAAGACCTCCACGATGGCCGGTCTTACGCTACTCGCATCCAGTGGCTTCCCGCGACTTTAACAAGATCGTCGGTCCACCGTGTTCTATATACCAAATTCGTGTCAGAATGTCTTGCTGAATGCATGATAATTTTACTAAAAACATTTCCGAAAAAGGTAGTCAAATGGCAAGACCATCAATCACCGTTCAAACGCAGCACCACGGAATCGTAAATGTCTACTGCAGGGCCCAGGGCCCTCAGACCTCGCCGCACCAAATGAAGGATTAGACATAAAGGGGGCCTTAATCTACTCGCGTCGCTACGCACGTACGCTGTTATTTTATTCTTAAGTAGCACGTATGAAGTTTATATTATTGGCCAAGTTTTCGTGAAATTGTTTGCATTGTTTTTTTTTTCACATTGTATTATATCTGAAGAATCTATTTGGGATGACTTCCAAACTGGTGGTACCTACCTAACTTCTATAGTTTCGACCTGTTGTTTCCTTCATATATGTGCTCCTAAGAAAAAGGAGCTGGTAAGAATAACCGATTTGACCTTCATCTTGTCCGAGATGTAAGGAAGCTAGCTATAGGTAGGTACAATTTTGTTTTTATGTGCGTACGAAAGTAATTGACTTCTACAAATAAAATTCGAATCATGCGTAAACGGATTACATCAAACGTTTGTTTTTATTTGAGACACAAATTTAACGCTCCATTCGCTTTTTTCGGTTCAATCAATTACCTAACTTGATTGATTGAGAATTCCGCATACATCTTACTTAGGTAACTAAATAATCTTTTATTTCTCAGTTAATGTCATAATTTTTTTACTTTGTTCTAACCTTACACAATCTTTTAACAAAATTTTAAGCGCAATAATATATCACGTATAAATTAAATAATAAACGGCTTTATTACAGAACAAACATAGCAGCATAGAATTTATACCGACGTGACCGGTTCAATGTGGACCTAAAAGTTCCTGAACCAGACGTCTGTGCCGTGTAGCGGGTGGCAAATAGCAATATGGATTCAGTCCGCGTGCGTACCATAAGGCGCAATATGTCGTATCACGAAGCGCAGGCCTTGATTAGATCACAGCTATCCCGCTTCGCATGCTTCATAAATGCAAGGCTACATTCACAGTTCACTCGCAATAGACTCAAGTAGGTAGGTACCTACCTACCCACTGAAAGCTAGACTCGAAATAGACCCACTGAAAACTGATGATGAATCGTGTGGATGCCACTGGCTTCACCTGTGCGACGATAGCGTAATTTATCTAAGATAGCTGTCCTCCGCGGATTCACCCGCGTTCTCGTGGGAGCTTATCTAAAATATAGCCTATGTTACTCTGGGATAATGTAGTTTTCTAATGGTAAAATATTTTTTTCACTCCTCTTGCTCAAAAAGACCGTCATTGTGGCGTACGAGAGCGAAGAAAAAATAGCAATTCTTCCTCTAGGAGAAAAAGTTTTTTTTTTATTTTTGTGTGTCAAATTACAATGAGCCTACAAAAACGAAAAAGTCTTTAGTCATAAGTAGAATAATCATGAATAAAGACTCGACTTATTACTGTTTCATAAAAAAAGAACTTCATTTTAATTTTGAAAATGGAAATAAAATCGGCGATCTCTGGTAGAATGCATGCAATCTGTTGCGGCTACAGAAGAAACAAAAAAAAACATTATAAACTACATATTGTATTGGATTGTTTTATTTTCTCGCAATCGTAGTGAAAAGTATAGTGTAACACACGGCGTTAAAACTCGGTTTCTATTTACTCGTAAAACTACCTCGTATATAATGGGTCATTTTAGCTCCTTGTATAACAATCTACTATTAATATCGGTCGAGTAGTTTTTGAGTTAAATCGTAACAAATACACAAACATCTCTTTCTAATATCAGTTTAGAATTACTGCGTCAGCAACTAAGAGTTCACTACGTATAGCTGTAGCCAGTGGTATGCCCACGACTCGTGTAGGTTCAATCTAAAATGTTTTTCGTAAAAATAAACAACAATGCTTAGGTATCATATAAAACGATATAAGTACCGTAATTTTGTAGAATTTATGGCCGATGTAAATTGATTTCCACGATATTGAACGCACACACTATAAAAGATTTGATGAGTCATAACATACGCGTGTTTTAGTATTTTATAAGGTTGTATCGATGGTGTTATGGCCCGACGATATTTAGATACCTATCTCCATTTTCGCGTAGTAGTTTAAAGCCCTGCTAATTTATTTAACCACTTAGGTACGTAATACATTTTTTCTCTATATTATAACGTAGTATGTTGTACCTAATCATCAATGTTCGTAGGCACAAAAGCCTAGAAGAAGGGAAGGTAGTTCAAGAGCCGCTGCATGATCGGTATGTTTTTGTCACACAACATTACGTCTATGTACTGTATGTTACGCTACATACGACAACAGTAATAAGCGAAACGCACAATTTGGCATTAGGATTGCAGAGATCCTGATGAAGGGCAAACTACTCACATAGGACATAAAATTCTCTTGCCTGCGAAAAGGTCTAAATAACGATGTCAATCACAATCGAAACAATGATGAACTAAGTATTGAAAGGTTGTTATTGGTGGGTATATAGGTATGACTATTTGGTTTCCACCGTTGCTAATTGCAATATGATGTCGATATATTTAAATCATTCAACTAATTTAATAGATGATATATTAGTAAGGATAAGGATATCCTTACTAATATTATCGCTAAAGTTTGTATGGATGTTTGTTACTCTTTCACGCAAAAACTACTGAATGGATTTTGATGAAACTTGGCACACAGGTAGATCATATCCTGTATAACACATAGGATATCCCGGGAAAAGATATGATCCCTCGGGAACGCGGGTGAAACCACGGGGCGGAAAACTAGTGTTTAATAAAACAACATCATTTAATTATTTTAATTTATTTGTTTACAAATTGCTTACAATCTGGATCTATCTTCATCTACCCATTAAATGTAAACATATCGCTGTTGACCTTTGAATTACACCGAACTGTTAGAGTTACGATTTACAAAATACGAAGGCTCAAGATAAAACAAAGGTACAGTACAGCTAGTGAGACGAAACAAAATATTTCCAGCGAGTCTATTTATAAGACTAACAAACATAAGAACCGTGGGCTATCTTAAATGCAACACATTGTTACCGATTTTATTTGATTCCAGTAAACTGACGGGAAATCCTCACACTTTCAACAACATTGCAAACAATGGCGGATATATTTCAAATTCAATAAAGTTTAACACATCACATCGATGTCAAAAACTTGCGCCCAAAATTGTTATCAAATAACTTCACTTCGCTTCTTGTTGAACTGGCATCAGATGTGTTTTTTACACAATTCCGCCAGTGTCAGGGTGTTTGAAGATAAACGATGGAGATTGATCGGTAGGTCCAATAAATGTAATAAAAATTTGTCAAATCAGAAGATGGTAAACCGGTGATGAATTTACCCATCACACACCAAATAACTTTTCCCCGTTATCTTCGACAGTAGATGACAGTTTGTCATTTATAGCTGACAGATCCATCCACTGTATTCATTCATGTGCACAAGTGAAAAAACCACATTTTCTTCTCGTTAAATTAGTCTTAAAATAAAATCCCTGGTAAACAATAAAAACAGAATAACGTAATTAAAAATGACAAAATATAAGATTGAACAGTGTACAATAAATAATATAATATAAAACTACTTAACACTAGATGAATTATGATAAAAATAAATTTATTTCCAACTATTTTCGTACAAAACAAAATGGATGAGACAATGGCTACTAATGTCACAATGTTTTTGCTAAATCTATAACTCTGTAAAGGTGTTACCCGAGGCATATCAAGCAAACAAACATACAATTAATTGCAATAAAAATAGAAACGTATATTTTCTTAAGATTATTTTCAATAATAGAATAATGAAGTCATTAATAGCATTCATAAACCTTTACAAATGACTGAATTTAAATGATTAATCTCAGTTCACACTAAGGTTTTATACATCGAAGATAGATTTTTTATTTCATAGCCAAAGATGCTGAAATATGGAATTTTTTAACACTTTAAAAATAAATAATTACAAGCAGCTGTTAAATAAAACAACCAATAATGTAATAGATTCTGACGAGCCGGTTGGCCGATAAAATAGACTGCCTATAACGTCACACAAAGTAGGTTGGTAAAAAGTACCCACCAACTATGCTATTGTTTCCTCACAATGGTTTACACCATGGAAATCTCAAGTTCTTTACATTCAAGCCCACGAAAGAACCTAAGAAGTAACCGCCATTGCATTAGCCAAATCCTATGGTCAATAATAGCCGTGCTTAATATGATTTTCCAGTCAACATAAATTCTTACAAACAATATTACGTAGAAAGATATATCTAAACACTTTGGAGCTGATAAATCACGCAGAACCTTTACACAGAAACGTCCGAAATATGTTAAGCGATAAAAAAATCGAGCGAGCTTTATAGTAGTCGCATATGATGTGTAACATCTGATATTACCATACATTACCAACCTCCCGGAAAATGAGTTGGTACACATCTGACAGCCAACTCTACCATCGCACCGCACTCGTTCATTGGTCAATAAATGAGTTTTGAGTTTGATGCTGTATGCGCTAACAACCTTTACCGTCCCTATCTTACAACTCGGTTTCCTGTTACACAATCCCGTCCCTTTTAAAGCGATCACTCCCACAGATTGGAGGAAAGCGAGAGATGTTACATCAAAAACCTTATTCAAAAACAAGATTTTATATAAGTAGGTATATTGTATTGTCACCAACATTAAAAGAGAGATTTGAATTAAACATACTAAGTTACATACTGGGAGGTAAAGTTAAATAAAAGCTTGGAAACATCAGATCTACATTAATCTTCTTTGATTATGTGTGTTTAGTGATTTTAATTTGTAATCCTGGTCTTAGGTATACAATCGAATTGCTTTGTTGACTGGAATAACATGGTAAGGAGACACTCTTGTTGCACTAGAACAGAGGTCCCCAGTTTTTTTGCCGTAGACCACTTACTATGTTTTTCGGTTTAAGGGGTTCATAAGATGACGTTTTTGTCAACGATTTCTTGCAGGGACAAAAGCGTCATCTTATGGACCCCCAATTTGCCTCCCCTTCTGGGGGTCGATGTAGATCACTTTGGGGTATCAATGCACTAAAATATATTTTACCCACTAAAACAGTATTACATAAACATCAAAAAGGAATTCAAATTGAAATTATAAAAGCCAGATAACATAAACAAAGTATTATCATGTAGTCTGTAAGTTATAAAATGTCTCAAGTATTTATAAACTATACGAGTTTTGCAAACAAGTATTTAATGTCAGTGCATAAGGAATATTTTTAATATATTAAAATTCTTCGATGATAAGTTTGGAAGTTAAAAGATTAATCTAAACTAACGGAATTTAACTTCATAGATTACAAAGTTTATGGTTGGTTCAGACAGGTATGAGTTTAGTTTTTTAATTCTATTGAAATAACTTCTACAAATATTTTTGTTTGTTTTTAATTACGTCTGAACGTCCCTTAAAATTTTGTTTCTATGTAAGCAATTCTGTTTAAGATTTAAAAATAATTGAAATGTAACGAAGATGAAACTTACTTATAACAGGTATAAGATTGAAAATTACATATAAAAGAAACGCCTTTTAATGCGAGGAAATGCTGAAAAATATCAGGGACGTGCATTCATACATTTACAATACATAAACACTAAAATTAAATCTACTTGTATTGTACCACTAAATGCACACCCCATACTGTTAATTGTACTTAAAATAAGTAATTACATGTGGCATTGTGATTATTATTTCGAATAGTGTCCGTCTGATTATTTGACTCTCACTCTAGTGTCTTTTTCAAATATATAATTATTTTTTTTACAATAAAATCAATTTTCTTTCGTCGATTTTCTGGTTTCCGTTCCCCCGATGGTAAACTTTCCACATGTTAACGTTACGATCATTTACGAATAAATCTAAATACAGATTAAAACTCAGGTACGCGGCGCGTATGAGAGCGACCAACACCACCAAAACCTAAATAAAAAAAACATGTATACTCAATAAACATTTTTGACATCTGTCAGTGATCGTCAAACGTCAAAACCAAATGTCAACTGTCAATAACTAGGGAGTAATCACAAGTGAATCATTCTGTGGACGAAATTGATATCATATATGCAAAATGAATGCCTTTCAGCATGTACAAAACATAAAACTCACAAATCTCAATTCGATTCAAATCTCTCACACGCGCCGTCTCATACAGCTGCCGCATAGTGAACGTCAGTGTTTCAGTTGGTAGTTACGACATTCTGTTGTTGTTGTTGTTGTTGTTGCTTGTGACGTCGATGGTCGTAGTTAACTAATCTCTGACCGACAAGGTACTTATCGTTCTTTATGTGCTCGTATAACTTGGTGAATTGGCGTATCTGCAACAAATAGCAATTATGACTAAATAAAAACTAAATGATAAATTAAAAATGTATCAAGTTCACAATGATGTTCCTGTTTATAGACACTAGAATGGTCTAGAAATAAAGATGGTCTAAAAATAAAAATGTCAAAACGATGATTTATATGAAATATCCGTTTGTGACATAAATATACACCATCAAAATACCTACTCTTCGTAATTAAAATGATGGATTTTTTGCTATTTTCGACTATTTTAGATATTTTTTATTTTGTTATATCATATTGCTTATTATAACCGTTATTTTAGCTTAGCTACAAAAAAGAAATAACATCAAAATACCAAGCAGCGAGTCAATCATTTTTTTACGAAGGCCAGTGTTAATAAGCCTGGAACTGGTCATAATACCTGGAACACAGAGAGTGCACAGAGCACAGTGATGAGCAATAAGGCCGGGTACACACGGCGCGTGAGCAGGTTCCGTTGTGCGGCCGACGTGACCACGAGCGGCGCGATGCTGTGTGCGAACGCGTACGGCACCGCTAGCGCCAAGCCCAGCCAACACACTATTGGCGCTGCCACTTCCGTTAGAATGAACCTATCGACAACATTATTACTTATAATGAAGGTTTTTTGTACTACCCTCAGATAAAAAAAACGGTCAAGTGCGAGTCGGACTCGCGCACCGAGATATACGTTTTTTGCGGCATAAACGGCCTTATTTACGTTAACTTAGAAGTTTGATTTTTTCACAGCTTCAAGGGACTATAGACCTGAGTATATCGTTTCAATTTCAACTCGATACATCCACGCGTTCCTGAGATAAAGGGTCTTGACAGACAGACAGACAGACGGACGGACAACAAAGAGATCCTATAAGGGTTCAGTTTTTTCCTTTTGCGGTACGGAACCACACTTTATACGGGTCAAATTTTTCAAAAGGGGACGGAAATACATACCTCAATAGATAATTACACCCAGACTCAGGACAAACAGACATGTTCATGTATACAAATGTCTGTCCTGAATGAGAATCGAACCTGTGACGTGATAGATAGTGTGTTAACCAACCACGCCAACTGGCCCTTCAAATAAGTACGTACTTGAGATCCATCTGCCTAATGCCGTCTCGATAGGCCTTCTCTATAGCCCGACGCATACTCCAGTCCGGTCCCATCATAGTGAGTGCGCATACTATCTTAGTGTACAGCACGCCTAACGCCCAGTCCTGCCACACGAACAGTACCGGAGACTGCTCTAGGGGTACTCGCAGGGGTATCACCAGTACCTGTTGGTTTAATATGGTTATCAGTGTTTGAAGTAATAACTATCACATAATCTACAAATATTTTTAAAAACCATTGTACAGATAAACATTTTATAGGTATTGTTTTTTTTTTTTTTTTCATTATTTAAGTAGTAGGTATTCAACACTTTAAACATGAAATAGTTTCTTATTGATATCGATGGAATCAAGACCCCTAGAAAAAAAAAATTAAGCTGTGTGTTTTTTTTTTATGTAATAGGGGGCAAGAGAGCATGCGGGTCACCTGATGTTAAGTGATCCCCACTTAACAGGGTGTTGCGGGTATGCATGGGCATACCCGCAACACCCAAGGGGTCACAGGTACGTTGCCGGCCTTTTAAATGGGAATACGCTCTTTGTTGATAGATCAGTTAGTCAGTAACGCCTTATATATGTACACACAAGATGAAGAAATGGCTTAAGGTTCTAGCTTGGTATCTAGAAACAAAAACATAAAAAAAAGAAAGAAAGAAAAATATTTTATTAATGCGCGCCATTCGACGCAAATTAAATAAATAGTAACAAAAAGAAAAGCAAATTAAACAATATTGTTGGAGATTTGTGCGTCGTATATGCGCAAAACTAAGGGTATATCACTAGATATATACTGAGACTTTGGACGAACCTAATTTCTGCAGCGCTGATTTTCAGCAATAACAGATGAGCGACGATTCCCACCAGTGGAATAGTGTAGTGAATGAGAGTACGTACCAACTCGAGCAGCAGTCCGAACATGAGCGGCACGAGGCCCAGCAGCGCGAGTGCAGCGAGTGCCGCGCGCGCCGCCCGCCGCGCCCACAGCGCGCCGCGCGACACCAGCGCGCCTCGCCCGCCGCGCGCCCACCGCGCCGCCAGCGTGCCGCCGCGACCCAGCGCCCACCACACGTACATACCTACACACACACACATTTTTTTTAAGAAGATTTTTGGCTTGGTATCGAGATAGTTAAGCCATTTCTTTATTTTAAATATTAATATTTTATGTTTAGTCACGTTTTATTGTCACTTTCATTGATTGTTTATTTCTTTGGTTTCAATAGATAAGATTTCTCTATACGATTAAATTATTAAATGCTGGCTGAAGAAAATGTACTTCTCTAAGCATAATCTCAGGATGATAAAATTTTTCGCACCTTTGCATATCACGCCATCTAAGAGTGATCAGTGGCGCAAAAATTATAAATGAATTTAGAGTTGCGCATCTATCTCTAGTATATAATAGTGATCTACACGCGGCCACCTCTTTTTCCTATGCTGGTTTTATAGTCACGCCGCTAGAAGCGCCGCTGGGCAGCGCGTTGTTAAAGCACGCGCTTGAACAGCGGTGCACTGTGAAACGAGATTAGTACCGCGCGTTCTGCTGTGAGACAGTCGTGTACAATATTAACGTTAATGCGGTTAGAATACTGGCTATTTACTTTTTTTTGTGTCACAAGTGACAACGAGGTAGACGAGTCACCTGATGGTATGTGACTACCGTCGCCTATAGACATTAGCAATACCAGGGGAATTTCCAATGTATTGTACACCTTATTACAATGCCTTAAATGCGAACAAGTGCAATTGACGGAACACACCAACAGGTACTTGGCGATATATTTTCAACTTGAGGGTGGCCAGCCAGTCGAGTACTACAAAGTACCCTACCACCGTGCTGTGGTGTCCTCAAGATGTTTTCCTTCACTGAAACCTCAAGCTCATTGTACCCACGAATCCTTTTGTTAGTGTAGATACGTACCACAAGCGGCGGTGTATAGTTCGTGCACGGCGTCAGCGGCCTTGGGCAACCACAGCGCCATGAGTTGTCGTCCGAGCGCGACGGGCAGCACCAGCGTCAGCGCCGCGGCCAGCACCAGCGAGCCGGCCACCAGCGCCAGCAGCGCCGCCAGCCGCAGCGGGAACCACGACAGGCGCACGTACGGCTCGAACCCGGCGGGACCGTCGCGACGCATTAGTGCCTACACGTAAACACAAATAACAACACTATTATAGGGACAACATGTCGCCTTTATTCAACAATAAAATATATTTTGTAATGGAATTAGAGCCTGTCTTGACTAATCCTCTACTACACTCGCGAGCGAAAGTGTGGAATCACTTACTTGGAATTGATTCCGCGCGATCTTGAGTACTTAATAACTAGTAATAAACTAATAATAAAAGGTTAAATTGTTAACTTTAAATTGATACCAAATTCATTTAAATCACAGCTATCCCAGATTGAGAGAAGGAGTTAGGAAAACATAGACATAAATATAACACAAGATTATGGAAAAATAATAAATGAAGAAAATAACAAAAATTTATTAATAAAAGTAAGTGATTCCATACTTTTTTTACATTTTGCTCGCAAGTGTATAAGATTAAACCTGAGCTGAAAGAGCTCTGGTATCCATAACACAAGTTAGTTCTTACTTTGTATACCAGAGGTTTCAACAAACACTTTTATTTTGTTTTTAAATCATAAGTACCTACTATTCTTATGTAAATTTTAGTGTTTTTGTTCCTTTTTTGCGAAATAAAATATTTATTATTATTAGGTACATAATATTATTTTCTTTTTTCCTCATCCTTTATAGTGCAAGTGTGCATCCTTTCGCTAGTGTTTCAAACTAATATAATTCAGATGTGACAATAAAATTCAGTACTGGTGGTGAATGGCTTTTGTGACAGTACATACAAATAAACAAACATAAGCCTTATAAAATTTCTTACATCTACCAGGATACATTTTTAGTGTGAATGGCCCAGCAAAATCTACTCCACTTGTGCGTAAGGGTCGATCTGGTTGCACTCTGTAGTCTGGTAGATTGCCCATAAATGGTACACATGGAACTGCACGTTGTTTAAAACACGATATAATTTTTTTTATTACAGCCTTGACTACATTTTTAACTCTCACAATCCAGTATTTCTGCCGAATATAGTTTAAGGTAAGTTGATGACCACCATGCAGAGTTTTTATATGTGCTTCTGTCACTGTTAACTTTGAAAGATGAGAATCATTACTTAGAAAGGTTGGTGATTTTAGGTAAGTAGGAACTGCTGCATTTGCTAGTCGTCCACCAACTCTCAGTAAATTGTCACTGTCAAGATAAGGGTTTAATGAATACAATTTACTGCCTTTGTGTACTTGTTGACCCTGAGACACAAGTTTAATTTCATCGCGAAAGGTTTTAAGTTGTGATAAACGAATACAAACGTTTAATGAATTTTTGATTTCATCTACAGACACATATGCACTATATTCTTCACTATTTATATTTAATTTAGTTTTTAATTTACATTTGTGTACAAATCTAAAACAATATGCAATGACTCGGACTATTTTGACAAGACTTGAAAATTTGGCTAGGTAAGTATCGACAAAGTTATCTTCATTTACACAAACATGAGTAATTATTTTAGTTTTCAATTCTTCATTAGTTTCTGGTATATTAGTAAAATGTTTCACAATCTCGTTAGGATAGCTTAAAAATTCTGGACCATTCCACCATAGCATTGATTGTCGAAGGTCAACTGGATACAAATCTCGAGAAGCTATGTCAGCAGGATTTTTGGCTGACTCAATGTGATTCCATTGATTATTGTTGGTTAGAGTTAAATAAACAACGCCATCTAGTGAAAATTTAAGTAACTAACAAAATTAACAGAATATAATGTCACCTGATGAGCGGCCCCAAGTTGATGTGGCGGATGCGGCGGCGGATTGGGATCAGCTTGTCTGGCAGCTTGACCCAGTAGATACGAGCGCAGGCCCAGTATACCCGCAGCGCATGCGCACCAAGCACGCAGCCCCGCCTTCAGCCACGTGCGAGTGTGCGACTGTTCTAGAAGCGCTGGCAGGATCACCTGACAAACGAACATTTATTTTTTTTGTTTTTTATGTCACTAGTGACAACGAGGCAGGCGGGTCACCTGATGGTAAGTGACTACCGTCGCCTATAGACATTAGCAATACCAGTGGGACTGCCAACGTGTTGTACACCTTATTAAAATGCCTAAAGGGCAAGGGCAACTGGCTCTCAAGTGCAACTGCCGGAACACACCAACAGGTGCTTGGCGACTGATTTTTCAACTTGAGGGTGGTAGCCAGCCAGTCGAGTACCACATAGTATCCTACCACCGTGCTGTTGTTTCCTCACTTTGTTTTCCTTCACCGAAAGCTCAAGCTCATTGTAGGATTCGAACCCACGACGTTCGTCGCGGTATTCGACGTCACTTACCACTGAGCTATCATCGCCTTACACAACATTACACTCTTATACATTTGACGGGCCGGTTGGCGTGGTTGGTTCCCATCCAGAACAGACATTTGTGAGCATGAACATGTCTGTTTGTCCTGAGTCTGGGTGTAATTATCTATTTAAGTACGTATTTACAAAAAAAAGTAGTATACATATGTAGTATATCAGTCATCTGGTTTCCATATTACAAGCTCTGCTTAGTTTGGGATCAGATAGCCGTGTGTGAAAAATCTCCCGGGATATTTATTTATTTTAGAAGTAGACGAAGGCCGGAGAAGGTATGGATACTCAAAAAGAACACAAAATGGAAATTTTGAGGCGATGATAGCTATGGCAGTGACGTCGGATACCGCGGCGAAGGTTGTGGGTTCGAATCCTACAGTGAACTTGAGCTTGTAGGTTACTTGTAGGGTAGGCTACCAGAAAAAAATCTGCCACCAAGCGTCTGTTGGTGTTTTCCGGCAGTTGCACTTGAGAGTCAGTTGCCTTGAAGCATTGCAATAATGTGTTCAACACATTAGCAAACCCGGTGTTTCTGTTATATCTATAGGCGACGATAGTCACTTACCATCAGGTGATGGCGGGTCACGGGCCTGGTATAGGTAATAAAAAAAAGACTGTGTGATAAATTCAAATATTCAATGACAAACCTGCAGCAGCAACAGCTCCAAAGACAATTCATTGACGGGCGCTTCAGTGTGAACCGCGACAGCATAAGGCAGGAATCCGGGCAGCACATACTTTATGACCCTGATCGGGAGCCACAGCATGAACAGTACAGCTGTGCCGAAGATCATGGCAGACACCACCAGCCGCCGAATGTGGGACCATACAGACAGGTGGATCATTTCCTACGAAATAATTATTAAGCTCAATAGGAATATTGACTGATGTATCAAATAAGCTTCTATGCAGTTTTGTATGAAATTTGAACTTGTGACGTCACATGTTCTCGCCATCAAATACTTTTTGTGTTTGGATTGGAAATAAAAAATCATCAGAAAGAGGAATTTTATAACATGTTCGATATTTTTAGGTGTTTTATACATTGGTTAGTGTTTGATAATTTTTTTATTCAAGACAGGCAACATCCTTATTATGATTCTTATAATTAATAAGATAATAAATAAGTAATAATTAATTACTTTATTAATTAATTACATTCTTTATCTCAACCGCGTATTGTGTAGCTAAGAATTGGTTGTTTATATGGAACGGCTATGTAAAGTTGAGTGGCTGCGTGATATGTAAAATGAAATCAATCGAGATCCTAAGTAAATGACCAAAAAAATCTTCAAAAATAAAACACCAGACCGGATTATAAAGTATTCTGTAGTTCAATGCATGCTAGGTTACGTATAATTATAGAGAAAATATGAATACTTAATTTGGCATAAGGAATAGGATATTGCGTAGTAATTACTTTTCGGCGAAGGTTGTATTTGTAGTGTTTGATTTTCCGACAAAATCTCTTGCGCAAGAACTAAAACAACGCGAATGTATTAAAACGTAACTATAATTCCTTTTGTCCGTAAAATATTGTTTGTAATTGGTAATGAATATGATGTGAAACAGCTGATTTCTTTTTCGATAGGCTTATTTTAATACAAAAAGTTCCTACGCAAGTTGTTTATTCAATACTAGCTGTCACCCACGTTCCAGGTTTTATCTACCTGTGCTAAATTTCATAAAAAACCGTTCAACAAGTTTTGCGTGAAAGAGTAACAAACATCTTCACATTCAAACATACATAATATTATTAAGTAGGAAGTAGGATAATCGGTATAGGTAATAATAGGTAACAAATTCGATTGTAATGTAATATTTTTGTATTCTGGATAAGCTTCAGTTTGACCACAATCTCACCATGGTAAGTGATAATGTGACCGAAGGTGGTAAGCACACAAAGATTACATGGGAACTGGCTCTTAAGTGCAGCTGTCGGAACACACCGATAGGGCTTGGCGACAGATTTTCAACTTGAGGGTGGTAGCCAGCCAGTCGGGTACTACAAAGTACCCCACCACCGTGCTATGGTTTCCTCACGATGTTTTCCTTCACTGAAAGCTCAAGCTCATTGTAGGATTCGAACCCACGACCTTCGCCGCGGTATCCGACGTCACTACCACTGAGCTATCATCGCATTGATCGCTATACCAAGAGTATATAATTTTTTATTATATTATTTTAATGTAAATCTTTGTGGCCTTTAGTAAGAAGTATAAGTGATAGATAACCTTGTGAGAGAGAGAGAGAGAGTGAGAGAGTTGGCTGAGCTGTGTTGATAGATCAGTCAGTACATCAGTAACAATAATAGCTTTTTTATATATAGATAGATAAATACAGATCATAAACAAACCTGGACAGGACTAAAGTCAGGATCATTAAGATTCTTCAAGAACCACAGGACTCCTGGTCTGAGCACCTCTCGGAGCAACAAGATGAACGAAGCAAAGTAGTACACATACACCATGCCAACTAGCCAATGTATGAACATTAGGGTCCAGGGTGCTGCTTGCAAACTCGCTTCTCGGTCTTTGAGGGTAGCGTCGAACATTGAGAGGGAGCATAGGTCCAGCCACCAGCCACATACTAGGGGTATCACTCCAATCTGAAGCAAATAGAAAATATTTGGGTATAAATGTTAATGCCAGCTTTCGTTGTCATAATCGTATCATAATTAGGCGTGATGTGGCGGATATATTAAAAATAATAAAGTTGATTGAAAAGTCAATAATTGGGTATAAATGTTAATGCCAGCTTTCGTTGTCATAATCGTATCATAATTAAGCGTGATGTGGCGGATATATTAAAAATAATAAAGTTGATTGAAAAGTCAATAATTGGGTATAAATGTTAATGCCAGCTTTCGTTGTCATAATCGTATCATAATTAGGCGTGATGTGGCGGATATGTTAAAAATAATAAAGTTGATTGAAAAGTCAATAATTTATTTTATTCTTTTACTTTAGGACTAGCTGTTCCGCGCGGTTTCACCCGCGTTCCCGTGGGATCTTATCTTATCCCGGGATAAAATATAAATATGTTCATCAGGGATAGTGTAGCTTTCCAAGGTGAAAGAATTTTTGAAATCGGTCCAGTAGTTTCGGAGCCTATTCGATGCAAACAAACAAACAAACAAATCTTTCCTCTTTATAATATTAGTATAAAACTATAGATAAGCTTGTGTTTGACCGCAATCTCACCATGATAAGTGTTGATGTGGCCGAAGGTGGTAAGCACACAAAGCATAGATGGGAACTGGCTCTCAAGTGCAGCTGTCGGAGCACACGGATAGGTGCTTGGCGACAGATTTTTCAACTTGAGGGTGATAGCCAGCCAGTTGGGTACTGCAAGTGATGATGATGAAGTTTCGTGAGGAAACCACAGCATGGTGGTAGGGTACTTTGTAGTACTCGACTGGCTGGCTACCACCCTCAAGTTGATAATCTCGCGCCAAGCACCTATCAACTGTTCCGACTGCTGCACTTGAGAGCCAGTTCACATCTAGGCTTTGTGTGATTACCACCTTTGGCCACATCATCACTTATCATGGTGATATTGCGGTCAAACACAAGCTTATTCAGAAGTAATTTTCTTTTACTGTGAATGGAATTGGGGTTATCAAATTATTGACTGTATGAACACAAAATCTAGAAGAGTAAGCTATCAGAATTAAATGAAAGCTAATAGATTAATGTTTGACTATCTCTTTCCAAATTTATTACACAATCACCATGTAAAAAAAAAAATATGAATGGTAAACATACCTCAACAACTGACAGCAAAGCAACTTTCACTACGACGTAGCAGAATCCCAATGCTTTCTTGGCACTTCTCAGGCGTAACAGAGATGCAATTCCATGTAAGACAACCAGAATTGCACCTACCAACACATACCCAGCCAATGCAGTCAAGGGACCAGCAAAAGGACCTTCTGCAGAAAACCCTGCCATTGCAGCCCCTAATCTCCCAATATGGTAGGGGCAGAAAGCAAAGACAACAATAAATAATGTGTTCAAAGAAACAACCCAGAAGACATGTTCAAGAAACACCATAGACCCATCTAAACCCAGTAAACGGGCCCAGGTTAATTCTTCAGCAGCAGCACGATCCCATTCCATAGGATTCCAGTTAGCTTCATCACCAGCTAATGGATCTTCAGGAGCTTCCGCATTAGCTTCATCTCGTGCCCCACCATCATCACCGGCACCTTCATTGACTCGATCATTATTGTTATCAGGTAATGGTACATCTTCTGGTGCTGGGGCAGGCAGGTTCTCCCGTTCCATCCAATCGGGGCCACCACCATGCATTATCTGCTCCCTCAGCCAAACAAGACCAATAAATGAGAATAAGGTGCAAGTTACAACTAAACACCCAGCAAAGACATCCCTGGCAAGGTACTCGGCGGAGACAATATCAAATGGTAGAGAAATTACAGGGTCAAGAGAGCCAGAGAAAAGGCATCGATAAGTTCTGCAAGCAGTCAGAGGAACAATACCGAGCCAGGCGAGGGCAACCAATGTATAATGTAACCAGTCTTTAACGGCAGATGCGACCGATGTCACGAGCCCACCAACCACGTCGCGTATGGGCAGACGCCGCGGCATATCCGGGGAGTAAATGGGCATAAACGAAAACCGGTGACCGCATAACTCGCAAATCTCCTTCCTCGAATATCTCATCCACTGCACAAGACACTCCTGATGAATCCATTTGATCGAGCCCGTGCATATACAAGGGTGGAATAGAGGCCGGTCAGACGAGGCTTCAGAACGGCAGAACCGGCAGAAGTCCGCGCCGGACGAATCCGAATCCATCATTGTCTTCAATCCAGTTTGCCCAGTTGATTAGGCGATCTGCAAAAGTTGACAAAGCACGGTAACATTCACAATAAATAACAATTAATTTCACTTATTTAAAGTAATCTATTTGAAAGCGACTATGGTATATGTACCTCAGTGCTTGAAATTATCAAATAGCACGAAATACAATAGATTTTTATGAAAATGCAAGTATTTTTATGGTATTTTTTATCACTTCACTTCTGTCTGTTTGACAACCACACGAATTAATGTTGCCAAGTGTTTATGAAAATAAAATAGACCAGCGCTACAAAGAAATATAGTATATATATAATAGTAAGTATTTATTTTGGTTTTTCATTGTTGTTTCCATAGTTTTTACGTTCTATATTGTTATAACCTCATAGTTTCCAAACACTCAATATTTTAAACAGTAACATAACAAGATGAACAAGACGATTAAGGCGATGATAGCTCAGTGGTAGGACGTCGGATACCGCCAGGTACGATTTTTTCAATGAGCCTGAGCTTTCGGTGAAGGAAAACATCGTGAGGAAATCTGTGAGTGATGTGCACGGTAATAGGGTATCTCAATATTTATTGTTCGTTTTCTTTAATTCATAAAACAGTAATTTAAGCGTCTGATTATGTTTAATAAACAATCCAAAATGTGTAGACGTATCTAACTGTTTTAGGAACGTTGCCTTTTTGATTATGAAACCAGCCTAATGCACAATTATGTGGCGTAAAGTACCGAAAGTGTTAAAATAAAGTGTTACGTAACGCCCCTGTAACGCAAAGAGAATATATGCTGTAACGCATCGTAACGTTTTACAAGACCCCCCCCCCCCTTCCCCCCTTTCATTCGTTCATTTAATTTTGTTTGACTACCAGTCAAACAAAATGAGTTAGCTCAACTTAATCACAAAGTATTTTGCATTTTGAAATGAATATTAAAAATGCAAAATATATCTCAAAAGGTATTTTAAATAAAATACAAAATGTTTTTTAAAAGACATTTAAATGTAATTCAAAATAGGTATTTTGCATTTTAAATAAAAGTATTTCAAATAAATCGCATCTCTGCAAATAACGTGATAGATGTGGCAGTCTCTGGGACTTTTTGGCAGGAACTTGCGAAATGACGTTACGTTTTCATTTTATTTTCATTAAATTGGTGTATTTTGAGTTTTATTGAATACTTAATTTCGTTGGTGTTTTTTCCAATAAAAATCAATTTAAGTGCACAAGTGAAGTGAAATGAAATGCAAGCGTGTATCGTCACTTTCCAGGTTGTCCCAAAAAGTCCGTGAAAAGTTTTAGTGGAATTTCATGAAAACTGCACCGTACTTGTACGGACGAGGACTAGACTTTACAGTGAAAGTGACAATAAAACGTTACTATAACATAAGTGAATATTTAAAATAAAGAAATTTAAAAAAAAGTCTATGGGTGGCAAATTCTAATTCTTGGGTGGCAGCACCAACTGCTTATTGTCATTTTTTAAATGTCAAATGGTACAAAATTTAAATTTAGTTGGTTTCGTGTCAGTCAACATTATGTTTGCAAAATTGCCAATAATACTAGAACTATATTTTTGAAGCAATTCATTTAAATTATAAGTATTCATTTTACTTAAGTTAATATGCATGTACAGTTTACGAATACATTGAATAGTGTCAAACAGTAAAAGGTAGGTACCTAAAGTTCTACATGTTTGCTTGTGAATTTTCCAACCTATTTTCACCCAGTTCAATAATTATTTCTGTCAGTGCCGGCAGATTTTTTTAACTATTATCTATACTATCCTTAGATTAATGATAGGTCGTCGCGCCGCTCCGACTTTTCATTATAAAATTCGTATGACTGTTTTTCATACTAAAAGTTTTCAAACCAACTCAAACTTTACCAATTTATTGACTATTGTGGTATGGAATATTGTTTTGGAATTCTTATTTAGCGTAGAATTTGCTAGGAAAGTCAAATATGGCTGCAGAAGCACTTATTGAACTCTAGTACCAGCTTAAAAGGCTGAGATTGATTGTTGCTTACCCTTTTTTCGAATTCATTTTCTCTTGAAGTGATTACTAATCTCCTACATAAACTGGTAAAATTTTTATTGAGTTCAGTTTTAGTGAATGTTTTGGAAATTTATTGCAACATCAAAACTGTGAACACAGAATTGTAAATTATGTTGTACTGCTTATTTGAAAATACTTACATGATCTTTTTATAGTTGGAATTATGAATGTCTAACCTTGAAGCAAATGTTGGAGAAGCGATCTGTGTATCAGATAAAATGCCAGCAAAAGAAACAGTAATAGGTATAGAAGAGCCAACCTCAATCAAAGATGTGCAAAGAACAGAAATCAACATACTATGTTTTGACATAACACCATATAGCCAGCTGACACAGTTTGCCTGTTGCTCGACCTTTGTGTTTATATGTTATTTAGCATATGGATATTTCCTTGAGTTAATATTTTCAAATCAAGATGTGAAGCCTGTAAGCCTTTACATAACTTTAGTGCAATTTATAATTACGATGACACTATCCTATATGGAGAGTTTAATAAGGAATCCTATAAAGAGAAAGTAAGTGTTAGCATAATATTTTCTAACTAATCCACACTAAAGTTGTCTGTCTGTCTGTTACCTTTTCATGCATAAACTGCTGAACCAATTTTATGAGTTTTGGTATAGAGATTACCTTTTATCCCAGGAAAATATAAGATCTCTCGGGAATGCAGGTGAAACCACAAGGGACAGCTAGTAATACATAAAATGTTATAAAGCCTGTAAGATTTATGGTCAATAAAACACTGATTATACAATTGCACTTTATGCAGAAATAGCAATTTTTAAGAAATTTCAAGTTATAACTTGAATTGCTAATAAAATAGATTCTATTGTTATCTTATTGTTTTCCTGGCACTTTTGTCCCTATGACTGCCAAGAATTCTATTATTATCTTATTGTTTTACTGGCACTTTTGTCCCTATGATAGCCAAGGATTCTATTTATCTTGTTGTTTTACTGGCACTTTTGTCCCTATGATAGCCAAGGATTCTATTGTTATCTTATTGTTTTACTGGCACTTTTGTTCCTATGATAGCCAAGGATTCTATTGTTATGTTATTGTTTTCCTGGCACTTTTGTCCCTATGACTGCCAAGGATTCTATTGTTCTCTTATTGTTTTACTGGCACTTTTGTCCCTATGACTGCCAAGGATTCTATTGTTCTCTTATTGTTTTACTGGCACTTTTGTCCCTATGATAGCCAAGGATTCTATTGTTATCTTATTGTTTTCCTGGCACTTTTGTCCCTATGATAGCCAAGGGGCTTAAAATAAACAAGATATTAATTATCTGTTTTAATTTCAGAGTGCCACTGACCACATATGCTATATTAGCAACTCTAACATTAGGCACTATGGCATTCTCTAACCTAGCACTCAGTTACCTGAACTATCCAACCCAGTTGATATTTAAAAGCTGCAAATTGATACCTGTAATGATAGGCAGCATTATTATATTGGGGAAAAGATATGGATTTCTGGATTATGTAGCAGCTGTTATAATGTGTATTGGATTGACTATGTTCACTTTAGGTAAGGGGTTTTTAATTTAATCTATATCGGTTCATTGTATTGTTTAATACCCTGTCTATGCTATCACCATTTCAAACCCGTAAGCAAAAAAATTACATGTTTTTTTAATTCTCGATAAACTTGTGTTTGACCGCAATCTCACTATGGTAAGTGATGATGTAGCCAAAGGTGGTAAGCACACAACAGCATAGGACTTGGCTCTCAAGTGCAGCTGTCGGAACACACCAATATGTGTTAATATCATATACTTATACAATAGACTGGCTTGGTATGGGCATGTAATGAGGAGGGATGAAAAACATTTAACGAAAAGAGTACTGAGTATGAGTGTGCATGGATATAGAGATAGAGGAAGGCCGAAGAAGGTATGGATGGACTGTGTGAAGAATGATATGTTTACTCTGTGCATGGAAATGAAATCTTTAGAACCATGCCATGGCTTTTGTAAATTATAAAAGCGATTATTCACTCAACAATATACCGTCTGGTTTTGTTTGATTGAACAAGTGTAAGATATATTTATTACATCACAAACTACTATGTATACAGCTCAATAGACTAATGAAGTATGTTAGCATAACCATGCTATAACATTAAAACAGGTTGTTATTGTTGGTTCGATTCCCATCCAGAACAGACATTTGTATACATGAATATGTATGTTTGTCCTGAGTCATGTATTAAAAAAAATATATGTATGTACGTAAATACTTATGTGTTTATCAGTAATCTGGTTTCCAACATTTCCATAGTACAAATTGTGCTTAAATAAGATGGCCGTGTATGAAGAATGTCCCAAGATATAAGACGTGCCGGTTGGCGGTACCTATCACGCTGCATGTCGTGGGTTAGATTTCCACCCAGGACAGACATTTGTGTACATTAACATGTCTGTTTATCTTGGGTCTGGGTGTAATTATCTATTTAAGTATGTATTTAAAAAAAATAGTAGTACATGTAGTATATCAGATATCTGGTTTCCATATTACAAGCTCTGCTTAGTTTGGGATCAGATAGCCGTGTGTGAACAAATATCTCAGGATATTTATTTATATTTATTCTCTGTTTCATAGCTGATTCGAAAACCTCACCAAATTTCGACATTCTGGGCGTAATAATAATATCCCTTGCGTTACTATGCGATGCGATCATTGGGAATGTGCAAGAGAAAGTCATGAAGCAGTTTCAAGCGTCTAACAACGAGGTGGTCTTCTACTCATATGCCATTGCCTGCATATATTTAGTAGTGATCACTGGAATCACGGGAATATTGTTTAACGGATTCAGTTATTGTTCTAAGGTAATGTTTATTAAGTTTTATAATAATATCAACAAAATTGAGCCAATTGTAATGTAATGAGATGTAATGTAGCTTACACAACGTAATATCTGTGACAATGGTATTGTTTTCGAATGCTTTGGATTCCGTTCGAGTTATGCAATGTAGACTAGAAATATGGTTGTTGAGCCATTTATTATGTAAACACTGGATGCGAGTAGCGCAACACCGGAAAAACACTTAATGAATTTATTGAAAGAAATGATGAAATGGATAAAGGTGTGTTTTTTAGGAATACCTATAGGGAATTGTCAATATATGTTGCCGATCTTTGCAAAGTGTAGAAGGCAACTGGCTCTCAAGTGCTACTATCACACGATACTGGTACTTGGCAACAGTTTCTTAACTTTGGACAGCCCAGAGGATACTCTAACGTAACCTACCACAGTGGTCTCTAAGATCACAAATTTATCAACTAACTAGCTTTCCGCCCCGCGATTCCGTTTCTCCATACAAACTTTGGACTCCCGTTTCTTCCCCTAGGTGTAAAATTTTGGGAAATCCTTTCTTACCGGATACCTTTTTTTTTACGTGTGAAAATCCTCATAGGATTCCCGAACGCTCAAGGTGGGCAGCAGTCGCTTTTACTGACTAAAACCCCACGGTGGTCACCATCTGCGCTATACATAGAAGGGGTAGAGTATGAGTTCTCGTACAGAACTCATACTCAACCCCCCCACGCGCGGCGCTGATAGCCCGTCCCGGGGGAAGCGTGATACCTCCCCCCACCCTCGATTTTATAGATACAGATAAACATATTAACGCAATTTTATCATCAAAAATGAGACTTTAAAGCGATTCAAATAAGGATTTTATTTATTTCCAGAGCCCATTTACAATGTACACGAATATATTTTTTCTAAGTGTGAGTGGGTACGTGGGTCTGCAAGCAGTTTTGACGCTCGTGCGGATATGTGGCGCCACTGTCGCAGTAACTGTTACTACTATGAGGAAGGCATTGTCTATTGTCATATCCTTCTTGCTGTTTAGCAAACCTTTTGTTTTTCAGTAAGTATTATTTAGTACTACCTGACCCAACAGACGTCCTGATCAAAAAATCCCATACAAAAAGTGCTTTCAGTAATCTCAGAATTTTTACATATTTCCGGGTAGCATTCCCAATTTTTCTTTCCCTAAAAACCATTACGATCATGTTTAAATAGAAAATAGCCAACGTGTTTTAAAGTGATACGCTTACCAACTCTACTAAGAAAAACCGTGTAAAAAAATTATTATCATCAGTAGGTAATAACTTTTTCGAAGTTTATCCAAAAGCTAGTATCAAATTGATGACTGCATCAAATAATTACTTGCTTTTGTATAAACTTCGAAAAAGTTAATATCTACTGATGATAATAATGTTTTTACACGGTTTTTCTTTTCAATGGTTAAACTAGAAGAATTGCAAGAAAAATTGAAAGGGATTTCTTTTTACCCAGTTTAAAATTAACATTTATTTGCAGATACGCTTGGGCTGGCATGTTGGTAGCCTTGGCAATATACCTCAACCACTACGGAAAGAAGAATCCACATTATATCCCTGTGATATTTTCGCAATGTTGGCAGTATTTGCAATCATTCTATCAGTCGGAATATAGGTACCTTCGTATTAAGAGCAAAATGTATTCAGATACTGTATAGTGACTGAGCTCTATCTGGAATGTAAATTATTAGCGTAAGCAAACTCGATAGAAATGAGCATAGCCTATAAACTCATTAACCTATACACAATAAAAAAAAAGTTAAAAATAATAGATTTTGGGGAATCCCCAAGAAATATTTTTGTGAACGACAATTATTTACAATCTGGATACCGCTTTGTAAAATTATATTATTTGGATATTATTGTTATTACGTGACATTTAGATAGATAGCACAAAATAATTAGATATTGGTTAAATTAATATTTATTATAATAAGCGGAGGAGAGTCTAGATAATACAGTATTCTTGTTATGTTCAAAAAACTTGATTCATAAAAAAAATCTTCACACAGTCCATCCATACCATCTTCGGCCTTCCTCTAACTCCATATCTATCCACACATGCTCAATACTCTTTTCGTTTTATGCCTTTCATCCCTCCTCATAACATGCCCATACCAAGCCATCTATTTCTTAAATACCTATTTGAATTAAGTATGTAGTTGATTGATTTATTTATGCGCCATTTAATATTTCTATAATTCAATATAAGTATAAAATGTTTATTTATCTTGATTGTTGGCATGGCTGTGAAATATAATTATCCAAAACTCAAGTAGACAATAACTAAATATTTTTGGAATTTGAATATCATTATTAATATTGAATTATGCCAGAATTCTCTCATTCGAAAAATTAAATATTATTTATTTACCTAGATAAAATATATTATTGTGTTTGACAATTAATTTTAGATTATAGATGATGTATTTGAAAAATACAAACATAGTCTAATGAATATCAGTGCATATTATTTACACTACCAACGCGGATATGTTGAAAATATTATGCGATAAAGAACTAAAGGTTTGTTTAAATAAAAAATAAATCATTTGATTTGATCAATGACATTTATTTCATTGTATGTAATACAAATTTTATTATATTTATAAAAAATAGTCGTTTGACTATTTGGAATGATAAGACACTAGTTTTAAATTACTTTATACAATTTTTGGACAAATTAAAGCATAGTTCAAATACTTTTCTGTCGGTTGTATTTTTAATATAACTAAAATAAACTAAATATCGCATTCTATTAACTATAATTAATTATACCTCTCAACCAATAACAGATTATTCCTGTTTTTATAACTATCTTTGGTGCACGACCTTAAAGCTAAGTTTTTTTAATATATGATGTCCCTTATACTAGTACCTATGTACCTACGCTGTAATGTAAAGATCGCTATTCAGCGGCCGGTATTTGAATTTCAATAATGACCAAGCGAAAAAGAACTTTATGCATCAGCAAGATAAGTACTAATCACTCGCGTAGTTCCAGCTGTTCGTATAGTTCCTTTCTGCGTTGAGCCGCTTCTTTACAGTCATATTTTTAGTTAGTACCTATTATTTGACACTATTCTGGAATTTCTTTATACTGCCTCTCACTAGCCACTGTGAACGACTCGAAATAGTGATTGAGAAATTCGAAAGTCGGTCGTTTTTCCGGCGTCGCATCCCAACACTGTAGCATTATACTATAGATATCGTCCGGCAAATAATGCTTGGCAGGTTTTGGCATCCTATACCCCGTTTCGACTAGTTCTATCAATTCTATTCCACGTACACCAGGGTATGGGACCTGACCGTATGTGAAAATTTCTATCAACAATATACCGTACGACCAAACGTCACTTTTGATTGTAAACTTTCCGTAGTTGATTGCTTCGGGCGCCGTCCATTTAAGGGGGAACCGCGACCCTTTTTTAGAGCAGTATTCATCGTCTTCTATCACTCGGGCGAGTCCAAAATCACATATTTTCACTTCGACATTGTCACCTATTAACACGTTTCGCGCGGCTAAGTCCCTGTGTATTAATTGTCTGGATTCTAGATACTCCATTCCGGAGGCGACTTGAGCTGCTATGAAGACGAGATCATCGAACTGTAGGTATCTTCCGTCGCCATTTCTGAGGAACTGGAGTAGTGAACCGTTGTTCATGTACTCTTGGACTATGTAGACCGGCTCTTGAGTGGAACAGACGGCGTAGAGGGCGACTAGCCGCTTGTGCCTAAACTGTTTCATGATGGCTGCTTCTTGTAAGAATGCTTGAGTCGACATCGTGCCTTCTTTCAATGTTTTCACGGCCACCTGTAATACGACAGTGATGTGTTTAAACTCAGGTATACACTGTTTGAATTAAGTTCCTACTTACCTATCATTTAAGGTTTACCTATCTATGTCCTATACAGCTTGATGAATTTTGAAGTGCATCGTATCGTAGATTTTTAGAAAAAATTCTAATAATTGGGGCATACTCTATCGACGACTCGTTACATCCGATAAAACTTACGGAAAAAAATCTCATAACAATTCATGAAATTCACTTAGTTATAGAGAAAATACTTTATAGTACCGATGAGCGTAGTTATGGCACTAGTGTGCAATAGTGATGTACCTACCCTTATCGGTAAAACTGCCTGAATCCGTCATAGATATTCGGCAACTATTAATTTGTCGACCTTCCGAAGCGTCTTGCATAATACTCGATTGTAGGTATAATTTATTTTCATAGATAGCCCTGATATTTTTTAATGAATAGGGGGCTGTCGCGATAAAGAAATTAAAGCCATGTTTCAAGAGATATCGATTTGCATATTATTATCCTTCCTTCCTTGCCTTTTCTCGTAGGAGAGCTTTCGGTAAAGAAAAACATGAGGAAATCCTAGCTCGGTTGTAGGGTATGTAGTACCCTGACTGGCTACCAGCCTTATATTGGAAATCTATCTCCAAGCACCTATTGGTGTGTTCTACAAGCCTCATAGATAACTTCTAGGCTTCGTGTGCATACTTACCACATTGGAATTTGGAATTAGATTTTACTTTGATCCAATCGTTTCGGCAACGCCCTAATAAATTGCAACAGTTATCGGCTTCTTAATGAACTAAGGGCGACTTGTATACTTTCCTCAATTTAGATTTTCCAATGCACCGCTGCTGTTGTTTATGTTCTTCACCTAGCTAATGTCAAATAAATCGGGAATAAAATAAAATAGTTTATATCAATGACATTTATTTCATTGTATGTACAAAATCTTACAAATCTAATCATTTTCATACAAAAGTGTCCAAATTTAACGTGTTTGATTATTTGGAATGTTATTTTAAGACACTATTTTTCATTGGCTTTATACAATATTAGGACGACAAAACGATTAAGTGGCTTAAAGCATAGTTTTAATACTTTTTAGGCGACGAAACTAACAAATTGAGGGTTAGATTTTGTAATAAATTGAACGAACAGCGGGTTGAATCAGTCAATATAACAATTAATAATCTTTAAAATTACAATTTAATTAATATTATAATATACGTCAAAAGTGGGGGAATATTAATTAATTCAAATGAATGAACATTATACAGGTCACATGGTCTAACTATGCTAAAATTAAATATCGCATCTCTCTAAACTATCATTCACTCTCAATGTACAAATAACTCTTTGGTATACGGTCCTAAAGCTAGTTTTATTTGTCTTTTTACATGAGGGTAGTTGGCCGCTTTGCAATCACTTGCTTAATTTACAATAGACATTGTAACTATTTAGAAAATGGTGCTTATTCTGATTTGTATAAACTAAACTTATTTAATATTACTATACCTCTCTCCAACAAAAACTTGCTCTCACTTTGTGTACCTATTGGTTTATCTATGTGTGTGTGAGATAATGTTAACTTGTATAAGCCAATAAATGTTCTTTTCAGACATATCAAATCAGTTTTTTTTATTAAATGTCAAAACGATAGTTACTAAGGAGATTTGTATGAAATACTTGCTTGTGACGTCATAAATATAATCCATCATAAGATTTACCTACTCTTTGTTGTTAAATTAGTAATTAAAAATAATAAATGGTTGAATTTTAATACTTGTTCGCTATATTCGAGTATTTTTAGGCATTTTATACATTGGTTAGAGGGTACATTAGGTTTCTTGAATATAGGCAACATCCGTATTTTCCGTATAATTAGAATAGACTAATATGACACAACTATTTTTTTTATGTGCGTATAATGTTGGAGACCGATGTAGGGATATTAATAAGTTTAGTTCATAAACGACTTATATTCATAATATATGTAATCTATATATATAAAAGGATAATCTAAACATAAATCTTTTAATCAAAATAAAATAAAAAAATCCACTGATATATTGGTTCACCGATCACCGAACCAATCTAAAAAGCAGAAGCACATGTTTGGATACAAGAGAATAGTGATTTTCATATGAAAGCCAACTGTCTGGGAATAAGAACTTTAAGAAAAAAGAGTAGATAGGTAATAAGCGAACCGAAAGCGGGAGGCTAAAGAGTGGCTAATTAGCTTAACTTGACCTGTGTCAACCACCAGCCAGCATCAACGGCTTCACGTACAGAGTGCAATTAAAAGTAAAAGTGACCCAAAACAACCAAAAAAGCCATCGTATGTTATGAGATATCGAAAAGTAGTGTCTACATTGCAATATTAAGTTATTTACTACGCGTTACGTAACATTGTGTTTTTTACATTTACGCCACATAATTGTGACTTTTAGGTAAAAATGGTCACTTAGTGGTTTATGTAACGTTTTAATAGGGGATAGGGGGGTACAGAAAAACGTTACGGCGCGTTACATGGGAGGCTTAAAAATCTCCAAAAATTGCGTAACGTAATACTTGAACGCCTATCTACACTTTTTTACTTATAATATCATTGACATCATTATAGTATTACATTATATGTAATCGAACTGTCACGTGGTCCATTCTCTTCAATCCTGTAAAAAAAATGTTGTCGACAGCAATAGTAAGCCAATAGTAAGTAATATTGCAAGCCTGTTTATGTTATGACATGTTATATAGTTGTTTGTATAACAACTTTTAAAGGTTTTGCAAAGAGGCCTGGGGGAATATATAAAAAATCTGTATCTGTGATGAATGTAACAGGAAATGTATTTCAAAAGCACGTTTTGAATAGGATTTGGAATTTTCATTAACTTTATTCATAGGGCCTTAAGTGATGAAAAAATATCACATCTCACTTTAGAATATGAAAATATCGCGTTACATTTCGATTTTAAACCTTATTGCTTTTTGTGAACGATTTTGTACAAAACAAAATACAAACAATATCCTACATAGTGCTTATAAGCTACATAAATAAGAATATAGAAAGTGAAATTTGCACAAGACTATAAATACTTAAGTTACATTTTAGTGGACTTAACGTTTACATTTCCGTATTTCGTGTGATTTCATTGAGACTTACGCTAAAGTTTTTCAATCACAAAACAAGTGGAAAGCCGTCGACCGATAAAAAAGAAGCTCACGCATTCCTGTAATGTTTTAGTTAAATAATGCTTTCGAGTATAAAAATACCAAAAATGGAGATCAATGTGTGTGAACCAGTCACTATTTAGTCAGAAAACACGGCTCCGAGAAGAAAACCTCAAGGAAATATAGGTACATAATGACAAAGTCCAGACACATTAAAATTTCCAATTAATCGCTAAGAGGACCCTACACGTTAGTCTCGCTCGCACTGAACATACAAAACGACTATTTCACTATAGTTATATCACAGCACTAGTCTTGCACTTCTCTATACGGTCTCTCACTGGTCACTGTGAACGACTCGAAATAGTGATTGAGGAATTCGAAAGTCGGCCGTTTTTCCGGCGTCGCATCCCAACACTGTAGCATAAGTCTATAAATATCGTCTGGCAAGTAATGCCCGACGGGTTTTGGCATCCTA
Organism: Ochropacha duplaris; assembly: GCA_951361185.1. Lineage (NCBI taxonomy): Eukaryota > Metazoa > Arthropoda > Insecta > Lepidoptera > Drepanidae > Ochropacha > Ochropacha duplaris. The sequence continues at coordinate 9,156,630 of OX592702.1, read as the reverse complement.
TACCCCCTTTCCACTTGCTCTATCACGTCTTTACCGTGTAAACCAGGGTATGGGACCTGACCGTATGTGAAAATTTCTATCAATAATATACCGTACGACCAAACGTCACTTTTGATTGAAAATCTCCCGTAGATGATAGCTTCGGGCGCCGTCCATTTGACTGGGAACCGCGAGCCTTGTTTAGGGCAGTATTCGTTGTCTTCTATCACTCGGGCGAGTCCAAAATCACATATTTTCGCAACGTTATTTTCACCTATTAACACGTTTCGCGCGGCTAAGTCCCTGTGTATTAATAGTTTGGATTCTAGATACTCCATGCCGGAGGCGACTTGAGCTGCTATGTAGACGAGATCATCGAACTGTAGGAATTTTCCCTCGTCTTTTCTTAGGAACTCGAGTAGTGAACCCTTGGTCATGTACTCTTGGACTATGTAAACCGGCTCTTGAGTGGAACAGACGGCGTAGAGAGCGACCAGCCGCTTGTGCCTAAACTGTTTCATGATGGCCGCTTCTTGTAAGAATGCTTGAGTCGACATCGTGCCTTCTCTAAGCGTTTTCACGGCGACCTGTAAATGCGAAATTGAAATCAGTAAATCATGAATACAGTATCTAGAAGTATGAGGGTGAACATTATATGTATAGTGGACAGAATTAATAACAGAATAAACATAGAAGAAGCTATAGCGTTTTTATTGAGCGTCACCTATTGGCACTCTTTGGAACTCTGAAACTGTTCTGAATCAGGAAAAATCTGGTATCAGGATTCTTCTAGGATACTATTATTATAAAGAGGAAAGATTTGATTGTTTGTTTGCATTGAATAGGCTCTGAAACTACTGGACCGATTTGAATTTCCGAAAAATTATTTCACCATTAGAAAGCTATATTATCCCTGATGAACATATGCTATATTTTATCTCGGGAAAAGATAAGATCCCAAGGGAACGCGGGTCAAATCGCGGGGAACAGCTAGTATTTATATAAAAGCCATCAATGGTGTTTTTTGAAAATTGCTTGGACGGCATATTAACGCGAACTGGTAGTCATTGCTGACTAGTTGGTAAACACACAAAAATATCAATTTATCTTTTATTTAATCGCGTCCGTTCCGCGGTTTATCCGGATGTTATGACTTTCTATGTGCTTCATTCGAATTCGTTCAGACATCGCGCGTTTATATTACTTTGTTTATGTCATTACTTCTGAGAATTTAATCCTTATTAGCAACATTATCGGATGGTGTAATAATACAGGCTGTGTATTGTTTTAAAATTCAAGGGGTCCGATTTCTGGCTTTAGAAGTTTTTTTTTCAAAAATCTAATAATGCAGTTTTAGGTTTCATCAAAATCCGCCTGGAGACTCTTTTCAGCATTTTTCGCTATTCCATTTAGTTAAGAATTTGTACATGCTCGTTTAGGACGTTAGGACGTTTTAGTCCGGGTTTAGACCCCTTATGTAGCAATGGTTAGTTGATTGATTAGGTCATTATGTAGGCAGGTAAGTAAATAGCGACAGCGAGCAAGTTGTGGGTAGGCGTGGCAGCTGGCAGGCAGGCGACGGAGACGCAAATACATATAAATGCTCAATAATTAGCCTAGGAAATTTATTTATAATTAGGAATAGGGTATTTGACAGGTTTCAGAAAAGTATCTAAAACTGTTCATAAATATTACGATGGCTAAATTGGATTAGAAAAATGTTTACTGTTAAGCTTACAACAGTTTTATCTATATTTTCATTGTAGTCAAATACCCTATTGGACTTTGAAATATGTTCGTTGCAACATAACATTAAAATTTTGCCGTTATTATAAACATCCATAATAAGTTTGTAAATAAAAACAAGAAGACTAATAAAAAAGAATTAAACATTAATAAATGTAGAATACCCGAACATCCTTGATTTAATAAGAAAAAATAAAAGGAAAAAATAAGTTAGCGCAGTTGCAGTTTCTAAAATAATATCAAGCTTATGGTAGAAAAACGTCAGATGGTAGGCAACACTGGCGCCGATTTGTTGTTACTACCGAAGTTAAAATAAATTAATATTGGACGAATAAGTGGTTTATCCGTCCAAGAAGAAATACTTTGGGACAATTTGTTGAGAGCAAATGGTTGTCATATACAGAGATGTGAATAGACATGTCTAAAAATGCTTTCTGCTCCACGGTGTCATAATCGAATTTTTCAGTTTTGTCTAAATCTGTTTATTAGTAAGTAACTAGATTTGTGAAACTGATAGTGGAGCACATTTTTGATATATTTCATTCATAATCAAAAAAAAATATAATAGGTATCGCGTTTGACCACTATCTCGCTTGATGATAGGTGACGATTTGGTCTACAATGGTGCACGCTTACCTAGAAATAACCTATTTACCCGAGACTTGAAGACTCCCAGGTTGTATCTATCGGGGAACACAGACTCAGGCAAGGAGGTCCACTGCTTCATAATATTAGTTATTAACCTCTTTGTATTATCATAATACATTTCCAAATAATTAAAATTATGTTAAACTAAATTTAGGTTGACGTGTTAAAACATGATGATATGATATTTTTAGATTAGGAACAATTTTAGGAATAGTTAGCTTAGTATGAAAAATTAGTACACCAACGGAGATAAGCATAAAACTTGAAAAAAAAACGTACCTGTAATGTTAAATATTATACGAACAGCTGATAGAAATATTGTTATACTATATACGTCCATATTTATCGCACTTTGTTTGTTATTTGTTTATGAAACACATTAAAATTCAAGACTATTTTTGGTTTGACGTTTGTGATTGATAAAATATAAGATTTTTATGTTTTGTATGTTACGAAAAAAAAACATAATAAAAAAATGCGTTTCATGCTAAATTACACTCGGTGGCTCCAAATCTACGGTTAGCTGCAACCCATTCACCAAATTAATAAAGATTAGTGAGATTAAAAATTAATAAAAAATATTCCACGACATCACAAAAAGGTTTACTTAAAAAAATATGTACAGTCATCATCATAAGTAGACAATCAGTTAAGTACCCATTCATAATAATCTTTCGACATTTTCTCGACAGTTTGCATGAAAACTGTAAATTGCGTAAATTGCCACGGCACTAAAGTGATTTCTCACTTTTGACGCGGACAGTACAAAAATAATCCTTAAAATCAAAATACACACTAAAACATTAAATAATAAAAGTTTCTCGGTGTCCTTACTACACAAGATTATATATGTACAAAGTAAGAAATGGCGAGCACTTGCTATTATTTAGTGATACTAGACCCAATATAGCCCTCTTATCCGCCGCAAACTCTAGGTCCACGTTTGAGGCTGCTTAGGGCCCACTATCAGGATCTTAAAGGCCTTACCTCAGTTATCTTAATAAACACCTATACACTTCGATAATGAGCTCCCTAACCTGAAGCAATTTAGACTTACCTCAATATTATTCCGCCACTTCCCGTAGTACACCTCACCGAAGTTCCCTTGGCCCAGTTTCCTCAGCAACTGTATCTCGGTCCGTGGAATTTCCCACTTGTCCCTCAGCTCGGGCCCCAGATCCCACATCTGGGGCTCCGGCTTGGGGCACGGCCGGGCCAGAACGTGGCACAGGCCTAATGCGTTTTCTGGAATAAGTATAAATTCGAAAATAAGTTACAAGCAGGGTTTTTTTTTTTGAAGTGAAAACTTCTTTAGCGGCGTTGTGCACTTTTTGGGATGGGTAAAAAATGTTAAACTCGCGTCAGGACACGTGACCTGATCGAAAATTCGTAAGTCGGAGGGAGAGTAGACCGCCGATATCCCCCTCTCTTTCTACCGCGCCGGCGGTCTAATCTTACTATATCCTGCTAATATTACCATATATATGCTTACCATCAGGTGGGCCGTAAGCTTGTTTGCCACCTAGTGGTATAAAAATAAATAAAAAATAAAATGTGAAAGTTTGGATGGATGTATGTTTGTTACTCATTTACGCCAGAACGGCTGAATGGATCTGGATGAAATTTAGCATGGAGATAGATTATAGTCTAGAATAGCACATAGGCTACTTTTTATCCCGGGAAAAGATAAGATCCCTCGGGAACGCGGGTGAAACGCGCGGAACAGCTAGGGTAATATAAAATTGTCATGTTTGTGTACTCGATAGTGCAATAAATGAATATTGTATTTTACCACATAAATGATAGTACTTTTATACTGATGAATAAAGCAATTCGAGCGAAATTATTCCCTAACCATTCCAAAATATTCAAAAATGCACAACGTAATGTTCAAGTTTTCACTTCTGCCGGCGCTCCCGGAGTGCAACCCGTTGTTTTTTTTTTATTCTAGATAAGCTTGTTTGACCACAATCTCAACATGGTAAGTGATGATGTGGCCGAAGGTGGTAAGCACACAGCATATATGGGAACTGGCTCTCAAGTGCAGCTGTTGGAACACACCTATAGGTGCTTGGCGACAGATTTTCAACTTGAGGGTGGTACAGCCAGTCGGGTACTACAAAGTACCCTACCACCGTGCTATGGTTTCCTCACGATGTTTTCCTTCAGCGAATTTCGTTAGCAAAGAAGGCTCATGTATTAAAAGGAAAATTGGCAAAGTCGCTAATTTGTGTCATATAAAAATCTATTTTGCCGCATGACGCCTAAAATACGGTACATCATTTCAATAAGTATCAAAACTTTAACGAAAAAAAATACTTACTCGTATAACTCATAACCAGCGCCGGGAGACTCGGAAACGTCTGATTGGTCGCTATATAAAACCCTCCATTATCCAGCGGCTTGATCTTATAATGCTTCACGTGGTAACCTCGTCCCTCCTCCCAGTCCTTTACACTGAGACTGAAGCCGTGGGGGTTATGTTCCGCCGGTCTCACGAGGAACGTCCCCCTAGGGTTGGTCTCAGCCAGCAGAAGCTTGTCAGCTTCCTTTCTCGACACGTGCGGGAAGAACCAACTGCAACATGATGGTATCCTTTAGCAGAAATTGTACGATTAGGTGCAGTAAGTTTGGTTTTTACCGCCACCATTTGAAGCGCCGTCCCATTTACCTGTTCATGAGTAAGTACTTTCTAATAGACTACATTAGTTAAAGCACCATTCTAATACCGGGTTCATATTTTGAGATGGGATGGTTTTTTCAGCATAAGAAGCACAAGTTTCGAAAATATGCCACCCTAAAAATATCTATCAAATATATTGAACTCTCGTAGTTTCACAGGGCCGTCTTAGGTCATGCAGGGGCCTTTGGACAAACAGGTGCCCCTTTTTAGAGAGCCAAAAACATCCATAGTACTCCACAAAGTTTGTGTGGAGAAACGGGATCGCGGGAGAAACCGCGGGGCGGAAAACTAGTCAAAAATATATTTCTTTGTTTAAATTGTTTACATAATTATTTTTAGGTTTGTCTACGTCATGTAATTGCGGCAGCTACAGGAAAAAAACAAACGAAATAAATTCATAACTTCTATTGCAAATAAATACAATACTTTTATTTTATCATAGTAATTCATCCACGACAAATATTGAAGCGCGTAAAATATTATAATGAAACACTTATACCCTTATCTTATCCTAGGAATATTATAAAAGCAAATGTTTGTTAGCAAATCACGTCATAATGGGTGAACTAATTTAGGTTTTGTGTGCTTACTAGTACCTACAACAACACTAGCAAAATGATGAACACTTGCACTGTAAGGGATTAGGAAAAAGAGTAGGGCGCGTCTTCGTGAATGACTATCTATACATCAAAGTCAAAACCATTTATTCAGTTTAGGCCCTAGAAGGTTACTTATGAAGGTCGAATTACAGAAGTTACCACCGGTTCGGAGCCTTCAACTGAGAAGAATCGGGAAGAATCTCAGCAAGGTAACATTTTTTAAATATTTTTGGACCATCTGACTATATTGGCTCTTTTTTTCAAATGTTTAACAATTTTATTCTTAAAGTCATACAAAAATACACAAAAAATTATAACGCGCATTAGTTACGAGTACCTCTTCACTTTCGCATCATCACTTGAGACAAATATATTTGCATGCCAACAAGGCAAATCTTACAATGACCTTGAGCTTTCGATCAAGGCAAACATCGTGAGGAAACCATAGCTTACTTACTGGCTTCCATCCTCAAGTTTAAATCTGTCGCCAAGGACGTACAGTTTATTCCGGCAGATGTACTTGAATGCCAGTTAAAACCCCTAGGTGACAAAGCATACGAGCTTTGTTTGCCAGTTTTAATTAAGCCGTAGCTTGGTTTTTACCAGGTTTAATATTTTTTTAAATGATGTGACTGTCGCGGTCCTTTTGGTAGACGATTTTGGGGTCATCCAATCACATGAGGCTAATTTATAATAGAAACAATCTAAAAAGATTACGAAAAAGACGTTTCTGTCATATATCGTATTTAAGGTCCGCACAAAATAGGTCGGAGCGGCCCAGATCCGGACCGTGTTGCAAGCTGTTGCACCCGTCATTTGGTGATCTCTGCTATAGACGCTTGCAACACTAGGGGTATCACTCAGGGTTAACCCCGCAGTCCGTAGTAGGGAGCTCCTTTGAAATCACACACTGCGCTATCAAAGCTTTGTAAAGGTCGGTAACACATAGGAAAAGGCAGCCACTTCCCATCAAGTGGACTTGCCTGCTTGCCAGCCTTCTGGTATACAACGTAAATTTACATTTGGTACAATACCGGGAATGCTTAATCTACTTTATTTCAGGAAAACATTTGATACGCACGGGTAAAACCGCGGGAAAGAAATATGTATTAATTGGTTTTTGTAATTCCCATGTATCTATTTTAATCTCACTTTTTACCAATTTGAGCTTACTACTAAAGTTCATTAATAGTAATATAGAAGTAACTAAGTCTTAGAACATTAAAATAGATAATTGATAAAAAAACTTAGTAAAAATAAAAATATATTGTAATCCTTTGTACAATTATAATTCCAGCAAAAGCGCCAATCGTAATACATATGTATTCCCAAACCATAGGTACAGATATTGAGCGCCACTTATCACTAATGGCAACAGATTATTTTCCAGACCAATATTGAATATCACGTTAGTAAAAGCCAGCCAAATATATCAAAAACTAGAATACCTAAATATATTACACTAGGCTGTCCTCCGCGGTTTCACCCACATTCCCTTGAGATCTTATCTTTTTCCGGGATAAAAATATAGCTTATTTTACTCAGGGATACAGCTTTCTAATTGTGAAAGAATTTTTAAAATCGGTCAAGTAGTTTTTGAGTTACAAACAACAAAAAAAAACAAATCATTCCTCTTTACAATATTACTTTAGATAAATATAACTTTTTTAAATATTAAGAATATTTTGTACATATTCATTAATCTTGCATAAGGAAGCAAATATAAATAAAACAATTAGTAATCATTTCATTTTTTGATTTAGGTACCTAGGAACACAGAAACTAATTGTCATATTCTGTATAAATATTCATGTATTCCTTTGTTAAAATATTAAATCTTAACCCAACCAAAAAACAAGGAACAGAAATATTAAACACTAACCAATACCACGAAGCCATAACAAACAGATGCGTCATACTCACTCTTCGCATTCAACTGAGCTCTCCTCAGCTACGAAGTTGACTGGCACTAATCCCTCCCGCCTTGTGGTGAGATGGAGCACCCTCCACCAGTCTGTCTCGGCGTCGCTTAGCACCTCCATGCGATCACCCTTGCGGAACGATATGTCGGAGTCGGCTCGGGCCGTGTACGCACACAGTGCTTTCACGACTCGACGGCCACCGTTCGTTATGCCTGGAAAGTTTTATGGCTGACGTGAGAATTATAGATCGATATTGGTAAAAAATAGTTTACTCCATAACCAATAGGGTTAACAGACATAGAACATCCTCACTAAGTTACCAATCTTAGCATATTCATCATTATTTATGCCTATGTAAGGAAACGAATGAACATGTTTACTTTACTTGCGCAACATAAAATTTGAGTTTCTCTTTGAAATTGTCCGTCTATAGTGCGCAATCTCATTGACCTAATGGACTTTTGATAAGCAACAACTGTTATTTCGACTTCCAGACCAGCCAGGAAGTGAATTCAGTCTTCTGAATACCTATTTTGCTAGATTGCCTGTTCAGATATTAGATTTTTGCCATCTCATAAAATAATATTGCGTCAGATATGAATATTTCAATGATAAAAGCTGGTTTTAAGTTGGACAATCAGAATTGCAAGAATGTAGAAGCCTGAGCAAATAGGATTAGCTTCATGTCGATTGCGTTGTGCAATATCGGCATACCGGCTGTGATAGAATCTCACTAAATATTCAGCCTTTCAAAAGTCAACTCAAAGAACGCAATCTCTTTGAGATTTGCTAAGGTGAAATATCAGAAATTGTCATCCAGCCTTATAGAGGAATAGTTTCCGAATTCTCGCCAATTTAAACGGAGATTGACACACGACCCATCAATTAAATAAAAAAAAGCATTCTGTTTTTAAAATAGTAAGAAGCTCCGTAAATATATCGAGAATGTAAAACCACACCTTGAATTGTAGTGTCAATTCAAGCTTGACGCCATAGGGTATTTGGTAAATGATGTACCATCTTAGAAAGCTCGGATCCATGCAGCCTAATACCGCGAACAGATTGGCCACCCTCTTAATCATGGTAAAAAATAACGACATTTTGAATAAGAAAATAAAACAGATTTGTTGCAGTATTAATATAATTTAATAACTTTAGCCATCGACTACATCCCATCCCATCCATCGCAGAATCGTGTCTATTTAAAATCTCCATAATTTTCATCTAAATCCTGAGAAAACACACAGACCGTCAGACAGACAGTGTTACTTTTGCTGTTTAGTACCTATGAATGTATAAGTAGCGTAACTCACATTTCCCAGGATTTCGCGTGCGCACTATGTCTGCGGGTGGTCGCGACAGAGCGCGCGTGTTCGGCTCGCTGGTGTACCGCGTCTCCAGGGACGGGCACGCTGTGAAGCCCGCCTCCGTCTTGTACGGGTACACTGGAAACGATAAATTAATTGCTTTTCAATTACCAGAAGTCGGATAGTTAATATACCCCCACTAGTACTATTCTGTTTATAGGTAGCTATTAATACTGGGATTGGTAGGTATGTTCAATGAGGTATTTTTGAGCCTTTCAGGGGTGCTTTACGTTATTTAAATTTTGATTGTTGATTGAAACACTTCGGCTAAAGATTTAGATACACAGTAGATGTCAGACTCTCAGTCAAGAGACTTGTCCTGGACGTATTAAGGCTTCCTTCTGCCTATAGACTAAATGCCGCTCTCCATCGAATTCCTAAAGATGCTACGATTCCATCCGGTGCCATTTTGGAGATATGGGAGTCAATTTCACGGGCTACTTGCCTTAGAGTACCTACCGATGCGTAATGCGGAGGCAGAAGGACTTTCCGTACATGGTCTTGATACCTATAACAGGACGCTCGCAATAGTGTTCCTGCTGTAATACGTTGGGCCACTAAACTATAAATCCCAGTAGTTGAAGGGGTCTCAGAAGGACTCATATAGTAGCAGAAAGCTGGAGCTTTGTACTTTAGATCCAACCATTTTCATAGTAAATACATTGTTAGTACGAAGATAACCAAAACTACTTAACCTACGATATACTTCTATAAAATTCTTTATAATCCCCAAGTGAAAGAATCTAATCATTTAATTGAACCATAGACCTAGTCGTATTTGGTTTTTGATCAGATTTTTCACGCAACGGAAATGATTACCTACAATTTAGACAATATATCTTTGGCCTTTCCAAATATTATCACTTTATTGAGAGCCTCATACATTAGCATTCGTTTGGACGTATCAATGATTTGATTCATACATTTGCGTTGGGCTACAATTAATGTCGTTACCAAACAATGGATATGACCTCAAAATACTGGCACAAGTAAACTAGAAGCAAATGAACGTAAATTGTGGCTAATGGGTAACTTCGGCATCGTGCGAAAAAATCTACACCATTGTTCGTTTCAAGGAAATTTGTTCCGCACTGCTGTCTTAAAAGAATTTGTAAATTTTTGTATAAAAGCGTATGTGGGACATAAATAATGTGTACTCTAACATAAAATAGCTATTTATGTTTCAAGGGAAAAAAAGGGAGTAAATATTTGTGGAAAATGAGAAACAATGATGCGAAGGCAACAGTTTCCTTATAAATAGAACACTAGCTACAAGGTTTATAAACTATGTATTAATTTACTGACCGCAACTATACATATCATATGTTGTTCTATTTTGCCATCTTCAATTGAGAGCTCAATTCCTATCAATGATTTACCACATAAATATGACACGGGTTGCAAATTATAACACTCGAATATCATATCGTAGTAATTTTTGACTTCGACCCATAAAAAACATTATTAATATTTGTACATTAACTGCAAGTACATTGATAGTATTTGGGATACAATATTATGTGTTCTATTATAACTTACCCAACGGTCTCTCAGGATCATGGCGGCGGCTGCAGCACTTATTACCCATGGCGCGGCCCGCCGATTACGCCGCGCCAAGCCGCTTCTGAAACAACAAACATTCTTGATTAGAATTAAATAAGCTGAATACTAACCTAATTCGTTTTCATTGTTCATAATTTCAGGCAATTCTAGTGGTATTTGACTAGAATTTCATAATAAAAAAAGAAACCTCATACACAACGCATCCCAGCATTTGGGCACGAGCAAGAATTATATATGTATACTACCTGGATAAGACCCTATCCATAGCTACTTAAAGCAAATACCTATCAATTGCGAAAAAGAGTAAGATAACAACAACGTTGGGACAATCTCTCTTTCTAACCAAGTAGGAACCCTGAATGAAAGAAAGAGAAGTTGTCCCAATGTATGCAGTTGTTATCTTACTCTTTTTCGCAATTGATAGGTATTTGATTCAAATAGGTATGGAGAGCTTCCTATCCAGGTAGTATATATACATCATTCTTGGGCACGAGTATCCAATCATTGTTTTCAATTTAACAATACGGACTTCGGCTTCTCGGTTATTGGGCATCTTTCGTGAAGATTTTTTAACCGAATAGCCAATGGTAGTATAAAAGATATTCGAATAAATCATCTGTCATTATTTAGTATACATGGAACTACTTTCAATAGGTACAGCTCATAATGGATCGTTTATTTTTAAGCAAGCCAGCAACGATGAGGTGTAACCATATTACTGAAACGGCAATACGTGTTTTTGCTGAACCGTTCATAAACGAGTTCTTACTGTTGTCTATCTACCTTATTTGCTGTGCCCGACAAGGTCACTTATTTAAAGATATTTTGAAATTTCCTAAGGCGTAGTGTATAATGTAAATAAATTGTATTCAATAAATAGAGTAATGAGATGGATGGATTGTGTGAGATGATATGAGTAAGAAAGGAGTGAATGACGGATAGAAGAGCCGAATGGAAGAAAAGTACACATTGCGTAAACTCTGCAACTTTTCGGACTCTTTATTTGATGCTCCGAGATTTTGACTTGAGTGAGATGGAACACTGAAGTTCTGGAATGAACTACGAATGTCTGCTATTATGATCACCACCATGGCCTCATGGTAACAATCGTCTCAATTGAATAGATCGGGCAAAGTGCAAAAGTTGTCTATATTCATGAAAAAATATCAACACTAACCTGTATAAAACATCTAAAAATATTTGAAAATAGCGAATACGTTGTAAAATTCATGTTTTGGTGTAAATTTATGACGTCACAAGCCAAAACTCGTAGGTTCACAACTCCATATACTTAATAGTTTAAGTACCTATATGGAGCTGTGTATATGTTCGTTTTGACATTTAATAAAAAAAACCGGCCAAGTGCGAGTCGGACTCGCGCACCGAGGGTTCTGTAATAGAGCCTCAAGGATTTTTTTCAATTACGTTTTCAATTACGTTTTCGATTACCTTATTGAGAATAGTGCCAATTAAGCTAGACCTCTAAATTTTATGAGTGCCGATACAACTCAGAGGTCTATCTTATTGGTGGTGTCTATGTATGTATGGGGACACCCTTTAATGTTCAACTTTTTTTTATTTTTTTGAATTTTTCCTTTATTTGTGCTGTAAGACCGTGCTATAGGGTACTACGTACATACATACAACTTGCTAGGTCAACCCGTTCCTGAGATAATCGGTGGTGACACACGGACAGACAGGCGGACAAGAAAGTGATCTTATAAGGGTTCCTTTTTTTACCGTTTTGAGGTGCGGAACCCTAAAAATGATACGTCAGTCAACATCCCGATGTTCATCTATACTATAATGAACATATAGATTCTATAGCCTAGAAATGGTGTCGTTAGGTTGGGCCATGTTGTATTTCTTTGTAAATCATTACAGATGCATAGATAGACCAGATAGTAGCTGTAAAGTTTTGCAATGCTCTTATTAAATATTTGCAACAAGAAATGAGTATTATTATGGCATCAAAATAGAGAACCGTGACCCGGGCGCTCTCTTAAATTCTAACGGCACTTTGATAATTTTACCACAGACCGCGTGTTTGTCACCAAACAACTAAGTAGGTTATGTTTATCTACGAGATAAGGGCGAGAATATACTCGTTCAATGTCCTCGGATGTTTGGGACGCGATGAAAGTGTTTTTAGACATACTAAAAGTTTTCAATCATTACAACATGCGTTGTTGGTAGTAAAACCTTGTATTGGAATGGAACTAAGAATAGAATAAACAAATACATATAAAAAAACTTTGTGTTATCGTTATATACATATACAGCGGCTGGAGCATTCCTTTTAAGTAAAATAATACATACCTGTTTTAGGAGGCTCCGCTATTCCAAAAGTAGGTAAATACATGTTCAGGATTTAATAAATGATCTAACTAAACGAATATTATGAGTAGGTATGCGTTTAAATTGCATAACAAAGTGGCGTTTGTCAGTTTGTATCACCTTATCAAACTGATGCTAATGAACTTCCCGTGTCTCGGATATAACTTCATCGACAAACTTATATCGATAACAACATAGATATGGATATAATGTTTAATAGATATGACATAACACAATTTTTTGAACTCTTATTCATGGACTTATTTCTCATTAGATATAGATATATCCAACGCAGAGGCGTAGCTACCGCCGTATCAGCCGTATCAATGATACAGGGCCCCCGGGCTACATGGGCCCCTAACGCGTGTAAGCAAAAATTAGTAAAGAAGCTGAAAGAAGTTTTTCAAAATTAAAACTGATAAAAAATTACCTAAGGACTTCGATGGGGCAGGAACGGCTATCAGACTTGTCAATATTGTCTATAGAGGCAGAAATTTTAGAAAAACTGAAATCGTCTTCAGCTATAGATGATTTAATAAATCAATTTGCCGAAAAAAAGGCAAGAAAAGTGTATATTTAATTTGAATTGTTTGGCTAGCTCAATTTCTAGGAGGAAGCGATAACTTATAATCAATAAATATTTATTTTAATTTAATGCAAGAATTTTTGTTTCTTTTGTGAGAAATCTTTACCCTTAATAGTCAAAACAAATTAAAATTAAGCCACCAAATGAAAAAAAAATAAGAGAAACTCTCTAAATGCTAGTCAAAGTCAAAACCATTTATTCAATTTAGCGGTTTATTCGTCCAAGAGTTTAGCCCCTAGGAGGGCACTTATGGGGGTTGAATTACAGAAGTTACCACCGGTTGGGAAGTCAGCCATCAACTGGGAACCGGCAAGCAACTCGGTTTTTTTTAATATTTTTGGGCCATGACTATATTGGCATATTTTAAGTAGAGACAAATTTATGATAAAATTGGTAAAGAAATCAACGATTTCCGCAAATCAAATCTGCAAATCTATTAGGATCTTCGATCACGAAGATTAGGATAGATTAAAAATTACCTGCAGAAAACATCAGGCGCAGATTCAGAGACTCTAGACAGTTCTTCAGCCGTCGGAGGCAGATCCACACAGAGTTTTCATGAATTCCCAACTAAACCAGGTAACTAATAAAATAATGAACTCATCCAGAGTATTTCAACATCAACGTACCCACAGTACATTCGCCTAATTGCGTAGAGGTCCAATCAGTAGGTTATCGAGTGTTCCGTCGTTTTATCACCACTTATCGTTACAGCTGGAGCACATTGGTTCCCACGGCTTGGCTTCGGTTCGAGATAACACTGAGTGATGTATCGGGCGTGGACGATCTGATTGTATCCAAATGATATTTACAAGCTGAGTTGCATTGGTTAAAGAAAATTTGCTTGATGTAAAGTATCTAGCATATGTCTAAATAAAATCATTGTGAATACCATTCTCTTTGATCGTAATCCTTTTCATCTATATGTACTACTTTAGAATTTTTGGCGTCATATATAGCACCGTCGACATGTCGCATTTATCTAGAATCTAAGATAACAGGTCCTTTAATTATCTACAGCAACATTACTCTTATTTTTAAGACAGACAGAATCCCCTTTGTCAGGCAGGATTTTCATACTCAGGTAAATTTTCATTGATACAATTTTTTTGTATTACCTACGATTGATTTTAATATCATTTATTACACATGATAAACGCTCTGCTTATGTAGAATCTAGAAATATATTTTATTGATGCGTATTCTTATTAATTCGTAACTAAATGAAGTTCCCAGAATTCGTACATAACAGATTATTTCTGGTATTATGGTTATGTGTATACAAAGGTTATTTGGAAAGCACTTGGCTTGGCGTTAACAAAGCAATCCAACGTTTTGTCAACAATCGATCTACGGGAAAGGAATACACAATAACATCCGGTTCAGTATTCGATACATTGAACACATTAATATCACATATTGAATATCTTTAAATTCCAACGCCTTTGGAACCCATAAAAATGTATTAATAAACTGTTGACATCTGTAATAAGGTTGATCAACCGAAGGCTTAAAATCTTCCTCCGCGGTATTTTCGTACATAACAAAACCATCGAACGATGTGTCGCTAAAAAGAAAATATCGCATTATTTTCGAACAACATGGAAGGGCATAACAAAGGAAAAAATCTATTTCTGACAGACATCCACACCTTTAGTGATAGGGAGGTGCTAGCTGCTTTAACATATCATCGATAAACTGCAAACTAGGATGTACGGTTCCGAGAATCGATTTACTCACAATAGTCAAATACATTGATTGTTCGAGAGAGATTATACGTGAAGCCAAACACTACTTTGATGGAGTTATACATATTTATAACAACTAATCATGATAGTGTTTATGATTATAAAAAGCGAAATATTATCAAATTATTTTTCTGGTCATCTAATAATCAAATGTATTATTTACTATTTTAAAATACAAGTCGATAATATGAAACTTGATGCGATGGACTGGAATGGTGGCGATAATGAAAATAAACAGTTAAACCAAATTAAAACATAAACTTTACTATAAAGATAACAGCCCTGTTAGCAATTTGTTCGGGGAGGGATTTCTCGCAAATTTTAATTAAGAAGTTGAACGGAACGGATCCAGCCGCCACACAAAAATATCTTTATTCTGAGTGAAATATTAAGCATTACGCTTAATTGTTATTTGTTAGATGAATTAGCAGCTCCTCTTTATATCCGAGAATGCTGAATTCATTAAAAAGTTAGTTAAGAGTGATAATATATTTGTCCACTAAGAATGTTGCTAAAAATACGACAGTTAAGAATTTTACCATTTGAAGATTTACTCTGCATTTAGTAGATATTACATACTCAGACATCTCAAAAATCTAAGGGGTCTTTTGGTGGCTTTCTTACTCGTAAGCTACTCGTTACACCCATCTAGGTAGGATATTCGGCACGCTCATATAGAAAATCTGTAGCCAAACACCTACCGTTGTGTTCCGACAGCTGCAGTTGCAAGCCAGTGCCTTTCTAGGCCTGTTTGCTTACCACCTCCAGCCACATAATGACTTCTCATGGCAACAGACATAGGCCAAGGTACAAAATCAGTTTAATTGATCTTCTGTGCACAAAAAGATGACAACGATAGCTTCAGTCTGGTAGACCAAAATTGTGAAGACGAAACTGAAGGTTGTGGTGCAGTGTCGGAGCGTGTGAGGGGGACGAGACGCCCCAGCCACCTGTTGCCGCCAATCAATAACGTCACCAAAGCACCATTGTTCGCCTAATACCAAAGCGAATAGGCAACAGTCAAATGCATTCCGATTAGACTATAAAGACAATTTTACTATTAACTTTTGATAAAAAACTGGAAAAACTTAGGCAATTATCTGAACTATATCAATACAAATGTTAAAATAAACTGCATGTTAACGTATGAAAATATTCATGATACCTACGAATAAAAAAGAAACAAACTCATAAAACGATTTTCACATACTCGTACATAAACTGCCCAAAAACTAAATCAATGCCCCTAACCAACTGCTGTTAGGCCTGAGAGGGCAATAAAAGGGCTTAACGAAGCCTTGTTCAAACAGGAACGCTTTAGATAAGAGGATAATCAATACACGAAATGTTGAATGAGTACGGTGTGGCTGCGACGACACAATGAAAATAATGTTTTACTAAAAGGGGAACACTTCTTTTTGATTCAAACTGTGAGTATTCTATAAATGAAATGCAATTTTGCAAGACTATCCAAAATAGAAAACATAGATCGTCTGTCGCGCAGGTTCCTAGCTTCCGAGGCCGGTCAATAACCTGCGGGCAGAATCTTGAACTTGAACCACAACAGCGAATACGGAAACACCTACATTTTATTCGCCAACCAATTTTGGAAGATTAATGAGATGTCTGATCTAGATTGGGAAACAATCAGGTATCCCAGTAAATCACTTTGAAACGAACTGTTGAATTGATGGGGATTAAGCATGGATTAAGGAATAAAAGTGGAACAAATATAATGTAAAAACTCATGGTGTTATAAAAATTACTACGTAATTGAGATTCGTTTGCAATTTGAAATGCAGACACGAACCGAGGCATATGATTTCACGGGTCATACCGCGATAATGACGTTATACTCTTACGTTAGTTTCAGTTACCAATTGAAAATAGCAAACGCTATTTTTTGCTTATAACTCTGTAAGGAGTCATGATTTTGAGAACTTTTGAATAATTCATTGAATTCTATCTTCAAGTTACTTTGTGTCCACATAAAGGAAGTCCAAAACGTTCTTTAAATTTGAATGGCTCTGGTACCTCATGTCTATTTATAGATTATGTTTAACGGCAGCTATCATTCGCTTTGGGAGTTGTTACTTATTTCTAAATTTATTTTAATTATCTAGCTAGTAATAGTCAGCGACGTTGTTAAAACCACTGAAGTAGTCGAGTGTGAAATTAATAGATACTGTATTGAAAAATACTGCATGTATCACTCTGTTTCATCACAATGTAGGATGTACGTACACCTAGTAAGGGTTTTACGTTGAGGGTATAAAAGAGTCCTATGAAAACAAAATTATCCAGAAAGTTTAGGGATAATACAAATACAAGCGACACTTTCGCGGACCGAGAAGGGGACAGGGAAAGGATAAAGGAAACATAAACAACAACTCGTTCTGAAGTTCCATGTAAAATGCCACCATATAAAACATGATGTAACACAGTTCAGACCATTCAAAAGCACCTTACGTAACGTTACGAGATCCCATTTCAATGAATGTAAAGCAGCATTATAATGTTTAATTTAGTAATTATTTGTCAGTCCCCGCACGTTAGTTCTGTTGAACTTGACAATGATTTGTATTTGGAGGACGTCGAGCGCGCCGTCATCAACAGCTGCGTCCAAGACAATGGCCTGGAATGGATCCGCTGAACGTTGTTATGATTAACGTACCTACTTGTTAGCTGTAACATATTTCAAAGCCTTACTAGAATTTAATCAGTGATTGGAAAATACCATACGCTGCAAGTCATGTTGCATAACATTCGAGTGAGATATGGCATGAATTGAACATATTTAATCTCCCTTATTAAAACATTACTCAATCATAGAGTAGTTGCGAAGATTTACGTAATACATACTGCAGTATATTTACCAAATCAATTCGTGAAGTAGAACTTCGTACCTATAACTGAAATAAGAACAAATAGGCTCACGATCAAACGTCGGGAGAAAACGTCAAATTTATAAGAAGTCGTCAACGGAGAACTAAAATTCATCTTAAAAGCTTTTAGGATCTAATTGTACAGACTTTTTAAGTAGACGCTTTTAGGTCAAAGGAGCGTTAAAGAAAGATTAAGTTGACTTAGAAGAATCTATTCCCAAGTTCATTCAAGTTAAACACTAATACAGAAAGTGTATTTTCTATTCGGCTTATTTTTTATACCACTAAGATGGCAAACAAGCATACAGCCTATGCCCAGGGATATCAATCTCACATAACGTTATGGTGAAGCTTCTTTTTTTTTACGTGGGGAAATCCTGCATAACCATAACCAGCCACCCCTGGGGAAGGCAGTGGGGTTACGTCAGACTCTTACTGACTAAAACCCCACGGTGTTCCACCTCGAGCCATAATAGCAGGGCCACCTGATGGTTAAGCGTCAAAGGTAAGCACAAGTTGTTGAATCCTTTTCGAGGGCATAGAACTTCTATTTTTAGCTTAAACTGATGTTACTGCAATTTTTATTCTTAATATAAATTTCAGGGCAGTTTGAAGTTTTTTTAAGCCATCGTGCTCCATCTTAGGTCGACAAGCCAATTTAAACTCTCAAGGACTAATTTCCGATTCTGAGATGCTAAAATCATCGTTTTAATTCATGATAATGCACACTTTCTTAATTGTAACTACTCTTTCATGTGCTAAAGTGTTCATTACCGTCATTGAATTCCTTCATACCAGCTCATTCCAAGATTGTCAATTAAATCAATGGAGCATGTAAACGTTAAGTATGATGATGTAGGAAGCTTGCTTAATAAACCAACAGCAACTTTGATTATGCAGGAAACTCCGTCTTCAGAGTACTAATGATTGGCAAATGAGGAATCAGAATGGAGGAAGAATTTTACAATACAACGCAGAGGTCTGTGACCTTCGTGACTTGAATTTTTTTATGTAGATTTTTGATAATGATGCGAGTTCCAAGATTGTAATATCTTTGTGTTAGATGCTAAAGCTATATAAGGTGATAGTTTACCACTGTAAATAAAATAGCATTGGCAATTATCATTACAAACCTATTAATATTTTTTTGAGCCACGATCTTGGACTAATAAACCACGCCACGATACATACCAACAACAAGTCAATAAAAGAGAAACTGTATGTAACTTAAAGGGAAGCACTGACTGGCATACGCACACACTAGCTAAACGAATAAAGTGAAAATTTGCACCAGAATTCCTTCTTTGATGTAGGCGAGCACTACGAAAGGGTTTTCGAAAATTTAACCTTTTAGGGGATGAAAAGAGGATTTATTTTTTACGAAAATCATGTCATATTCAAACCCCCCTGGAAAGGAGAACAAACTTTTTATGGGAAATAATTGATGTAAGGAATTTCCCTTTTACTGCACGGGTTTGTGCTTTTTCATATCACGTAGAGCTGAACTAAAAAATATCTTGACAAACCCAACTACAAGCACTAATAAGCCTTATAAAAAACTCAAAACATGCACAACTAAAACTGCGAACGACATACGAGTATTACCTACCTGATGTTATCCGCCGGAACTCATCGCTGAGACATTACATAATATCATGTACATCTATTATAGGATCCGCTGGCTTCTATTTCACTCATTATCGAGTAGATTTTTTTTGTAAGATAAATAAACAAAGGTTTAATTTTAGTCATACCAGAACCACTAGTAACCAGACCAGACTACCTGTAGGTAGGTACCTACAGTCAAATTCCCTTATTAAACCGTAAATAACTTTGGGTATTACTACTGACAATATTACTGATTACAAAGTTCTAACTAAGTTCACTGGAAGTAGCGATTATACGAGCAAAGTTTCCAAGTTAGGTTCCGCTATTCGCATAAGTATTCGTATTTCACTGGTATAGAACTGTGCCATATCTGTGATACAATCGCTTCGTAAACAATAGAAGAGATAACTTTGTGATGTTGTTACGAATTCAATTGAGTAATAGCTGAGCTTCCAAAGTAGGTTTAATTTGAAGCTGCTAAATAAATTACTTTTGCTTTTGTCTTGTAGAAACAAATTCGCTCCAATAAAAGATTCTGCGTCAACGTTAATCCTGGTTACATTCCCGAAACATAAATAGGCGACACGTGAGGATCATCCAATATGTTAACGTGGGGTGAACTGCAAAGATAAACATGGGAGTGCCTCCTATCTCACACCCTAAATCTTCATTTCCCTTGGAGAAAATATCTTGGACGTCTCCCACCGGTATAACGTTCTTGGTTTAGGCAATTTCCGTTGCCCTTACGGACACGCGTTTTCGGAAAACTTTCAGATACAGGTTAAGTGCTGAATAGGCATTCAATCTTGTTTATCTCTATCATGGAACATCGTGCCTCAACAGTGTAGTACAAAGGGTAGTGCGCACGGATACAACAATACACCCGCATGAGGGCGGTTTGTTTCACAAACAAAGATATCTTCCATCCCAACATGATATGCCACATCCGTGACCCATTTGAATAAATGGTGATGCAATTTGGTTAAAATACTGGGTTAAGATTAATTGAAATAGAGAAGCTTGATCGTAAAGTGATTAAATTATATTTGGTTAACCCATTTCCTTTGCACGCACGGGATGTTTGCGTCCGAACTTAGGACAATGTTTGTACTGAAAACAGAGTACTACAAATTGGGACACATCAGTGTTCTGGAATTCACTACACATTCAAAAAAAAAGAGATTTATCGAAGCGCTAATTATATTAATAACCATTTACGACTCCACCCATTGATTTAGGGAAAACCAAACATTATTCAATTACAGAGAACAGTGTTGTCTGTTTTAGAGCTGAGGTAATAACAATGGAGTTTCCTGTGTTATCTTCCAAACGAAATATTCTTGTTTTCGTAAACATAAAACGACTCCGGAAACAACTCTCCCGAATACCTATTTATGTTATTTCATTACGTGGAGCGAACGATAACAATTTTGTATGCAAATTGTATTCTGTCTTTCTTTCTCAGAACGATAAACCCACCCTCAAGGTTCAAGGGCCCTCGATTAGGCACCGGGTTTTTAGTACAAAGACCTTTGATTACAGGTCAGAGAGGTTATTAACTCGGTCAAACAACGGACGATCGTTGGCTGTCTGATAAATAATTTGTTAACTATCAACCAATTCAGTATAAGAAATGCGAATTGATTTTTTTATGCTAATGCCTTAGAACCTGTTACAGTTAAGCTTCTTAACCGACTGGTAAGGTTTTTGTAATGAAGCATGTTAAACCCATTGGAGTGTTTACTGGAAGCCGGGAGCGCCCTCCTGTCGCCGATGGTCATAACATAACGCGTGGGGCGCGAGCGATCAATACCACAGGGCTTCCCTTCCTGGCGACTGTCGACTGCGTAGCCCACTTCCGAACGCCTCTCACGCAATGCTATTCACTGTAATTACTTGTTTGATAATGCCAATGAAACAATTAACACTCCACCTGTCACAACTTCGGCGTATAAGTTTCATCAGCGACGCTAATAAAACATCGAGACGCAGATCCTTTAAAGTTTTCAGGATTGTTGTAAAATATTAAATGGCCTGTCAGGGAATTTTAAATTATAACACGACACAGCTGGATAATCATATGCGTAGCAAGAAAACAGGTTTTAATTGTTCCTCTCGGCACCAGGTCAGTATGTGAAGATCAGAGCGGATGTTATATTTAAATGAAGGCATCAAAAGATGAATGTACGTAATTATGGATGAAAACATTTGAAGTTTTTGTGGCATCGCTGCACGCATGAACGTGACTCAATGAATTCTCGCGTATATGAGGCAGTTTTATTCCTCTTCCATGCGGCAATTTAAGGGTTTATAAGGAACGCACACGGAATGTCGGTGTCGTTCCAAAATGAGGACACATATTGTTCTTGAATGAAACAACTTCTAATATTGAATACGACTCACGGCAAACAGCTTGCAGTAAGAACATTTGAATCGAATAAGACACAACTTAAGTCTACTCGTGCAGATGGATACATTGGAATTGTCAATAATTGAATTTAAGGAATATTCAATCGTTTGGCTCGTTATCTTCGCAGACAATCGTGAGGAATAAAGTAATACTTATTCATAATTTAAATTATTTTCAGTTTTTACTCAATCTACTATTAGCCGTTTACGTATGTTGGAACGAAGATCTCTGCAATTTATAACCACATTCCGTTAAGAATATGCTACTCCTTGCACCAGAGAGATGATATATTTGTTATTATTTTAATACTTGTGCCTTAATAGTAAGCAATGACGATAGAAGTCAAAATTTTGAAAATTATTCTATTTTTTGAGATAAACACAAAACTCTTTTAAATTTTAGTCGCATTATTACATAACATAGTTAGTAGCAATTTCAATTAGCATATAAATGAAATAAGTAACATAGAAAGTTAATTAATTATATATTGCAGCATTACACGCTGCATAAACCTTTTTGGTTATTTTAAAGAGGACTGGTATGGAGTCTGAAAGTCGGTTTTTTTTTAAACTGTCAATAATTCAAATTCAAAATTGATTGATGCTTTTCTGAAAAAGAGGGTTCGATGGCTGGCATTCTTGAGCAAAATTCCGAAGAAGCTGGTCATAACTATTTTGACAAATTACAGCAAAATTGTAAGAAAAGGTGTGAATCTCCATGCATTTTGGAATGCCTATATAGTTATTATTTTATTTTAATGAAGATCAATGTAGGAAACATTGAGTTATTTTGCCTGGTGAAATACCAGTGAAGAGGATCTGATTTGGATCCTCTCCCCCTTCTCCTTTCATCTCCTACTTATGCTTGTTGATCCCGCCACCTTCTGGGTTCCTGTTTTTCCTCACGTGGTTCCGCGCGCAAGTTCTACGTTCATAGTCAACGTAATATCGACGGTGGTGACGTAGCTTGATTTTGAATTAATGATTATCACCACTTATGTAATCTTCGGTGTCAAGGTATTATCTAACAGTTTTATTTAACGTTGGCGGAGTTCCTCACTCCGTTCTATTCAATTTTTCCGTTTGGCCATTTGTTTTAAAAAAAGAAGATATGTTCCAGAGATTTTTCATTCTAATGTTTAAGTTATTTTAAAATACTATACAGATTATTTTTTTAAGAAGAATAAGTGTTAGGTATTTTTTTGCTTCGAAGCTTCCTAGCATTAATAACCTAATCACGAATCCATCTCATTATTTTGTTATTACCAATTTAAGTTACAAGATAGTCTCTATTTCATTGTCTAGATATTCAGTCTCAAGTTTTTTTTTTATACTTCAAATTAATTTTATTTATTTGATCTGTGTAATTTCTTATTTTTCTCCTATTTATGTTTACCTATTTTAATTAAACGTTATTTTAAATCAAGTGGTGTTTATGGACTTTTTTTTTTCTCATGAAACTCTACAATATGTATTAATTCTAAAAGGGAATTTATTGCCATAAATATTTACTAGCTAAAATTAAACTTATGTCATTAAATTTATACTTAACAGAAGAATAACTGGTAGACAAATTAACTGTGTCTGTAGACGGCGATTGTTTATTAGGTTTTGACATGATCAAGGGTAGTGTCTAGGGTTTTCTCTACAGCCTTATTAATAGGTGCTTTAGCCAGCGGAGTACATTTGGTTAATGGTGCCTCCACGTTTAGTTATCTTACCTGAGTTTTCTTAAGTAATTCCGGTGTCTAGACGTATAAATAACACTTTGTTTATGATGTTCGTGACAAGAAAGCCTTATAAGTACTTGTTAAAAGAATCTCTTTGTCTTTTCTCATTCCTTCTAAGCAAGCAGCTAGATAAATATGTAGTTAAACAAAGTTTTCTCATATTGTGGGTAGGTATATTTTATTAGTATGTCCATGGATTCTAAGTACTGAATTTAATCTCTCATTGTGGTGGTTAATAACATCAACCTATGTTTAATAGATGAAAACACCTGTACAATAAACGTTTTAAAGAGTGTTTATAGATTTATTGTTTCCGTCAGCACTCGGAACCGGTCGGCGGCATCCGTTGCGCATTGGAGCACCTGCTTCAAAATAGTGATGAATTTAAAACTATTAAAATTCATAAATAAGCTATTCAGGGTTCGGTAAAATAATTGTTTTAAAACCAGTGTTTTTTTTCTTCAATATTTTCTAATTCACCCTCACGAGCACAGTGTAAGCCCCAAAGAAATTAGAAGTACCTAAGCGCTATTATTTCCGCTGTTGTACCTACTGTTCTTGCTCACCCTATTCCCTTTCTAAGAGGTCCCGCTGAACATTCTGAATGAATTAAATCCATACACGCCCCTACTACCGGGAGAATTACTATATAAATTGTTTAATGTACTTACATCAAGTGTGCTTCAAACGGCAAAATAGCGGTCTTCTATTAATTCTTCACATAAATAGTCCATTGTCGGACCCAGGAGAGCCTTTGAGGACATTTCATATGCCACAGTTGGATATTTATGCGAACGACGGTTTAATATAAAGAACATGTTTAAAACATAGGTGGCGAGTTTATGGCTTTACCTATTGCTTCTTAGCAACAACGAAAATTTACGATATCGTTGCAATTTCAGGCCTGTTTACCGCTTCTTAATTATTATTGTTTGAGAACAATTTGCATTGGCTGCAACTTAAGTTAAAATCAGCCGCCGATGAATTCGGACTTTTGCACTTGAGATCCAGAAACCTTTCAGGCTTTGTGTTCAACCATAACAATCACTTTTTAACCGACTTCAAAAAAAAGGAGGAGGTTCTCAATTCGTCTGTATGTTTTTTTTTTTTTTTTGTATGTTTGTTACTCGATTTCTCTGCCAATTATGAATAGATTTTGATGATTCTTTTTTTGTTTGGTAGATCCTACTTCAGAGGTGGTCCCATTTAAATTTTGTCGAAATTGATTAAGCACTTTTTGAGAAAATCAACAAAAACGAAAAAAAATCTATCTCGTTTGATAAACCTTAGTGAATCAAACTGAGTCGGTGAGCGTGACTTTTTGGATTTGGATGAAATTTCGTGTGTATACTTCAATGGGTTCTTCGATGGTTTTAAAATACAATTGGACCCGGTAGGTGGCGCTGGAATCGAGTTCCAAGATTTGTTTTAATTTCAGGGCAGGACGACGTCTGCCGGGCCCGCTAGTTATATATTATATTTTACCGGCCAGACCCGATTTCAGGACAAACTAGTTTTGTCTAGGATAACATATAATAAGGAATAAACTTTAAAAATTAAAAAATAAAATTGTTTTTAAAAATAAAAAACATAAACCGACTTCAAAACTGTAACCTATACCTATGTACAAACATAAACTAAAAAGTAAAGAATAATATTTTAATTTCAAAGCAAGAGCCTTAAAGGACAATCAACAAAATTATTGATATTTATATATCTATTTAATATTTATAAACAGTTCTTTTTGGAGTCGGTGCCAGCCAAGAAGGACAGTTTAATTCTGCCTTTGTAACAAACTTTCGAAAAGTAGGGGAGCGGCGGCGCAGACCTAAGGAACATTACCGTAAGGAGAGGTGTCGTAAGACGTTTTCTCGTATGAACACTTCGTGTCCAGTTCAAAACTGTCCTTCTTCTTGACTGGCACCGACTCCAAAAAGAACTGTTTATAAATATTAAATAGATATATAAATATCAATAATTTTGTTGATTGTCCTTTAAGGCTCTTGCTTTGAAATTAAAATATTATTCTTTACTTTTTAGTTTATGTTTGTACATAGGTATAGGTTACAGTTTTGAAGTCGGTTTATGTTTTTTATTTTTAAAAATAATTTTCACTAGATTATTTTTTTATTCAACCTGCATCCTATCTACGGAAAAGACTTGTTTTAAATAAGCAAGTCGAGAGATTTTTCGAAACTATTCAAATACTAAGATAAACAAAATTACGTCGCTTTGTTCCATTAAACCTATAAATTGTATAAGGACAAAGAGAAGCCTTAAAAACGGGCCATGAGGCAAGCTGGATTGACAGATGTCTAAAGTTATTTACTTTTTCGTCTGTACACCGTCCAAATAACTTCCGTAATGTAATTTTAGGATATCGAAGCTCAGTGGTATTGACGTCAAATTCATGAAAACATCTAGAGGAAACCATAGCACAATTTGTAGTACTTGCGTGGCTAGTTACCACACTCAAATTGAAAATCTATCGCAATTCAGCTATTGGTATGTGTAGTTGAAAGCCACAGCAATATAAAAATGTCTGCAAAACCCTTGGCAATAGCCGTTTTATATCTTTATGTACACTTACATTCATAGGCAACGGAAGTCACTTTCCATGAGTTGACCCTTCTGCCTGCTTAACACACTCTATACAATCTTCTAATATTACGTATACGGATAGAAATAATAAAATAAAAGCCTAATTACAATGACAATTTCATAAATGTAGATAAATATCTCTACCTCGTTAATAAGGAATTACATGTTCTATGACATAATATGTATAATCAACAAATTCTTAGAAATATAAAAAAATATTTATCATAGTTTATGTACCATCACAAAATTTAATCCGGATTAAGATAATTCTTTGAATGTGATAATGTTAGTTTTCATATAAACGTATCACTAAAGATAAAGGTACGAGTATAGATTATTATCTACATTGAAAATATTAACTAAATACAAAACTACTAGGTTAATCATTGTGTAATTCAAATTGATAATTTAATGATAGCTAATTCCCTAATGATTACTGTGAGATTATCGAAACCAAATATCAAGTGAGTTTGTGTAGTTTCTTCTTCAGAATGACGTGTAGATAGATAAATAAATAAATATCCTGGGACATTCTTCATACACAGTCCTCATCTCTAAGCTAAACAGAACCGCAAAACAACATACCTAAATAATTAAATACACAGTATCTGGAAGGAACCAAGGAATCTTATGACAAAAGTTGTTACGTATATTATTCCAAGGTACGATCTATCTATGCTACTGTCTGTATCTTTAGTCATTACTGAGCTGACTGGTAGCAAACCTACATTATACACACTAACTATTGCAACACACATTAGGATATATAATTTTTCACCTAAACTTAAGGCGACGATATACGTGAAATGACGATTTTCGATACAATATTTCTCTGCATTCTTTATTGCAAGTGATTTATAAAAAATATATGTTAAACTAGAGGATATACGACATAAAATGACTTTTTTCAAATTTTAATTTTATCATCGAGAACATCAGAAAAAAATCGCGAATATGAGCCTTTTTGAAATTTCAAACATATTTCTCTCCTATATTACGGATTCAAATAACATGAAATTAATTACAGATATTCTTACACCTAAAACAAATAGAACTGTCTTGTTGTTTTTTCAAAAAAAGTTACTGTTATTTTTTAATTAAATTTATACTCGATTTTCAACTCGGTGACAGCTTTGGTCCCCTCGTTCGCCCGTCATTTCAGTGCGGGACGGGACGTTGTGCTGATCGGACCTGTGCTACTTTTTTCTCCACTCGATACAATATCATAAATGGTGTAATTAAAGCAGTGTTGTATATTTTAGCTATACATCGCGATGCGGTTGCTAGGGCTCGTCCATTAATTAAGCGATGTTTTTTTGAAACTTTTAAAAATGTTT
Organism: Ochropacha duplaris; assembly: GCA_951361185.1. NCBI lineage: Eukaryota > Metazoa > Arthropoda > Insecta > Lepidoptera > Drepanidae > Ochropacha > Ochropacha duplaris. The sequence continues at coordinate 9,128,882 of OX592702.1, read as the reverse complement.
CATGGTATTTTAGCTGAGGCGTCGAAAGTTCGTTAGTTTGTAGAACTACTCATATAGTTGATTATAGTATTAGTACGTAACTACCTTTAGAAAAAATATGAATTCATCAAGTTACACAACTTACTTTTTTTTTGCAGTATTCGACATCCACACGGATGAAAACATATTATAGCGAATGCTAATAATTAAAAAAACCTATATATTACATAATAAAAATAAATAAAGACATTTTTTAAATTATCACTTCGAAAAATATTATACATATACTAGCGGGACCGGCAGACGTCCTGTCCTGAAATTAAAACAAAACTTAGAACCCGTTTCCAGCGCCACCTACCGGGTCCAAATGTCAGACCATCGAGGAACCCATTGAAATATACACACAAAATTTCATCCATATCGGTCCAGCCCTTAGGTGACAAACACACGTACAGAAGAATTATATTTAATAAGATAATAAAAATAGATTTTTTGATAACCAACAAACTTGAAATTGTTGTTGGACTCACCCTAAGTTTTATGCGGCACTGGAGTAACCATAGCTTGTACAATTCGTCAAATATACTTTAAAACCTGTGATACTTGAAATTGGACCTTATCTTATAGAAATAAGGTTCATTGTCACGTAACTCCTATAACTATCACGTTTCAAGCTGTATTATGAACTTTTAAAATATCTGTTTTGTCTCGATTCGAGTTGCGAGGGAGAGCGTTGCGCGTTCTTTGTGAGGGCGCGCGGGGGGTGCAGCGCCAATCGAGCAAGGTCATTCGCGTATATCGTCACCTTAAACAGAGACTCAAAGCCTAATCGAATCCACGACTGGCAGTCAAGATATCTATATGTATAACCTCCACTGCTCACCAACCAGCCCATCTAGGTATAATTCAAATATAAAGCTTCCGCTTTGATGAAATCTTAAATTATGCATGACGAGGAATTAAAACCACACAAAAATTCGAATAAACACGCAATAAGAAAAAAAAAGGAATTAAAAAACAATGTATTTATGGAAACCATGACCGAATAATCGTAGATTTATCGTGAAGAGCATTACACTGTGGGGGCCATGGACGAATTCAGTCACGATGTACGATGGCGTTACACACTCGATTACGATGGTTTAATATTTGACGTAGGTAGTAGCACAGATAGTACGTACATTCTTGGATTACATAATTATAAGAGGTAATAAAATCTACATCTAAAAGGGTTCATCTTCGAAGGACACAGTAACAAATTCAACAGTTTAGGCCCTGGGAAGGCACTTATAAATGTCACAATTGACTCTACCACGCACCGGTCCAGAATACACTTAAACTGAGAACACTCCGGCAAGCAACACAGCAAGACATTTTTTTTCCGGAGTCGATCTTTCTTTTAAAAAACAAAAACTTATCAATTTTGTTTTATAAAGCACAGTATTAGGTATATTAGTTTAATACTTTTGCTAACGCCACATAATAAAAATATGTATGTTCAATTTGAGGATAGTAGCCAGCCAATCGAGTAGGTACTACATAGGACCCACCCTCGCATCGTTCCATGATGTTTTTTTTTCATCGCAAGCTTAATCTCATGGTAGGATTCAGGCCCACGACCTTCATCTCTACATTTGATGCTGCTAGTGACTATGAGCTATGAACGCTTCAAGATTTTACAAGAATTTAAAAAATGCGAAATTGACATTCAAAATTTATGCTAATATTTTAGCGCACAGGTACCTATCATTCAAATACGTCCAAGTTCAAAAGAAGTCCGACGTTGAAGCGTCTAGAATATTTCAAGTGTTAAATAAAACAGACGATCCACAAGATAATAAAACAACGCTAAACAGTCAGTTAACGGTTACTGGTAGGATTTATTTAAATAAGTAATATAAGTGCTTTAAGAAAGGAGCTGTATGAAAAACAACAATTGTTCAAATATAAATATTCACAACCTGTCCTGTTCAACAATGGTTCTCATGTGGGAGTCGAGTCTTTCTACCCACGTGTAATTATTTTACGAAATTTGCTTCAAAGATACATTATTATCATTTCAAAACTTACAAAACTGGCAGCATCGTAAATAACAGTAATCTTTATTAAGGTTCATGTGATTACAATAAATTCACGAACAGTATCGTACTTAGTACCGACGTTATATTTTAGTATATTGATGTTTCCGCATTGGCTACTGAGGTGATTGATGGAGCGATATGGTGATTTTCTTCGGCTACATTAGCAGCCATCACGCTTTCAAGTCGAGGCTTATCGCGGTAATTTTCACTGGTCCGCTTGTTCCGATTGCTCACGCACTGAACGCTTCACTAAAGAAAGGTCACATATACATTTTACTTCAGACTTTGGAAATTAGGTCTCAGTATCCCTTACGTATGACGATACAAAAATTTCAGCTTACATTTTAGGACCAATTCTTATTTCAAATGTGTTTGTTTTGTTACAAAGTACAAATATAACGTCTCGCAATATTGTGAAACTATATGAAGGATCTAAAACGTGATCCATTACGTGTTCTAAGGTACACCGGTTATTATTAAACACAAGCAGCGACAGCATGTGTACGTACTTATAACATGCAGTTTGCGACACAAAGCGCAGCTGCAGATTGACCACACGCCTCGTCTGCTGATATGTGGTCACGTTCTAAGCTGTTTAGATGCTATATCGACATCCAGGGCTATCACTATCATCGACAGGTATTTGCACTTAATTGTATCACAATTTTGAACGCAATAATCTTTAAACTAATTAAGTTAACAAGTTATAATTGATAAGTAATTTTTGTATCATACTGACATGATAAACTGATGATTAATTAATGTTCAGATGCTATCAAGCGAATGATTATTTAATATGTAGAAGGCGAATAACATGTAAATATAGGCGAAAGTGACGGAATGTGGTAAGCACACAAAGTATAGATGGGAACTGGCTCTCAAGTGCAGCTCTCGGAAGACCGACAGATGGAGGCAGCCCAGGCATTACTCTAAATTACCCTACTACCGTGTTATGGTTTCCTCACAACATTTTAATTTACTAAAAGATCAAGCTAATACTAGGATTCCAACCCAAGATCTTCATCTCCTCACGGCTTTCGACATTACTAGCAGCAGTAGCTTCATTCGCCACTATTATACGAGTAGGTTCGCGCGGATTATTGATTTATCATTGGTTGATAATATCAACTATTTTTCATATTATCAACTTATGCTAAACGTTGGTATTTTATCAGTTTACTTTATGTATTCAAATTCTATCAATGGAAACTTCTTAATGACTTCTGTATCATCTGTTTAGGATTCAAAATTTTGTATTTTATTCGAAAGATTTTAAAAACTGAATAGATAAATAAATCCAATAACATAACCATATGAAATAACAGGGTAATTAATAGCCAATTGAATAGACGGTAACCCTATAAGAGACATTCTCAGAGACTGGACACAGCCGGTCAGCGCGGCACGTATCATACGCTCAATTACACCGCTCTGCGATGCCACACTAGTTCCCAACAATTCCACCTCCCGACGATAATGCAAGTACTTCCACCTTTTCGGAGCTAAGCCTCTGTTAGCTCTCAGAAAACTAATCAAACAGGTGAACTGCATCTAGTTTGGCAACAGCTGCTTGAATTCCCTCAGTAATATTAAAGTAGCAATAAACATCACATGAACGGAGATAATTTAAGTAAACTAACTGAGTTAAACACGTAACTACTTTCTCCCCAACACAAATAAATCAACGCCAACGCTAAGCCCTTCGTAAATTCACAACCAAATGGGTGTCAGCGTCAGCGTTTTCAACGTCTGTTATTTAAACTTGCTACTGAAATGAGAATTATTTTATTATATTGAGCAAAGCAATGCTCGAATAAAAGCAGGGAGAATGTGAGTGCAATATTGAACAGTGTTGTTTACCTCCACGAATGGAGCATCTGGAATGACTGCAAATAATAAACGTGCTCGTTTATTGGCTAAAACATTCTGGTGCTCAGTTTACGAGGAATGTTCGATAGGAGAGAGAATTCAACTCAATAATCTGAACGGCACGACTTCGCTTCGGTCATTATCACACAATGATATTATACTAAGTTTAACAACAGACACATTGCAGCAAATTGTCACCAGAACATAATATACAGACTCAAAATCATCTTCAACTCATATAGAGCAGGGACATGACCCTTATCTAACAACAACGAGGGAGATTAAAGACTAACTCAATCGCTAGCTGAACAAAAAACCCCACATTAAGACGGGTAATTCACGAAACAATTTGTTAAAGCGCAAAGCACAAACATAGTAATTTACGGCAACCAAAAATCAGAAAAGCGGTATAAATTCCTTACAATTATCTTAAAGTACCGTCGAAATAATAATATGTTTTCCCGGAAAATGAATTTTAAAAATGCAGACTCGCCGCCGGAAGCTGTCGGCAGAGAGGGAACGGCGCGTTGAGGGATCGGAGGGAAACATTTCAGCCGCACGTTGTCAAAGGCTCCAAGTGGCTCAGGAGTGGAGCGATCGTTTGCACACGACTGCAGCATTTATTAATTTCACGTATACGCCACAATGTTTTCACACGTCGATGTTGTTATTCAGAACCAAACAGGTTTTAGAGGTTTCTGAAAATGTACAACGCTATTTTGATGAGTCGTTTAGATTATAAACAAATTCAAGTTATTCTGATTTAAAAAACAAGTGTGACCAGCTCAGTATGTACAAGTAAAAGTATGACGGAGAAAACAACGTTGCATTTAGATAATGTCACAACAACAGTTCTTTTGTCCTAGAAGAGCATCGTTGAAAAACAAATTGTATAGAAAACAATTCAACATAAAAAAGCAATATATTAAAATTTTGTTTTCTGTTATTTGTGTGCCTTTTGACGGTGGCTGCCTTCCATGCTAGACTGAGCGGCTCTCAATACATTACCAGGTCCCTGAACTTGAGTTACAATTGTAGAATTTATTTTAAGCTTGACGCGTTGAACTAAAATTATCTTCACAGTTAACGATCATACAGATATACGCACCGAAAGTGTGAACAGTTATTACAATTTTGCGGTAGGTATCTGATGAAGTTAATTATATTTCTTTGGTCCTTTAATAAAATCACGTTCCTTAGCTTGACATGAAGCAATAAATATTCATCGTCGCCTTAGGAGTTGAACTTCAGCTGATTTTGCTCCAACATTGGCGAGACTCGCAAACCCTACGGCACTGTTGAATTATTATGAGTCATCATATTTTATTCCCATATCCATTTGCAGCAGTATATTTTGATTTGAAAGCGTGCGTTCATTATGTTGTAAGAATTGCACGTTGATCACAATTGATTATTGAGCAACATGTTTGCAAAATATTTTAACTACATTGTTTGTAAGCATATGTTCATAAATATATTGTATTACATGTTTAATAATCAACATCAATATTTTATACATATTTCAATCACGATAAGCATTACGTAATGTTATTCACGATTCACGAGAAGTATTTCTCACACAAGACTAATGTGGAATCATTTCAACCTCAACTACGTAATCTAGGTCGGTCAATATGCCCTTAGCATCTCGATTTTCGTTAAACGAGCCCCATTGGGCTTACTGAAACCCTAATCCAACTTTATCCGTATCAATCTCGAACGAAATCGAATTACGCAATGGTTTCTAGTTTCAATGTAACTTGAAACCCTAATATAGAAGAAACAAAGATTGCAGTTTAGTTGCAATACTTTCGCATGGTTTTATTAAAAAAATTGTATATGCAAAGTTTTAAGATAAATTGTTAGAGAAATTTTACACACGACATTAATTTTACATATAAATATGCGTTATCTGTAGCTACAAAGCGAAATCGTGATGTGCTCGCACTCACTTCATTTCACGGTTCGTTGACGTTTTTACGGTGCGCACATTCTATCTTCGGAATACGAGCCATGGAACGTGATATTAGCGTATTTTCGCAGCAATCAGTTAGATTACTATGCGAGGAACAAGCTGTCGTGAGTATCCCTTTGAACTGCTGTACTGTACACAACTACTCATTGCAATGACGACCTGCAATGAGTCTGGCTAGTTATATAATAACTGTAATTAGGCCCTGCAGCCCACTTCTATACTATTGTCAATTTATTGACAGCATCTCATTACTGCCGCAGAGCTTTTATTGCCATAATTTATGCAGTTAGTCCATTTTAGTTTAGACGCACTTCCTCAGTCCTCTATTTTTTTTATTTTTTTTTTATTAAGGATAACAACAGCTTCCTATTAACATAATAGGAAGCCAAAATGGTTATCCATTACTTTTATATACAGACATAGTAGGTATTACATGAATATGCGATGCTACCTAGGTTTAATAAGAATAACATTTCCTTCATTAGCTTATTTCCTTCATCTATTCCATAGCAACCAAACATAAAGAATCAAAGAAAGAAAATACTAGAACATTCCAGAAAAAGTAAAGAATTAAGAAAAAATATCTTATAAAAATTCTATTCCCTATTCCAATCTAACATAGAATGAAACTCCGAAAATAATGCGTCCCTACACTATTATATGAATCGTTTTCTTATATCCGCCAACATGAATTGTCGAGTAACAGAATTATGTTTATGTGGGGTTGAAAATAAAATTAATTTAGCCAGGAGAAAGGTCGACGATCCGCAGTCATGCAAGGGTTACCTTCCGTGACTAGAATTTTCTGGTAAAAATATATGATTTAGATATATTATGCGGTTTTGTGCGATTTCTCACTAGATAACGGATTGATACTCTTAGGAATTTTCTCACGAATGCACGTCGTCTCGCTTTCTTAAATCAAAATGTCGTATATTGCCGACCATATTTTCTGATAATAAAATTGTGGTACTTATTTCCTACTCACTCGCGTATATGGAACAATTTTATTCCTATTGAATTTACTATTCTGTTACTTAACTGTAGGTATTGTATCGACAAACCCTATAGGATATAACCACTTTAGTCACGAGTAGATGTTTTTTTTTTGTCTATAAGGAAACGAATTTAGATGAAACCAATATTTACTACATTTCAGTTCAAAATATCTGAAAAAGTAAACCTTACCGGTCAAAAATTGCCTTTACATGACTCGTACCTGAAAAAAAAAACAATATTGAATAAAATATAACAACACAAATACTCTATAGGTACTACACTTGATTGCTTATAAAGGTATCCAATGCACAGTCCTATCGCATCGTGATTCGTTACGGGTAATTTCATGACTCATGTCAAGAACCAGTAACTGCGATCGATGTTAAATACCATAGCAACAATAGCTACAGTATATTAAGTCCTATAGCGATATGGAGAAAAGCTAAATTCGCCCTGTGGTTATGTACACTAATTTAAGTACCACGCAATAACAACTTTGTAGCTATTTGAAATTTTAATAAAAAGTGCAGAAATTTCTTTGACAACGAACATGGTTAAAAAGTATTCGAATGCGGCACAACGTGCAAGTCGCCTACAGCTAATTATTTTGTGCCTACAGTGTAGAATGTAGATCAAAAGTTATTTAAGACTGATCAGTTACATCTTTACTTTACTTGAATACTAGATTTCCAAACATGATAATTTACCGACGAGTTTATGAAATTTAAATGCACCTCAAAATTGTCATAGCGTGAACAAATGTTCACGCAAACAATAAATTAGTGTTTCAGTTACGAAGACAATCGAATGAAACTTGCCCATGATTTAAAACAATTCATTGCAAAACTTTATTGGTATCAAATTAAAGAACAGTTACATTCGATCGATCAAATACCGTATAGCAGATAACTTTTGACCAACACAAAAGATTGTGTAATAACTTTGAAGGACCCATTGTTTGGGTACCGACCGTCGCGCGTCGTATCGTTCAGCTGTTTCCGATAAAACATTGCTTTGTTATCGACGCACTGTCGACTGAAATGTTTGAAAACTAGTCGAGTAAAAAGTATCAGAACTAGATACTTAGTTTATTTCGGTTAACGGCCACTCAGGCGAGGTCAGCGCACCACAAGCATCGGGGACTCACTGCCATACCAACTTTATGGTGTTTTATCAAGGTACCGTTGGGCCAACGTCAGTTTTACTGCTCACAACTCAGTTTCCGCTATTAAGGTATTACGAAATATGGTCTTTGAATCTCTCATACAACGACGCACCCCTATATTTTCCGAGCTATTTTTGTTCAAACAGATTGTTCACATTTCAATCATCATAACAGTGAACGTCAATTAATAAGTAGTCATTCTACACCGGTCCCTTTTCTAAATGGGTGGATCTCCCGAGCTCTTTGATGTCGTGCACACGAAAATGATATATGATACGGCGTGCCGCTTTCAACATCGCCTGCCTATGCTCAGATTTATCACAGTCATTTTAACTAAGAAACATGTTAACGTAATAAAACTGTTAAAATAACAGTTTAACGTTACAAAGATCCGGTAGTTAAGACATAACGTAATGGTTTTATACTCTTAACGGGTGGTGTAAGAGCTGACCATAAGTTACTTATACGTATAGTTTAAACTCGTTTCATTCGAGATTTATTGCGAATGCGATTCGAAATACGAGGGTTGTGTAAGTAAATTGTATATTCTGGTAATAGTAGAAATAATAATTGAATTGTAACTAGACGACACGGTTCAATGCTTTCAACCCGGGACACTAGGGTCACGCACCTCGTAATTAGTCTTTGTGAAGGTAGCCTTCGTGTAGACCGTTGAAGGTTCACGGAATTAATAAACTTAACAAGCAATGTGAGAAATGTACATATATTAAATAAAACAGGGCCTTGAACCTCTAAAAGCAGTAAAGTGTGAGTGGGACTCACTTTATGAGGGCTACGAATACAAGCAAAATTTTTGGAAGGAATTATAGGAATCAATATAAATAAGACTATCTTAATGTTAGTTTAAATGTTTCACAACTTGAAAGAGTAGGATTAAATACACAACAAGTAAACCAAACCCAATGTTAGTCTATAAATAGTATGTTTATGGGGCAATATCGTTGCCCGCATAGGAAGTTAGTACCAGCATCATCTGGTTATACCCTGTATTAGCTACAGTTTTATTACACTGTGATGATTGAACAGATTAACTAATGGTTGAAGCGTTAATTGAATTTAATGCAGGTTTAGAATCTCCTTTGATTTAACCAGCGTTCAAGCATAAACACTTAGCAGACTAAAGAGAATTAAATGCATTAGATTAGCTAAATATTCTTTAATTTGTAATATAGGTAATCAAACGTAATCAAGGTATTGTTAAACATACATCCAGTTACGTAGTTGTTCCTCGAGTCCGTTTTAATAAGCAATTTTAATAACCCAACAGCAATTAACCTTTAAATGTCTCCCTTCAGTAGCACGGATTATCTATAGCTATACTGATAATAAAGAGGAAAGAATTGATTGTTTGTTTGCATTGAATAGGCTCTGAAACTACTGGACATATTCGAAAAATTCTTTCACCATTAGAAAGTTACATTATCCCTGATGAAGATAGGCTATATTTTGTCCCGGGAAAAGATAAGATCCCACGGGAACGGGTGAAACCGCCGGGAACAGCTAGTATAAAAATGTTTCATTTACAGACAGCACTTTTAATATGGGAGTTTAATAAGCGAATAATGTTATAATATTATCCTTGAGGAAATAACATAATGACAAGTTGGCGTTTAAACAGCAATGTGTTCCTCCGTAATACCATACTTAACCTCGTAGATCACCGCGCGGTAATCGCTTCAAGTTCCGAAAGTCATCACTAGGCAACAATCAACAAGTGTTTTAATGGCAGTAATCTGTCTCGTGGGCATCATATCAGAAACTACGCTTCCGTTTATATAAATACAAGGAAAAACCTTTCCTGTACAAACGAAATCGTCACGACTCGAATTAAGATAATTATTTTACATTTGTTTCAATACTGTAACACTCGGCTATAATTCATCTTCTGTTGTTAAACTTTGGTTTAAAGGTCAACATTATATTCCTTAGATACGTTATTTTAGATTCAAAAGCAGAATTTGATACCAGTATGTCGGTATCGTTTCTAGACAACGTTGTCAGGGTTTATCTTGACGTCTTCATCATAGTTCTTGCTTGATCCATTGTGACCCGTTCACTATTAGATTGCATTATAGTTAATGATGTGTACAGAAACTACCGACAGCAGATCAATATCTATAAGCCTTGACATCTTATTGAATGACAAGGCAACATAAGATCTGTCTGTATTTATTAACCAAGCTTTGGCTTGGAAAATATGCGCGACAGATATCCATCTATTAAAAGACAACGAAAATCTTATGGGTCAGCTTGGAAGGTACATATTCGATGTCTCTAAGAAATCTTTAATTATCTCTGATTACAGAGTGGGTGTTCGTGAAGACTTCGGAGGTATTAGTGTCAAGTATTATCTATGCTATCGGCGTGTGAGGGTCATGCGTATTCTTGGAAGCTCTCGGTAAGTTTCGCAAGTTACCCGTCGTCCCACGTTCACCCAATGTTTTCACAGTTAGCTGTATTTTAAACGATAATTAAGTGTTCATTCACACGAAGCATTTACGGAATGTTTATGTTGATTACATTCCTTATAAATCTCGTACCGGTAAAGTATGTTTATCTTTCTGCCTAAAAAAACAATTTAAATAGATGTTGAACACAAAAGCACACTCGGATTGCATGCTGGAAAGCCATCTATTTCCATATAAAATTGATGCGAGCTACTGGCAGGAAATGGGTGACTGCGATACGATACGAGACACTATCTCGTGAGGTGCATTCGTCAGAGACTGTTTGCATTATTTGAAACGATACGACATTTCGGTTTATAATAACCTGTCTGAACAATGTCCACAGTCCACAATAAACATTGGTTAAAGCAAACAAACATTCGACTGCTTATGTGAGTTGTTTGTAAGAATTGAATTTATCACACAGTCCCTAGCAAGATTACTTGCATGCTAAAAGCAATCTCGGCCTGTTGTTTTGTGAGTAATTAACACGCATTCAAGTTAGTATGAAGGTGGTGTAATGGACAAACACGATTCAGGTGCTTAGTTCCCCGAAGCGCTGGGTGGAAGAGTGCGCAGCCCATAAATATTAATGACAAACACCGATTCAATAGCCGAGCGGCAGACAGGTCAGCGTCCTTTGATCCGATTGTTAGATGCTCATTTTGAGATGTAATTACAAATGCCATGAACAACTAATATGCTCTAGGAAATAATAAAAATATGTTATATGAATAAAACATGACCCACTAAAGTAAGAAAATATAATGAACTTTCAATCGCAGAAGAAATCGAATCGTTCTTAAGAAAAAGTGACCTAGAATTGACAGAATGTAATCAATCACCATATAGATTTGATACGTAGACCACTTTGTATTTACAATAAACATCGTTAACCTAAATACATTAGTTAAATTTCGATACTAGATAAAATTCTGGTCGACGTTGAGCCTATAACGAGTCGGACAACATTTCTTCGGGTTATCTACTTATTTAAGTAACGATACATATAGGTAGTATAAATAAAACTATTATAGTAATAATTTTAAAGAGAAATTGAGATTATCAGGTCATATCGTATTAATCTCTTACTTGTTGGTGGGTAAGGAACTGAATTAGATGAATAAGAAATTAAAAATCTGTGAATTCGATAAACAGTGTCTTGTGTGTCAGGGGAAACTGTTAGTTTTAATAGCGCAGATTAAAGAAAAATATTCGTGGGTGTTTCAGCATCTCCTCAAGCTCTTGAACAACCCATCTAGGCTTTGTGTGCTTACCACCTTCGGCAACATCATCACTTACCATGGTGAGATTGTGGTCAAACACAAGCTTATCTAGAATTAAAAAAAAAAAAAAAAAAGACAAATAATTTTAAAATTGTATACTTACAATACAGAAAAATAATCGTCAACCAATGCCATACTCATTAATTTTTGCAATGAAATGAATTTATGATTCACTAAGAGAAATCTTTGTAAAGCAATAAAAATCGAGGAAGCAAGTCAATCTATTTAACTGAATGCAATGATGGTCTCGAAACAGTGTTCAGTAAGGAAGTCAATGTGACTAATGACCACATCTTATATCAAAGAGTGATTCATCATCCAAGCATTCACGACCATTTGATATTCAAATTTGTTTACACGACTCGGTGGCTTTTTAAAATTCTAATGCCAACTTGTTAAATATTTTAAGACTTAAGTTATAATGAAGACAAATGCAAATGTCGTATAAAACGTGAGACGCTCGACGCCAATAGCATCAATTCAACACATCAAATCGGAAACGAGATATTGAAACGGTCAGTGTCCTCTGCGATGACTATAAATGCTATAAATGATCGTTCTATACAGACAATAAAGTGAATTAAAGCTATCATAGCAGCGACAAATTGATTTGATCAATTCGAGTAACACATTTAACTGCATCATTTGATACTGGTAAATCAACAACAAACACAAGAATTGTGGGTATATAATACTTGAGTTCTGTGTTAATTATTTGATAGGTTCTAGGTTAGTTGATCAGTCAAAATCACTTTGGAATGTTGAAAGATTTCATTTAACTTATCATAAAGGGTAAAGCGTGAATTGACAGCTACTGACCCCAGCCCAGGTCACCGGACGCTTCCATCTTAGTTAATGTAAGTATGAGCTGCTCACTGTCGCACTTGTAACTTACTAGTACTGTGACCATATTCAAAACATCACTCATTTGGTTTTGAATTTTTATACAATAAGCGATACTTTTTTGGAAAGAATGTAATTTATATCTCGATACGTTGCGAAGGTTTTTTTGGATTGATGAAAAATATTATTTGCTGATATAAAAACATAGTTCCGATCGTCCCGTCACGATCGTCATGATAATAGCATTGAGAATCGGGTAATGAAATGGCTCCGGAACACGCTCAACAATGACATGTTTAAATAAAGATGTGAGAAAAAATTGTTAGCATTAAAATAATAATGCATGACGATCTCAGTTTTTCTAATCCAAAAAACCGTAGAAAGCGTGAATTTAACACAAAAAAAGTTAAATAACATTTGTAATTGCAAAACGTGATTGTGCGCTCGTTTAAAAAAATGAATGTGTGAAAGTATGGCTTACGAGAAAGTAATTATAATACTACGAGAAATCTATTGTTTCACGATATAAACCAATTTGGTACACAATTTTTGTTTTCACCTTGCTATTTTGTAACGTGAATAAAACTTAAGAACAATTTGGACCCGAGGAGGCTAAAACTATCACAAACATGTTCAAACTTGTTTTTGATATAGGTCTGGTAAACCAAATTTAATTTATTATTCAGTGAGCAACACTAATCGGTGCTTCAATATGTTTGAACAAAAGGCATTTGTTTGTAATCGGCGACTAACTTTTTTAAGGAAAATCATTCATATAAGTTTGTTTTTATATGGTATCAAATGTATTTTGACAACTAGAATTTCTATTTTCCTGGTAGGTAGCATATTTTTGATCTATCGGTCTCATGTCATTGTTGTGGGATCGGTACATGGAAATCCCCATGGCGTAACTGAATGTACAATAGTATAATCGGCCAGCAACGCAACCCCTCAAAAACCATACCCATATAATACTTTCTCCCTCGCACACGTCGAAGTCACCCTCTATCCATGGGATCGTGGGATAATTAAATATTTATGCCATCACAGGGTATACGAATAACTTATATATTTGCTTCGTAAGACTTGGATTAGACAAGTTTTACGGATGATAACATCTCTATTATTCTTTTAAGCATAGTAAAAAATTGATAATGGACGAATTAATTGTGAGGTAAAATTTTCGCTTACCTTTATATTGAGTAAGATCCTAATGCAACAGATACATTCCGTGAATTAAGGAGCACTGTCACGAACTAAGTTAAAATAAACGATACTGACACTACTAAAACCGTTAACAATCACTGCAATAACAATAGTTAGAATAATACAGACGAACACAACTTCACGAGCATACGTTCAATTGTTGGAGAATGAAACGGTGTAGCGAAACAGATGGTACATAATTACAAAATTGTCAGACAAAGCTCGAACTCGAAAAGCTTTTTATTTCGAGACTGGCGCGTAGCTCCCTCGACGGTTCGATGGAGACTGCATCAGTTGGGAGACGGCTGAGGGGGGCGTGGGAAGAACGCAGTAGGGGGCGCGCGCGTCGAGCGCTTGAGGAGGCGTCGAACTAGCCTTGCTGGTGTCACTCGCTGATATGATAACGCATGTATACAAAGCTGTCGGAACTTGTCAGAATTTACCAAATGTCGCAAGCCTGAACAATAGATTAATGACCTTTGAAACTACTTAAATTATGCAATGTTCGGAATTTTCGAAATTTGGATATCATGGGGAAAAAACTCAAACAGATGTATGTCCACAGAGGACTAACATAAATAAACTACAAAAAGACAATAGCGGAACTAACAATTAGATGAACGTAGAAAATTAAGTATTTCAACAAACGACCGTTTGTAAATCTTTATAAGTAAGTATGTATGTATTATAAAAAAATACGGGTAACGTTATAACCCAGAAACGAGAAATATCATAGAGTACATAATAAAACTACTATTAATACTACATAGTATTAGATTAACACTATGTAGTAAAAAATTGTTAATAATTAAAAATTATTAAAACCTATACATATATATGAAGAATAATGTTAAAAGAATTTGATCTTTCTTGACCTACTTTGTCTCGTCATTTCGTATTGTCTTCAGACAAATAATTTAAAAAATCTTTACTTACCAGGGGCCTAAGTCCAATAATATTAAATACCTGGGATCATTTTTTTCTCTCATTATAAGGTATGAGGAATAAAATCAGGACGATATCTCATAGTGAATGAAACAGTTCTTTATATTTTTTTAGGAGTCAAAACCAGTCATGACTCACAACTGGGACACACTCATTCATATTTCAACAGGGCTTTCGAGCAGGTATTTTAACTTTTATCTGCACTATCTAAATAAACGGTACGTTAACTTCAAACACAATACAACTCACCAAGAAATTCTTTACGAGTGTTACATACGTACATTGTACACAAAACTCATTATAGATGTATAGTATAATGCATTCGCTTAATTTAAAAATATTCCCCAGTTTATTCTCGTAAATTCTGAGACCGAACACATTCTCAAAGAGACATAAATGGGTAAGAAATATGAAAAGGTTAACAATAACAAACAAAACGAGAAGAAGCATGTTAAGATTGATCTGAATCATAAATTAGTTGTTGATGCCGACTCGTAACAGCTTCAACAAACAAAACGTTAGTCATGAAAAACGGCCAAAAGGTCCAGTTACAAACATACCGTTTTAATGAATGCAATGTCACTGGTTAATAATACTGCATCGTCAAATCAAAATGCAGTCCAGTGGCATGAGAATCTTTGACCTATATGTAATCAAATAATCAAAACTGATTTTGACTTGAAAAATTTAAACAGATAACTAGTCTATCTTTCAATCTTCGTAACTAAAGATTGCACTAATTAAAGAACCCAAGAAACTGGAACAATGTAAATCATTCAACGATATTGACTCATTTCCAGTCTTTAGTTAAGTAGAGAATCTGACGCAGATGGTACCGAAACGGTAATAAATTAACTTAAGTCACCGTATCTTCAGGGGCACGCGTTGGTCTTGTTTTCTCGCGATCGTTTAATTTTAACTGAGCGTCCACTGACTGCAGTCAGCTCCTGAATGGCGAATAATTATTGGACTTTTTTCAAAGAAACAAAATAATAAACACGATCCTATAGGATTTGATAAGAAAAACGAAGTAACAAGAACAAATGGTACGACACGCTGTGCAAAAGTTAAGTATCCTTTACCGATAAAGTGTGGTAATAAAAATATACGAGGGCCACACCCGAACGCCACAAGCGTGTCGATCGGCATCCTCCAAATTCGCCGGTTGTATTTTGTGTTTTTAACCAACCCGGTAAGCAAACTGAGAAAGATTTATTGCGAATCAGCGTGAGTGGCACGACCTTTTCAGTTGCCTTAAACTGGTACCAACATTATCCTGCCATCATATCATATCCAACTTACAAAATTATCCTTTACCATTCCTAACAAAGATGTTAAAACATAAGTTAGTGTTATTAGCTGGTGTTATAAAATTGAGACCAACATCAATTTCATTAGCTCGCCTAGTTTATGGTGATTACATTCGCAATAAACCTATGCAACACATAGTAACCATTGCATGATACGTAGGTAATTGGATTAATAAAGGTAATAGTAAAGTAACGCAATAACAAGAATCTACTTTCGAAATGTATATATATAACTAAAATGATAATAAAACCTGTTTGTCATTCAACATAGTAGATACATATTTAATACGTAAGAGGGTAAATTGTATAAATATAGAAGATGTAACAGATCTATGAAAAAAAGACATTCCATTGTAAGAATTAGGTCATCCTTATGGAGCCACTGATAATAAGGACAAGATAGTCGTTACTTAGTGAGGATGGAGACTCGACGGAGACAGCAAAATGGTTTTATGAAGGATAATTGCATACGTACAATAATAGTCTGAAACTGTGAAAAAATACACGTGTATTTGATAAAACAATAAGAGTTACGAAGCTGGAAATAATTGTGATTTGATACGTTAAAAGAAAGGAAATTAGAATTTGAAGCAAGGTGTTATTGTGATCATATTGCAAATATTAAACGCCAATTATTTGTCAAATTATTTGCGCATTGTGGAAGCAACTGTATGAGGGAAAAATAAGGGTTTAAGCAGGTTTGAAAGGCACGTGCTTCAAATAGGGTCGGACCGAAAAGTATGCAGTGCATGCTCTGACTGAACCGAACAGATGTGGGTAGAGTACGACATTTGTGTAACGGTCTTGGAATACCTTTGAGGGTGAAGAACGTTAGCCCTTGTTATCGTGAGTTTTAAAACTGCATTCATAAATAAATGGTGTGTCGCCCTCTTCGGGAGAGTACTTGTGGTTTTTAGAAATTAGAGGGAATCATTTTGTTCTTTCGTGTGTCTTTTGTGATAGTATAGAACTTCGCATTTTTGTTACAAGTAACTGTAAGTATTTTCTACTGTTATTGATTAGAATAAGTATATGATTAAGAAAGTGAACAGAATTCAGGTATACAGCTAGAATGCTACAAACTGCTGGCTGCAATGTTTTAAACATGACATGTCCCTATACTAAGTAATACTTGCATTCCCAATTCGATACCTACATATCAACTTCTTCATGTAGTAAATGAATTAGATGTGAATATTTAATGTTAAATCAACCAGCAATAAATATTAGCTTACAAAAAATCGGATAGTTCCATGTGAGCTAAACTCATTATTCCATTAGATAACACTACGTTATTTCTCATTATAACATTATAGAATAATACATACACAGAATAATATTATAAGCAATTTGTGGTATTATATTATTTATTTTATAACATCCATGTCCATATTTGAACGCAGTGACCTCAACCTTTTGTCAATTTTGGTCACATTCTAGAATAGGTCCATATAAAGGCGAAGGCAGTAACCTCTTTAGAGTCGAAGTTTTTGCTCAATAATATCTCGTTTCATTCACAGACTGAGATAATAGGTAACAAAATGCGATGATATACCGTGACGATTCTCTTAAAGCGTCCATATTATTACCAATTCCACGGCACACCGAAAAGAATATTGGAAATCTTTTATTTCGATGTGAATTAACTAATCGCATTTCGTCTTTAAAGGTGATCATAATTCTATCATCGGTTCAACGTTTCTAAGGGTCATTATTTTTAAAAATCGTCGTCCCAGATTTAGAGTAAATGGATGAGGGATTAAGAGCTAGATGGAACAAAGAATTAAAATGTAATAATGATAATTATTAAGTGGCTATGTTTAAACTCATGTAAAAAATATAAAATTTATGTAAATTTCATCAATAATTGATGTAATAAAGCGAATACTTAAATGATTTTATGTTAGAATTTTAGCATAACTACTACGTAAAAAAAGTTATCTATTAAATATGCGAGACAAGTTACATACATAAAGATTGATCAACGAAAATGTATAATGGCTCAGAAATTATTTTCATGTGAATAATTTACAGTCTAGGTCAAAAGTATTAGGTAGGTAGGTAACCTATACCCTACGAAATCGGATCCCTCAAAAGTATATCAAAAATAATAAGATTGATAAAAGCCAAGCCATTGCCATAACGTTATTTATATAAAAAAAAAAAACTAATAATGCTATTTTCTGAAATTATTTGTCCCTTTTTTTATTCATGAGAGGTTAAGATATTTTTTGTGCCATTTAATTTTAAAGTTATACATATTTCTTTTGACGAGAAAAAACTAGACAAGTACCTACATGTAGGATCATGCACTTGGGCTTCCTATTCCAAAGTACATTAATTCGAGAATTTGATCGAATATAGCTCTGGAACTATAAGACTCACTGAACATGCTATAGTTTTTAATGTATCTTCAGTACTTGGTCTAGCTGTGGAGTTGGGTTTTTTTTAACCACTAAGGTGCCAAACAATCAAACGGCCCGCCTGACGGTAAATAGTTAAAGAATCCTATAGACGCTTGAAACACCCTAGTGTTATGACTAGTGGGTTGCTGAACATGGAAAAAAATCTTTACGCCCTTTTTGAAGTACCCCATGCTGTCTCCCTGTGGAAAACCACAGTGCTAAATGAAAAAAAAACTTGTTGTGACTATAGAACCTAAAAACTGGTAAAACGCAGTAGGAGTTCATAAAACTTTAGATCAAATCTGTAAGCTTTAATAATAAATATTTAATAGTAAATCTTATATTAATATTCAAAACGTGTCTATGAAATTCATAATGAATAATGAAAGGTGGTAACGTCTGTGTCAAGTAGATATGACATTGCTCAAATATGAATTTGCACATCACAATCAATTTAATATCTAATAAACTCCAATAAATATGAGAGTGTTTAGACGAGAACAATCTGTGGGTCTATTACGAGTAAGTTACATTGTTGCAATCAGTTTATATCAAACCGTACCAATATGGCCTACGTTCTGTCTTAAGCTGTCCTTAAATTGTATACAGCTTGGTACAACGAGAAATCTTTGATTAGTTAGTTATAATTTCCTATTTATAATTTGAGTTCTCGAGCTGCTCTCAGATAAAAGTTTAAAAACAGACCTAATAAAATGTAATTTATTAGGTCTTAGGAGGTTTAAATACATTAGTATCATCAGTATATTAATGCAAACATTTTATTTGTGCAGCAAAATATTAGACTTCTAGTAAAAAAAGTGACATACACACACTACCAATAATAGAAAAAAAAGAATAAGCTTGTGACCTCTGCTTATAGTAGACTTCATAAAGTGCAAGGACCGGGTGCACGCTTCTATAATAATAACTAAACTCCAGCACTTTTAATTCGCCAATACATAAATTTAAGGAGTAGTCCGTGATTATTCACTACCTTATGTCTGTGCTTATGTTCTGAATGGTATCGGAGCTGTAAAGCCGCTAACCAGACATACTCTCATAAATTCTATCGATTCAATCAACCCTTGGGTGCCGATACTTGGATAGAACAGTAAATAAAACACCACACGCCGTAGTTAGACAAGATCGTCTGATTGCATCAAAATAATGTAATCCACGTGAAGGTTTAATTAATTATTGTAGCCGAGACCATTTTTGAGATAGCAATATTTCCATCAATAGTGAGTTGTTTCAAATAGAAAGCAATTGCAACAAAACTAAGTAATACAGGTACAGTATGCCAGTCACCTAGTCAGCGAATGGCAAATCTAAGGGCAGACAGTGCACTGAACTGCTGAACATAGGGCGTACAGTTGCCTTAGATTTTCTACAGTTGTCTCGAGTCTAGACGACTTACTAAACTTGAAATTGAACGCTAAAAGTATAAATAGTTAATTTATTTTCTATGGTCACCTTGTTTGAGAGGGACGTCTACAATTTTACAAGATGGTCCGATGACCTGAGAAACTTACTATATGCAGTGCTCAATATAGGGCAGATTTGTGGTATTTAATATGGATACTATAAATACCGACGTCAATTGCAGTTTCAATCAAATATAATTAATGAAATATTTTCTATGGTCACCTTGTTTGAGAGGGACGTCTACAATTTTACGAGATGGTCCGATGACCTGAGAAATTTACTATATGCAGTGCTCAATATAGTGCAGATTTGTGGTATTTAGTATGGACACTATAAATACCGACGTCAATTACATTTTCAATCAAAAATAATTAATGAAAGAGTAAATATTAATTAAACGAGGCGATATTGTTATGTGTAACTTTAAGATGTGAAGTTAGTTTATATTTACATATTTTGAAGCGTGATAAGCACAGTAGGTACACAAAATGAGACTGAGGTGTCATATTAACAGGGTGATCGATACCTTCCGCCCTTTAAATTACCAAGTAATCTCAACCCGGTAATTACTCAATTTACTCAAGACAGGAGGCGATACCATCAAAGTGCCGCTTAGGAGATTAAGTCTAAGCTATAACTCATTTAGGCGCTACGGCTTAATGAAAACCTTGTTTTAATGATTAGGTAGTCAATAAAAACGATATGACGAATCATAATAAAATTTTACCTAATAAAAATTTTACAAATGATATCGCGACTTTGATAAATGATAAAGGGATACATAAATATAATGTAGAATTCGAATCGTGCCATATTAACGCCACGCCCAATCGTGTTATGGTGCTTTATGGGTGATGAAGCGACGCATCAGCAAAGATAATTATAAATGGAGCGGACGCGACCTAAATACTGCCACACGTGAACGTCTATTTCCATACAACGGGAAGGTATGTCAGGTATATTTTGAAATAGCTCCTCCACTGAACCGACATAAACAATGCAGTGTTTACATTGAATTAACTATATTTCAACAACACCCAGGCCAAAATTAGTACACAAGAGACATTTACGTCCAATCTGATTACAGCCATTGTGACGGACGTGGTGATTACACTAATTACCTCTCGTTGTGATAACGTCAATCAAAAAGGTCTTTGCCCACGAGCAAAACATAAAAAGCTATTACTGGTTGCCTCCGAGATAAATAAAATGTTGTAGTTGAGCTTTGTGAAATATAGTTATTTCAAAGCATGTTTGAAATTGCCCAAACCTTTCAATTCCGATGTAGGCAAAATTGCATCAGTTTTAAAGAACCAAATAAATGGCATTCTATCCAACAATAGCCACGGATGTACAAGGGAGCAGACGGGATGCAAATAACAAAAATCAATACGCGGAGTGAGCCGAACGCAGAATATTCAACTTGCATAAAATTAACTATCGCGCAGTTTCACACTTTAATATTGTATAAACAATTAATTGTCATTTCAATCTCTATTTGGCTTAGTAGTTTAGTTGGAATCAAGTAAAAATAATTTAAGGAAAACTAAGTTGAATGCCCTGCGCAGACAAAATTATAAAATCAGATCAAGTCAAATATATACGAAAAATTTAATAATACACGTATGAAATATAATACGCAAAACAATAAGATCCAGACAGAATTCTCAGACATTGTTCAGACATAACCAAACAAACAATAGAAGCATCCGGTAACGGACATCAAGGGCTTTAATAACTAGCTTGCAAAGCTCAAAGAATAATAAATCAAATTACTTTCTTATACAATTTTATATATAGGAAAACATTGTCTGAATACCTAATATTACAATGGATGAAATGCAATGGTTGTGTGTAGTATTATATCAAACCTCTAAGTAAGTGGCTGAGAGACTTCGCGTCTGCGAGCTGGTACTCAAGCAAACCTGTTGACCCAGTGCACAACGCCCGCGGCAAAAACTTCGCCTGCACCTGCCTGTGTTATGGGCGCCTAGTACAACATAGCTGTGACTATTCAAACGAAACCATTGTTTGTGACCTAAAACCATGGTGATATGAGAAATGTAGAAGAAAACTCCACAAAAAGGGAAAGCAATTCTTCCCATTTTTGTGGGAACCGGGCGTTATTAAAACAATAGGGAATGTTTTCTTCCTTCAATCACGCTTCTGTGTTGGTGACGGAGTGTGATATGTGTTTAGCATAAATAAAACTTACACATAATAGTAATTTAATAATAAGTAGTACAACAATACAACATAGTCCAGTTTTAAATAAGCTGCAACTGCTAGTTGGCGAAGTAACCAAAGTAGGTACTTAATGTAATTATTGGTTTATTTTTTCAAGACGGAACGGAGCTACCATACGTCGTAATTTTTTGACGCCTGATGTATAGTACTTTACACAATCTCATGACATAATGTAATATGAAACTGTAGGTCGTAGAATGTCATTGTATAAAAATAATTGGAATGGAAACAAAGAATTAATTACATATCAAAATAAATTAATTCTTAACGCTTTACTTACACTAGCAGTTTGCAAGTGTAAGTAGAAGAAGAGACTAAAATATAAGTCTTAGCTCGCATAATTAATAACTTCTCGTCTCTGTCTTAATTATTACCTACATTAATTAATAACTGTATGTCTATAAACGAGTTTCTATTTCACGCATATGTGGGGATAGAATGTATTTATTAGCAAACATTAAACACCAAAAATGTTTGCGAATTTGTAGCGATGATTGGAAATTTGCGACCTCCGCTTGTGTCTGACGTTTCGTTTTAGGGACAATAGATTTGTCAGGCAATTTTCACCGGTAGACAAAATTAATTTAGGTCGTGTCATGTCAAAGTATCCGGATCCGGAACATAATTGATCTTATGGATTCTTTACTAAAAACAACATGATAAAAACTCAATTTTAACAGTCACCTGAAGATTAAATGCGATACTAAGATGTAGGTAATACGTCCGAAATTTTGCAACATATACCTTATCTAAAGTTGACTCTAAAACAGGTTTTCATTGTAGATATGATTAATTACTAGACAATATAAGTCCTTCGAGAACAAGCTCCTTGACCGATGTCGAACTTGTTGACCCAGTACGGTGCGAAATCACCTCGTCGAGTCGAGCCGTGAAGTCGATTACTACGAGCCTCTCGTCAAATTTGCTGACGAAAGAGGGCGTATGGAAAGGCTTATACATGTTCTTGCCTTATACATATAATGATGACTATGTACTTTCTAATGACCTGGTAAAAATACTCGTGTTTCTGTAGCAGTATATAATTCTGGTTTAATTTATTTGCGATTAATTAATAAGCGTAATGTAATATATGAAAATTACTATCTACATAATGCGTTGATTTATGTTATTTTGTGTCCATGCTCCACAAATCTAATTCCCTCCAAACTGGATGAGGTGAGAGTGAAATAAAATACTATTTTGTATACATCAGTTGCAGACACCCTCGTCACGAGAGGGGTTTCCATGGTAAATGATTTACTTTTCATGTCTACAACTGACGGCTTATTTTGAGCCACAATTGTTTTATAAAATACGTCGAAAGTGCTTTTATTCTCTAGTTACTCTAGTATATAGTGTATTATCTATGGCTTTTATTGTCATGATATACATATGTAGCAACAAAGACTTTAAACTGTATCTATATTTAAATTTCTTTGTGTAGCAAGCATGTAATAAATGTATCTTTAATATTTATCGATAAAATAGATTGAAAGATAAATCTATTTTTGTTGCAGAGATAACTCGATATGAAACTAAGTTTGGATTCAAAAGAAAACAAAGTGTTACGTCTGAAAAATAGACTACAACTGTGGCACACATGTCCAATCAAGCACAAAGGAAACAAGACAGCAAATATACTCTGCAACAGACGACGTTTCTATTTTGCCCTTATGCTTTTGTATTTATACTTGTCATTGGATTAAATGTAGTCACTGGTATTAACACTAGTTTATTAATTCAAATTACCAGCTACTAATAGGTATAAAATTTGGAGCGCGGAAACAAAATCAGCATAGAATTGAAGCGTAAATGGAAATACATTTTCATCGCTTGTCTCTATGTAAATTCTGTACCGAAACGTAACGATGTTACTGGCACGGCGGTTAATGGATTATGCTATCTGCAATTGCAATCCTATTCATATAGGTATATGTGTATCAGCGCTGCAATGTTTTTGCAGTTTAAAACTTAGTTGAAAATTAAGTGTCGCACATTCTAAACATAGCATTTTGTATTTGACGGGCCGGTTGGCGTGGTTGGTTAATACACTGCCTATCACGACGCAGGTCGTGGGTTCGATTCCCATCCAGGACACACATTTGTGTGCATGAACATGTCTGTTTGTCCTGAGCCTGGGTGTAATTATCTATTTAAGTATGTATTTACAAAAAAAAAGTAGTATATGTAGTATATCAATCATCTGGTTTCCATATTACAAGCTTTGCTTAGTTTGGGATGAGATAGCCGTGTGTGAAAAATGTCCGAGGATATTTATTTATTATTAAGCTTGATATTTGTACCGAAATAAATGTATATAATGTATCCTTTGTTTCAGTAAACAATGGGAGACAATTTGCAACATAGCTCTCAATCAATTCATCGTATCTCCGAACAAGCATTCCATTATATACTCGAATCATTCTGTGTTATGTACAACAACAGTTCATTGAGCATCCGCTAGTTCCGTTCGGCTACCGTTACTTTGAACAATGATTGTTCACATTCGAAATCGGTCACCCCTAAAAAGAGACCGTTTCTCCACGCCAAGTCCAATAGTCTTGATTGTTCCAATACTTTCTAGTTCTCCAGATATATTTCAGCTAAGGCGATGATAACTCAGTGGTAGTGACGTCGGGTACTGCGGTGAAGGTCGTGGGTTCAAATCCTACAATGAGCTTGAGCTTTCAGTGGCGGAAAACATCGTGAGGAAACCATAACACGGTGGTAGGGTACTTTGTAGTACCCGACTGGCTGGCTACCACCCTCATGTAGAAAATCTATCGCCAAGCACCTATCGGTGTGTTCCGAGTAGTTCCGACAGCTGCACTTGAGAGCCAGTTCCCATCTAGGCTTTCGTGTGCTTACCACCTTCGACCACATCATCACTTACCATGGTGAGATTGTAGTCAAACACAAGCTTATCCAGAATAAAAATAAAAAAAAACATACAACGGCGAGATTTTTGGGGCACTATACTTTTGCAATTAAAAATGTGCATCAAATTGATACGGTAAACTTTTAACAAAAAACAGGAACAAAACAATATCAAATAAGCCATCGACACTAACATAATTCATAATCCACTCATCATAAACATTTACAATGAATCGGTGAACTGGAATTTTATTACGTACGCATTTGCATATTACTTCATCTCGAGTCCACGAGTTTGAATTCGTTAGAGCCAGAAATGGGAATACACTGACATCAATTGGGCCATATATGGAATACTAAGAACATTGACCTGTAATCTTTAAATCTTGGACCAAAACCACTCCGCACAAGAAAATCGACCAGTTTTGGACAGTGTGATAAAATTGAGGTCCAACTAAATGTTTCATTCATTGCACCTTTTAAATTTTAACATTATTTCACAAGTTTAAGTTTTTAATAAAACCAAGTTGAACAACTGGTACGAAGCGTAGTTTGCTGTGACCTCACGACAAGTTTCGAGGTTTGAGCAAGCCGAGAGAGAACACTAACTTTGTGGACAAAGTTCAACTGTGAATAATTACTAAGCTCAAGTTAAGCGATGTGAGCACTACACATGTGTCGGGAGAAGCATTTATAGTACAATGAATGCTTAATTCTAATACCATGTAATTGAAAAATTATGCTGATTCATTGGTACTACATTGGTCTTGCAATGTGCGGGTTTATAGGACCTACTGCGGAGGTAGTGGAATGAGCACCCAACTGTGGATTTCCCTGAGAGTACAACTTAGGTTTCTTTAAGGCTTTGAATTTTTTACAGGACACCGCAGGAATCCTCCGCCTGGTGTTTAAAAAAATTACATTGCGAATAGACAGACCACAATTTTTAAATGCATTCTTATTATGACATGGTATCTTCAATCACATGAGGAACGTCTATAGAACGGAATATAAGAAAAACATTTCTTGAGCAAAATGTGTAACAACATACAATCAAAAACAATCTGCAAGAACCCTCGTCCAATGTTAATTCATGAGACGTACACGCGTACAGAGTGCGTGGGTGGACCCAACATATTGTTATTTGTAATGACATCGTGCATTTCTTTTGAAATTTAATCCCATTGTATCCTTGACTTTCCATGGAGTAAATTATAAACAATAACAGTCTTGTATGTGATGGTTCGCAACAAGTTTCAAAACAAAATACCTATCTGATTAAAGTAGATCTTTGATAACTCCACACCCAAAGCACCTACGCAGCTATAAACTGTCCGAGCAAAACATTTGGATTTTATTTCCAAACCGGCTGATGGTAAGTGAAAACATTTTGCTACATAAATTACAACTATGTAGGTATAACGATGATGCTCATCGACCTTTACAGATAAGAAGATTTAGAAAATCACAGTGGTTAAAATTAGGACCTACTTCAAGCAAAGAATCTTCTGCTCTACATTTGGCGACCGGTAACGATTTTCGTTTACGGCCTCGGCCCGTGATTGGACTCAACTAAATGCATAATAGATGAGGTCTATAATAAAACCATTCGAGTTACCCGGCCGTTGCTCCATAATGATATTTTCGGAGCTTTGCCAGTTAGTAACTGAATGAATCGTTCCAGGCGCTCCTGTTCTGTCCTGCTTCATGTCACTGCAATATTTATCACCACTCTATTTAGGGCCTCATGAACAAAAAAAGCATATATAAGCATTAAAACCATAACTGCCAGTAACATAATCACTAGTGGCTGTTACTCCATTAACATTTTAAAACGTGATGCTAGTTTTGTTTTAAACTCTACTTCAAACAATAAATCGTCTGTAATGTTTTTGAAAGTGTTTACTGTATGTAAGTTGGTAGATAACTAAATGTGGTAACGAGCGCGAGGGTCATCACTCAAAGGTTTCATAATCACGTCGTCACATGCATTCCCTTCAATATGCAACCAGCGAGCTAATTCGGGAGTTCCAAGCTCTATGTTAACGTGCTGTCATATCAAAATTATTAATTTATTGAATAGAGTATCCATACGCTCAGATTTATTAATGTGCATATTAATGCAATCGTCCGTGTGGAAAATTTAAAATTCGGGACAGTATTGAACAAACATTGCGTCATGACGTGCGTCCGTGCGTTTACAGTTTTTTAATTTCTTGATATTAATGCATTGATTACACACTGCACTCAAGTAAATAGGTCACCATGAAGCGGGGCTGTGCAAGATAACCCCCTTCAAGCCGCCATAAACTTCCTATTAAAAATATTATGCTGTAACTAAGATACCAAAGTATAGTAGGCAGTAAATTTTATAGACGTGCCCGATATGGCAATTGGATCGCTTTTATTGGAGAGTATGGTTTTTCGTCTGGAAAATAGCAATTAGATAGCTGGATTTAATTACAAAGCAAATAAGAGCAAAACACAAAGTCTGTCAGACTTCCACACCATGGTCCGTTAGATGTAATGCGAATTTTAGGCAAATTAATATTGAGAGGGGACGCTGAATCACTCGGCTTTAATTAGAACCAGAATCTTGGTAGGTACCGTTCGGACACTTCTGATGAACTCGTGTAGATGCTACCTACTAAATGTATTCTGCGAATGCAACATTTTAACGCGATGCGTGAATCAATGCTCAAGTATCCATCGTCTAAAAAAGGTACATCGTCTAAAGGTCTCGTGTTTACTGGGATTTCTTCCGTTTTGCTTATCTCTCGGGAGGTATCAATGCAAATATTATAGTCTATCGTCACGAAGTTTTCACTGATCTCTCTGGATAAATTTTACTGAGTATTATTTTGCAATATACCTAAAATAAAATGATGCCAATATGGAAATGTGTCTTGTTGAATAAGAACAAGACAAGTGATTGGGTTGAATATGAAAATTGCGAAGTTATTGAATTTTTCTAGGTGCAAAATTGCGAGAATATTTTAGTATCTATATGCTTTCTTGCCCCAGATTTGCCGGTTCGGTGACCGATTCCGTGTTGGGAACGCGTAACGTGGATATCACCAGGTGATGCTTGCCTTAAGCCGATGTTTCCGAAGCGGGAATTGATATATTTTTAGAGAAACTTCTATTTCTGTAACCATTTCGTCCGATTTTGCTCTGAAAATTGTTTTACGGTAAAAAATGTTTCGCATAAATCTTGTCCGACTTCAAATATAATTAACGCCCCTTTGCAGATGTACCAACATCATTATAGCATATTATGGCTGATATATGACCACGATAAGCGAAAGCAGGAACATTAATTTCTAATAACCTAAGATTACATGTAACTTAAAGAGTGAAATTTAAGCATTAATTTCAAGCGTTACATAAATAATTGCGAATTATAATTAATGTTTGTTATATAAAAATTACGTCTGACAAGATGCGTTTCCGTGTATGTTTGCGGTAATAGATGATGTTTTAAATTTTATTGAATCCAATAAGAAATGTTCTATCTCATGAGATTCAATTTCATAACAGGTGGTCAACATTTCGATTGTAAAATCCATTCAGAGTTCATTGTTTTTATCTATCTAGGATTCTAGCTATTGTCAAGGGTCTCCATATCCGTTAGTCACTCCAAAGTAAAAAGCTAGACAATATATTGAATTTCCGAAACTGATCAAACAAAGTCTTGTGGCGGTCACGATCGACCTAAATGATGTCACTGCCACCTATTGTTATAAATTTTGAAGAGTCCTGCCTGTCCACGCATTAGCCGACATTAAGGCGGTAGAAGGTCGAAAAGACGACGCCAGAAGAGGCGCCGGGGCGACGCCCCAGTTGAATAGGAATGTAACATGTAGGAAAATTATGTTGTATGGACGCTTTGGAGCATGTATTACTCGTTGCTTATTATTTAGCTTCGTAACTTATTATTTAGCTTGTACTCTTCCTGTATAAATAGATAAGGCAGAACAATTATATTGTAATACGATTGATCCTGCTTTGACGCCAAAACTTAAAATCATCCTACCTTTTCGCTTAGTTTTGTAAGGTTCTAGAATCGAGAATGTTCATAATTTATTAACAAATATGCTCTAAGGATATATTACTGCATTTGTGTATCAAAGAAATTACGCGGATTATGTTAACTTATTAGTGTTCCGTAAGAAGGTACTCAAAGAATAGCAAGCTCTATTTTTGCTAATGCAATATCATCTGTTTTTCTGATTCTGACCTGATACGAGGGAGATTCAATGTAAAGCACATTTTTATCCAGAATCTGATACAGGCATGTTATGGAAATGTACCTACATACTATTATTTACGGCCTGTGTATTTATATACCATCAGTAATTACTGATTGGGTACATAGGAGAATACTACAGTACAGCAGGCAATTATAATTTCAGTCTGTACAAGGCCGGGACGACAGCTAGCATAATAACAGGCAGTCTGGTCTGTAATAACTAGCCTATGCATGGCGATTAATGCCACAGTTGATAGGTTTAATGGTACAACGTGAGTATAGCCTTATTTAATATCGCGTAGGATAAAAATAACTCGGCTATGACCATAGACTGCTATGACTATGTATGAGGAGTTCTTTAAAAAATGGCGTGCAAGGAGCTCTGTAAGACTGGCAACACAAGCAGATGCCCTACAACAGGTGTGGCGATGAATACTTACCACTAGATGGACTATTTGCTTGCTTGTCAACCTAATTCTTTCCGATGGTCACTCGTTCTCTAAAATTACCGGGAAAATTAATCTCTAGTATATTCTTTGTTGGAATTTTCATAAAATTTTAGTTTTCTGGCCATGCGCGTGTTGTACCATGCACAATTGCAGTGTGTAGGTTTCCAGTAGGTAGATACCTATTTCTGTATCCCTCAATGTGGCACTCTAATTTTTATTTCCTAATTTACCTTCACCATTGTATAGCAGTTCATAGAACACATCTTTCATATTTCATTTATATAGTGCTAATAATCTGTTACTTAAATGGCTATGACAGATGGAGAGGATCAAATTCATTTGGCTATGGATCCCTAACGTTATTTGTAATGGTATTTGACTCTGTTAATCATCACACCTAATAAATCACACCTAAGAAGGTTTATGCAAGGTCGGCAACGCGCTCGAGACGCCTCTGGTGTTGCAAGCGTCCATAGGCTACGGTAACCGCTTACCATCAGGTGGGCCGTAAGCTTGTTTGCCACCTAGTGGTATATTAAGGCGATAATAGCTCAGTGGTAAGTGACGTCGAATACCGCGACGAAGGTCGTGGGTTCGAATCCTACAATGGGCTTGAGCTTTCGGTGAAGGAAAACATCGTGAGGAAACCACAGCACGGTGGTAGGGTACTATGTGGTACTCGACTGGCTGGCTACCACCCTCAAGTTGAAAATCTGTCGCCAAGCACCTGTTGGTGTGTTCCGGCAGTTGCACTTGAGAGCTAGTTGCCCTTGCCCTTAAGGCATTGTAATAAGGTGTACAACACGTTGGCAGTCCCCCTGGTATTGCTAATGTCTATAGGCGACGGTAGTCACTTACCATCAGGTGACCCGCCTGCCTCGTTGTCACTAGTGACATAAAAAAAAAAAAAAAAACCTCCAAATGTTTTAATTCCAAGTAAAATTACATTATATGAAAATAATGAGGACTTTGGTGTAATTGGAGGGTATAAGGCTTTGGCTTCATATCCTAATTGTAGGTATACTTATATTCCAAATTCAAATTGAAAAATTCTTAGGAAAAAAATTCTAGTACTATATTATTGTATTACTATAATTTGATTTCTTATTTTATTAATTATCTGTATTTCAAATTATTAATTACATCAAAGTTAGGTCACATTGGCATTTTGTCCTACAAAATACCAAGAGTCAAATGTACTAGACTAAATCATATGATTTTTCTGTCATTAAAATACTGTATTTAGTCAGTATAAATTATGTAATTGAGTCTATCCATTAAAGTCTATGATAGATAGCAAAATTCAAAATAGGAGAGCTATTTGAAGATAATGTCCAAGTGTCAGTCAGATTCACACACACTCCATTGTAATAACTTCAATAGGGATGTTGGTTGACTGACATATCAAATCAGCTTCTATTTATTAAATGTCAAAATGATGATTTATATGGATTTTTTTATGAAATACCTTGTGACGTCATAAATATACACCATTAAAAGTCCTACTCTTTGTCCTTAAATTGTTAATTACAAATCATAAAAAGGCAGAATTTTACCATCTATTTTCGAGTATTTTACACTAGTTAATGTTAGACACAAAAATCTCTTTATTAAGTAAACTCATTTTAAGTATTTTTAATTAAATATAGGCATCATCCCTATTGTGATTCCTGTAATTTTTTTGTAAGTAGATTTAGAATGACATCCCAATCGGTGAGCCAAGGTGTCAACTTATGTTCTCTAAAATAACATATATTGGGATGAGATGATGTGGTTACTATATGAAGGGAGGTAAAATAACAGGATGTGAAGGAAAATATTAATTAATTAAATATCTCATACCACTTGGTAACTTTATACATTGATTAAATTATGAGCCAACGTAATTTGCCTGTTTAAATAAAGTCTTATTGTTTTTTTTTTTAGTTTTTACTAAGTTTTGATTGTGACTATGTCAGTCCAAGCGGAATTAATTATTAGCAAATTGTTCCTTATTTTCACACATTTAAGGCTTGATTTAAAAAACAAGCATTTACAAGGAGGACATAGGGCTTTTTTAATAGTAACCACAGGGTTCAAGTTATCACCATACCAAACATCAAAATATATATAACCATTCAGGTGTAAATCCTGAATGACAGATGGATACAAAAGTATAAATCCTTGGTAATTTCTCTCTCACACATGGCTATCAGATCCCAAACTAAGCAGAGCTTGTTATGGAAACCAGATAACTGTTAAAGGTACTACATACTTGAATAGATAATTATACCCAGACTCAGGATAAACATAAGTACATACATATTCATCCTAACAAATGTTTGTCCTGGAAGGGAATCGAAACCACGACCTGTGGCGTGATACCTAGATAGTTTGTTTACCAACCACGCCAAACGGCCCGTCAATATAGACAGATCGACGAGCAGGCAGACACTGGGCAGAGTGCAGAGTTAGTTACTATTTGAACTTTATTACTTTACCATGTATAAAAGTTACAGTTTACATGTTAATTATAAGTTACATACAATAGTGTGCTGTACTTGTGCTATACGCATGAAATGAATAACAAAAATTGAGTAATTTAAAAAACTTACTTTAGAGGCAAATAATATTTTTTAGATAAAAAAAAAATTACAGGTACTTACATCGTCTATAAAGTAAAAGGTAGTAGATATAAAAATACTCACTTACAATTTTCTTTTTAATTGAGAATGCCACTAGCTAACCTAGGAAGAATGTACCTATTTAAAACACCACAAAAATCGATTTCACTTTTTGATTTCAAAAGTTTGGAGATAAAGTTGATAAACAAAACACTATAAATGTTATCAGTTAGAAAAACACGGTTTACCACTTATTTTATTTTGTACACAAGTACACAAATAAATAATATCGTAAAGAAGTTTTTTTTAATGTTTTTGCCTTGGTATCTAGATCTTTAAGTCATTTCATCAGTTTTAATATTCTTCTCTTATGTTATAGTCCGTAGAATATTTCCATTAAAGCCAGGTCAGGTTTTAGTGAAATTGGAGGCCGTTCCACCAAAACTTTTGCACGGGCTTTTTGGGACAACTTAAAAAGTCACGCAAGATACACACACGCTTTCATTTCACGTCACGCCGCCGATATTATTTATTTAGTCCAATAAATCGAAGTGCACGAGACAAGTGAAGTGAAATGAAAGCGTGTATCGTGACTTTCCAGGTTGTCCTAAAAAGTCCGTGAAAAGTTTAAGTGAAAAGACTTGTACGGACGAGGATTAGACTTTACAGTGAATGTGTCAATAAAACTAAAAAAAAAAATAGAATAATATTTAAAATAAAGTAAGGGCTTAGCCAAAAACCATCTAAAAAAAATAATATTATATTTTTACTGTGCGTTGGTGCCATGGACTTGTTGGTGCTGTCTGTCAATGAGTATGTAACCGCTTAAGAGGCGGGACTCCCATAGAGAAAATTTATATATGAAACGTGAGCTACACTCGTACTACCAATATAGAAAAAGAAAATTCATTCAGTGACATCTGCCAGTCCGGACGACATGACAATTCAACAATAGTGTTGTGCGATGATCATAGTACGACTATATCGATGTTGTCGATATTTTCTGTACGTTACCGACCTACGATGCAATGCGTTTTATACCAAGCAGACTTGTACAAGATTGACTAAACATTTTTCTTAGGAATGTATATTTTATAAACATATGTAGAATAAAACAAGTAATGTATTTAAATCTGCACTGCATCGCACGAATGGGTAAACAGGGTAGATACATCAAGTTGGTATGTAACTATGGTTATATATAGGAATTAAAAAATAATCGACTTGTATTGTGTGAACTATTTATTTAAACTCATTTCGTAAACCTTGTTCAGCCTTTTTTTACGGAATCTGCAATATTTTCTTCCGACAAAGCATATTTTCTATTCATTGTTTTACATTCGATTCTTATTTAATAACAAACACAAACGCTGTGTCATGTCATTCATAATTTTGCTTTAATGGGTCTTACATTGCACCCAGCTAAAATCGATGTTGGACAGCATCGCATTTAAGGCGATGATAGCTCAGTGGTAAGTGACGTCGAATGCCGCGGCGAAGGTCGTGGGTTCGAATCCTACAATGAGCTTGAGCTTTCGGTGAAGGAAAACATCGTGAGGAAACCATAGCACGGTGGTAGGGTATATTGTAGTACCCGACTGGCTGGCTACCACCCTCAAGTTGAAAATCTGTCGCCAAACACCTATCGGTGTGTTCCGACAGCTGCCCTTGAGAGCCAGTTCCCATCTAGGCTTTGTGTGCTTACCATCTTCGGCCACATCATCACTTACCATGGTGAGATTGTGGTCAAACACAAGCCTTTCGAATATAAAAAAAAAAAAAAAAAAAAATCGCGCCTTTCGAAAAGCAGCTTTTCTATAGGAACGAATGCTAAGTATTTTTTCCCTAAGTTTACATATGTAAAAAAAAATATTATTTTTACAAAATTTTATATTTATATAATATCGGCCTCATATGGTTATTAATATGATTGATGAAATGAGGACAATATTATATACATGTTCGCTATGTTCGTATATAAACTACGCAGAAAAAAAAATTTCGGTATCGATATGGATTGTGTTGGTCGACAGAACAACACTAGTATGCAAATTCTTAAGAAAGAAAATCGTTTATAACTATTTTAAAATAGTAATACGACAAAATATAGTAATTTTAGTAGAAATACAATGTACCTTGCCTCGTCCAGTGGACATTTTGCCATAAATATTCGTTTTTCATGTTCACTTCCTCAGACTTATTCCCACATACTCCACAACTTTTATAATGCATATTTAGTTACTGCCTTTACTGGTAAAAAGTAAAATACACATTTAAACTCTAGATAGAAGTGGTTATTGATATAAAATGCACTTTTTAACATGAAAATAAACAATATTCTTCCTCTAATACTCCTGCGTCGGTGAAACAAACAATAATGGCGGACGGATGACAGTGACATTATTCTAAGAAAGAGACAAGTTTATATGTTAGAGTAGTTCAGAAAACGCTGCCATTTTGTTTCGCGCCTGTTTCAAACATTTAAAAGTTTAAATGGGAGTTGCGTAAGACTGCTGTCTGTCTTGACTGTGTGACATTTACATATCAGTAATCTGTGGTGACATTTTGATCCGTCCGTGAAAGAATATATTTCGGCGCTAACTAAAAAAGATAAATAATTAGAATTATTAAGAATTCTGTATTAAAATTCAGAGGCAAAATATTATGTAAAAGTTATCTGCTCACTAAAGGAATGGAAGAAGAAAGTATGACACGATACTATTAGCAATCTTGTTGTTTTACATTTTATGGTTACGTGATAGTGTTGACGATCAAAATTTGTTTTAGAACTTATTCGGAGAAAGAAGAAGGCATTGAATGGAAGTAATAGGCGTGCTTTGGCGGAGGCCCATAATGACTTGGCGACGTATTATTACAAGCACAATCGGTATAGTGAAGCCCTGGACGAGTACAAGGCAGAGGCTTCAATTTGTAAAGATTTAGGCCTTCGGATGGAATGGGGAACATGTAATAGAATGATTGGTGAAATGTTTATGCTGTTGGCTGAGTTTGACAAGGCTCTAAAGTATGAGGAGCGGCATTTAGGTAAGTGGAAATTTTGACTTAGTGAGTGTGGTATGATTTGAAAGCTATGTATTTCACCTCAATGAAGAACAGTTACTCAACAAAACCTGTCAAACAACTCGTCAACTCGCGCACAGTTTTTAAAAACAAAATTCGCGCCCAATTTTCAAGTAAATGTCGTCGTACCGATTGTCCCATTTGAGAACCAAATGGTGCAGACTCTGAAACCCCGATTGTACCAAGAAAGAACTGACAGGTTAATACAATACTTGATTTTATTCTAACATACATGCCTCAGCCTGCATTATTGTGTCAGCATAGTTCTACAGTATTTGAGCATATCTTATATTTTACTATAAATACCTATTTCCTAGAGGCATGAGATTGTTTACAGCAGTCAGGTTTTTTATTTTTATAATTAACTTTTTTATTTATTTATTGAATGCTACTTACGGATTTTTATTGTTTTTAATTCTGCCTCATACACTCGAGTGAATTTCAAACATGCAGATTTTAAATTTTTTTGGGTATTGTTTATGGTGCTTCCCAAGACATGGTGATGCCCTAAACAATTGCTTAATTTGCTTATGGGTTAATCTGGCACTGGTGACAGGTAGTGTATTTTATCAATATACTCTCATTTAATCCAATTCTCATCATTATCTTAAACAGCTATAGCAAAGGAATTGAAGAATCTAGTAGAAGAACAAAGAGCAATGGCTACACTTGGCAGGATATACTTGCTGCAAGGACAAAGTTCCACTGATGATGGTGAAGCTAAAACCTCACTGAAAGCTGCTGAAAAAGCTTTCATGAAGAGTTTAGTATTGTGTGAGAAGTAAGATGATTTTCTTTTACTTATCCTTTATTTATTGGCATTATGTTATTTTTAAGAAAATATGTATTATGTGCCAGTTACTTGGCTCAGCCAGGTACCTATAGAAATTCAAGAACTATCCATAGATTAATTCAAAATTATAGAATAAAAATTATGTATGAAAGAATTTCTGATTTTATAGATGACTGACAAAAATGCATAGGCTAAATATAACATACATTATATTTAGTATGTACCTACTTTAAAAAATATTTAGAAATTAATGATAAATAAACTTTTGAATTTGAATAATTACATTTGTTGTAATTAAGATAAACAATTTAGATAATGACTTCACAGTTCATTTTGCTTAATTAAGTCTTAAATACAAAATATTTAATTATTTCTCAATACATTATAATCTTAATTAGCCATTCCTTTTCATCACTATTCAATGAGGATCCGTAACGTTTTTAGTTAAGAATGCAGATTTATAGAGCTAAGAAATCTTTAACATACAGTGCAAAATTTTTTGTTCTACAACAAAAATTGACGAAGTTATGACCGAATTACTAGCGAAGTGCACCAAGTGGCCTTCGCGGTAGCTGAAACGTCACAGTGAGGGTAGCCGCCAGTTAGCCGTAAGGCGCGCAGTGGGTTGTCTTTAATTGTGAATTTTAAAACAAATAAGTGTCCGATTTGTGTCTAATTTACTTTTTTAACTATGTATAAATATTGTATAGTGCCGAAATGTACAAACAATTCTATTAAAACGCCAGAAAAACCTATTTTTAACGTGCAGAAAGACCCAAAACATCGTAAAACTGACCGACTGACTGACTGAGCTATCAACGCACAGCTAAAACCACTGA
This sequence comes from Ochropacha duplaris, assembly GCA_951361185.1. Taxonomy (NCBI): domain Eukaryota; kingdom Metazoa; phylum Arthropoda; class Insecta; order Lepidoptera; family Drepanidae; genus Ochropacha; species Ochropacha duplaris. The sequence goes on along the minus strand of OX592702.1, from coordinate 9,091,785 downwards.
ACAGATTTCGCTGAAATTCGGCACGCAGATAGTTATTATGACGTAGGTTTCCGCTAAGAAAGGATTTTCCAAAATTCACCCCCTAAGGGGATGAAACGGGGGTCCAAATTTTGTATGTAACTCTAGTCATTTTTTATTTGAAATGAATAAAATTTGGTATTTAGCCTCTAAATATAAAATAATAAAACATGTATTTAAGGATTTTTTGAATTTCAACTCTTGAAGGGGTAAAAAGGGGTGTTAAAGTTTGTATGAAAAATAAATTGTTTATTATCAGAATTACTCAAAAGTTAGTATTTATGCTCTTCGATCAAATAAAAGATCCAAATTTACGGATTTTTGAATTTCAACCCTGAAAAGGGTTAAAAGGGGTGTTTAAATTTGTATGATTTTTTTATACTAATTAAAAATTTTGTATTTATGCTCTTCAATAAAATCAAAGAAACATGTAGGTATTTAAGTATTTTTTCACTTTCACCCCTAAAAGGTGTAAATTTTTTTGCTTTATATTCGAGTCATCCTACCTAAGTAGGTATATACTGAACGAATGGTTTGGAAAAAAAAGCGAGATGGCATAAAACAGCCATTGACAACCAATATCTGGGGATCTTCAAGGCCAGAGTGAATAGGCACCTTCTGGGCAAGCGTGCTCCATCTTAGGCCTCGTCTTCGTCCTTCATGGACGGGTCAGTGGCCAAACGCAAGCCCAAAAAATGTAAAAAATATAAAAAAAAATATTAAGGTTTCTATCATACCTAGATCAGCAAGTGTAGAGAACCATGCACTAAATAAAGCGCAAGTAGGTTAAAAGGCCATTCGCAAAATGATATATACAGCCTATACAGGGATACAGGGAAAGTCGTACTGAATATTAAAGGACGTTACTATTCAGCTCATTTCTGATAGATTTGGTTTCGTAATATGGTGTCCGAAACTTAACTGTTACGGAGATATTCAACCTTAAAAATAACCTTTATTAGGGTTCCGTACCTCAAAAGGTAAAAAAAAGGAACCCTTATAAGATCACTCTCTTGTCCGTCTGTATGTCTATCTGTCCATGTGTCACCATCGATTATCTCAGGAACAGGAAGACCTAGCAAGTTGAAATTTATACCAGATATTGAAATCTATAGTCCCTATTAGGTGTATAAAAATCAATGTCCTCAGTCAACACGATAAAAAGATATGGGCAAATTTAGATTTTCGCGAATACCTGTAAGTACCAAAATATACCTTAATTTTTAACTTTTTTTATTTTTCGGAATTTTTCCTTTACTTGTATGCTGTAAGACCTTGCTTTTAACCAAAAAAGTTGAAAATAAAAAGGCTGTCTCCATACCATACATACATAGTGACAAGCAGTTAAGATAGACCTCTGAGTTGTATCGGCGCTCATACAATTTAGAGGTCTAGCTTAAATGGCACCAACCTCAAATAAGGTATTATTATCCATTTTTTGGGATTAGAGCTATTAGTGGCCCCTTTTATTATGTTTTAAGTTAGAAGGCATGTCAATTAATAGAAATGATTAATAAAAACTGAACCTACTACTAACAGCTTAAAAATACTGCCCGAGAATTAAAGAATTTTAACTAAGTGTTTTTAACTTTGAAGTGCTTTTTTAAAAAAAATGCATGGTCTTATTCGGCAAATAATTTTAAAAACTTCTACGTCTCTTTAGCTATTCAAAAAGGTATAACACTTGCTATTAAATCGGCAAAACATTGACCAAATACCAGTTTACCAGAAGTAAGTGCTAGCCGGTCGCGCTCGTTCCCTCACAGTGACGTCACACGCACTCGCTTGTATTGGCTTTCAGCGACAGGAACGGCATATGTTTATTACTTAATATCTTCGTAAGTAATGGTCCGATTTGGATAATTCAAAAAGATATATATATAATTCTTAATTCATAAAGAATAACGTGGAAACTAGTTCTATTGAATTTGCTATAACTTTACTGATCCTCATTAAGACATGAATTTAGTCTGTTAAACTATCTTTAAAGCATACAATTGAGCTCTATATATAAAATGAGAAAGATTGTTTGTAATGGATATATTCAGAAAATACTTATCCAGTTTAAAATTACTTTCACCTATAGAAAGCTACATTATCAGCGAGTAAAATGGGCTATATTTTAATATGATTCCCTCAGTTATGTGGATGATACCTTGGGGCAGAAGCTAGTTAATAAAATCAATCAAAAAGTTCACAAGTTGTTTGTAGACATAATTTATTTATTGAGGTTTGTTTGTTTCTTCTTTTATAAGACGGCTAGGTAAGAGTTCTTTGTACAGTTTTAAAAACCTTGTAATAATTGTGGGGTTTTTGATGAATTCTGGTAGTAAGTAACTGTCCCTGAGTATACACTTGAACACTGAAAGTTCAGCTTTTCTAATAAATAACATTAAAAATCTAATTATTGTTTACAGTTTAAATGGTAAAATAAACAAACATGAGTTAATGGATATGCGAGCCCGTTTGCTACTAAACATTGGTGTAGTCCAAGAGCACCTTGGTTATTTGGACAAAGCTACGGAATGCATACACAAAGCTATCACAATATGTACCAGTCAGGATCTGTATGAAGTGCTCCATAATTGTTATACAACTGAAGCACTGCTCCATTGCAATAAGAAGAAAGATTACGCTAAAGCATTGAGCTGTTTGAACAAGGCTTTAGAAGTTGCTAGCAGGTTGGATGATAAGGTCTGTTACTTAAAATTTGTTTGCTTGTCTTTTTATCTTGGATCGGTCATGAAGACTATAAGCAGATGAGATGTAGGCTTATTAACTATTGTTAATTAACATAATAATGATAGATAAAATTTGTTTGTGAATTTTTGTAATCACTTAGTTCTGTAACTAATCCTATTATATTTTATGCCACAAGTGACAACGAGGCAGGCGAGTCACCTGATGGTAAGTGGCTACCTTTGCCTATAGACATTAGCAATACCAGGGGGATTGCCAATGTTGTACACCTTATTACAATGCCTTAAAGGCAAACTGGCTTTCAAGTGCAATTGCCGGAACACCAATAGGTGCTTAGCGCCAGATATTCAACTTGAGGGTGGTAGCCAGCCAGTCGAGTACTACAAAGTACCCTACGACCGTGCTATGGTTTCCTTACGATGTTTTCCTTCACCGAAAGCTCATTGTAGGATTATATCTGACGTCACTACCACTGAGCTATCATCGCATATCTATCATTGGGAAATATTGTTTTACACGTGCACAAATGCGCTATACAAGCAGGGCGGGGGTAAGAGTGGGTCGCGGAAGCTCTTGGTCTGGTCACATACAAATCAATAAATATTATATATCCCCTTAGGTGTCAAATAATGGATTCTGATATCACTAAAAATTGACCTAGTTTTGATAACTAATTTAGTTAGACTTTGTATAACATGTTTAACAAACAGATATTTAACCATCTTTTAATTTGATTATGATTGATTTACCAAAACAATATTGATGAGTTGTTACATTCAATGTTTCAGGAGATTTATATTTTCATAGATTTTGCTTTTTTTCAGATACTTAAAACCTGTGAAACTCTGTCATCAAAAGCAGACATTCTGTGCAAAATGTCAGACTATCAGAGTGCTAAACAAGTGCTCCTTAAAGCTTGGAAAATGAAGACCCCCGATGAAGAGGAAAGAGAAAATATTGAATCCAATTTAAGAGTGGGTAAGTCTAAGTCAATATTTTATAGAAGAATCCCCCTCTCGGCCATGAGCAGAAATAAAACAAGAACTTAGTAAGGGCCTTCGTCTATACTATACTAATATTATAAAGAGGTAAAGTTTGTGAGGTTGTAGGGGGTAATCTATGAATCTACTGAACCAATTTTGATTTTCTTTTACCATTAGAAAGCCACGTTACTTGTGAGTGTCATAGGCTTTATTTTTCATGGGAAAAGATAAGATCCCACGAGAACTCGGTTGTAACTGCGGGGGACAGCTAGTTTCCCATACGGCGAGGTTAGCTGCTACATGAGTAAAACTTGTGAACAGGCGCTACTTGTGTCAACTAGGATACTCATAATATCGCTTCTCTTTATTTATTACTTGCTGTCCCCCTTGCTCTTTTTCCTAATCCCTTACAGCGCAAGTGTGCATGCTGTCGCTAGTGTTGTAGTGCTATCGATATGTCGATACGTACATATATACATCACATAACAACTACAACGCACTATATATAAATTATTTTGCACGGTGGTAGGGTACTTTGTAGTACCCGACTGGCTGGCTACCACCCTCACGTTGAAAATCTGTCGCCAAGCACCTATCGGTGTGTTCCGACAGCTGCACTTGAGAGCCAGTTCCCATGTAGGCTTTGTGTGCTTACCACCTTCGGCCACATCATCACTTACCATAGTAAGATTGTAGACAAACACAAGCCTATCCAGAATAGAAAAAAATAAATTAAATCTTGCCCTTATTACAGTGGCAGCCATATGCTATACAGAAGACCTATTAATATCAACCGATCCATCAGACCATGTAGGCTTTAAGAAGTTGTATGAAAAGCTAGGTGACGGTGCGTGTCACTTACGCAACTATAGTGGTGCTGTGGAGTATTATCTCAAGATGTTGGATCACGCTGTACTGGCTGGCGACTGTGGAAAGACTTTGATACCTATTTATGTGAGGTATGTATCAATAAATTAGCTAAACAAGGCGATAATAGCTCGGTGGTAGTGACGTCTGATAACGCGGCACTATAACCTACAATGAGCTTGAGCTTTCGGTGAAGGAAAACATCGTGAGGAACACATAGCACGGTGGTAGGGTACTTTGTAGTGGCCGACTGGCTGGCTACCACCCTCAAGTTAAATTTGAAAAAAAAAAGCCAATATAGTCAGATGGTCCAAAAATATTTTAAAATGTAACCGTGCTGAGATTCTTGCCGGTTCTTCTCAGTTGAAGGCTGACTTCCGAACCGGTGGTAACTTCTGTAATTCGACCTTCATACAACTAAACTGAATAAATGGTTTTGACTTTGAATTTGAAAATCTGCACTTAAGAGCCAGTTCCCATCTAGACTTTGTGTGCTTACCACCTTCGGCCACATCATCACTTACCATGGTGAGATAGCGGTCAAACACAAGCTTATCGTAAAAAAAAGTTTTTATTTGTGTAAAATTTCTTTCGGTCAGTATACTTAATAGAATACGGCATTATTGTTGCTATCCGCTGTTCGCTAGCTATTCCATTTTAGGCCCTTTTTCAATATCATGGCTTATACTATACATAGTGCCATCGACGAAGACGCGCGCCACTCTTTTTCCTAATCCCTTAAAATGCGATTTGCATCATTTCGCTAGTGTTATAGTACTGTGCATATGTCTATATGTATATGTCGATATGCATCACTACAATACTACCAAAAGGATGCACTCTTCACATGTCTTTGTGGATGGCACTATCTTTTGTAATACAACAAAAAAATATTAAACTAAATTTTAAAGACCTTTAACTGGTGGTTACATCAGAGCTCTGACCTTTACAATTGTCCTAGAAGATAATAAACTGCATAAAATAGTTAAAATAGTTTATTTAATACAAGTTGTAATATTATTCCAGCTTATACCAAACCTACAAAGACATGGGCTCATACAATGAAGCATTATACTACTACGAAAAAGAATATGATCTAATAAAAGATGTACCAAAAGAAGCGTTCACTACACTTTACAATATTGCCGAAGTGTCGTTTCTGGCTAAGAAACCTTATGGGCAAGTGGAAAAGGCTTGTCTCGATGCAAGAAAAGCTGTAAGTCAAACATACTCAACATATTTTTATTAAATGAACTCATTTCAAGTATTTTTAATCGTCACTTGCTTGATATATGTATATCCGGTAAGTGGTGACACTTTTACTAAGATCATTTTTGTATATTGGGTGGGCGACCTGCCCACTTATCTCCCCCTTAAGTTTGTCGTAGTACTTACCGGACAACCTGTATATTTATGGAAAACTAAAGCATGGCTCGGAAGTTTGCTTTTGCTGAGAATAGCCGGCAATAAACTTAGACTTATAACATTTGATTCTCACTGATAATAGACTCTGCCCCTATCCGAAATTATTCGAAACATTTATATCTATAGTCGGTTACGGTTACGGATAGATTTATTTCGTTTATTCTTATTTTCATAATATCCCTGCTATGTAATTCAGTATTTATCAGACGTCTAGGTAAGCATGCACCGCCGTAGACCACATCACCTAAGATCAAGTGAGATTGTGGTCAGACGCAAACCTAGGTATTTAGTTATAAAAAACCGGCCAAGTGCGAGTCGGACTCGCGCACGAAGGGTTCTGTAAAAAAGGCAAAAAAATCTCGTTTGTTGTATGGGAGCCCCCTTAAATATTTATTTTATTTTTATTATTTGTTCTTATAGCGGCAACAGAAATACACAATTTGTGACAGAAGGACGGACAGACAGCGAAGTCTTAGTAATAGGGTCCCGTTTTCACCCTTTGGGTACGGAACCCTAAAAAAGCCTTATTTTCTCGCTCTTAATTTAACTAATTTAATTTGCAGGCAAGAGAATGGAACAAAAAGAAATACGAAATAAGAACTCTAAAAACACTTCTTAAATACCAAGAAGAATACTATGAGACTGATAAAATAGATGAAACCAAATCAGAATTACGTGCACTTGGATACGACGATATAGATAACCTTGAGAATTCAGAAGACGATCAGAGTTCAGCTGGCGGAGGTGATGACGATACCACTCACATTGGCGATGATATATGCCTTGAAGATCTTACTGGTGAGTTGTGGTTCGCAATTTAAATTTACAAAATTATTATGCTAAAGAGGATTATGTTGTGTCTAATATTCAAATAAATATTAATTTGAACATTACATAATAATTGGCGTAATAAATATTTATGACTATTGCCCGAGACTTTGTCTGCATGGAAATCATTCCCTCTATGATTATATAATAATAATAATAATATATTTAATCATCTCATCACAACACAACAGTAGGATTAACAAAAGAGAAAAAGAAAAAACAAGAAAATAAAAGCAAAAATAAAATATTATCTTATGTATTAAAAATATATATATATATATAAATATGTATAAAATAAAATTTAATTTAATTAAATAATGCGAATGTGTTTAGTGCTTGAATGATTATATTTGCTTAAATTTTATGTGACAACTTTTAGAAGAAGTTCCATTTTGTTGTAAGTTTTATTTAATAGCCTTTCGAAAAGTATTTTCTTAAGTTCTCTAACCGTACAGTATTTAATGGAGCTTTAGAGACAATTTTTTTGTAAATGTAAGGATGAAGGAAGTTGCCGAATCTACGTGCAAAAGAAGTTTTAATACAAGGTATTGGGAGTCTGAATGTTCTTTGCTGGATCATAAATTCATAGTTTGCTGATTTTAAAACTTTGCGATGTACATTTAACATAAAACGAAAAATAAAAATTCCCCGCACTGAAAGTAATTCCGTTTCATTGTAAAGAGCTCTAGTGGGATATTTGATTGGTTTATGCAGAATGACCTTAAGCACAGAACGTTGAGCTCTTTCAATATCATTCTAACGTGTGTCTGTATGTCTGTCTTCTCTCTTACCTCTTCACGGTTAAACTGCTAAACCGATTTAGATGAAATTTGGTATAGAGATAGATGGAACATTGGAGAAGGACATAGGATACTTTTTATCCCGGGAACAGCTAAAATCCCTCGAGAACATAGGTGAAACCGCGGGGTGGAAAACGTAGTGTTTTATAAAAAAACGTAGCCTTGTTCTTCTCAACATTAATATTGGTCAAAGTATGTGTAGTATGGGGACAAACTTCATCAAGATCTATTAAAGAAACACAAAAACAGTACTTTTACACTCATAATTTCATTATTTGTATCCACAATATTATTATCATAGATACAAATCACTACTTTATCTAAAAATATCTCTAGATTTATCTGATACAAATGAAGAGGAAGCGCCAGAAGCGAAAACAAGGAAAAGAGGCAAAGGATACACAATTAAAAAGAATATGAAAGGTGAAACACAATTACATGTTGTAAGTTTAATTTCATACTCTATAAATATTTAGTTAGATATTGTAGTTATAACCGTCAGATGTGACAATTAACTTTAAAGAATTCCTCAAGATACCGAACTTATTTTCAATACTTTCGTATTAAATAGCCCATAGCTATTTCAAAGTTAGGAGTAGTTTAACAGAATACAAAAAGAAGTGAAGACACAATTTTTCCTTTCCTCAACTAATAGAGTTTATCTGTAGCCAAGCAACTACCGGTTTGTTCTGACAGTGACAGTTGAGACCCAGTTACTTTCTAGGCACTGTAATAGGCCAACAACACATTGGCAATCCTCTTCGGATTGCATAAGCAATAACGCAAAAAAAAATGTAATGTGAGGTCAAAAATGAGGAAATGATTCCATAAATACTTTAGTTGAAAATATAAAAACAAAATAAGAGAGTGGCATTAAAAAATGTTTGACTAGCTGACCTAACATATGTTGTCCTTTTAAAAAAAAAACCCATAGAAAAAGCGCTTTAAGTTTTTCCAAAATGTTAAATTTTTTTTCCCCATATTTGGATATGAACATTTTAAGGCCCAAAATATTCAAATCGATCCAGCCGTTCTCAAGTGATACGATTGCCAAGGAACAGTATTTCATTTTTATTTATATAGATTACTAGCTGTCCCCCGCGGTTTCAACCGCGTTCCCGTGGGATCTTATCTTTTCCCGGGACAAAATATAGCCGATGTTCATCAAGAATAATGTAGTTTTCTAAAGCTGAAAGAATTTTTCAAATCGGTCCAGTAGTTTCAGAGCCTATTCAATGCAAACAAACAATCAAATCATTCCTCTTTATAATATTATTATGGAAAAGCATTTTCTTTTAATTTGTAGAATATTTTTACGATTCGTTTTGGGCTGGCTTACATTTAGTCTATGTATTTTCAGGCTAGCATATCTGGTAACAAATTGCTTGTAGAAAGACTGTTAGCTAAAGGTCACCCGGTGAATATCAGAGACAATGCAGGATGGTTACCGTTACATGAAGCCTGCATACATGGACATTTGGAGATCGCTAATATACTGATCAATAATGGTGCTAATGTCAATGATCGGGGTGGGGTTAATTGTGATGGTGAGTTTGTTTTTAACATAAGTATTGCTTTAACCTATCAAATATAAAAAAATCGGGCTACACTTACAGTAGTCGCATATGATGTGTAACATCAGACATCTCACCTTGGTAATACCATACATGTACCAACCTCTCGGAAAATGGGTTAGTACCATCTGTCAGCCAACTCTACCAACGCGCGCGCTCATTGTTCAATAAATGTGTTTTGATTTTGAGGCTGTATGGGCTAAAACCCTTTGCCTGCATAACAATAGAGGAAATAAAATTCCTTCCTGTTACACACTTCCTGTTAAACCCTACTTACCCTTAATGAAAGAAAGAGAGATTGCCCCAACGTAGTTGTTATCTTTCTCTTTTTCGCAATTGATAGGTATTTGCTTCAAGTAGGTATTTAGAGTTACCTATCCATTTAGTATACATAATTCTTGCTTCCGTCGCATTAACGAAATCACTGCCACAGATTGCAGGAAAGCGAGAGGAACATTTAGCTCAACAATTAGCTTTAACATATTTACATGTTTGAAATGTCCAAATCTAGAATAATCAGATATTTCTGGTGATTAGACGGACGAATTACTGTATTATAAAATGACTGTGTTATTATTTTAGGTATAACTCCTTTATATGACGCGGCAAGTAATGGACATTTAGAAGTAGTACAACTTTTAATAGAAAAAGGTGCAATACCGTCACTAAAAACTGATTACGGCGAAACTCCGTTACATGTTCTACAAAAATGGCGAACTGGCACAATCTTGACTAAAGATGAAGAAATTTTATACAATAACATTTGTAATAAAATAAACAACTTTATTGACAAAAATAACGCAGCCGATATTGTTTTGAATCGGTGTAAATCTAAAACTCCGGTGAAATTAACAAAAGAAATAACACCTCCTAGTACGTCTAAAATGACAAGTAGAATTAGGGATTTAACTTCACCGGTATTTAAGAGAAGGAATATTATTGATGAAGACGACAGTGATGAAGAGATCAATTTATCTCAGCAAATAAGAAATGAAAAGGCATTTCCATCAGACGATTCTAATGACTCATCAGATGACTGCAAATCCAAAGATAAGAATAAATCTTCAGTTTTGGAATATAGAAATGCGATTTCGGCTTTAAGAAATAGAAATACGGTAGATTTACCTGAGATTGAGGTCAAGAAGAAACCTAAACCAGCTTTATTACACCCTGAAGAAGTCGATGACGATTGGCTTGACGATGATATTGGCGTAAACAAAAATAAAAAAAGAAAAATTTGTGATCCATTGACCACAGTAGCTAAAAAACCTTCTTACGAAAACCTTAAAGATAGTATAGATAATATTAATAAACTTACTGAACCTCTTGTAGAAAGCAATAAGATTTTAAAACAAAAAAAATCAAGAATAAGTGAAATTATAGATGTAAGCGAAAACAGTTCGGATTCTGACCACTTTCAGAGAAACGAAAATGTTTGTCCGACAAGAAATGAAACTGCAATTGATTCCCTCCGAAATATATCAAGAGAGTTAAACGACTCAAAGTCCAAAGATAGTAGAGATCATATGAGAAGGAGATGGAAAAGACAAAGCACACTATTAAAATCTGGATTTCAGAGGAAGAGGGAAGATGACAATACGAGTAATAGCGGGAGTGATAGTGAATATATTTCCAAAAGAGATGTTAATAAGCGATTGACTCCAACAGGGACATTTAGTAGAAAATCTTCAGGGGAAAACTTCAATTATAATATCAATTCAACACACACTGATGCTTTTAATATAGTTCAAAATATGAATCCTAATATTGTGCAGCCAATGAATGTTATACAACCAATTAAAATAATGCAGTCTTCTAAAAATGGTAGAGCAATGCAGACACAAATATTACCACCGGCAGCTGTGAAAGTGCAAGTAGAAGATAAAACGTTTCTGATTTCTTTGAAGTTGGATACTATCAACAGGTTGACAATCAGCTGGCTGGTTGAAGAAGTTAAATCGAGATATTACAAGTAAGTGGTTGCTTTGTTTGTACTTTAATTTCCATTTGTCTAGTTTTCACTATACTTGGGTTTATAAATCAGCCTTCAATAGGGATGTTGACACACATCAAATTAGCTTCCTTTTATTAAATATCAAAACGATAGTTTATATGGAGTTTAGAAATTAAATTAAAAAAAGTACAGCAAGAAGGTTTCGAGTCTGAGTTTTGAACAAATTAAAAAAGGATGTATAATAAATTCGGCACCATGGAGGGAGAAGTAAATAGGTTTAATGATGTTTTGAATTCACAAACTTAGTGCACACGATGTTCTATTTACTTTATCCTCTAGCGGATAATAACGACTTTTACACTCAGATATCGAAGAGCAAAAATACTCTTTCCGAGATGGGGGGATGAAAAATTCATTTAGTATTCACGTGGCTGCGACGCAGAGCGCACGCAAATATTTCATAAATAAAAGTGGCTACAAAATTTCCATTTTAAATAATAATTTATTTCACAATATATTATTTTATTACTTCCCATAAATCATATAAATTTTTTGGCGGGGGGTACAAAGTAACCCTGTATATATTTTTAATTTAAATGAGTAAGCTCTTGACATCAAGGCTCGTCTGGGCATTACTTGGGCGATGACGAGGTCTATAATAGAGATGCTTATTAGTCGCACTGGCGCTCACACACACCGACGGAACACTGTGAACTACTTGGCGCGTTGGCGCCGTACTTCGGCAGGGGGGTAATGTATATTTTTATGGCAGACGGAAAACGTGTTCTTGTTACCGTTTTGCTACCTTTATTGCAAGTGTAATGGATTTTTGTGTCAAAATATAATAATCCGTTACATTTCGTTCATTCACTAGTCGATAAATTTTATCATCTCTGTCAAGCACTAGTGTTGACAGTTAGACAGTGACAGCTCTATAAGAGAAAAAACTAAGCAATAACTCACTCTTCCCTCGCCCCGTAAAAGTTAGTCGAACCTTATTTCATACACTTCTGCGGGCGTGGCGTGTTCCGTGGTTTATTCGTCCAAGTTTACAGTTTTCAAAAGTGCTACCAGTTCGACCAAGTGAATACTTACATGATTACCGCTTCCCGGTAGTGAAGAGAGCAGTGAACGAGATGGATTCAAATATGTCTGACCTGTGGGTAGGTGTAGCTACCAGACCTTTCGAATATTTGACGGAAGCGCGAGGTGGTTTGATTATCGAAGCTCTTAATGCCTACCTAAAACACTGTAACAGAATCCGAAAACCATACATATAAAATCATGATGGAAATGACTAATGGATTCCTATGTCCAACTTTCAGAAAAATTGAAATATACGAGGGCGTTTTTAAATTTTGGTGCGATGATGTCGAATCTGTTAATTGGGTGAAATTAACAATACCGAATATTACAATTCTGTCTGAAATAGATCTTGTGATATGTCCATTGGTAAAACGGTTCCATACCACCTTTTTTGTACCCGGGTACACCGGCTCCGTAGAGAAACTACAAGTCATAGCTTGTGAACAAAACAGCCGGTGGTACGACGTCGCATTTTGGGGATTTCAGATAATAAAGCGAACTGAAGATCCTGTCGGGGTGCGTGTATCCCTTGTTATATCCGAATATGATCTAGAAAAATTGAAGGCTAAAGATATGCGCCTATCGTACTTGTTTCATGTTCTGGATGTAAAGTTAGAGGATTCTACTTCACCAGCGTCGCTATAACTACCAAAACCTTAATACATGTTGTTACCCAACTGCCGGCGAAGTCAAAAAAGGAGAATTATGTGTTTGACCTGTATCTATATATGTCTGTCTTTATATTCCCTCGTAACTAATTAACTTCTTTTGGAGGGTTTTTTTTACCTAATGGTTTACATTAGTCATAATGTATCGTTTATATGAAAATAAAATAAATTATATTTAGAAATAATGATAAGATAATGGATTGGCCAGACATACATGCTTCCTACAAGGAAAATAATAAAATTAATGTACCCATAGTATTCCAAAAATATGTTATATTTAGGTATAGGTTGTTTACATAATAAAATAACATTAGCGAAACAAATGAGTATGCTATTTTATTGTAGTTTTTACTTTTTACGCTCGTTCTTCGGTTGCTTTTTTTGTACTGCTCGCACCAATGGTCAGGACTCTTCTCTAACATTTCTAACATTAATACAAGTAAAATAACTAACATTTCTATCCAAAAAGCCTTAGAATAAAGTTAGATTGTGTTTCGTGGATTAGCTCATAAGGAAAAGGAGTATCCGCAAGAACCTATTTTTTTCACACGAAGATGCGGCCCACTCTTTTTCCTAATCCCTTACAGTGCAAGTGTGCATCCTTTCGCTGAGTGTTGTAATATCGATATGTCTATAAGTATATATTGATAGGTAAATGTCGATATGCAGGACTACAACACTATCGATATATTATTATTATATTTAAATTAAATCATATTTACTTTTTTTTTTATGTATCAATAAAATTAAAAGTTTGTTACACCTGACTTTACCCCTGACTTTAAACATACATGACCTACTTTTATTAAGTACTAGTGGGCCCGGCAGACGTTGTCCTGCCATGAAATGAAAATAAAAAGAAACTTGAAACCATCAGTTTTAAACAATATTTGCGCCAACTGTCACACAACTGGCAGTTATGTCAAACGAAATTTAATATGGTCGTTAAGTTTTCTTAAATTTTCTAATGTTTCGCGCAACTTTCATAAGAACCTTCTTCTTACAATAACAAACACAACAAAAAAAGAATTAGCGAAATTGGTCCAGCGGTTCACGCGTGATGGCGTGACCAAGGAAATAGGGATTCATTTTTAAATAATAAAAGAAGAAGAAGATATACTACTGTAGTCTTGTGTGGCTAGGTCCGTAATAGGTTGCCCTGTAGCTAGGGCTTAGAATAGCAGCTACGGTGCTCCCCTGCCTGTCGTAAAAGGCGACTAAACGGGGACCTTTGGTGTCGTGGGCAATCGGGGTGGGGGCCCCGAGCGCCCGAAAGCGGCCCCGAGGAGAACGATGGGTTGTCGTGGTTACGATCCATCGTGTGATAGCACAGCGAGGGTGCTGGGGGGAGGTATCACACTTCCCCCGGGACGGGCTATCGCAGCGCCGCGCGTGGAGGGGGTTGAATATGAGTTCTGTACGAGAATTCGACCTCCTCTACAGCGCAGATGGTGACCACCGTGGGGTTTTAGCCAGTAAGAGTCTGGCATAACCCGGTCGCTGCCCCCCTTGAGCGATCGGGTATCCTATGAGGATTTCCCCACGAAAAAAAGAAAAAAAAATGCTCCGTAATAGGTACTTATAACTAACATTTTAAGCCTTTATCTACATACAATGGCACCTAAAAACAAATTTTGAGACGCAATTTCTTGCTGAAATTAATTAAAGAATAATACTATACAAATATACAATATACCCTACTAACAATCTACACAAACTATCCACACAAATATCCATCTGAAACCAACAATGGCACGGTAAAAAAAAAAAAAAACGCGATGTAAAAGTGCCCTGACTAGAAAATCAGGGGGACACAGCGATGGCAATAACGCCATCATTATAAAAAAAAAAAAACATTTTAAGCCATTTGTGATTAGATTTAACCCCCCCCCCCCCCTCAATTCAAAAATTGACCTTGAAAATTTTGCGCGAATCATAGACCTTGAAAATTGCACGCGAGTCAACAGATTAATAAACATGGGTTTGTTTTTTTAAAACAAAAAGTCATCGCCAACGCCAACTCCAGGCCAAGGTAGGTAGGTATGTAGGTGTACGCAAGCACTGACGCACAGCTTGCATTGGCGTGACGTCATTTTGTGAATCACTGATGTCGCACTTTAGCGGTCACCGCGGAGGCCGTAAGCTTGTTTTTGGGTCTTCAACATAAATAATTAAACAATGGCATGTCCAGAAAATAAAATATAATGAAAATAAACAATAAGTATGTAGTTATAATTAAGTAATAAGTTAATAATTAGGTAAATCAAAATTTAATTAACGATGCATCCGCTTAATAAAATATCGTTGTGTGATTTTTACATTGCTTGTCCAGTCACTTACCGACAAACTTAGGTAGTGCTTAAGAAGCAATGTACTTAATGCAATAATAAGATAGTGTATATAATATTTGAAAACAAAAATAGAAATAAATATTTTATGAGTTGTTGTCTTTCATGATTTTAAAGACAAGCTTCGGTTTTACAAGAAACCCCTGAACAACACGGCATTCTTATAAAACTTATCAAGACGACGGTCGAAAGCGCACTCTTTCGCAGAGACGGCCATACAAATGACATGGTCGTTTTGACCAAGTATAATGGATTTTTGTGTGAAAATATAATAATCTGTTGTATTCATACATTTCGTTCATTCACTAGTCGATAAATTTTATCATCTCTGTTAAGCACTAGTGTTAAAAATTAGACAGTGACAGTTAAAAAAATAATAATACCGTGTTGATGCATTAAAAATACGGTGTTTCCGGCGTAGAAAGAATTGAAAAATACATTGTAAATTACCGTGTGAAAACCAAAAGAAAATACCATACGGTTACACGGTAGTGAATCGTTACCGTAGACCGTGTATTGGTAAAAAATACCGTGCCTCTACGGTAATTACCGTGTACCTGGTAACATTGGCAATAACCCACTCTCCCCTCGCCCCGCAAAAGTTAGTCGAACCCACAGATTACTGATATGTAGCTAGCTACAGATATGACAGTCGAATTTGCCTAGTTTCTACATTAGCAGTTATGGCGCTGTTGTCGCTTTATCTATAATGGCGCGACACACACACATACAAAATTGAATAGTGCTGTCAATCTATTATTTATTCAATATGGCTGTTATCGATAATTTTTTGTGTAGTGTAGTGATGTACCCGATATCGACAAAATCTACTAGGGTTTAGGGTATTTATATTTTTTTTAGGTAGATAATCAAATAAAACAAATTATCTATTTTGTGGTCATTTATTTGCTTTCTTTTACCTATAAGTTTTATATTTTCTTAGCGCTAGATGTTGCATGATTGCATTTTCAAGACGTACTTTTCTTCTATTTTTCCACTTAAAATTTTATTTATTATATTGCATCAATTGTGGCATTGCAGGCGAATTATGAGTGCTATGTAATATTCCATTACATCTAGACTGGTTGTGTCAATATATTTAATATGTTTTAAGGAATTTTGCCAAAATTCTTGATGAGGAGAATTTGGTTTCACTATGCCTCTAAGTTTTCCCCTTGGTTGATCTGGCGATCCATTGACGCTGTCGAATAGATGGTCACCACTACTGCTGTAGTCTCCATTGTCTCCATAGGAGTGTTGAGCCGCTTATCTGAAATATTGAATTTGTTTAAATAAACATTACAACAGAATAACATAGAACAAATAGATAGTGGAAACATCGGAAAGTTGGATGAATAGACAGATAGTGTTTCATTCCATGGAATTTGGACAAGACAATGTCTGTTGAGTGAGCTAGTAATTTAAGCTTTACAGGGTTGACATTACTGTCTGATTCTTTCATAGCCTCTGTGTAATTAATTTATCAAGGTAAGATCAATTTATTCATACCTGTGATGGTAATTGTTTCTCCTGTTGAGTTGGTATAATTTTGTTCTCGGCTCTGACAATAATTGTTTTCATGCAGTATATGATACCCTGGAATCATTAAAAACATTAAAGCATTAATGCCTAGTAGTATAAGTAGATTAAATAGAACTGGAGATGATTTGTGTAGGTATTTCAACTAAATAATTGTTTTGTGTAGTGACTAAGTGTAGTGAGAAGGAAAAATATGCGCAGGACAGAGGGCTTTAAGAGCACCCGCAGACATATAATATTGTAAGTGGGCCAACTATTGAACAACTTATTTGCATTTTATAATTTAATCAACTAAAGTTTATAATTGTGTGTAAGAGCTCCCGCAGACATACAATTGTAAGTTGACCAACTAAAGTAATTTCTTAAACAGTTAATTTAAATTACTTACATAACTTTTATAATTTTGTATTAAAAAAATCTATAGAATATTGTAAATATAAAGCTACAGAAAGTGGAAGGATACAGATTAAGTTCATGGGTATGCAAAATAGTCTGCGAGTTTTACTTGTTGAATCACAACCACCAACACAACACTTATATGCACAACGCCATAACGAGAAAGTATGTAAAAGAAATAAATATCACTGATCACTGTACGGAGTACAGCAAAGCGTGGAATTGTATTGTAAACAGAGGAAAACACAAAATAAACTGCTCGACTCGATGTTATATGAAAAAAACAATGACCGACTTACATTATTTACCTTTCAAACTGTCAGTCAAAGGTGTCAAACTACCAATGACGTAGGTACACACACATTGACACAAAATTGGACACTATAAGCAGAGCACAGATTAATAATATGTAGCAAGCTACAGCAGCGCCAGAACTGTAAGATTGGAAATAGAGCTGTCACCCCCCTCGTCGAACCTAATTTCATACACTTACACTTCTTCGTGCGTTGCGTGTCCCGTGGTTTATTCGTTTGTCTTAATTGTATCTATGTAGCTAGCAGGTTGTTGAACCCTATCTTTATGAAATTAAAGTTGAGTTTCAATCATTACTCTTTACTGAAACATTAATAAAAACTTTCAGATTAACAGGCGTCCGTCCAGTATTCAGTCTAATGACGTCAGACGGTGCTATTCTATCTGAAGACGATCCTCTTAGCTTGGTACTTTCGTCTCCCGAGCTGAAGACTTGCATCACTAATTGGAAGGCATCGCCGGCTGAAGAACGATACTTGGAGTGCTGTGAGGCTTTGGGTGTATGTAAGTATAATTTCATAGTTCATCATAGTTATGATTTCATTAATTCAAAAACTGGGCCCCTAACTAAACTGTTTAGTTTATCAAGTAAAAATATAATTATATAAATACTTTAAAGGTACAAAGCTACTTTATCTATCAAGTCTAAATATTTGAAAGTTTCTTTGCAATAAAGTTAAAATTTATTTAACTGATTATTTTTATAGACCGTTTCCTTATTGTCATAACCCGTTAAATGGGAGGCGAATCTTTCAAGTTGGCAATATAATTTTGGGGAATTCCCCTGTAGGTATTCTTTCAAATGAGTTGCCATTATTAAAGTCCTGTTGTAGCTTATTTACATTCCGAAGGTGGGAGAATTGTTAGGTAGTTCGATACGAGGTTTGCTGGGTTTCCTAGTCAGGGTCGGAAGACCCACTACCTACGCTTTTATTATGTTGGTATTTTATACCTACGCTTTTATTATCTTGGTATTTTTTTGTTTTAGTTAACTATGTAGGTAACTAATGCGGGTTATAATTTTTTATGTATTTTTGTATTAGTTTAAGAATAAAATTGTTAAACATTTGAAAAAAAAAACAATATAGTCAGATGGTCCAAAAATATTTAAAAAATGTAACCTTGCTGAGTTTCTTGCCGGTTCTTCTCAGAATAAATGGTTTTGACTTTGACTTTGACTGAGTTTGGTGTTTGGTATTTACAAAAAAAACGTATATGTATTATAACAGTTATTTTGTTTCAAATACAAACTCTGCTTAGTTTGAATCAAAACTCATTTATTCAGTTTAGGCCCTCGTAAGGCAGACTACCACCAATTCGGAATACACTTAAACTGAAAAGGCTCTGGTATTTTTTTTCTGCAATGGATCTTTCTTAATTAATAGTGATACCTAATTAATACATATTTGTTTATTTTGAATACAGCCACATCAGAAGAAATCCAGCAAGCCGTAGGCAGAAGTCACACAACTCACAGACTAGCTTTAGGTGCTAGGACATTACCACCTTCTCAAATACGACCGTTATTCCGCGCCTTATCCCACCAAACACATATAACAGCTATCATGATATCAGATAACAACATTGGAGACGCTGGCGTCAAATACTTAACAGAATGTATATGCACCATGAAGCATCTAACACATTTAGATCTGAGCATAAACAACATAACAAGCGATGGCACGAAATTATTACTAAACTTAATAGAAAAGTCAACACGACCTGTCTGCCAAGCTTTGGAAGAGCTAGATTTAAGCAGAAACTTAATATCGGATGATGGGTTTAAAAATATAATTAAAATCTGTCAGCATGTCCGATTAAAGGTGCTAAAGTTAAATAGCTGTGGTATTACAGATAATGCTGTGAATGAAATGAATAAATCTATGAATTTCGATAGTATAGAATCAATTGACTTGAGTAATAATGAGATAAAGAATGTAATTGTCAGTTGTCTAATGACGTCACTAAATCCTAATTTGCTGACGGACTTGGAATTGGATAATATTGGCGCGGAAGGTAATGTTGTGGGGTGTATTGCCAGTTTTATGGATTCTGCTAGAGATTTGAAGATTCGTCGATTTGGTTTGTCGAATTGTAAACTGGTTGATGGTCTCTTTATGAGGATATACAGGTATGTCATAGGTATACCATATTTATTCTAGGTTTTGAATATTTCTATTGGCATGTGTTTCAGACTCAATATTAACTTTTTTATTGAGTATAAGTTAGCGTTTGACCTCTATCTCATTTGATGTTATTTATGTTTTTTTTTTATTTTATTTTTTTATGTCACTAGTGACAACGAGGCAGGCGGGTCACCTGATGGTAAGTGACTACCGTCGCCTATAGACATTAGCAATACCAGGGGGACTGCCAACGTGTTGTACACCTTATTACAATGCCTTAAGGGCAAGGGCAACTGGCTCTCAAGTGCAACTGCCGGAACACACCAACAGGTGCTTGGCGACAGATTTTCAACTTGAGGGTGGTAGCCAGCCAGTCGAGTACCACATAGTACCCTACCACCGTGCTGTGGTTTCCTCACGATGTTTTCCTTCACCGAAAGCTCAAGCCCATTGTAGGATTCGAACCCACGACCTTCGTCGCGGTATTCGACGTCACTTACCACTGAGCTATCATCGCCTTGTAGCTATGTATCGTATTCGTAGCGATCCGCCCCGGTTTCGGACGGGTAGTAATTCATATACGCCTATATAAGGATATACGCACTACAGTAAAGCTGCCAGTAGTGTTCACTGCCATCTTTCGACACAATTTGAAATTTCACAGTGTATCGATGCTATAGTGCGTACCTACTACAGCATTTAAATTTCTATTATATCTAATAGATGGCGATAGGAGTCCTATGATCAGCTTGATTGAAAGCATAATATATTATATAGTATCACTAAACTTACCCTATTCTATCATTTGCCTATCAGCCATTGTTAATAATAAAGATAAAATGTTGTACTTTGTTTTTATCTTTCTTTATTGTTACATGAAATGTCAGACGATGGAACTCATAGAACGTGTCGTTTTATATAAATTTTAGAGCGATGATAGCTCAGTGGTAGTGACGTTGGATACCGCCGCGAAGGTTCGAATCCTAAAATGAGCTTGAGCTTTCGGTGAAGGAAAACATCGTGAGGTAACCATAGGGTAGGGTACTTTCTAGTACCCGACTGGCTGGTTTCCACCCTCAAGTTGAAAATCTGTCGCCAAGCACCTATCGGTGTGTTTCGACAGCTGCACTTGAGAACCAGTTCCCATCTAAGCTTTGTGTGCTTACCACCTTCGGCGACATCATCACTTACCATGAGAGAGAGAGTGAGATTGTGGTCAAACAGAAGCTTATTCAGAATAAAAAAAAATATTGTGAATCTATTTGATAGTAATATCGAGTTTGTTCTTCCAGATCACTTAGCCGCGCCAAACATCTGCAAACAATCGCCCTCAAAAACAACAATCTTACCTTCATAGCTCTCAAGAAATTACTTCAAAGACAGCCGCCAGTACCACAGATAAACCTAGAAGGATGTCAGGACATTTTTAAATACTCGCCAGACTCTGATTTTCATGTTTGGTTGCCAGCTATCGATTTCGGACGATGTATCCCTGAGATCACTGTAGCGCCAGTTTCAAAGACCGACGAAGAGAGAGAAAGCTTCAAATCATTTTCTAAGACTTGGTTAAATTGTTTCAAGGGTAGAGGACTCATAGAGCATTGTGACGGAGGTATTGTTAAATTCACCGCTAGATGAGACTCGGTTTTAGTTATGTAAATAATGGTATATTAATGTAATCAGAATGTATAAATTAATTTATTAAGTTCATAGCTTTCTAGATTTTTCAACGTAATTTTCAGTATAAAAATAAAAATATATAAAAATAATTTGTTTATAATAATTCTACATGCATTTAAAAATATATTTTCTTACTATAAGTGCACTTTATGTGACTTAGGTGACTGGGAGTAGATTTGCCACTAATTTAGGCTGTAAAGGCTGGTAAAGGTTTATAGCTTAGGTTAAACACACAGCCATCTGAACCAGTATTATAGTGTGCTTAGGTACAGAGGGTGTCCGGTAAGTATGACCTAGCAAATATACAAACATGAGCTCAATAAAAGTGTCACCATTTTCGACATATTTAATATCTAAAATCAATAGGTACATAAAAACTGAACTATCGAAACATCTCGAAAATGGTGACCTTTTTATTGAGCTCATTCTTGTATATTTGATAGGTGACCCGCCCACCTATCTCCCGCTTAAGTTTGTCGTACTACTTTACGAACATCCTGTACTATGTGAAATTGAATAGGTATCCATCCATCCCTTCAAAATATTTATTATAAGTTAATTTGGTTTAATTTAGGCAGTATTAACATATTTAGGACTTGAGATTTAGATGATCAGTTAATAGGAAATTGTTAGCCGAATATTTGTACATACTTGATGAGATTAATCTTTACAAAAGAAATTGTATGCATTTGTTTTATTGGTTTTCCCCCAATAAATAAATGATTAATAATGAACTGGCATTTTTAATTATTATTTATTAAAAGAATTACAGCTGAATTGTGTATCTCCTTTTTTGAAATGATGACTAAGATTTGAATTCTAAGGCATCCTTTAACTAAATAATACACTCAAACTCATACGAATACTGCACCTCTACCATTGGTTTACTCTAGTATCGTGATCGAATTTCGTAACATACTTTATATGAAAAACTGTGTTGCCACAACTGTCCGTTAGAGGTGCTGCACTATACTTCATACTAAATGTTTGCCGTAGTCGTTAGCGAATATCGATTACGTTACTAGAGCAAACTCATGGTAGATGTAGTGGGTATTTTATTCAATACATGCAACGCCATTACGCCACTCCACACTACACAGATACCCAAGATACGACTATCGAAGCTTTTTGTTTTTTTATTTATTATGTAAAGAAGCGACATACAAACTTACTTTCGCATTTATCGCCTTCTAACTCACTAGCACTGAGTTAGTAAGGTCGAAGGCCGTGAGTTCGAAACCTATTCGAGACAGCGAGTGCCAAGTTACATCCAAATCTTTTGAGCTGTTACCTCGCTAGAGTATAGTGTTTTATGGCTGTTACGGAGCTAAGTGACGATTAAAAGCAATTTTTTTTACCAATAGTGACAACGAGGCAGGCAGGTCACTAGATGGTAAGTGACTAACAGTCAATGTGTTGGACATCTTATTACAATACCTTAAACTGGTTCTCAAGTGCAATTGCCGGAACACACCAATAGGTGCTTGGCGACAAATTTTCAGCATGAGGGTTGTAGCCAGCCAGTACCATCGTGCTGAAAATGAAAATATTTTTTATTCAAATAGGCCATTACAACCACTTATGAATAGTCTAAACTCTAATGCACGGTTCGGAAGGTTCCTTTTGCTGCAAAGAGCTGGCAATAAACTCAGCAATTACTCTTTTCAAAAATACTTACCTGCAACACCTAAAATAATAATAAATAGAATTTCATTAGGATTGACTAAGTAAATAATAAACTCAAACAGACCAGCACCTGTTCACAAGTATGACGCTGTGGTTTCCTCACGATGTTTTCCCTCACCGAAACCTCATTGTAGGATTCGAACCCAAAACCTTCGCCACTGAGCGAGCTATCATCGCCTCAAACTAAGACCACTAATAAATAGTAAGATTATCTTATAATATCATCAAATTAAAAGCTGTACTTTATTATTTATTTATGTTATATCTATCTTAATTTAATTATGTTATTTTAATTGTATATTCCATTAATGAATCTTTGTTTATTAATAGCTATTGAGAGGGACTAATATTTATTTCCTCTATGGGGACCAGGCAAAGATTAGGTACCTAATTATTAAAAAATACTAAGGCTTGAAATAATTAATGTGATTATATTTTCTTTGATTCAAGATTTTTTACCAATTTATAATAATTATCTATAAAATTATTTCTATGAAAACTATAGTT
This sequence comes from Ochropacha duplaris, assembly GCA_951361185.1. Classification (NCBI taxonomy): domain Eukaryota; kingdom Metazoa; phylum Arthropoda; class Insecta; order Lepidoptera; family Drepanidae; genus Ochropacha; species Ochropacha duplaris. The sequence continues at coordinate 9,068,288 of OX592702.1, read as the reverse complement.
AGGCTGATAGTCTTGTAACTAAAGTAATATAAAAAAAAAGTTGTCTGTGGGTGGACGGACTGTGATTCTGTCGTCTGATTATTCTCTTTGATTGATTATAACCTCAATTTGGACAAGTTTCGCATGAGTTGATAAATACAGAATACCAACCAATCTTTGTTTCTTGAAAACCTAGTTTAAAACTACCGTTAAAAATGGCGGAACAAGTAAATCAACGTATTGAGGAAATGATAAATGAGTTGGAACAAATGAAACGGACCAACTTATACGAGGACGAAGAAATTAAGTAAGTAAACATTGTCGTAAACACCGCTGACAAATTGTTTTTTTATATATTTTTGAGTTTACTGATACGCGGTTTCACCAATGATTCGCAATTTTACCCAATTTTATTTGAATTTCAACAAACCCATAGCGGACTAAAGCACAGCCTATTCCGACCTCTGTCAGTAATTCACTATATTTATTTTCATATAAAAATAGCTGTACCCCTCGGTTTTACCCACGTTCCCTTGGGATCTTATCTTTTCCTGGGATAAAAAGTATCCTGTATTTCTCCAAGGCCCCATTTATCTCTGTACCAAAATTCATATGAATCGGTTCAGCAGTTTAGACATGAAAAAGTAACAGACAGAGTTAATACATTTATAATATTAGTATGAAAAAAATTTTAGGTAACTCCTATTTTTTTTACCAAACATTTAGTATATTTTTTGTTGTATTTTGCTCTTGTATTTTTCTCTTGCAAATATCTGTAACTTACTTTTAATAATTTCAGAGAAATATCACGTAAGCGCAAAGAATTTGAATACCACATTCAACGCAGAGTTAAACAGAAAGAAGATTATGTACAATACATAGCTTATGAACTAGCTTTACTTCAAGATATAGCTGTGAGACGTAAAGAGGCGAAATTTAATGAGAAGAGAAAAGACATTGAATATGCTATAGCTAAACGCCTGAACAGGGTGTTCAAACAGTTTATATATAGGTTTCAGAATGATATTGAGATATATTTTGAGTATATCAAGTTTTGTAAGAGTGTTGGATTTGATACTGCCATTTCTGGTATTATTGGTCAAATGTTGCAGGTACATTTTTAAAACATATTTATGGTTTATCTGCTTTCAATCTTTAATGATTCTATGTTTGTTCTTACACTTTAAACTATGTAATAGTCTCAATCAAAAATTGATAAAGGAATACTGAGCTATAAGAGCAAATTCTTTTTTTATTAAATAAGTGTTTTATGATCTCAAACTCATATAAAATACAATTGAAATACTATTCACTTCACTGAATCATAACCGTAATGTAAACTGAAATATATCATACATAAAAAATCATGAACAAATGAACTGCTCTACATTGTAATCATGTATTTTATATGCAGTTTAAATTAGTTTCAATTTTAGATCCATGGTGACAAACCAAAGATGTGGCAATTGGCTAGCAAATGGGAAAGTCAAGAACAGAATAATATGGAGACTGCAAGGCACTTCCTATTGAAAGGAATTCAGAGGCACCCCGACTCAGAAGAACTATACTTAGAACTGTTTAATATTGAGCTTATTGCATTAACTTTTAAAGCTGAGACTGTTGAGGAAAAGGTGAATTATTTTAATATTGTTATTATATCTTTATCAAAATCTTTGAACCTATTAAACTTGGTCTCCTGTATCTTCACACATCCAAGTAACTGAATGTTTCACAAACCTGTTAGCAAAACATTTCTGCAATTTTAATAAACAAAATGTCAATGAACAATGAGAAAGCTTAAATATGTCTACATTGATTGGAAATCAAAGGTGCAATGAACTTACCTTTCCCTACAGGCAAACATGGTATCCAGTTGTCAATAAATATGTTAGCTTATTTTTGTATAGCTAACAGTTGGTACACCAATGATTTCCAACAAAAATAAAATGCTGGGCACCAGCTATAGGAATTCAAAGACAGTATTTACATTTAATATACTTGTAAAGACTTACCCTATATAATTTATCAATATATAATTTATCAATATATAATTTATCAATTTATGCCTTTTGCGGTTGAGACCATGGGTCCGTGGGGGTCTGAAGCTCGTCGTTTCGCAAATATTTTATGTAAAAAATTAATCGAGGCCTCGGGTGACCGGCGGGCGGGGAGCTTTTTCCGCCAACGCATCAGCTTGGCCATCCAAAGAGGAAACGCTGCCAGCCTTCTGGGAACCTTGCCGATCGGCAGCAGCGGCAGCCTCGAAGAAGTTTTTTATGTATTATAATTGTACATTTGCTTGTATATTTTGTACATTTTTTGTAAATAAAACCTGTATTACCTAAATATAACATACTAATAGTCAATCTTAATATTATTTCAGTATACGTATTATAGATATTGTTAGTGTGTAGTGTAGGCTGTAATTGCTGTAAATTGAAGGGCATCTAATTTCAAAGAAAACTTACATTATAAATTAAAATACTTGCTTGTTTATAGGAGAAGCAACTCAAAAGAGCAGATATCATTTGGAAGAATGGGACAGAGAGTATCAATAGTGTGACATTCCTTTTCAAATTATATGAATTATGCTTGAAGTACGAAGTTGAAAAAACAATAAGTGATGAGATAAAGAAAGCAATATGGGCAAAACGTGATCACAAGGATGTCTGGTCTTATATTGCTTCAAAGGAATTACAAGTATGGATTTGGTTTTTATTATTCATGTGAGATTAATATTATCATGCTTAACATAATAACTCAATTGAGTAATTGCACTGATTTTCTCTCAGAAAAATATATATTACACAGTTTAGATAGAACTAAGGCGATGATAGCTCAGTGGTAAGTGACGTCGGATACCGCGGCGAAGGTCGTGGGTTCGAATCCTTACAATGAGCTTGAGCTTTCGGTGAAGGAAAACATCGTGAGGAAACCACAGCACGGTGGTAGGGTACTTTGTAGTACTCGACTGGCTGGCTACCACCCTCAAGTTGAAAATCTGTCGCCAAGCACCTGTTGGTGTGTTCCGGCAATTGCACTTGAGAGCCAGTTCGCCTTTAAGGCATTGTAATAAGGTGTACAACACATTAGCAATCCCCTGGTATTGCCAATGTCTATAGGCGACGGTTGTCACTTACCATCAGGTGACCCGCCTGCCTCGTTGTCACTTGTGACATAAAAAAAAAAAAAAAAAAAAAAACCATAAGTGTATGAAAAGTATAGATATTTCCCTCTACGAAGACACACCCCAATCTTTTGCCCAATCCCTTTTCCCTTATTATATATCACTACACGTTTCAGGGATGCCATTGGGAAGAGATAGAAGAATTTATAGATGAAGAAAGCAACTTTCCTAAAGTAGTAAATAACTACATTGCAGTTTATGAGGAGGCTTTACAACAAGTAAATATTCTGAGTAATAAATAATAATAAATGTTAATGAAATTCTTCATCTATGGAAACTAGTGTAACTGACATATTTTAAATACATAGTTGTAGTATAAATAATTCAATCCACAATCTGTTGTGTGACAGGTAATATATCTCAACAACCACGCCAACAGGCCTTTCAATATTCATGTAATTTGAGAACAAGAAAGAATACAGATTTGGTATTCATACAGATTTTCACATATTTTGTTTATTGTTTACCTGAATGAATAATAATTACAAAATTTTTAGTTACCAGATCAGAAATTATGCACAAATTACATACATGAACTTCTTGGTTTAAATGACTCTGAATGCTCTGACCATCAAAAGATAAGTGCTGTCAAACATGCATGGATGTATGGACATGAAAATGGATTGCTGACAAATGATATGTATGCATTTGGCATTGAAATGTTGAAGTTGGAAAATGTATTAACGCAAGATGAATTGTTAGAGGTAAATATAAAGTTGTATGCAAAATTTTATGTAATCTGCTTTTAATGCTGTACTGAAACTACTAAACTTAAATCTCACCAAATCATCTGCCTGCACTCAACTATGTGACAAGTTTATACACATTTTTTTTATTAAATACTAGCTGTCCTCCGCGGTTTTACCCGCGTTCCCGAAGGATCTTATACTTTCCCGGGATAAAAAGTATCCTAAGTGTTATTCCAGGATATGATCTACCTGTGTGCCAAGATTCATCATAATCCGTTCAACCGTAACCGTTTTGCGTAAAAGAGTAACAAACATCCATCCATCCAAACTTTCACATTTATAATATTAGTGGGATCAAACAGCATTGGTAGTTTGACTTTAAATATATATCCTTTATCTAATATTATAAACAGGAAAGATTAGTATTTTAACTACTAAACTGATTAAAAAAATGATTTCACCATTAGAATGCTACATTATACCTGAGTAACATGGGCTATATTGCATAAAATTGGCTCCCATGAAGCAAAGCACGAGTTAAATATAAACATAGAGTGTGTAATATTAGAAAACATACCTCCTATTCAGCAGCCCCTAGATATCCATTGCTAGACACTAGATTTTTTCAATAGCACATAAGCAAGAACTTACTTACTTTTTAACCGACTTCAAAAAAGGAGGAGGTTCTCAATTTGACTGTGTTTTTTTGTTAGATAATTAACTCGGCATCTAAGAAAAATCCCCAAGTAAGATATGTATGGGAAGAGAAACTATTATTGTGTAAGCCAGATGAGAAGAAAATGTTATCCGTTCTACAAGAAGCAATAAAAGTGTTGAAACATGACGATGCCTTGTTTGTATACAATCTCATGTTGGATAATGTTGAATCTAATGTAACGGTATGTTATTCTAATATCGTAAATATGGAATGTAGTTTGTTTTCTGTTTTTCGATTTTAATTAAAATGGTGCTTGGATCTATGAAATAATACAAATCAATTTGCGACAATGTAAAACATTATAATTATAAGCAAATGAACTCTTGATATTATTATAAGCAAATGAAATGCCTTTTTTATGTTTCAGATAAAAACCTTGCACAACAAATTCCAAAACTGTGAAAATAACATTTTGCTAGCAGTCAAACCGAAGCTCCTCCAAAAAATGTACGAACACAATGGTCTTAAAGCTACAAGAGAGTTGTATGAAGACATGATTAGGACACCACCACTTCAAATTGAAATTCACTCAATCATGATTAAAATAGAGAGTTCCCAAGAGAAACCAAATGTGAAGAGTATAAGAAAATGCTATGAATGTGCAGTTCAGCACCATGGTACAGACAGTGTAGATGTATGGATGGATTATATGAATTTTGAAACTTTAAATGGCAATGTGCAAGCTGTTCCCTCTGTTTATAGAAGAGCTGTTGGAATGTTGAAAAAAGAGCTGGTTGATGATTTCATGAGAGCTCAAACATTGGCCAAAATAAAATAAATTATTAAATTGATTTATGAGTTTTTATTTGTAATTTTGGGGACATGTGGCTGGATACTAAAACTTGTTATATGTCTGAAAATATTATTGAATTTTGTGCAATAGGAGCACTAATGTTATCTAATCAATATGATCAGTTAACATTATCTTGTTCATTTCAATGTGTATTTTGCACATGTGTAGTTGAACCAAGTAGATGATTTAGAAAAAAAGGGTCTAGAGAAAAAATTACTGTTACAGACAAATAAAATATATTTATTTATTAACCACATCTTGACTCAACAATCTAGCAAAACGAATATCCACATGGTACACCATTTATACTAAATTATTTACACATTTTCATTGTACATAACATTTTAAACTCTCTACAAGAGGTTGAATCTACTTTGGTGATCATCGAACAACACTTAGCAAATAAACACAAATATATAAATGCAATATATAAGAGTAGTGGGCTTACTGCATGGCTGCAATAGGAGCAATGTAGTACCTAAAGATAAGCGAGGAACCACGTTTGTGTTGTTTATTTCTTAGCAAGTCTTTCCAACATGCCTGCCATGATGGATACTTAGGCATTGCAGGTGGGTTGCCAGCTTTCAAGCTGCAGCCGGCAACAGCCATGCAGGTGGAAACAACAACCAGAGGGTAAGTTATTGTACTTGTCACAAATGTCAACAATGGAACAGTGTAGTATCTTAGATCTTTAGTCTTAACAAGGTATTTGTTTACATAGAATGCCAAAATGCCAGTGACCGCTACACAGGTAAGATCACCAAGTAGCTTAGGAATTATTCCGTGAAAAAAGCCTCGTATTCCGTCATCTCTGTAGATGGACATTATCGCACCTAATAAAGTGCTATAATCTTCCTCTTTACCAATAAATGAGGCCATCATCCTGACGGATACGACATGGAATGGATATGAAACGATGACTGAAGCTGTATGCATGATCATGTCCCGGCGGCCGAGCTTAATGTAGTCCTCAGCTTTCGGTTCATCATCTGTCACAATATTGGGTGGATCGTCGATTTCGGGCAAGTCAATGCCACACGCGTGGATTACCTTCGATGTAAGTTGACTAGAAGCGATCAAACCGAGCACTCGCGGCGACAGTCCCCTGTAGCAGCCGAAGAAACCGTCTGATGTTTTGATGTACTTGATGTATTGGAAAACGTTAGGTAATATCATGGCAGGTCGGCCGAATAATGTTGTGGAACGTCGCGGCGCAAGGGGCTCGTATCCGAGTTGAATCAAAATTTTTGCGTATTCCATTGGGTGGCATATTGTCGTAACGAGAAGTTGAGAAGGCAAAGCCGCTATTTTCTCTTTTTCAATTTCATCCATGTTTTGAAAAAATCCAGATCTTCTGAAATCAAAAATGATCGACCATAGACTGCGATAGAGTTAGGGCGATATCATCTGTCAATGTCAAATATTTTTTTTATTTAATGTTTATTCATGACCATAGATACAAAAACTTTCAGTCGCATACATTTACAGTTTTTATTCTGATTAGATGTTACAGTCACGTTATATCACATTCACTGTAAAGTCTAGTCCTCGTCCTTACAAGTCTGTCAGGTTTTAGTGAAATTGATGGCTGTTCCACTAAAACCATTCACGGATTTTTTAGGACAACTTGAAAAATCACGATACACGCTTTCATTTCATTTCACCTCACTTGTGCACTTAGATGGATCTTTTTTGGATAAAACACCACCGATATCATTCGATAAAACTTAAAATAGGTATAGGAATTTAATGAAAATAAAATGAAAACACAACGCCACTTCGCAAGTTCCCGCCAAAAAGCCAAAGTCAAATAATTTTATTGTTGTCAGCATTAACTAAGACCATAATTTTGTATTTTTATAACCTAGCAAATTTATCTGTACTAATGCAATAAAATCTACATGACATTTAAAATGTATTAGGTACACTTTGTATTTCACCGCTATCTTATTAGTAGACTAAATTGATATCTTTTTCTAATACTGGTTTTCCGCCCCGCGGTTTCTTCACCCGCGTTCCCGAGGTATCTTATCTTTTCCCGGGATAAAAAGTATCCTATATGTTCCAGGATATGAAATACCTTGGTGCCAAGTTTCATCAAAATCCGTTCAGCCGTTTTTGCGCGAAAGAGTAACAAACTGTCGAACTGACAAAGTTTACATTGACTTGAGTAGCTACGTGTGTGAAATTTAGTTACTAAATAGTTAGCTTACGAAGTTCGGACCCAGCTTCGAAAATAAATAATACCTACCTTGCGTGAGTTCTCATTTATGATGATAATTATTATTACCATCCGTTGTGAAAATCCTAGACAAGATTTATTAAATTAAGTACTCCAACCCCATACTTTTGAATACTTATGTAGGTATACCTATTCAGGCATATATTGTAAGATCTTCGAACTTATAGGAACTTAAAGACAAAGAATAACTAAATAAATGTACACATTGTATATAAAACATTAAATTAGTAACTAAGCGATTGATGTTAACAATTCATTTGCTGTTTCCTCTTCTATTTTGTAGGGTAATTGAGTAGAATACTTTGCATTTTCCTTATTATTTTGGTTGTGCTGAAACAAAATACACAAAATCTCAGTAACTAGTTAAATTAATACAAATACAAAATTACCAGTATTTGTGTTGTGCTATTGTCTTCTTAACCGTCGTGCGTGGCCCATAATTATCATTACAGATTATTAAATTCTGACCATCGTTAGTCACGGATAGGTAATAAAGAAGGTATATCAATAGTTTTTGTCACGTTATTTTTTACCAAATTTGCATGTTCACTAGTTTCGTCTTCGCTATCTTCTTCATTTTCGTTGTCTGCTTCTTGGTCATCGACCCCCGTCTGTTCCTCATTTTCTAGAGTTTCATCTTTTTCTTCCAATGGCTCCCATACTCGGTCTTTCTCAACCATATCTGTGATAAGTAAGTGATAATGTTGTTTCTAACAAATTTGTTTTCTATTGACTAAAGACAAATTACGTAAGTTTAAATATTTACAATAACTATATTGTATTCAATGTATAAATAGTATCATTAGTATGTTACCTCTGAATCTCAGAGATCCTCTCCTGCTAACTGGTTTTTCTTCAGCCACTTCTACAATGACCATAGGAACTAAATCTATGGTCACACCATTAGGTTTCTTTTCATCATCCTTGTCATCATTGTCATCTTTGTTAAGCTGAAAATATTTTAATTTTTCATGCTACGCAGGTGCACTTGGGAGTTACCTTTGAGGCTTCGGCCAACCACCTTCAGTTATGACTGAAGCATGAGATTTCTTCTTCTTCCTTTCCTTATCCCACGCTAGGTGGGGTCGGCACAACATGTGATGTTTGTCTCATGACATAACATAGCATGAGATAAACTTAAGATTTTACTTAGTACCTAAGCTTATTAGGTGAAATTATATACATGAAATCTTATTCTCTGAATGTACCTAATATTGTAAATCCTATGTTGTGTCATAATATAATTGATTTAGTATCGATTTAAAAATGTAGGTATCAGAAATTGATGAAATGAAATAAAAGGCCTCATAAATCACATTGATATAAGATGACAATAGGAAGGTCACGTACTTACATGCAAAAAGGAAATGCTAGGTTCCTGCAATTTCATCGCATGTTCTTTGCTCCTCATTATATTTTCGTCTGTTTCCTTTTCTAGACTTAATTTATGAGCTTTGTGTGTTCGCCACATCTGTAATCAAACATCAATTTGGTATTCGAGAGAAAACTTATTTCTTTTTAATTTGATTTTATCGAATCTAAAATTATACCTTTCATTATCAGTACAAGCCCTTAAAGTCATGATCTTCTTTATTATTGTTTAAATCCTTCTACATATTTAAATGAGATTATGTACTTACAATAAAATGTACTTACATGTGATCCGCAGTAACACAAACCAAGTAAGAATATAACGATTAGTGCTATGAAGAATTTGTCAGTATTTTCTTCTTCAGTGTCAGGTTCTTGGTATAGGGAATCGTAAGGCACCCGCGATGGTGGATCTTCAACCCATGTTTTGTCGACACTCTGAAAATGTTTATTCCATTCTTAATATCTAAGCCCAGAAAGAAAAAAAGCATAAACAGCACCACTAATACCCACGATAAGAAAGCTCCCATTATGCGTAGCACCCAGTTGATTTTGTTCAGGCCAAGCTTCATCGAAGTCGGTTGAACATTGTGCGCTCCTCACGCCTTGAGCATTTACAGCATTAACTTTTTCAGAGTCTGAGCGAGTAAATAGCATGTATTCTTCTAGTGGTTTCATTTCATCGTCATTTAGTTGTACAAATATATCTAAAACGAAATGGGACTTGATAATCTAGTTCCACTATGCAATAATAAAAGTTCTAAGTATAATAATAATTTCAAGTTTTGTAATTTAAGAAATCTTTTTCTATTAGGTAAGGTTAGTAAATACTAATCGCATCAACTTTTTTTTCTAACAAATTATTTTCGATTTAGTTTGGAACTTGATTCAAGTTAAGTCGTTTTTTTATAATTAGAAACTTACTGGAAAGGCATCCATTATATCCCTTATAGATCTTGAGCCGTGGATCTGTGGTATTAAGACCACCTATCTGTACTTCATTGGATCCGATATCAAACACTTCCCACAGACCTTGTGGTGTAAGCTCCTCTAGCGGTATCTCTATTCTATCTATTAAAAGTTTAGCTTCATGGCCTACTCTTGTATAGTATACTGTGTGACGAGCACCTGTTAAAAAAATGTTTCTTGACAATTGATGTTTATTGAGGATTTATTGTATAACATTAATTCCTACCACTAGATAGATCTTAAATTGGATGGATGGAGCTGGTTGTTGAATTGAAGGAGTGATGAACGAGTAATTATTAAGAAGAGTCAAGGAGAAGAGAAACAATAGAGACGATCGGAAATAAGAGACAAGGAAAGATGTTTGGCTAAGTAAAAACGTCACAAGAGGAAAGTAGAAACGTCACAAGTGGAAAGTAGAAACGATAGAAACGTGAGTTAGAGGATGCATGGTAATCCATGCACCCAGTGAAATTAAAAATATACGTCATGTGAGGAGGTGCAGAAAGTGGTAAAGAACAATACAATGGAGAAAGCTACATCGATAAGTGCCCAACTGTTATAAATATGAAGAAGTTTCCAAATTTCTACAACATACCATTCAGAAAATTTCTATTTTTTACTTCTGCGCCAAAAGCCGAATCTTCACGATCTTCTTGAAATTTTAAATAACCATCTTGAGTAATAGCAACTAGCATATAATAACTGCGCCTAAAAGCAAAACCGTTATGTATATGACAAATAAAACGAAGATAATGTACCAAGTATTACTAAGTATTAATTAACTACTTATTCTCTGTCTGCACCAATAGAAGAACAGTATTCTTCTGACGAAGATCATTACTAGAGAAGGCTAGTTTTATTTTAACCTGCAAAACAAATAAGTTGATGTAATTTTCTTTCGTTAGTTCCAAATTCTTACAATAGTTAACAAAGCTCACCTTTAATATAGGTCCAGAAATATTAAATTTTCTTTGCAGAATACTTTCTCCATTGAAATCCGCACCTTTTTCTTCCATACAGTACTCTCCAAAATAGCTGGTAAGCTCACAGTCACAGCTACTTTCTTGATTGGTGAAGTCTTCAGTGCATGTACCACCATTTTTACAAGGTTCAGAGTCACATTTCATGTTACATGCTGGTAGAACGCCTGTTAAATCTATTGAAAAATAAGGTAAATAGATAGTAATTGACAAAATTTGAAGTTTTCCTATATTACTAATTTATTTAAGTTTTTAGATATGTCTCAGTAAAATCGAAATAATCTTTTAGAAAATTGTATTTATACAGTTCCTTCGCTAGATAACATTTTCATTAGGGATATAGCTATATCTCTATTGATTCCAAAGATTTTTACTTGTGTAAAGTAGTCATTCATCTAGCATCTTTATTAAAAAGATCCCCGCATATTTAAACTATAATGTTACCTTGATCAATATTCAGTTGCGCCTTTCTAGAAAGATCCACAACATGGTCATCAATTTTAAATCCTCTCACGCATCCAACGTAACCGCCTTGTGGTAGAATATTTGCTCTAGGGGCCAAATGTAAGGAGTACTGATCGTAACCTCCAAGGTTCATTTGAAAGTAGTCCGTGGGAGGAGCGGGAGGTCTTTGTGGTCGGATTACTTCTGAAAATTATTACATAAGTGATAATGAAATTGGATTTAAAATAATAATATTAGTCTTAGTAAAAATTATAAGGGAAAATACATTTGCCACCGAGTTCTGTAAAGTTTATTTAATCACTTAACTTTCCAATATTTTTATACAACAAGGCAGGCGGGTCACTTATGGTAAGTGGCTACCGTCACCTATAGACATTAGTAATACCAGGGGGATTGCTAATGTGTTTAGGCAGGGTTAAAGGCAACTGACTCTCAAGTGCAATTGCCGGAACACATCAACAGGTGCTTGGTGACAGATTTTCAACTTGAGGGTGTGAGCCAGTCTGCCGAGTACTACAAAGTGCTCCACCACCGTGAAATATTCAGGATTATTTTATAATGTTGTATCATTACATCGCAATTTTTTATTTTATTTTTACCCACAGCAAACAACTAACCTAATTCAGGATTACTCCACGGTTTATTAGTATAATTAGTCAATAGCTTTGCTACTTTGTTAATTGTTGTATTTTTATCATTTACGTGTAGAGTGGTGCTATTATTTGATCTTATTATCGCTATCTGCACACTTTCTCCTCTATTAGTTTTGGCATATGTTACATTCATTTGAACTATTTCATTTTCGTAGTTGAACAAGTATATTATTTTAGTTCCATTATGTATGAACAGATGTATGAAATTATTCAAATTGTCATTAGCGTATAGAACTAATGAATTATCATCGTAGGTTCTGAGATTCATTAGAACATTTTGGGTCATCATTTTCTTCAATCTGTGCTTTTCGGCTTCCGTAGTATTGTCCACTAAATAGTTCTTCTTTAAGTATGCCTCTTTTGTTTGGAATGTTAGTGCTTTTTCATTGATATCTGGAAAAAAACATCGTGTTTGTTGATATGTTGATAAACGTGTTAATTGTTCCTTATTATAGTCATCAGATAAATAGATAGAGTTCATTTCAAATACTCGTTTATTGCGGAATCGTACCTATTAACCCACTTGCTGGGTTGATTAAAAATAAGCTTTGGTTATTTAAAAATATATAAAATTTGAGATTTTAACTTACTTTCTTCACAATGAACCCCTAAATGCGCCCAAGGATTTTTACATATACACTCATAACTCGACCAAAGTTCCTTACAAATAGCTTTATTCTGGCAAGGATTGGGAACACAAGATGGCTTGCAATCCTTGATGATCTCAGATAGATGGACAGACATATAACTGTAGATATCTAGAACTTCTCCATTAACAACTAGACCTCTGAAGCAGCCAATAAGTCCTTGGTTAACAGCAGATTTTTTAAAATGCTCTCTGAAATATTGATAGAGCAATGGAATTAAAATTTAATTTTAAATTTAGTTTTAGTCTTAGTATCTTTACTCATATTATGTGCATATCTTTCATCTGTATTAAAGTAAGTAATTCATATTATACTAATAACAATATCTTTTTGTTATGATTAATCCATGATCGTTATGTTAACGTTATCGTAAATTGAAAATTACAGACAAAAATCATTCAGATAAGGAATGGATCCTTTCCATTCCTAATTTCATGTATGCCTTTATCTCAAATTTATTATTTTTTGCAAAGGCAAAATAACAATTACTTACGCAGTAGCACCCCCAATGAACATAGATCCCTCAAATGGCCCAAATTCCTCCTCTAATAAGAGATTTAGCATTTGATACTCCGTGTTCAGCATGAATCTCACGTGATAGAAATTATAATCTATCCAAATCTTGTGCCATTCACCACCGTTTAACTTCCTTTTTGAATTTATTACAAGTTTTCTGGTTGTTCCCGTATTGAGAGTGAAATTAAAAGTTAGCTCGTGTTCTGTGAAAACAGGACTTTAATGACTATTTAATTTAAAAAAATGAGACAGCGAAAAGATTTAAGACTACACAGAAAGAAAAAAAAATAAAAAAAAACATGACACATTATGAAATATCTTACCACTAGTCAGAGCAACCATAAACGAAGGATAGTTAGGCCTTATAGGTGGTTGAAACAGAAGTATCGCACTGGTCCCTGTAGTTCTGAAACTGAATGCGATGTCGCCCTTCCTCCATCCAGGAACTTCGATATACGATTGCGATGTTGTAAATGTTACTACGTAGCGTTGAGTGTCTGGAATAATTCACATCGTTTTGGATCCCCATTTATAATGTGGACAACGAAGAAGTGGAACATGCTTCCTACAATAATCTCAATCTCTTATTAGGAACTAAAACTACTTACTTGTTTCAACACATTCCAAAGGACCCAAAGTGATTCTACCCTGAGCCTCTTCAGTCAAATCCTTCTGTTGTAGGAAAAACATTTCCGTGATACCCAAACTGTTTGTATCTATTAATGTCCCTTCGTCAGAATGCCACTTGTTCTCATTGGCATCGCAATTGCAGGACTGTGCAGGATTCACGCAAGTTGCGTTGATACCACAATGGCAGTATCCCCTGAAAGTAGAAGCGTACCCTTAGCTTTTGTCGGATTTAGGAAAAAATCGTACATAACTATATCTTTAAATTTCAACATACATTCTTATGTAAGTAGTATTCTGGGAACCATATACTAGTATAATGTAGGTAATATATAGTGTGGTAGTGACGTTGGGTACCGCGGGGAAGGTCGTGGGTTGGAATCCGACAATGAGCTTGAGCTTTCGGTGAAGGAAAACATCGTGAGGAAACCATAGCTCGGTGGTAGGGTACTTTGTAGTACCCTACTGACTGGCTACCACCCTCAAGTTGAAAATCTGTCACCAAGCACCTGTCGGTGTGTTCCGACAGCTGCACTTGAGAGCCAGTTCCCATCTTCCCACTTTCAGTTACATCATCACTTACCATGGTGAGATTGTGGTCAAACACAAAATAATAGAAAATAGAGAATAAAAAGTATCTACCTCTTAACATTTCCCAAGAAGTCTACAGTATCGTTGGACGAGGATATGAACCACGTTGCACTATGCAGCTCTAAAGGCGCCATGTTGCAATCGTATTTGATGTATTGACGACAGTAGAGTGAATGTGATATCAACTCTTGGAGCATTTCAGCACTAAATTCACGGTATTTTATCTTGAAACTGAAGTCTTGCCCTGATGCTGAACGGACATCCTACACGTAATAAAATAGTTGCAGTATTTCATTTAAATATTTGAAAAAATAGGGTTGTTTCCTAAAAAAAACTATTTAGTCCGTCAGTTAGATTACCAAAAAATATTGGACACGTATTTTTTATTTTGTTCCGTAAACGAAAAATGACGAGGATACAGTGCGTTGAAATTTCGCGTGACGTCACACCGTGGTACAAATTTTACCACGAAGTGACGTCACAAGCCCCCACTCCTATACTTTGATGCGCTATAACTTGGTGTATTTTTATTGATTTGATAAAGCAAAAAATACGTGTCCAATATTTTTTGATAATCTCACCGACGGACTAATTAGAATTCATTTTTATTGACCCACGACACTACCCTATTATGGACGTAATAATATTCAAACTAAATATCAGTCTCAAAAAATCTTACACCACAACTGGTGTTATAATTGTCTTTGTCTAATTTGTCAGTTTCGTTTATTCGTCAGATTCCTTTTGCGCAAATTTTATACAAATATTGTATAAAAAAATCTTTTAACAAAGTACTCACAACTTGACTAGGTAGATTATGTTCGACAACGGTAGTAGAGGAATCAGCTTCTATCTGAAACTCGCACTTGACGTGAGCTGGTGGAAATCTACCGTTGCCATCTATGTCTATGAGGTAGACATCGTTTCTAGTGTACCCCAGAAGGGCTAATTCTTCGCAGGTCTTGCGGAATGTCGCGAAGTGACAGTTCTCGCCGATGTAACCTTTAATAATGGTAATGATTTTGATTTTGATTTGATTTATCCTCGGACATTTTTCACACACGGCTATCTGATCCCAAACTAAGCAAAGCTTGTAATATGGAAACCAGATGACTGATATACTACATAGACTACTTTTTTTGTTGTAAATACATACTTAAATAGATAATTACACCCAGACTCAGAACAAACAGACGTTTATGCGCACAAATGTGTGTCCTGGATGGGAATCGAACCCACGACCTGCGGCGTGATAGGCAGTGTATTAACCAACCATGCCAACTGATTGTTTTGGTAATTATGGGTGCTTGAATGTTTGGGTATTCAGCGTAAACGATAGATGAAAAATTTATTTCGATAGTCAATAAACAATAGAAATAATAATGTCATGAGGAGGGTTATAAAGAAAAGAGTATTGAACATGAGTGTGGATGGATATAGAGGTAGAGGAAGGCCAAAGATGGAATGGTATGATGGACTGCATGAGGACTGATATGCGTATGACAGGTGTGAGTACTGAGACGACTCGTTATAGAGCGGAGTGGAAGAGGAAAACATGTTGTGCCGACTACACCTACACCTAGTGTAAGATAAGGACAGGAAAAAGAATAAGAAGAGTCAATAAACAACAGAATATTTGGAAGATTGATTAAACTTTACGAATAGCTTTGGCTTAAAAAACTTCTTGTTTTTGTGATTTAATCTAAAAAAGGTAACATGAGAAACGTAAAGAGTTGAATCACTTTATTTTTTTCTGTACCAATATGATTATTTTCGCGAAAATAAAAAAAATAATCACATGATAATTTCAATATTTGTATCGGGTTCTTACAATTATTTGTGGTGATTTCTATTCATCTCTAATATGGTATCAATATTATATGAAAGTCCACTTACCAGTGTTATCACAATTACAGATGACTCTATCTTGATTGATAGAACAGATGCCCCCATGTTCGCAAGTGTTAGGCCTCGTACAAGGGTCCACGTAGCGGCAGTCATCGATGGCGACCTCGCCCACGACGCGTTCAGTGTTTATAACGAACCTGAATTTACAAAGATAATATGATCTTTTATAGCTCTTGAAAGTTGAGTCATAAAGGACTGTACGTAAAGGTCACTTGCTGTTGATTTTATTGGTTTGCAAATTTTACGAGCAGTTTGTTGTCAATGATCCTTTCTAAATGGTTACATAAACTTCTTCCATGTATTTTGGCATTCATAATTAGTAAGCAGATACTGTTACTGAAAAAAAAAATGCTTTATATGGTGGCCTTATAATTCTCTGATAAAAATTTTGGGACATTCTTTACACACGGCAATTAGAAACAGAAACTAAGTAGAGCTTGTACTATGGAAATCAGGCAGATGTTTTGGCCTAGGTGGGTTCTCCACATGATAGGTGGCGTAGTAAGCGGTCATACAAAATATCTAGCTCCTTACCTAGGTTCTATGGTCAATCCGTTGATTTTAATATTCCTCATACATCCTATCAATCCGTAATTGGCTGATTTGAGACCACTGCCAATAACGATTTTATCTTGAAGTTCGAAGTCCAAACCTGATGGAATTGCTCTATTTTAGCGACATACAAGCAACATACATTTTCATGTCAGAAGGCTGAATAGGAAGTGACATGAAGTTAAATGGTTACCGGTACCTACCTATATAATGCGTCGAAAACTTTATAAACCCTAAAAGACAAATGTCAAACAAATCTTACCAAAAATAGGTCAAATATTTGTGGAAACTTACCTAACATTTGTGCATGTTTATAATGATAATCTACAGTCAACTTGATCCTTCCTTTCTTATAATCCAATTCAACAGTATGCCAATCATTGCTCACGTTAAATTTTACAGATTTAAATACTGTTACGTTCTTACTAACATCTTGTAGAAGTTCGAATCTTATTTCCTCTTTCACCATTCTAACCTGAAACACGAACCATCTTAAGACTCAATATTAAATATATTTGTGCTCATAAAAAATTGTCTCGTTTATGTTCTATATACCTACTCGAGAAACCACTCGCTGAATTTCAGTATAAATGAATTTCACTAAGAAAGGATTTTTACCATCACATTTTTATTTTTACATTACCATTTTTACAATCCAACCCCTAAAGAGTTCCCTCAGGACCACGGGTGAAACCGCGGGGGTAACCTAGTGAAATCTGTCGTTTTTAATACTCAGATATATTAAAAAATACCCTCAGCTTATATATAATAATAACTAAAATGATGTTCTAATAACTATCATGAAGGTAAAAACATGGGATTTTCCTTTCATTATCAATCATTAATCACGTAATCTTAGATCATCACTAACATCTAGATTTGTTTACAAAAGAATGAAACCTACTTACTTCCCAATAACCTTGTCCAGATGTGATCTGACTATAAGCCAACACAGCCATATTCTTGCTCGTTTTGAAATCGAATTTCAAATTAATATTGTTACTCTGATTCAACGGCCACCAAATATGGGACGTTGCAAAAGGATACGTAATAGGTATCACTTCTATATCGATCTCTTCAAACTCCGGGTCTAGGACACCTATGTAGTGGACTTTAGGATTATTTTGCTTTAACTCGTAAAGTATGGACACATCGTTATAATAAACATACTTTAAGTTGCCAGCGAAGTTATTAAAAGACTGCAATCCTTTCATTTTATGTAAATCTGGTCCACCGCATATGTAGATCTCTGGATCAATACAAACATATTTGGCATCGCCTCCCACTTCATAAGCCTCAGGTATGTTATCAAGATATACGGTAATAGTTTTCTCGTGAAGTATAACTGTTAAATTATGCCACAAATTGTTATTCACTTTGTCACCTAAATAATCTTCTACCGGTCCATCGCCCAAATCTATTTGTATGGCGACTTTTTCTTGATGTATAGATAGAGCAATGTAATGATGTTTATCATCTATTTGACCGCTGGCGTAAAATAAAGCTGAATCGTCGAAACGAGTCTGTGAATGTCGTTATTAAAATGCATAAGATGATACTAATAGTTTTATTTGGAAATCACGCTATAAATTGTCTATCAACCTAATTTAAATGGTGTATTTCATATCTTATCAAAATGTCTTTCTAATTGATTGCTGATGAAAATTTCATATAATTTGTAGTTTACTATATGAAATTTTAAAGCATTTTTTTTGGGAATAGTGTAGTAGGTAGACCCAATGCTTTCGTAATCTGTTTTACCAATCGAAAACCGAATCTTTATCGTAATGTATCTGGTCTTTAAACAGTAGCAGTACAGTTATGCATATCACCTACAACATCAAAACTATATATTAACTCAAGGACATTAAGTAACGTTGGACTATAATTATGAAATAATTACGTGACATTGTTGAAAACAAAATTTTACCTTAAAATGGAGGCTGACTCGTGTGTTTGTGGAGTGTACTCGGTCTTTCCAATCGTAAACGCGATATGACACGTAACTGGATCCCCGCAATGTTAGCACCGTCGCCGCTGTAATTATCATCATTGGTGATGCAAGTGATAAAGTTAATTGAACGCTTACTAGTTGGTAACATTTATTGTTATGCTCGTTAATTTTATATTGAAGAGTCATTACATTATCTTAGCATTTGGTTACATCCTATAAAACATGTTTGGATAGAAATAATTTTTGTAATTTTCCATAGCTCGCATTGTCGAGATGAAAAGCTGTCTATAGCAGTCAGGGAGGATGTAGATTATTTCTATTAGTAGATAGATATTACCTCCTACATCCACCAATTTTACCACTTAATAAGTGCCTACTCAGTGCAAAGATGAATTTCAGTAATAATGTCTAAAAATTGAACATTTATTTCTGATGATATAGGAGGATTTTTAATTAAAATACCAACGACAATTTATGTAGGAAAGTGTAATAGATATCCAAGTTAACAGATAAACGTTACTGCTACCATGTTACTATTAACAGTTTCGATCCCTTCATGTTAATCTATCGATTAAGATTATAATTGTCTCACTTCAATTTTATAGACAGACGATTGACTCCTTGTGAAAGTATACAACTGCGTGTTAATTGGACACAATCGTTTAGATGTTCGATTATAATAAAACAAAACTTGTCCGTCTTATCGAAGATTTGCGTAACACATTTTTGAAATTATTTCATTAATCGGAATGTACAGACTTATGTACAAGTAATTGGACGTTACAATTGTTTCATTTGTTTATGGCAATCGTTAAGCTGGGTTCAGTTCTTTATTACAGGTTTTAAAGCAGTAAGTGATTTACTTACTACTTTAAAACCTGTAATAAAGAACTGAACTACTTTCTTGCAACAACAATCAAATTAATAATAATGCCTACATTTAAGAATTCCTGTATTTTTTATAACACATTTATAGTGTTATAGCTGTCCGAGAGATCTTATGTTTTCCCTGGATATGCTCTACATTTGTGCCAAGTTTCATCAAAATTCGTTCAGTCGTGTTTGAGAGATTGAGGACCAAACATTCAAACATACAAATAGTAGTCGATAGTAGGATTAGGTAATTCAAAGACATAAAAATACATTTGATAAATAAAAAGCAATCATATCTATACCTAACAATACAATTCGTTCTCAAAACAAATGAGTACTTACTATAAACATCACACAGATGCTCCTCATACAAAGTACCGAAGCAATCACATCTGTATCCGTTATACTCGTTAATGCATCTAGAACCTTCGAAACACAAGTTTTCCATAGTCCTACATTTATCTATGCATCCTTCTTTAACGTTTTCATGTTTTGTTGCTATTAGTGGTACTATTGGCAGAAGGTCTGAGGCTGCTTTCCCTGAACTTAGTACCATGTCACTGATGCAACCGACGAATGATTCTATTATGTATTTTACGCCGTGGAGTTTCTCTTCAGAGCTAAGACCTGCAATTGTTTAGGAAAAATTTGATGTTAATAAAAATAGCTTTATAAATTTTTTATCTTAAATGAATTATTCAGCTCACCTCCAATAAGAATGACTGATGTTAGGTTGTCGGTGATACCATAATTTGTATCAAAACTGAGACCCTGAAATTGTGAACATCAAAATTTTTATTGAAAATCAAAAATCTTCACCAAATGTTAAAAAATCAAATTTAGATAATGAAAAATGATTCAAGAGGAAGAGAATATTCTATACAAGTAAATACAGGCTGATTATGATAATAATTTATCGGTTTACTTTTAAATACACCTCCTCCTTCAAATGATCAACTTTCGCAATAAGTCTGGCGCCATGAACGTCGATGGTGACCACCACACTGTGCCACTGATCTCTGTTCAGAGCACGACCAACCGTCACCGATGTCAAATGTTTGCCAAATACGTGGACCACTGAAAACAATAATTTCTTATGAGCATCTCAATCAAGATGAGTTGAAACTTATACATATATCCAAAGAGAAATAGAGTAGAAAGAGTAAGTCTTTAAATAAATAAGATATTACAATACACAAAGCATAGAAACATTTGAAAGAAAGTACTTTATAGTACGCAGTTAAAAATAAACTACATATTACTTATGAATTTCTAAATTTGTGTCACCTTTAAGTTCACCCTTTTCAACAATAACATACAGTGCATATGGCGGCATCTTAAAAACAGGGTTCTTAACATTATGGTATACCAACAATCCATGGGGAAGTCTAGTACGAAATCTAAATGAAATTTCCCTGCATAACCTGAAATTTGATAATCACTTCAGTTTAGTGTTCGATTAAGATGAAATTAAAAAATATATCTATTATGCATAGATCTTTTATAAAAACCGTTTGATCCAAAGGAAGATATTACGATTTAATCCATGACCTCTTTACAGAAATATCCAGAGTACAAGTTGAACTGAAGCATACATTGATGACTAAGAATGATCGTGGAAGAACTACTAAATTAGGTAAAAAACATGAATCAGACTTCAGCTTAGAGTAACGTTCCCCAGCATGTTGCTTTAAGATTTTGAGAACTTGCGTCTTCCTCTACTAAGAGTAATTTTTGCTCGAACTTTAAAGCCCTAGAACTCACCTCAACTGAAACCTTTGTATAATATCACCATCGAGCTGTATAAAAGTGTTATCCTTAGCGAACATAAAGGTCTGATGATGGCCAGTCTCCGCGAAGGTAAGGAACCTGTCTCTATCACTTGGAGGTATTGGCGGTATGGCCGTTGCATATGTGGACGTAGATATGTTTACTGTTGTAGTAGTTACCGATGTTGAAGTTAGAGATAGAGTTGTCAATGGTAGTACTGTAAAAAGAGAAGGGAAGAATTATGGCTACTAGGCAAAAACATTGTTTGTAATGTCCGGTCTCATGACAATTTTGTCAGAGAATGTACGAGTTGAAATTCAGAGTTTGATTCCTGGAATAATTTTTTTTTATATAATGTTTTGATATCTTTCTCAACTGCAAGCCAAAGTATTAATAAGCCATCGCCAATATCTTTCATGCAAATGAAAATTAATTGTGGCTAATGAAAGATTTTGTTTAAGATGTCTTTTTATATTTCAATGTCGTGTCTGAAATCTCTATTAAAATAACTATTTGGTCGTGCTCAGTTAATAACTTGAAATGCGATTCCTGCATTATATATTTTTTTATGGTAGATAGTTTTGGGACAACCGTCCTATCCGCGAGGCAAGAGGTTAATATGTAATTTAACATGAATGCTTTAGAATATTTCTCAACAATAAAGAATGCTGTAAAATTGATCCCACCTTTTTCTTCCGATGCTAAATCAACCGGTAAACTGCATTCAACATCAGCTGTTCCATATAAAATTAAAAGAACGATCAAACTTGTATCTCTTCTTTGCAACAATTTCCCCATATTGCTCTATTGTGTTCATTTATCTGAAAACAATACGTTATCGAAGCTTTAAAATTAAGAGTTACTTGAATATGCCACACATCAAGATTGTTTATATTCCTCCTAAATATCACATCAACAAAGATTGAAAATCCAAAATAGGATCTATGTTACTTATCTAAACTAAAATTATAAAGTGGAATTTTGGAAAATTTTACTCGACCGATTTTAAAAATTCTTTCACCATTAGAAAGTTACATTATCCCTGAGTAACATATTTTTATCCCGGAAAATGATACGATCCCACAGGAACGCGGGTGAAACCGCGGAGGACAGCTAGTGTTGAAAATAAAAATGGTTGTTACACATTACAATATGACAAATATGTAAGTTTATAAGATTTGCATAATATTGTTCTAAATTTAAATTAACAGTGCTTTGCGGTAACTAAGTTACCACAGCCCTTTATAAAAAGTATCTCTTCAATAATTTCGTAACAGCTAGAAAAGACGTTAAAATCTTTTTCCGCTTACGAATCATTTTATCATTTGATATCTATGTGAACACATTTACAGTTCATTTTCGTTCCGCCCGCATCGCATAGGGCACTGAGCGGAAACATGGAATCAGAGTGTTATAGTGTGGGCTGGATAAGACCAACCACTTTTATTAGACCTGGCTTGTCCCTGACTCCTGCTGTATAGTTTTTGACAAAAGGAGACTTGGCAGTCATTTGAAAGGTCAAATAACAATGGACGGCTTGTAAAGCTAAATTGGCTCAAGTAACTGCAGTTGTTGTCTCGAGATGTGGTTTTGACATATCGGTTTTTGAGTTGTCTGTGTATGACATATTCGCACGGTAACGGTCGGTTTTATTGAATGTATCCGCAATTATAATATTAAAACATCATTTTGTAATTCACACATTACATTAAGTCCAGGTTTTCACTGCAAAATCGTTTACCATAATGACTATTTTTATTATACGTATACAAATAATTAATAGGTATAAGTACATACCCACCTAAATGACTTCTAACTACTATTAACACTAATTTAATCACAGCCTCAAACTCCTGGACAAACTACCACAAATGAGTGTCATTTTTCGTCACTCATTTCATATTCGAATTTTCGACACTTTACAATAAATATAAAAAATTTAAATTGGATTTGGAATGTTGTTTTTTTTAAGTGTATTCGAATTTAGATGGCCAGGGCGATGTAAGTAACGCGTCCCCTGTCAACCGCGGTGTACTGACGCAAACTTTAACAGCATGTAATAACACTAACAATTTGTCCTCATGGGTCACAGTTGCTCCCAGGCATAGGACTTAGGACACTAGCGGAGAGGTCGAATAAGCGGATTGAATAAGTTCTAAAATGGTTGTTTTCTTGAAAGGTTTTTAAACCATATGAACAGTATTTATACTAGTTTAACTAAAGAGCTGAATCATCTTTCTATTGAGATCATTGCCGGTTTTGGCGGGCTTCACTTTACTTCGTTCTTAAAATATATTACTAACATACTTCCGCCCCGCGGTTTTACTCGCTTTCTTGAGGGAATTAAAATACGTTCACCATTTTCGAGATATTTTGATATTTCAGATTGTATTTATTGATTTTTGAATTTTAGAAATATCTCGCAAATGGTGACTTTTACTAAGGTCATTTTTGTATATGTTGGTAGGTGACCCAACCACCTCTCTCCCTAACCCTTAAGTTTGTCGTACTATTTACTGGACATCCCGTATATTTAGATATGCTATATTTATTTTAATTCCCTCAAGAAAGCGAGTAAAACCACGGGGCTGAAGTATGTTAGTAATATTGTATTAAAAACACCCTGTACATGTATACAGCGCCTTATGGATCTTGCACAGATGCATTCCGTGATTAATTAAAGAGCACTCAATTATCAAGCAAACCATCTGACACGCACGAGCAAATGTAATTTAATTTACTTATCCCTGTTAATTAGCAATGAACTTTAATTTAATTTTACCGTCCGCGTGAAATGTATTGTTCGTTACCACATTTAAAAATACTGATTTTAATGTGTTTAAGATGACATTTTTGTACGTAGATCCATCCTATCATCTTCCTATAATTATAAATGTGAAAGTATGTTTGGATGGATGTGTATGAAGATGTTTGTTACTCTTTCACGCGAAAACGGCTGAAAAGATTTTGATGAAACATGGCACACAGGTAGATCACATTCTGGAATAAAACATAAGATAATATAGATTTAATTCCCTTTTGCACATAATAGATAATGCTAAAGCTAGGTAGTCTATACTAATATTATAAAGAGGAAAGATTTGTATTTTTGTTATGTTTGTAACGAATAAACTCAAAAACTACTGGACCGATTTCAAAAATTCTTCCACCGTTAGCATGCTACATTATCCCTGACTAACATAGGTAATATTTTTATCCCGGGAAAAGATCCCACGGGAACAGGGATGAAACCGCGGGGGAAAGCTAGAATATATATAAATCTGAAGCGTTTGCATGTTTGCATTGACGTGATACTTTTTAAAGTGCTAATCTCAGGAAATACAGATTTAAAAGGTAGATATGTTACTTCTAGTTCGTTTATACAGGAAGATAGGCTTTATGAGAAATAAATGATACCCATATCTCATTGTAAGAGCCAAATATAAAAACAATATCTATCAGTCTGTATCAATATTAGACTTTCTTAAGTTAGTCACTCTCCTATCATTGTAGCAATTATAAACGCTTTCCTTTCATAGGCTTTTATTATTTGCTCACAATAAAATGCGTGACTATTTTTAGTTCGCATGAAATAAATTATTATTCATGGTTCAAATTCAACATTTTAATGGAATTTTATTTTGAAAAGAGACTCGAATGATTTGTTTACATTTCCTATAATAAAGCTATGGTTAGATAAAGTATTTAAACAATAATTGAAAAAAAAACTATGGTTTAAATTTAATAAAACTGGTAGAATAGATTGTAAACAGAATTTGGATATAATATGGATATCCATAATACCTACATACTTTAATCCTACTTGTATTATAAATGTGAAAGTATGTTTGGATGTGAAGATGTTTGTTACTCTTTCATGCAGAAACCGATGAACGGATTTTGATGAAACTGGCACACAGGTAGATAATAATCTAGAATAAAACATAGGATACTTTTTAGGCGGGACAAAGATAAGATATCTCCGGATGGCGGGTGAAATCGCGGGGGCCAGTGAAGGAAAAATAATGGTAGTATTTTTTTTTCTTGCGTTCTGACCACCTTTCGACAAGCAAAATAACTCTACACACACAGGTAACTAGCAGGTCGTCGTATTATAATAAGCGTACCATGATGTCTTTACTTCTAATGTTACATAAGTTCTAAAAATAGTAAAGTATTATTTTTATCGCTTCACTTAGGAATGTAACTGACCTCCGGAGACAAGTCGAAATGGCGGTGTCCACTAGGCGGCGCGCGGCGCCCACTCGGTGCATCTATGTTACCGCCTACCTGAGGTCTAGGTGAACTGTCAACTGTTTTATTTATCACCAGTCACTTATTATAGCTTTATTTGTGGCCTGTGTGATTTAAAAAAGGAATGATTTAGCGATTTAAAAAAAAAAATGTTTTCCTACTGAATTAGTTTCAATATTGAGCCCTGGGTATAATCTATTTAGGTATGTATTTAAAAAAAAAGTTACTAATAGTCTTCTATAGCACAAACTTTGCTTAGTTTGGAACCCAGGATATTTATTTAATTAAATTACTATGGTAAATATAGCAAAAAGAAGATAACAAAGATGCAGTAGCAGTTGGATCCGAAGGTAGCTTAAGACAATTTTAAGGCGATGATAGCTCAGTGGTAGTGACGTCGAATACCGCGACGAAGGTCGTGGGTTCGAATCCTACAATGAGCTTGAGCTTTCGGTGAAGGAAAAAATCGTGAGGAAACCATAGTACGGTGGTTGAGTACTTTGTAGTACCCGACTGGCTGGCTACCACCCTCAAGTTGAAAATCTGTCGCCAAACACCTATCGGTGTGTTCCGACAGCTGCACTTGAGAGCCAGTTCCCATCTAGGCTTTGTGTGCTTACCACCATCGGCCAAATCATCACTTATCATAGTGAGATTGTAGTCAAACACAAGCCTATCCAGAATTTAAAAAAAAAGTTTGGTGACTCTGCAATTAGGTTTTTAGATCAAAGTTCCAATAGTTTTATTGTTAGAAAAAATATGTGCATGATGTTTCTTGCATCAACTATTCTTATATCTATCTCTATATTTAACTAAATTAAAATCCATTTAATATTACTCAATAAAAAATGTAACTAACTCTTCCAGCGAGGCAATGCCACCATAATTCTATGTAGGTAGAATGATCCTTCCACCAGTCGGATTGAATTATATAATCTCTAATTCGTAACATTATGACCATTAATATAAGGAACTGCACTCATAGCAAAATAAAACAATGAATGGAATAGTACAATGATTTATTGAATCGAAAGTAAACTAAAATACATTGTCTATTTTTCGAATGAAGAGTATCAATCTGGTTACCGTAATACTGTTACGTAGGCACAAAATGTACGGGAAATAACCAATAATTGACCTAAAATAGTTATTATGTTTTTTTTATTCGATCTATTGCTGCAAACTTTTTTACTACTTTGTTTTCTCAGCAAAAAGATTCGAATTTTTAACGGTAAAAAAATCGAACAACAGCCATAAAAAAATTAAATATAAAGAAAATCAATTAATACCTATGAAAACGTATAACAAAACACTTTTCGTGTAATTTCCTGACAAACCTTATCAATAGAGGAATTTCGCGGTAGACTAACTAAGCCACCAGTTTTATATGACCTCCGATCTTTTATGTTTATTCCAAGTTAGGGCTCTAGATAAAATGAACGATCTGAAAAGATGATAGATAGAATTAAATACAGAATACAGTGCAACGGTTAGAAGCAAAACATTTTAAATATCTTAGTTTATGTAAGTAAGAGAACAGAATCTGTTCGTCGGATACTCTGGTGAATGGCGATGGACCATCACTTATGAATATGTTTGTTTCCATTGTCTGTGTCCGGCAAATAGAGAAATAATTTTGAAAAAAATATATTGCATTCAACTCAAAGATCATAATAAAACTTCTTGATGTTTTCTGAAAAACTTATAATAAATAAAACTTGCAGTTGATTTGCTATCAATTAAAAAAACTATTTCTCGCTATAATTTCTTTATTTGGAACAACAAACAATTGTATTCTTAAATGGTAATAAAGATATCGTGGTTCTAACAGTACAATCAGCCCCGTTGTCTACGACTTGAGTATTTAAAAAAAGGGGATATGAAAGTTATACATACTCCTATAAAGTGGAACCATGCATATATTTCATTGATATAATGTACCTAATCGTAAATTTTTGTCGTGCTAAAGGAGCAAAGTACACATGCAACAAAAGTACATTGTCCGTTGCTGATGAATGCAATTTTTTTTTAATAAATAATAACTACGCACTGTCATAGTTAGGAACTATGAACCATATTTTCCCCATTTTGTCTATAATTTTCTCAAAAAATCTGAATTTTGTTGTATGTATTTTATTACTCAATCATGCGCGTGATAGCTGAATAGGTTTAAGACACTAGAGTATTTTAGTGTTTTATGGTAGGTACTTTTTATGTCGAAAAGACAAGATCTTTCAGGAGCGCAGGTATAACCGCGGATGGAAGTTAGCAAGGTTAGTAGACAAGATTTAACTAAGGCTATTGTAAAACAGGCATTAGCTAAGAAATAATAGAATATCGTGACGTATAATACAAGGAGCACGCGCTATAAAAGTCCGTTGTCCGCGTCTGGCGCACTCTGGCGGATGCGTTGACGACCCGTCGGTCTCTCCGTGCCTATCGCCTGTTACGATCGACCTAAATACAACAATCATACGTTCATACGGGCATGTCGACGTCGCGTCGGCTCCTCGTTGACCGTTGCATGCACCTGCATTATTCAACTCTGCCTATTGCCAAATAAGGGTGATTAGGATTTGCCTTTATTATGCCAGCTACGGTTACTGATGCCGCATCATTATTAAATTATTCGCTTACTTCTACAACAGTTTCCTCTTTTCGGTTAGTCGCGGCCTTCATAAATTTGAATGTAGCTTTATTGTTCTGCCTATCTTTAAAACTTTTTTTACTTAAGTTCTTAGTTCTAGCATTAGCAACGAATAGTTTAAAAGTATATGTAATTTCTTATAATTTTATGAGGTAAAAACCGGTCAAGTGCGAGTCGGACTCGCGCACGAAGGGTTCCGTGAAAACGGCAAATAAATCACGTTTGTTGTATGGTAGCCCCCTTAAATATTTATTTTATTTTGTTTTTAGTATTTGTTGTTATAGCGGCAACAGAAATAAATAATTTGTGAAAATTTCAACTGTCTAGCTATCGTGGTTTTTGAGATACAGCCTGGTGACAGACAGACGGACGGACAGACAGCGAAGTCTTAGTAATAGGGTCCCGTTTTTACCCTTTGGGTACGGAACCCTAAAAACTACTCAAATATGTAAATATAAAAGCAAAAGTTATGGAAGGTTCTGTATAGGTGGATGACAAAATCGTATCTCAGAGATGGACATTTCATACACAATATGCAATGTTTAAATCAGCAGGTTTTTCTTCTCCACTAAGATATAAACCCTATCTATGAATGGTGCAACTATTATAATGCAGCTAACCAATTTTGAGTAATAATTCATAAGATATAAAGAACAAAATGAAAATTAGTTGTGATTGTATGTATACTCTTACGTAGTTTTGTAAGCAAGATAGATTAATGTAACTCAAAGACAATCTGACTACATCATAGTTACATAAAGAATAATGAATAATAATATGCTGTATGCACTACTATGTAATGCACATATTCTACAAAAAAATACATATTCGCAATCTCACCATGGTAAGTGATGATGTGTCCGAAGGTGGTAAGCACACAAAGCCTAGATGGGAACTGGCTCTCAAGTGCAGCTGTCGGAACACACCGATAGGTGCTTGGCTGTCACTATCTATACAGGGATGTTGACTGACATATCAAATCAGCTTCTTTTAAGGATCTCTTATTAGTTTAGCCGATGACTCGTCCAACCTTAAAACTTACCAAGGTAAGTGATGATGTGGCTGTAGGTGGTAAGCACACAAAGCCTAGATGGGAACTGGCTCTCAAGTGCAGCTGTCGGCATACACCGATGGGTGCTTGGCGATACATTTTCAACTTGTGGGTGGTAGCCAGCCAATCGAGTACTACAAAGTACCCTACCACCGTGCTATAGTTTCCTCACGATGTTTTCCTTCACCGACCGTTCAAACTCATTGTAGATTCGAACTCACGACCTTCGCCGCGGTATGCGACGTCAGTACCACTGACCGGTACTGACGTCGCATACCGCGGCGAAGGTCGTGAGTTCGAATCTACAATGAGTTTGAACGGTCGGTGAAGGAAAACATCGTGAGGAAACTATAGCACGGTGGTAGGGTACTTTGTAGTACTCGATTGGCTGGCTACCACCCACAAGTTGAAAATGTATCGCCAAGCACCCATCGGTGTATGCCGACAGCTGCACTTGAGAGCCAGTTCCCATCTAGGCTTTGTGTGCTTACCACCTACAGCCACATCATCACTTACCTTGGTGAGATTGCGGTCAAACACAAGCTTATCCAAAAGTTAAAAAGAAAACTTACGTGTGAACATAATTTCCAAATAGTAGCATTTCAATAACCTGGCAACACAGGTATTTAATAGTTAGCCAGTCACGAGAATACGAGATGTACCTCGCAACAAAACACATTTGCTTGCGTGACCAATTTCATGCTACGTACAATTTTGTACATGTTGTTATCGTCATTGTTCGACTTATTGTACCTATCTAGTTTAGCTTTAGACTTGTTTTGACATGATAATGTCGCTGGCAATAGCGTGTTTATTCTGTATTCTATATTTTTCTAAATGTTGTTCATTCTGACATGTTAATATGATTTATGCTTGTTTATGCTAGGCATTGTTTCGTTTCTTTTAGTTGGTATTGATGTATGTTATTTGGAGCTAGACATAAATCAAGTATTTTTCATGTTATTTTGGGCTCAGTTTTATTGATTTCCGCTAAGGTAAGCGACAATATGGCCTAAAGATTAAGGAATTGATTCTCAAGTGCAGCTACTGAAACTCACTGCATCGGTACAAGTTTAGTGATTGTAATCAATTATTTAGGTATTTATGCTTTTCCACTGAGTCCCTACTTAAAGAAGCATATTATGATGATATTATGATTGACTGCCTGTCCACCAAAAAGGAGCTAAAAAAAATTAAGAAATAGAATTGCTTATAACTTTGGGTTTAATTTGAGTTTTTCTAGCTAGTGCGCTTGATAATATATTTTTTCGGAACAGTCTGGTTTACAAAAATTCCAGGTATTAGAAACATTCTGATATCCAGGTTTTGTTCTCATAAACAAATATGTCACAATAAATAAAATTAGTTATGACACCAGCTTGATTGCCTATTGTTTTCCATTATTTAAATTCTTCTGAATAATCTATCCTAGGACTTCCTAGGCTGCTGCTATGGAGCAGAAATAAAGATGAAGAGAGAAGTTATCCCTAAAGAACTCCGACATTTATAGTTAAATGGCTAGACAAGCATTAACCTATGACGATTGGTTTTCAATTTGAACCTGGTAGCCAGCCAGACGGGTATTACAAAGTACCCTTCTACCGTGCTATGGTTTCCTCACGATGTTTTCCTTCACCAAAAGCTCAAGCTCATTCTAGAATTCGTACCCACGACCTTTGCCGTGGTATCCGACGTCACTACCACAAAAGGACGCTTGCTTATGACACTAAGGTAGCAGACCCTATCAAAAGCGTTGGAGACATCAATTCAAGTGGATACCTAATGCTTTCACAAATATTTTTAATAAGTGTTATTGCCAGACCGAAATTATTCATTATTTCAAAGAACATCTCGTATCAAAAAGGGACATCAACATTTTCAATATAAAACTTAGGTATAGGATGGAAGTGGAGGCTATAAACTGTTTCGATTTTAAGTATGAACACTTCTGAATAGTTAAGCAAGGAGCTTAAGACAGTACCTAAGTATTATGTACATAATATACTATTAAATACGCATGTCAACTTAGAAATAGCTATTACATAAAATAGGTAAGTATAGATTTAAATCCCATCGTGTGTCCAAGATTATAATTTTGTATGCGGCAATCTGACACGTAACATCCGTACGAAGCCTCTGTAAATGGATAACTTGCATATACTATTTCATACTTTAACTTAGCCTAAGTTATTTGCATGTGTGTGTAATAAGTGGAATTTGTTTATGTAGAGAAGGTAATTTGCTTATTTTTACATGAATTTGTTCACGGTAAATTATGTAAGTATCTTTTTTTCAGTTGGGTATATAATTTTGAGAATTTTTGTATTGAGAAATTTTGTCGCGACTGCAGTAACTTTATTTTATTGATGAAGCGAAATCCATCGTTTATTGTCAATGCTCAACCTGGTGGTAAACGAGCATTGTTGAGCACTTAAGTAATACCAGGTAGATTGACAATATGTTGCTGAATCTTGTAGCTTATAAAACATATAGTGACACGCCGGTTCGCTTGGATGGTTAAACGCGCTGCTTATCACTCGAAAGGTCGTGGGTTCGATTCCCATCCAGGACAGATATTTGTGTACATGACTGTTTGTCTTGAGTCTGGGTTTAATTATCTATTTAACTACTGATTTAAAAAAAATGTTTATGTAGAGTATCAGTTGTCTGGATTCCATAGTGTGATTCCAAGTTCTGCTTAGTTTGGGATCAAATGGCCGTGTGTGAAAAAATTTCCAGGATGTTTAATTAAAACTATCTCTCCCCGCGGTTTCACCCGCGTTCCCGTGGAATTTAAGCCTATAGCCTTCCTCGATAAATGGACTATCCAACACAAAAATATTTTTTAATTCGAACCAGTAGTTAGATTAGCGCGTTCAAACACAAAAACTCTTCAGCTTTATAATATTAAGTATAGATATGAATTAAAAAATGATCTATAGATATTGTACAGTTTTAGACTCCGAGGTTCATTAAGTATTATTTCATAAAGACTGAAAGTAAAACTACCTGAGCATGAACACAAAAGTCAAAACTGCATATTGATAGTATCTACACGAATGAAAATAAGCTCTAGATACTTGGATATAAAATTCATTTTCTTACGACAGTTTCAATTGCAGCGCCATACGAAAGACATCAACGCTAACCTTGTTTAAGTGCGACATAGTATTTGATAGTCTCGAATTCTCCATACATCTGTCACAAGGATGTATTAACAAACGTTTATTTCACCACTATTTAACAAAGCATGTTTGTATGTTTATATTATAGGTAATAAAAAGTTGGTCAAAGTTAGTTTGAAGATAATGGATTGTACCTGTATAAAAAATATGTGCGACTAATTCCATTAAATAGTTTTATACCAACTACTTTTATAATACTTTTTTTCTTAAATTTTAAGGCGATGTTATAGCTCAGTGGTAGTGACGTCTTATTCCGTGGCGAAGGGTGTAGGTTGGAATCTTACAATGAGCTTGAGCTTTCGGTGAAGGAAAACATCGTGAGGAAACCTGTCGCCAAGCACCTAGCGGTGTGTTCCGACAGCTGCACTTGAGAGCCAGTTCCCATCTAGGCTTTGTGTGCTTACCACCTTCGGCCACATCATCACTTACCATGGTGAGATTGTGGTCAAACACAAGCTTATCCAGAATAAAAAAAAATGTTATAATAAAATTCATTTAACGACCTCAATATAAAAAATAGAATTGTGGTTTTTTCAATATCGAGGTTTGATCAAGAATGAGTGATACCTAAGTTATTGTTGAATTGAATAATCATCAGATGTCACATACTCTACTATTATAAGTACCTACCATAATATAATACAACATTGAATAGTAGAATACGTTGTACCAAGAAAACGCAACGTTTTTCCTGACAATAGAAAGTTTGTTTAATTTCACAGTCACGTATATTCCACACGTTGCTGTTGATACCTCGTAAAATTTAATGATCCGTACTATGAGGCCTATAAACGATCAGTTTCGAAACTCTTTATTCTTATGAAGGGAATAAACTCGATCAAACTAGTTGGTCGACTCGTTGACTTGCTCGGTACATCTGCCGTCTGTCGAGTGTTCCGGGTTCAATTGTTGCAAGCCATGATTGAAAGTCAGGTTTTTGTGCGTAGTATTATACCTACGTTTTTTTTTTCACAACAATAGAAACAATGGAAAACGTGTTGTTTATATAATGAATTCACCAGCGAGGAGTTGCAAGTGTAATGGTACTTTACTAAAATACGGTTATCTTTCCACAACTAGGTATATACTTACATTGAAGAGAAACGTTCATATTCAGATTTAAAATGGATGAGATATATTTTTTTTTTTTTGAAAACAGGCTTGCGTTTGACCACAATCATACTTGAATAAAAAATAAAGTTCAAATAATAGAAGGTGCTTATAAGACTCCAATAAGGATTTTGGTATATAAGAATGGTTCTTTCTTACAAGTTACTCGTAAAAACATAAAATAGTTATAAAACATTTTATTGATACAAGGGTTGTTGAGGGACTGTAGTAAACAATTTTTTCAACAGTTGCCATGCAACAAGATATCTGCAAGGGAACCTGTGGTTGCGAAACAGCGCGCCCGCGAAGGTGAAGGCACCGCCAGTCGCTAGTACGAGAGAGTGGCGAGCGGACGACGCGACGCTTGCGCGCTACACACCGCCGCGAACGCCGACCAAACGCACGCCCGCGCCGCGCGCGCAACACAACACAACACTCAACAGTGCAACCCCAACTGCACCGTTCCAAATTCAAAATATCTATCACCCCCAGCATAAGTGAGAATGTGAACAGTTCTGTTTTGTGCCAGTGTTCATGCGACAGATTTCCAGTGAGTGACGTCGGAGATTGTGAGAATTTTTCTCGTTATTTGACACACATATGACGTGAATAACGGTGCGGGGATCCGACGCTCGATTGACTCGCTAAAATCGAATAAGTGTTAGTGTATCTTAAAAGCAGTGTGCCGGAATTTTAACGGACTTGCCTAAGCAAAGGTAAGAACGGATGTTTACAGTTATGCTTATTGTGTAACTTGGCGGTGGCGGAGAAAGCTTTCCTGCAACCATCATATCTGTTACCGGATCTTTTTATACTCATTTACTCAGTTAAGATAACATGTACAAGGTTTTGCATACGATGAATGTGAATATTATCGTGTGTCTACTTACTTTTTTTAAGAGTTAACAGTAAAATAAGAACATGCAAGTACTTTTAATAACTTACACACAATGGATACAAGAAAATGATATCTACCTACACTTATTAATTATTATAAGTAAATTATTTATAAAAACAGGTTTCAACACAACACGGTAAAAAGTCACAAATTATATATTCTAAATATTCATAAGTCAAAGCAGACTATGAATATTCAAATGAAAACGTTATTTTTAAGTAGCTTATGAAAATGTCGGGGAAAACGTTGTAGGAACGGGTTTGCGTCCAGAATAAACAATGGACTCGGGTGAAAAGGTCTCTGACTCATCTTATGTACGCCACTCGTTCTGAAGCTTCTGCTTAGAATATATTGACTATTGAAATCAGCTTTGTTCTTCTTATTGAAAACATTTGACGAAAAATTTATATTTATTCCACTTATTTAAATATTCTATGCACACGTTACACCGACAGACAGTCTGACGAAAGAACACGTTCGAAATTTTGATAAAATGAATTGTTTAAATGATGTTACTGAAATAATTGAATGCATTGTCGAAATAGACGAGCTGATAATGTAAACTGTGCAAAATAATGTGGAAATCTTGCAGATTACCTAGCAATTGGTTTGAAATTTCATTCTGAAATACGCAACAGTCGGGTAGCATGGTGACAACGTGTGACGACATCCAGATCATGAAACAAGATACAAGAATTGGAAAGTTTATTACACAAATACCATGTTGTTTTTTTATAATGTAGGTAGGTATTACAAAAATTTATAAATTGAAATCATTATTATCAAAATATTATTTTTCTAAAACTTTGCAACAAAAATTATAGGTACATTCTAAAAATAGTCTCCAAAAAGACTTGAACAAATGGTTGAGTTGGAAATAAGACCATAGCGTGTGACAGAATAAACTGAACCGAAAGTAGGCGCAAAGGTCTATTCAAATTTAACCTTGCATGTCTATGCATTCTCACGTGATATCACCGCGAAGAAAAACATTATACGGGCTTTATCTATGTCTATAAACCAACTAAGCTGTTATCAGAACAAAAGCATCCTATGTTTATGAAAGTGCAAACATAGGAGGGTTGTAAAAGCTCCCACCACCTGATAAGAATACAAGCGTTGAATACATTGTGTGGCCTGACGTGGTCGACCTTGGTCTTTGAGTTTATCAAAAGTAACGCATTAAGGTGTTTTGTATGCTAACATGAAGGAAGAATGTTTCAAAATAAACCCAGTAAACTTTAGTGTAGTTAGTTGTAAGGCTTTTATTAGACCAAATAGAAAGAAAATGATTAGTCATGCTTGTTCATAAGGAAAACTGATTTAAGTTTTGTTTCTCATCGAGTCAAATAGTTTATTTTGTTTTTTTTCACCATAAACTCACGATTCAAAATAAAGAAAACAAGACTGTGTTATATTCCTCTCCCCTTGTATTCGCATTTGAAATTTGAATTCAAACCATTAGCTTTTTTGTACGATTTTTTAATTCAAAATCGCTAAATACCATAATTAATATAGAATAAATGCATATTCCATTTATGCTTCGGTAATTTTAAATGGCTCTTCGATTTATTTCAACAATAAAACGGCGGTAACCTTTAAAACTTACGATCGCAAAAAGGTCAAGAACAATTCTTGTAACAGTTGATGTGTCCACTTTGAAATGCCAAGCTTACCTCATGTTGTATAAATCAAACGAAATTTTAATTTGTAGAAAACTGGGCAGATGATGCGTATTAGCATATATGGTCTCACGACTCACCGGCTTTCGAACTTGTAACACCAGCATAATTAATATGAAGTTTTGACAAAAGTTAAATTAGTTTTACGCAGCATTTTGGGCTTTCATTTTGTCCAGTCCGTATATAGATTCTATTCATATATTTTTTTTTAATATAAGCAATCTAGATTCATAATAAGTTTCATTTAAATTTAAATTTAAGAATTATTCTCGTCGTATATTTAATTTTAGTTAAATTTGGCTTGTCATTTTACTGATCATTATGTCTCCGGAACTGTTTTATTTCCGTATTCTTCAGGCATTTATAAATCCTGATATTGTATTGAATCTTTCCATGATATTTAAGGCTGAATTTGTATGTAACCAAGCCATCTATTCAAATGACAAAATTAAGAAATCCTTAATAACAGAAACGTGACTTTGGGGTTTTCAGGTGTTTTACGGTTTGTAGTTGTAATAAGTTAAATTTTAAAAGATGGCATTTTTAAAGTATGATTTAAATACCTCTTGTCAATAGCAAGTCCCGATATCTCCCGATAAACATGAATACCACTTGTCAGTATAAAAGATAACGAAAAAATATTGCCTGGATATACTAATACAAAGTGTATTATTAAATTTATCATTGGTGCTATAATGTGATATATTGAATCCGATACGGAGTAATTTGATCCGCGTCAATAGGAATCGAGTTTCTTAAGGATTTATTACTACGAGTATATTGCTAATTGTGATATGTCACGTTTTTTCTATTTAAATTATGAAAACGCCATGTTTTTGCTGCTCATCGCTGGGTGACGTGCGTACCTTGCGCATGAAAACGTGACTGAATATTCTTTGTAACATGTTGGAAAAGTATCAATAGTTAGTAAAATTGTTTTATGATAATAATTATTACAATTGCGTCGACAAAATAATAAAATTAAAATTTACACAGACGTGACGTGACAAAAGTTGAAAATGGACTCTTGGTAAATCATCATTACTCAACGGATTTTAATGCAGTTTTCAGCAATAGATAGAGTGATTCAAGAGGAAGGTTTGTATGTATAATACATACATATTATAGTACAGAAAAGCCGAGAATTTCAATTATTTGTAATGTGATGTCGTTCAGCGAAGCGGGCGGGGGACGGCTAGTTGTTTTAAATAAATGAACCAAGTCATTTCTTTGGTTAAATATTTATAGACTTGTGTTTTTTTAATGATTGAAATCTGGCTATAGTGGGGTTACGACCAACTCATATTTCAATTCAACTCGACTTGAACTAAATCTTTACGTCAAAGGACGTCAGAATTTACGGACAAAAGTGACAATTGGCAAAAAAAACAATCAAGTTTAGGTAAAGTTGAACCGCAACCCGCAACAACAGTGGTGTATATTTGACGGTAAATGACTGCCGGTCGCCTGTATCATTCCAGATATTTGAACACAATTTTAGTATTATGTGATCATAAAGGCTATGAAGTGGTTCTCGAATGCAAGTGTCGGAATGCACAATTTTGTTTCATATGAACAAAGAATTCCACCATCCTACCTATGTAAACATCATAAGGGTTAATTACTTATCTTAATAATGACGTTATCTTTTAAACACGTAAGAAAACTGATTAAACGTTTACCCTTCAGTACAAGTTATTCTCAAAGTTAAACTTTACTCAGATAATGATAAGGTTTTATTTTATTTGTAACTTAACCTAGTCCCGTTTCTAGTGGGCTGACGTTCAAATATTTGTGTTTACATTAATTAGAATGCACGCTTTGACCTTCTGATTATGTAGGTATTCGTAATTGTGTCTGTAAAGTAAAGCAAGTGTCCAATATTTTCAGTTAAAAAATCACATGAATGGAGATAGTTAGATCTGACTAGAAGATCTGCATTAGTTTAAGAAGGCGCCTAGCTTAGCGAATAGCTCCTATAACATTACGATCATTAACGGCGGCAACATATTCACAATGTCCCTTAAATACTACCCAGTACCCAGTGCCCACTGTCGGCACCAAAATAACGCCTATATGTCAAATACTAGAGCCCACAATTAGTACCAGGCATTTTGGCCCCGACCGAAAAATATCCCACTGTGGTGCCTTGGTGTACATTGTGTGCCAAAGATTTGTACATTGGCGATGGTGGCCAATAATAATCAGGTACACCACATGCCAGCGTACTGACAGAAAAAAAAACAAGTGACACGCGTCAGAGGCGAAGAAGCCAGCCATATTTTTTCATTTTGCATGCGTGAAATTGCGAAAATCTACAAGACATAATAATACTGTCTAGTTGGAAATAAATTGCTGTTTATTCCTAACACTATGCCTAATGACCGAAATACTAAAAAGTTATCCATGTACCAATTACGATGCCCTTATTGTTGGTGTGGGTGTCTGACTGGACATGTGGGCTGCCTTGGATCACGAGCTACCCGCAACGCTCTACTTACTTATGTACAATATACAGGATGTGTCATTATGAGTCAGCGGAAGACTTTTGTTGTGTGGATTTTAGGAGACCTAAACGTTATCTTCAGAGATCGTTGCGCGCTCAGAAGACTTGTTATTGCTTAAATTATAATGTATGAAATTTTTACGCCAATAGTATTTCATGTGACCTAGGCATTATGGCATCTTAGTGTTTTGGTGGCCTTTTTATTAATATAATAAACTTATGGTATTTTTTTAAAATAGAGAAATTCACAAAAAATAAGCAAAATTTTATAATGAACAAATTTAAATACTTTTCTAAAACCTGTCAAATACCCTATTCATGTGTAGTAGTACAACTACATTTGTACATTCATATCTATATTTAATGCAAAGTAATTAACCCCAATGTAATATTTGCCCAATTAAATGTAAAGTACAGCACACGTGTCAAAAGCTATAAAACACTTTTAAGTAGCAAATCCAATTAGCAAGTAAAAAAACAACAACGTATAATGCCAACGATACGTAAGTGCGGGCTCTCAAGGTTCGATCAGAGACATGAATAAGACGGACCTGATGTAGTCGTGAGCTGTAAAATTTTAAATCCGTGTAGGCCAGAGGAGCTCAAACTTTGTGAAAGGCCCAGTCTGCAATTCGAATGTCAACGCTATAAAAATATAAAAACCGGCCAAGTGTGAGTATCTGTAACACGGAGAATTGAAATATAAATTTGTACAGAAATCTCTCTTACGTACAAGAAATGCTTTCATTTTATATTCTTCAATTCTATAACAAAAACAAAATTGAAGCACTTGAACTTTGACCGAATATTGAGATAAAGGGGGCTTTTGGCAACTTTAAGAATCTTAGCCAGAGCTGTTATTGGAGCGGTTAGCGGACAGTCAGTCGGACCTGCGCACGACCTCGGCACAACCTCGCCGCAGCCGCGTTCACCGCAACTATTGGCGCAAATGCAGCAATCGCCTCCAAATATAGACTTTTTTATATTCCGTGTCACGATAACATGAAATAAAATAGTTGCGGGCTACTTTTTATGTACGATTAAAATAAGAACGGGTCTTTTAAATGGTGCAACTCGAATTTTAATGGAACGAAATAGCCATTGTTTTTTTTTTTGCGAAAAATAATAACAGTTATCAATATTAATAACAAAAGTGAAAGAATTTGTTTTTAATTGTTATAATAAAGTCGATACTTTTCATTATTTTCCCATGGTATTAGTTACATATTATAAATATTTGATGTTGGTTTCATGGTGAGCATGAATGAACTCAAAAACAAAATTTTGCATTGTTTCCAATGACAATGGCCCTAAAAGACATGTGAATTACCTCGACCATAATAATACCTACATAAGCTGCAGGGAAACTTTTAGACAATTGATTTTAATGAATGTCAAGAATTTTGTGATTTTCTCACGGAGTTCTCATAAAAAGTCTAATTATATGAATTTATTTAGTCTGCAGCTTATACAAATGATCATGCATAATCACTTGATAACCGAATAATTGTGCGGTTGGTCACGATAGCTGAGTTAAATTACTTAGCTACTACGTCTACTTATTTATTAGGTACTATGTCCTGCCCGTGACTCACTTCACTGGAATAAAAAGTGGCCTATGGTAGGTACTCTCCACTCCTGCGTGAATAATGACAGAACACAACAATACGAAAAATACACTTTCGTAATAATAATATGTGTTCATAATTATGATTGTAGTCTCCTTAAGAACTATAAGTATATTAAAGTTATATACCTACGAATACATAAAGTTACTTTATTCGTGAATATTCTTCAGGGATAATCCCGCTATAATTCAAAGATTGGGTAATTTTATGCCCTTAGTTTCAACTTGTTTGCTTTATTGGATAAGGAAAATCATTTCAATGTTATATTATATCTCTTCTGAATCAAGGAAAGTTCGTTACCTCGCTTGTGTTTTATTCAACTCTTATTTAGAGTTAACGGATATTTTTTTGCGTAATTCCCACCTTCGGTCAAACACACGCAAAATAAGTGTAGATAAAATCCCCTTATTGTGGATAATCAATTCTTTTTCCTTAATAATTTCCATCAGATTTAAGATAACCCGTAATATAACTTTGTATTATTGTTGTGGGGTTTCGCCTTCATTCAAATAAAACTCCTTGCCAAAGTGATAATAGTGGACTGTATTTCTTTCTTCATATGGTGTTTACAACTGTGACGTAGTTCACTATGCTAATACTTAAAAGTACGATTACAATTTTTCAGCTTGAGAGCAGCACGTAGATCAGGATGAATTCGAGGAGTGATTTTACAAAACAAACAAGCCTTCTTATCTGCAATTCTAATCCTCGCAAACGTGTACTAATTCAATTTCGATTTCCAGCGCTGTGATTGGCTGATCGACTTGTTTACAAAAATGATATTTATCTACGTCATCGATTTATATTCGTGACGTCATTTTGGTTAGGAAATAACTATTTTAGGTACATAACATCTATTTTACATGGTTCTATGTGTTTCTAAACATTTCTAATCAGTAATTCGACTGTATTTACATGGTTTTACTGAGTTATATTTTGGTATACATTTTTCATCAAAAAACACCTGTTTTACATGCAATATGGCTTGGCTACCTATTTAGTCATCTGCCTGCCATTATTCTTGTGTGGTTTACAATAGTACATAACGTATCCACTTAATGTATATAGGGAAAATAAGCATATTTCAGTTTCACAACAAACTTTTTGTTAGTGACTGGATATGAGAATAGTGATTCATTCCATATCGTATTAATGTATATAAACCTCATCAGGTACTTGTACATAACAAATATATAAGGAATTAGCCAGGAAAACAGAAAATAAACATCAAAATTGGTACCCTCGGCGCAAGGCATTACCTTATCGAGAGCCGTTCCATGGTTTTAGCATAATTCCTTCTATTTACCTTATTTACTTTGCTTATTTACTTTGTTTATTTACTACATAACGTTTCGTATGCAATGACTACGTTGTGGTTGGCAACGGTATACGTTTTCGCCACTTAATACCACGAGATACAAGAATCTATAGACAAATTAATTTTACTTTAATTCACCTCATATTTCTATGCGATACATACAGGTAGGTTCGCATAGCAGACTTTGTTTACTTTATTTTCAATACATAATATTTTATTTTGCAGAGGCCAGTTTACGGCTTGCAACAGTATGTGATTTCGCTACTAAAGGAAAAATAACATAACATTCAAATTTCTTTATTGAAATGTCTCATTGTCCGTAAGCCTTCGGAGCCTACACCCTTTATTGGGAGGACAATGAGACGCCTAACTGGTCGGCGGAAGACTCCCCCGCGCGTCCGCACATCCACGCTTCGTACCACATTATCGGGCCCTACAATTACATTTTCAACTTGGCCCCGTGGCCATACGTTACGTGGCAATAATCCATCCGCAATTAAAACGATATCACCCGTTTTAATATTTTCATACAGTTTCCGAGTGTCACCTCTAGGTGTCAGTGTTGGCAAGTACTCTTTTACCCATCGAGTCCAGAACATATCGGCTAACGCTTGCGACGCCCGCCACGTTTGTTTATCGGCGATCTCACACTCCCCCGCAT
This sequence comes from Ochropacha duplaris, assembly GCA_951361185.1. Classification (NCBI taxonomy): domain Eukaryota; kingdom Metazoa; phylum Arthropoda; class Insecta; order Lepidoptera; family Drepanidae; genus Ochropacha; species Ochropacha duplaris. The sequence goes on along the minus strand of OX592702.1, from coordinate 9,025,864 downwards.
AGGGTAGACCTGATGCTGTCCCTAGTAAAAAGTGATTTGGCGTCAAGGCCTCGGCGTCCTCTGGTTCTACGGGTACGTGTGTGAGTGGGCGTGCGTTTATTGTGTTCTCTATTTCGGCCATTAAAGTGAGTAATATCTCCTCCTTCGGTGCCCGCTCGTTTAATACTGTATACAATGCGGTTTTTACGCTTTTGATCATTCTTTCCCAGGCTCCCCCTTGGTTGGGTGCTCCGGGGTCAATGAACTTCCATTTTATTTGTTTGGCCATCGTGTAGTCTTTCATCGCGGTGGTCCATTCTACAAATACTTTTTGTAATTCCGCCTCGGCTCCGTGAAAATTCGTACCGTTATCTGACAGAATCTTCTCTGGCCACCCCCGCCTAGCCGCCATCCTCCGCAATGCCATTATGGCGGAGTCGGTACTGAGACTTGCTACTAGTTCTATATGAATGGCTCTTATGACCAAGCAAGTAAATAACATGCCCCAGCGTTTCTCTCGGCGGCGGCCTATTGTTACCCACATAGGGCCGAAACAATCTATTCCACAGTGAGTGAACGGTCTGGTGAAAGCTCCCAGGCGGATTTGAGGCAAATTCCCTTTAATTGGTACTTTGGGATTTGCCTTTCTTAATTGACATCGAACACAATTTCTTAGTATAGTTTTCACTGTCGGTCTCACTCTAAGAACCCAATAGCTCTGTCTCAAGTTATTGACTAGCTGTTCTTTTCCCGCATGGTGTCGATCTGCGTGCTCTTGTTTTATTATGAGATGCGTAAGGATATGAGATCCATCCAATATAGGCGGCTCCTTCATACAATTTGGTACGGTGGCTGCGTTTATTCGTCCATTTAAACGAATAATTCCCTCGGAGCTCCATCTAGGATCTAACTTATATAATCGGCTAGTGCGATCCACGTTATTTCCTTTCTTCAGTCGACTTATTTCTTCCGGAAAACTATCTTTTTGAGCTTGTTTTATCAAAATGTGTTCAGCCCTTTTTACGTGTTCGGTGTTTAAACAGTCGGCGCGACGTCGGCATTTATCTATGAAGGCTATTACAACGGCAACCGTTCGTAGTAGTCGCTGATACGATGAGAACCTTGTGATATCTATGAGGTCAGATTTCTCTCGTGTATGAGCTGTAGTTTGAACCTCTAAGGTCTCGTTCTGCTCGCTATCAGAGTCGACTTCCTTCGGCCATTGGTCCTGTGGTTCCCTTAGAAACTGAGGGCCAGTAAACCATCGATCGCTGCTTTTTAGACGCGTGTTTCCTGACCGTGTGGCGTCATCGGCTACGTTATGCGCTGTCGGTATCCAGCGCCACTGGTTGACATCGGTCAGTTCGGCTATCTCACTCAGTCTGTGCGATACATACGGCGTGTATTTGGCTGAATCGTTTCTAATCCAATGCAATACTGTTTTCGAATCGCTCCACAGGATTACTTCGGCTTCGGTTTGATGATGTTGTCTGACTATCTCCTTCGCTAATCTGGCGCCTATCAAGCCCGCTTGCAGCTCCATTCGTGGCATGCTCTGAGCTTTCATTGGTGCGACCTTGGCCTTTCCGGCTACCAAGATAATGCTGACTTTCCCATCCTTGTGTGTGTTACGCCAATACGCGGCTGTCGCGTAGGCCTGTTCACTGGCGTCACAGAACACGTGTAGTTGTTGATTGGTACTTTCCTCGTGGTCATAGCATCTCGGCAGCCGGAGATTGCTTATGTATTTAAGGTCGTCGTACCAATCATCGAAAATGTTGGCTTCTTCATATGGCAAGAAGTCTTCCCATTCGATCCCTTTTCTCCATAACTCTTGGAGCATGATCTTAGCTGTGATGGTATACGGGCTCAACAGTCCTAGCGGGTCAAAGATAGACATGACTGTTCCGAGAGCCTCTCGTTTCGTGGGCGTTCGCCACTTTTGCTTGACTTCGTCAGGAACTCTGGGCATGGCAGTGTTAAATGCCAACTCATCCTTGGTTTGCTCCCAAAGTATTCCTAATGCCTTACTGTGCTCGTATGCATTCGCGCCGAGCTCTTTGGGTATTCGTGATTGATTCTGTTCCGGAATCGACTCTAATAAACTCGGTCTATTAGAACTCCAACTGGCCAACTCGAAGCCCGCTTTCCTATGTACTTCTTGTACCTCTTTCATCGCTCTGGCGGCAATCTCCTCGCCACTGAAACTATCCAGCCAATCGTCCATATAATGGTTCTGCTGGATGGCCTGACAGGCGAGTGGGTGTGACTCCGCGCAGATGACAGCGTTTTCATTCCTAACACTGTGCGCCAGGAATGGAGAGCTCCGTGCTCCGAATATCATAGAGGTCATCGCGTACTTTTGAGGTGGCTCAGTTCGGTTATCTCCACGCCATAAGAAGTGCTGTGCTACGCGATCTTCCGGTCGTATTTTGACCTGTAAGAACATCTCACGTATATCCGCTGTTATGGCAACCGGTTTCTTCCTGAATCTAAACAGTATACCGCAAAGTGATTGCAAAAGGTCCGGCCCGTCGAGCAGCGCGTCGTTTAAACACATTCCATTTGTGCGTGCGGCTGCGTCGAATACCATTCTCACTTTACCCGGTTTGTTCGGGTTAGTCACGGCAAAGTGAGGTAAGAACCATAGATGGCTGTTACCCACATGATCTTGCCGACACCGTTCCGCATACCCCTTTTGTAACAATCCATTTACTTGTAGAGTGTATGCTTCTTTGAACTGTGGTGATTTATCCATTTTTCGCTCGATACCACGGAGCCTGCTCAAGGCCATATCGTAACTCGGTGGTAGCGTGACGTCATCACTTTTCCAGGGTAATCCCACCTGGTAGTGCCCATCGACCAATTTCGCGGTTCTTTTGAATATTTGTATTGCTTGCTCATCTTTTGCTATAGGTTTCTTTTTCATAGATATTCCTAGAGCATCTATCTCGAAGTGTGCCTTCACTAAATCGTTTAACTCGTCGTCCTCGTAGGTTACTGACGAGTCGCGCTTGATTTCTTGAGATGTGCGTGTATGCAATATTAATTCTCTATCCTTGGTAACCACGTTGTTTGGCATAGATCCGTGTATCACCCATCCTAGCTGAGTGAGTGATGCGGCCGGCTGATTCTTCTTTCCGATCAGCAATCTCCTCGTGATAATTAATTCCCAATTATCCGATCCAATGAGGATTCGCGGTCGCCCGTACTCATAACAAACATCTTCCTCTCGGAGCTTGCTAAGATGTGATAACTTCAATACATCGGATTTTATAGTTTGGTTTCCCAACGTCAGGTTTTTAACCGTTCGCGCTTTGAAGTGGTGGAACTCAGTCTGACTTTTGCCTCTTAACTCAAGACTGATTTGACGGCTGTCTGGTTCTCGTTGACTCGACGTAGCCCCGTGAATGTGCAGAGCCCGGGTTGGGCCGTCTGCTCCGATCATTCTGGCTGTTTCCTCGTCTATTAGTGAGATGGTGGATCCCTCATCGAACAGCGCGTACGTGTTTATTTCCGGTCCGGTTCTCGTTTTTATAACGATTGGACACACTTTCAAGAGCACTTGACGATTCTCTGATGATGCGTGTGTTGATGCCGTGAGTACTGGTTGATCAGTCTCCACTGGTTTACTTAGATTTCCGGCTTTTGTCATGTGCAGCAGCGTGTGGTGCACGTGACGACATTCATCTATTCCGCATTTCTTTGCTTTACATGCAAACTTCTTGTGTTTGCTGTTCATACATCGGTAGCACATACGAGTTTCCTTCGCCCATGCCCACCTTTCAGGTACTGACATGGCTTCGAGCTTGGGACATTTGCACGTATCGTGTTCCGCTCCACAACAGTAGCACTCCTTTTTCTTGGTAGAAGTCTCTGTTGTCGCGTAGACTGGAGCCTTGTGGCCACGATCCATCGTCTTACGTGAATATTCACGTTTATTCTCCGTGCGCGTCGTTCCCGCCGAACTTTTAACCGTATATGTGTGCTTAATGGCGCGTTCCGCCTCTCGCATAAGAAATCGTGATAATGTAATAATTTCCGGCTCCGATCTAGTTCCGTGTTCTTCGGCATAGTCACACCATCTTGATCTAATGTGTGGGCTTAGCTTTTCTACTACTAGCCGCGTTAACATAGGATTTTGCAGGTATCCCTTTTCGTCCACACAATTGATGACTGCTGCTGTGTTTTGTAATTTGATAGCAAAACTGTTCATCTCGTCGGCGGAGGTGCCCAGGCGCGGTAACTTCTTCAATTCTTCGAGCGCGTGATCTATAATCATCTCTGGACGTCCATAACATTGTTCTAATGTTGACATAATTTCCGACGGTTCAGTAGCCGTGTGTAGAAGGGCGGATACTGCCTTCCGTGCTTCGCCTCGTAAGCACGTCCTCAATCTGGCTAAGTTCTCTGCAGTAGAAAATCCGTGTAAACTAGTGGACTCCTTCATGGCCGCCTTGAATGGTAGCCATTCCTCAGTGGCGCCGCTAAAGATGGGTAGATCTTGAGTCTGCCTCGGCGGCTTCCTGCCTCTGACCATTCGTTCCAAGGTTTCCGCTAGTTTGTCGATCGCATTATCCTTCGATCGCGGTGGGGTCGGTGATCTAGGTTTTCGTGTTTCCTTTTCGACAATAGGAGGGGGCGGCTCCAATCTGTCCCTTTTGGTGGGTGAGCGGCTCCTCCGTCGTTCCATGCCCGGTTGGTCTTCTGTCTCCCCCCGTAAAGCGCGATATTTCAGCCAATCTTGAACTCTATCTTCCGCGGAAATAGTTTCTTCCACGCACGCGCTATCCCGGTCGGTCTCGTCCCTTATAGTCGCCACGTCGACGGCGAGTCGCTTCTTGATAAGCATGGCTTGAAGCTGCAACTCTTCTCTGCGAATCTCGGTCAACCGTTCTTCTGCATCTAGCTCCGCCCGTCTGATACGTACTATGGTGCTCGCGTTTGACTGTTGTGATCGTACTGACGCTGCTTGCTGTCTACTCTCCGTGATGGTGGTGATCGGACGCGGTGGTATCTTCTCGCGTGCGGATGGATCGGTCACGGAAGTCGTTGTCGGTACGGTCGCGGTGGTTACAGTCGCGATGTTCGCCGGCGCGGTTGTTATACTCGTAGATGTGGTTGTTGATTCGCGGATTGGTGCGTTGACGGTGGACGGAGACGCGGGGGAATCCTCAAACACTCGAGGCATTTTGTCGATTGTTCGGCGTGTGCGAATAGGACTCCTTGGTGTAGTCATATCCACAAACGAAAAACAAAACACAAAATAAACTATCCCTACCTAAACTTACCTTATGACCCTAATTAACCTACTTAACTTAACTATCCTACCTCCCTAACTATCCCTACGTGTCCCTACCTCCCTAATCGTCCCTATCAGACCGTCAGGAGGGCCCGTGGTTAAACGGGATATGCTCCTTCAGGGATGGAAAGTAAGGAATGGAAATAGGGGGAACTACCCAGCAGAGGGAAGTACAAGGTAACGGGGCGCTCGGAAGTCGGCTGGAATGTCCGACCCCATTGGCAGTGCCTACAGTCCGGCCCCCGCACCGAGATACGACCTTACCGGCGTAGTGCGCTGTTTCAGTCCGCGCTATGCGCTAGGATATAGACTGGTGGCTTCGCACACCACCACACCGCCTTAAAAGGCGTTAACCTCTGACTCCAACCGTTTGACACCGTTAGGTGGTTGGAAGTACAGGGCCACGGATAAACCGCGTTGGGTTTCTTCAACAATCGTCGACCAGGTGCACCGTCCGTGCTGGCTGATCTTGAACCCCTTGGCTTGAGCTCCTTTGCTTGAACTCCTTTGCTTGAGCTCCTTTGCTTGAGCTCCTTTGCTTGAACTCCTTTGCTTGAGCTCCCTATTGACTCCCCGTTGCACCGTTCGGTGTTCTTCCCTCGCTGACCCGTGCTGCACTCGTTGCACCGTTCGGTGTTCTTCCCACGTCGAGTTGTGTACTTGATCTGTCTGACGTGGTATATGACTGATACCCCGTCAAACCGCCGATGTGTGATGACTCTTCAATAGCCCTTGCAACCCCATCAACGTATACACAGCCCTGGACTCGATGGGACGACGAACGGCACCCCCTTGGCTTCAAAATATCTCCAATCGCTGCAAACAGGAACGTCCGTCTTCCAAAACACCACGGCTTGAGTTGCTTCAATAAACCGGTGACGACAGGACCACAACTTGTGAGGTGGTCCCGTAATTCTGCTTGAATGCACTCAAAACTTGCAGGCTGGCAGCTATCCGGCGACGACAGGACCACAACTTGTGGGGTTTCGCCTTCATTCAAATAAAACTCCTTGCCAAAGTGATAATAGTGGACTGTATTTCTTTCTTCATATGGTGTTTACAACTGTGACGTAGTTCACTATGCTAATACTTAAAAGTACGATTACAATTTTTCAGCTTGAGAGCAGCACGTAGATCAGGATGAATTCGAGGAGTGATTTTACAAAACAAACAAGCCTTCTTATCTGCAATTCTAATCCTCGCAAACGTGTACTAATTCAATTTCGATTTCCAGCGCTGTGATTGGCTGATCGACTTGTTTACAAAAATGATATTTATCTACGTCATCGATTTATATTCGTGACGTCATTTTGGTTAGGAAATAACTATTTTAGGTACATAACATCTATTTTACATGGTTCTATGTGTTTCTAAACATTTCTAATCAGTAATTCGACTGTATTTACATGGTTTTACTGAGTTATATTTTGGTATACATTTTTCATCAAAAAACACCTGTTTTACATGCAATATGGCTTGGCTACCTATTTAGTCATCTGCCTGCCATTATTCTTGTGTGGTTTACAATAGTACATAACGTATCCACTTAATGTATATAGGGAAAATAAGCATATTTCAGTTTCACAACAAACTTTTTGTTAGTGACTGGAATAGTGATTCATTCCATATCGTATTAATGTATATAAACCTCATCAGGTACTTGTACATAACAAATATATAAGGAATTAGCCAGGAAAACAGAAAATAAACATCAAAATTGGTACCCTCGGCGCAAGGCATTACCTTATCGAGAGCCGTTCCATGGTTTTAGCATAATTCCTTCTATTTACCTTATTTACTTTGCTTATTTACTTTGTTTATTTACTACATAACGTTTCGTATGCAATGACTACGTTGTGGTTGGCAACGGTATACGTTTTCGCCACTTAATACCACGAGATACAAGAATCTATAGACAAATTAATTTTACTTTAATTCACCTCATATTTCTATGCGATACATACAGGTAGGTTCGCATAGCAGACTTTGTTTACTTTATTTTCAATACATAATATTTTATTTTGCAGAGGCCAGTTTACGGCTTGCAACAGTATGTGATTTCGCTACTAAAGGAAAAATAACATAACATTCAAATTTCTTTATTGAAATGTCTCATTGTCCGTAACAATTGTTATTGTTCATTGCATCTCATGTATAGATAGAACTAACTCCCCCGCGGATTCACTCACGTTTCTGAGGAAATTAAAATAATATGGCCCATCGCTGATAATATAGATTTCTAGGTGAAAGAAATTTAAAATCAGCTAAACACTTTTTGAGTGTAGATATCCATTATAAACAAAACAAACATTCTCTTTATAATATTTAAAAAAGTTTTGATTTTTTTTATACCTACCCATAAGTGACATCTAGGCAATGCCGTAGAAAACAAACAACAGTCAAACAAAGCTCATACCGTATCATAACGAGTGGAAATGATGGAAAAGTGGTCAATAATAATCCTATTTCTAAGTTAAACGTTTGTTATGCATCTCGAAGTTATAAAGTTGCCTTGTTAAAAACCAGTTAGCTGCCTTACTAGCCTAAAGTTGGCACGATCTATAACTTTCATGACTATTATTCATTTTACGACGCAACTTGTCCGGGAAATAAGTTTTTAACTTTTCTTCGAGAGCGATAAAATTCAATTACATAGTTTAATAAGATGTGCAAAGAGGCTTGCAGCTGCGGCGAAATATAGATATTGTAGTTTTCATTAAGAGTGTTCTTTCTTCATAATTAGTTGTAGTCATCTTTTGTGGTTTACAAACGTTCCCATTTAGGCTTTGTGTGTTTACCACCTTTGGCCATATTATCACTTACGTTACAAAAGTAAAAAAAAATGAGAAAAAAACCTATTTTGTTTTAAATCAAGCATCGTAAGTTTCGGTATTTATTGTTACTTTTCCTGTTCTATGCTACATGCATTCTAAAACTTTGTGTCTCATCGTCTAAACCGCTGGAGCTAGGAACTTGAAATTTCGGATACAGATAGATACCTTAAAAACGTACCCATCAAGGGTTTTTCAAAATTCAACCTCTAGGTGGATAAAATAGGAGATTACAGGTGAAACTGTGGTGCAAAAAGCTAGTACCTATTTATATTTGAACAGATTGTCTCACTTCGGTACTATGCAGTTCCGTGATTTCCAACAATATTTCCATTTGAAAAGTTTGAAGGTGACGCGCAGCGCTTAAAGCGGTGCCAACTAGCAAAGTGCATAGATACTTTATGATAATATCTGCAGTATAATAAGTTATTGTTATAAAACTATCTTAGTAATTACTGACGCTGCAGCTATTGGGGTATGTCACGTTTGATTGTTTGTTTGCATTAAATAGGCTCGGAAACTACTGGACCGCTTTGAAAATTCTTTCACCCTTAGAAAGTTACATTATCCCTGGTGAACATAAACTATATTTTGTCCCGGAAAATGATAAGATCCCACGGGAACGCGGGTGAAACCGCGGGTGAAACCGCGGGTGAAACCGCGGGTGACAGTTATTGAATATAATTATGTCTATTTTAAAACAATTGAATAAAGAACAAATTACTCATGAAAACAAATTAAACTGATACAAAACAGCAAACATTCGACATGTAAAGGAAAGCCAGGGGACAGTAGCGGATGCATATTGTAGGACATGCCCGAGAATCTGTGACAGTTATTGTAGCTAACTCAATGTATGACAAAAACTTGGCTCTAAACAAAGAGTTTCTGTAGGAGTTGAGCTGGAGACTTAAGCCGGATTTGAATATAGCCTTGTTTACTTCCTAAATGTATTGTTTAATAGGATTTTAATTTTAGTTTCGTAATAGGTTACTTAGATGTATGAAAAGATCGTTATTACTAAGAGTAGTCAGCTTGGTGTTATTTTTAATGAATAAGTGAATAATGTGATAATTTTTTATTTTTTGGCATAAAGTTTTGATCATAGATACATTAGGATCCAGCCTATATAATAAAATGAAAATTTAAGGCGATGATAGCTCAGTGGTAAGTGACGTCGGATACCGCGGCGAAGGTCGTGGGTTCCTACAATGAGCTTGAGCTTTCGGTGAAGGAAAACATCGTGAGGAAACCATAGCACGGTGGTAGGGTACTTTGTAGTACCCGACTGGCTGGCTACTACCCTCAAGTTGAAAATCTGTCGCCAAGCACCTATCGGTGTGTTCCGACAGTTGCACTTGAGAGCCAGTTTCCATCTAGGCTTTGTGTGCTTCACACCTTCGGCCACATCATCACTTACCATAGTGAGATTGTAGTCAAACACAAGCCTATCCAGAATAAAAAAATAAATAAATTATGACTTTAATGGGTACAAAATATCTTTGATAACTAAAAATTCACAACTCACAAAAATCGGTGACGATGACAGAAATTTCATCGAGCATCGACATTTCCAATGATAGTTCTGATGTTTTTCATGACATCTACATAATTCGATACAAAACAATCATGGTTTATGGGGTCTGTTCCTAAATTCGATCCAGCATACTGGCCAGTTCGTTGTGTCTAAAACTAAAAGCTTTCGACTAAAAGTCACCAATATAATATCTGTCAGTTGATGACGTCACACCGAAGCGGCCAGTATGCTGGATCGAATTTAGGAACGTACGCATGACATTGTAATAAAATTCCATTTTCAAAATGACAGATGAACTCTATATACAATCTAATTTAACAGGTGTCTTGTTTCTTTGAGGCGATGAGCTAATTCAGCCTGGTAACCTTTTCTAAAGTACCGTTTATACGACCATGTGGACTTAGTCAGTGCAGTTTGAGTCATGCCCGTGTTCTTTAGGAGCTTATTTACAATTGAAATTGTGAATATTTTAAAATGTTATCCGCCTTAAAATATTATTCCAATCTTATTAATAAGTGTAACTTATAAATAAGATAATAAATTGGTGATAAACCAATACTATAAGCGTCTGAATGAAATCATTAAAAAAAAATCGTATGGCCACTGATTAAATTATTTGACCATCGTTATACTTAGATCGACTAGGTTTAGTACCAAGCATCTATAGGTTTAACAACCGGCGCTTGGCAAAGGTTACAAAAATCAATTATCGTCTTTCTTGTAATAAAATAATGTTGTCTTATGTCAAAACAAGCTTGCGCCTGCGGTCAATTTAATCGTCGCCATAATTCCATATTAATGTAAGTAAATGGCAACCCAGATAGAGTCGTGACTAACAATCTGTAGGCGATGATGCAAGCCTCTTGTTTTGTTCCATTTTTCAACTGTCTTATTCTGTTCTGTTGCAATAAAAGTATGATTTGATATTTGAAAGCCTGTTATGACAGAGATCACTACGAATTCATGGTGCGGTAAAACCTGAAAAAATATATCTGCAAAGTAATAACCTTTTTGTTAAAAGATTTGCGGATTTAATTACTCTATTACTCAGGCAAGCAAGATTTAATAAAATCAATGTGTAACGTTTGAGCAATTATATTAAAAGTAAAAATATCATTGCGTTCGAGTGCCTGAAGCTTGTGCGAAACGATATCCCATAATTTTTGAACAGTCAGTCCGGGTCCTTTTACTAATGACATACACGCGAACACTGTCACGTCCAAATAGCTAATAATAATGAATAAACAAAACACTTTCAATGCTCCAAAATGGTCTAACCGACTGAGCAGTTTGCCAAACAATGGTGGTTTTAAAATTGCCTACAGCGCCGAATTTCAATGCACCATTTCGAAAGTGACCGTAATTTGTATGGAAATTGTCGAGGCTTACGTGCTGTCCTACAGACCTTGTTACATGCGTTAACTTTTGCGTTTAAAAAGAGCAAATATTGTTGAAAATCACAGTGACTTAACCCGTAATAATTGGTTGAAAGCGCGTGACATTAGGTACCTACTCTATGTGATGTTCCAATTTCAATTTGTAGTTTATGGCTATTTCGTGTCAACGATGAAAGTGATCGTCAAAGCCAATGTTAAAAAAACAAACGATTGTAAAAAAGATTTAAAAAGAAAGCAAGGTTAAGTTGCAATTATAAAAAAAGCAAGAAAATTTTGGCATTGACAACTTTGTCAAGTGATAAGTTTTTTTTTACATAAAAGTTTTTTTTTAGGGGAGACAAAGGGTTCTAGCCCATACAGCTTCGTCTTGCGTGGAAGTCTAGTATTTATTGTGATGGGTTTGCTTTTGACGGCCTCCAATTTATCGTCACTTATACACACACAGATACGCTTCTGGTGTCTGTGTTTTCTAACGTTTACAATTTAGGGACTTTCAAGGCTACAGAGAATAGGTTTCTTCTAAGTTAACGTGCTATAAAGGATTTGTCGTCCATTTTTATAGGCGGGACAGTTAACAAAAATAATGAAAACTACTACTTCTATATGTACTTAAGGTGTTCATTGTTATCTATAAATAATTGTTGCCAGAATGTAGTACTTAAACTATTATGATTGTCCCAAGTAGCCTTAAATAAGATTTAAGCGGCTTTATAAGCTAACTAAAACACAGCTGTTGCCCCTTATAAGTAGAGATATAACTTTTTAATCTTGATCTACATAAGTAGACACTTTATAGCAGCGACAAGTATTTTTGTTACCAAAAGCAAGTCAAGGTAACGCGTAAGAAATCGCCCAGTCATGTGTTTTATTCCAAGTTTATGCAGTCAAAGAGGCTTATTTGCATTTGTGAAACTGTTTTGAGATTTTGTCATATTTACTCAAAGCTTCAGCTTGATATTAGCCCTTATATTAGCTCAATATAATTCGACAATATCAATGTGTGATCGTTTATTCATCAAACCAATTAATTTAAGCAGTATTTTAGTGAGTGTGCCCGCTTCCTTTTTCAAATTTGACTTCCTTTACTGTGCTTCACTTTAAGTGCTTGGGGATCCTTTTTTATTTGGCCTGAGGTGTTAGACAGCAAATTTATTTACTAGCTGTCCCCCGTGTTTTCACTCGCATTCCCGAGGGAACTATTTAGGGGTTAAATTTCCAAAAATCGTTTCTTACCAAACAAGTTTGTATTCATATTTCACATTTATTTACATACATATAAGTTTGAATTTCATTAAACTATCTAAATAGAGCTATTTACAATGTCAATAAATAATACAATTATTTTCTGTTATAACAAATTCAATTTCACTCTACACCTCATCTCATTTACATATCGTTATTCTGTTCAAATGGTTTCGATATTGAATTCAATAGTCCTCTGGCTACTATCAAATATCTACTTTATTTGGATTGATCTAAAGCTGTATATTAACTGCGTTCAACGTGGCGTGTTGCTATTAATTTAAATTAAATTATAATGTACACGTTAAATCAAACAAATAACCTAGAAACAGAATTTCGGGTGCTTTGCAACCTATTTATTTTTATGTATTTAAATAGTTAAGTTAAATATAAATGTATTATTAACACTTGACATACATTTTGAATGAACCAGAAATGCAAGTTTCAAAATCATTCAAGTGTTCTAATTTTAAATACCAAAGAGAGACAAATAGATAACTTCATGGAAAATAAACAATATAAATCTCGGGGAGTAAACGAGTGATAAAAAGAATCTTATTTTTTGATCACATAAATAAACAACCATAGCAGTATACCACAAAAGCGATATCGTTACGACATCGAGTGAAATTTTCGAAAGCACGTGTGTATATAATAGAGATAGCTTTCTTTTATAGGTATCGTATTTTGTCGTTTATCAGCCATTTATTAAGCGATGATTTGGTTTTTAATTGATACATCCGAATTTTTGAAAATATTTTAATGGATACGTTTATGCAATTTGAATAAGTTATATTTTTATAAGTATTTATGTTTAGGCAAATGTTAATTTTTTACTTTAGGATGAGCTTGTGTTTGATAAATTTATTTTAGACATTATTAACGTCACCTAATTTTGAAAATACTTTACACCTGTTTCAAACAGCGCGTGTCAACAAATAAAACACTTGTGTAACTTTGAATAGAGTACCAAATCATTTGCACATCATTGGAAAGTAATCGCATCTAATACCTTGTGATAAGAGCTACAACAAGACATGTATTTACACTTCGTCCGTTCTCAAACGTCAATCATTTTGACATACATTGTTCGGGGCCCGGGTTGACCTTAGTGTTGTGCCAAGCTGTCAGGTTCAAAATTGCATGTGGAATGTAGACTGTATACATACTACGTAGACTTGAGCCTAGACAATGAAACATTTATCCTGTACTAGTTTTCCGCCCCGCGGTTTCACCCGCGTTCCCGAGGGGTCTTATGTTTTCCTGGGACCAAGTATCCTATGTTTTTTTGTAGGATCTGATCTACCTGTGTGTACTTTTTCATCAAAATCCATTCAGCCGTTTTTGCGTGAAAGAGTAACAAACATCTTCACACTAATCTTTACTCACTCTTCACACACATCCATCCAAACATACTTTCACATTTATAATATTAGTAGGATCTGGAAATAAACTTGACTTTGTTTGAATTGATGTATGATTTACGTGGCAATGAACTTTACAATTCTAAATTGCACTTTGATATTTAAATCATTAAATACCAAGGCTAAGTAAATATTAATTTGTAAAACTAGTTTACCAGTTGTACCTAACTTCTTATAAAACCATTTGATATCAAACTTCAAAAACCAACATTACTGGTTCTTAATTTTCCTTGATTGCACCTCGATTTTAAGAACCAAATACGTGGTTATTTTGTTATCGTAAGAAATTTTAGAGAAATAGTTACCTTAATTAATTGTATATTTATCCAGCTATTGGAAAATCTTCCCTAAAGGAACGATCACAATTCCGGATTTTTTTATCAAACTACGTTCTGAATACTAAGGATTTCTACTTTAGCAAAGGCCTATATTGGAATATACCAAAGCAAGGTCCAAGAATTAATTAATTTTCCATTAAAAACATTAATGCTACTTTACCAGTATAGTACTTAAGAAATCATCAAGCAACAGAACACACACCAGTACAAATACACAAACATACAAAATTTCTATTAAGACTTGTATCTTTGTACGTGAAAACGTCGCGTGTACGATGTAAGATTTCTTTGTACATTCAAGGAGAGATACTTGCGCGTACGCATCGATGTTGGAATCAATTCAATGATTTGATTATTTGGATGAGGTATTTCCTCTTTATTTACTCCTTTTATTTTGGCTACGTGAGTGAAGCTGAGTGAGCTTCATCCAATAAGACATCATGAAGTGCATACCTATGAATTTTGGGATGTACAAGAGAATTATTAAGTTGGTATCTTTGATATTAACCATGGCAATGCCCTTCGTTATTTAGTGATCTTGTAAGTTTGCATGGCAGGTACATGATAGGTACTGGTTTCAGAATTTAGCAAACAAACGTGAGAGGAAACACAATGAGTGCGAGAGTTGCTTCACCAACTCAGCCATCTAACGACCCTCAGTTTAGGTGCCAAAAATTTGGACTCTGCTGTCGCTCCCGTATCGGACCGTAAAGTCACTCTAAGGCCAGCCACACGGGCGCTGTTAAGGATGTAAAGGCCTTTATGTAAGTTTGCATATCTTCTTAATTATATTTCGAGTAATACCTTCTCCTTTATTTTCGAACGTGCATGCGGCCAGCCAATTAACTTATAATGGCGTACAACAACTCCATGGGAACAACGGAGACATTACCACTTGTCGAAGTTGCGCAAGTGATAATAATTTAAGTTCAGGTAAAGTAACTTAATGTAAGCATTCTTGGACAAATAATATGTTTCAGATGGGTCTCGAAATTGTATTTATAAGTTATACTTTACAAGTGACGCAATATATTTTTTTAACATAATACTGGTTTCTGCCTCTGTCTTTCGCCGCGTTTCCAGGTTAAATAGTAGCCTATGTTTTTATTCCATGCCATAGGCTACTCGCATGCCTAACCTCAATGTGCCGTTGAGGCGTCAAGAGATAATAAACAAACTCATTTCGTATTAATTGGTTATTGTAATACAATTAGCAATAATTGTATTAATAAATTGTATAAATTTATTATGTAATGCGAGATGCTACTTGGTGGTCTGTTCTGCTAAACTTTCTGATTTACGAAATCACTTATCATTAATAGTCGAATGAGACTAGATAAACAATTTTATGTAAAACGAAGTTTTGAAAAGAGTAATTGATTGCTGAGCAAAACAACCTTCCCCAGCAGTATTAGAGAGACTATTTCTAATAACTTGACT
This sequence comes from Ochropacha duplaris, assembly GCA_951361185.1. Taxonomy (NCBI): domain Eukaryota; kingdom Metazoa; phylum Arthropoda; class Insecta; order Lepidoptera; family Drepanidae; genus Ochropacha; species Ochropacha duplaris. The sequence continues at coordinate 9,010,374 of OX592702.1, read as the reverse complement.
CGATTGCTGTTTGTGGGTAGTTTTGGGACGTTCATCACTCCATAAAGGTCGAGCCAAACATATTTTTGTGTGTAGTATTTATGTCTTGTTGATAATATTTTTGGCAATGTTTAGTTTTGAAATGTAAATTTTATCGGGCGTATAAAGCGGTGTATTTCAATAATTTCTCACCACAAATTGTGCAAAATATTTCACCTAATGACTTCTAAAGCGGGTTACGAAACCGCACAGATTGCTGCGATACTACGGTCGTAATTGCGGCAAATGTTTGATAGAATCCACTTAATCATTTTCTTGTAAGTAACAAATTATTCTTGTAAATATCAGTATGGAGATTCAATTCAGTATGTTCATAATGCGTTGACGAATCACTACTGGCGTAATAAGGGGTTCAGTTCTGGAAATCCTTCACCTCTGCCCTAAGTACCGCGCTAGTGGCAAAATAATGTACATATGATATTCCTTTAAATATAAAAACTTGTATAGAAATATTCTACCATATCGTAGTATTGTATAAATTAAAAGTTAAAAAGATTGCGTGTCATTTTTACGTTCTATCTATTGTAACTGCTTGAGAAAAAATAAAGAAAAATATAAATAGTAATGACTGCAAACAAACCCAACTAATCAAATAGACACCTAATTATAAGCAGCCATAAAGAACATTCATAAAGCAACTAAAAGAGAAACTATGATAGTAAAAAACTATCGAGGTTCGCCCGTGATGGAATCTAGACCCGCGCCTTGGCCGTTCATTCAGATGTGACTGATTATACCGTTACTGGCACTTGTGGCACTCCATTTTAGATATATTTATACATAAACTTAATTAAAATATTTAGTGAGGTGCAAATTTAAAACTGCAAAAATTTGAAATCATAGTCGTAAATTGAACGTTCTAATTTAATTCAAATGTCCAAATAGCATCAAGAAGCTTTGTCCCGGATTTATTTCAAGACATTTAATTTCCTTAAGGAAACTTTTTTGAGACCTAATTTCTGGATTAATCGACTTCAATAACACAGGTGTTGCCAGATAACAACGACAACAGAAAGTCACTAACAGTACTAAACAATTTCGTTGTACAAACGTTTTAACGAGTCAGCGGAGCAGAGCTTGATTTTTACCATCAAAACAAATGTATTTGGATTACTCTATAACAGATCTTAACATCATTACAATAAGGTCGATAAAAAGTGGGTCTGATTTTCATGGACCATAGACGCCAGATGTTTTCGAAACATCTTTCGAAGTGGAAAATTGTTAGATTTCGTGTTAGGTCATTGGCCGTTCGGTGTGACCGATCAGTGATTGCTGTGATCCAAGTGCAATGATTGAAATACCGTTGTACTCGTATCTGGAGCTTAATTATTCACAGATTTTAATTGGCTTCATGATCGTTCGAAGACTTTTTACAGTACATGCTGCAGTGTTCATCGAAATAATAATTAATTTTGAACAAACTAATGCTTTTGGGTTCATTTAATCTTAGCACCACATACAAATCAGAAAATTATATAGTCTAAAACAAATAATGATTCATCTTTGTTGACTTTCCAAAATTCGAATGACTGAACACCAAAATTAAATGTACCGTTAGGAGGTTCTTACATTATTTGTACTTCACCGTTTACCATATTCCCAAAAAGAGTGCTTTACCTTGTGCGTGACGCAAACGCTTGTTCTTAAAGTCAAGGACCCCAGCGTATTTTTAATCGACCATTTCCAGTTTCTCGAAACGTGCACAAAATTATTATTTTCCTACAGATATTCATCTCTTTCCTGCAATATTTCGTAACTCGTGTGTAACACATAAAACGATGGTAATAGATAGCCTCATTTCGTGTAACGCACCACACGTTGTACTTCAAATATATGAACCTTTGTATGGTGAAACGTTACGTTTATCGAAAGTAAATAAATGAAAAACACTAAAATTTTATGTAACCCACTGTTTTAATATTTTATCGCACGCAGCCTTTATAGTATTTTTTACGACAAAGTAATTAATTTCAATATATTATACGTTAGGTACGTAAGTACTTTAAGTTCCCATTATTGCTTTATTATTGCCATAAATATTTATATTAATTTAGTGGTATGAGTACATGTTACTACACACATTTTTAAATTACGAAATGCCTGGCCATAATAAGGTTCGACCGTAATGCGGAAAGAACAGGAACTTTTAGTGATCTTCAAATAGTAGATATGTCTTAAATTCAAGCTTAGCTTTTGGTAATCCCCATTTTCAGGTTATTCCATTGCTATTCCAATCGGTCGGAACGGATCAAAGTCAAAGTAATTTCAATCATTGGCCTCGAGCAACAAGGTACTAAAGCTGCTAGGTTCAGATGATTTCATTTCATTAAATTAATACTTGAATATGGTGTTAATGAAGTGTCCATTTACTGCAATCGTGCACCGATCGACCGGCTTGATAGGAGCCATTTAAGGCGATGATAGTTCAGTGGTAGTGACGTCGGACACCGCGGCGAAGGTCGTGGGTTCGAATCCTACAGTGAATTTGAGCTTTCGGTGAAGGAAAACATCCATCAAGGCAATCCTCTTGGTATTGCTAATGTCTATCAAGTGACCTGCCTGCCTGTGCAATTGTTGTATAAAAAAGAAAAAAAATCTACTTGTTGTACTACCGAACCTAACCAGAAATATTAAACAGTTAGCTATCATCAGCCTGCAGAAGTTCTTTGCGTTGCAAGGTCCTTACCAATACACAGATTTAGAAAACCTGCTCAAAAAAATGAAATACAAATCTTCAAACTTAAATAAACAAAACAATTACAAACAAACAAAACTGTCTGACATTGACATCCAAAGCTCAACCGGATCTAAGACTGGTCCTTATTTTATTGTAACAATGATCTTATTGTACCATTTGTTGGTATGAAGGTGCGGTCAATGCAAGGTCACCGACCGAGCCTTGATAACAACTCGATTGTGAAAGCTAAGTTTTTTATCGATAAGCTTTCTATACAATCGATTTCTACAATGCAGTTCAGGGATCAGTTATCGTATCCAGTCAAACGGCTTCGCTTATAAATAGTAGTACTAGGAATTATATCAGTAACACTGCTATTTTCAATATAAATATCCTCGGACATTTTTCACACACGGCTATCTGATCCCAAACTAAGCAGAGCTTGTAATATGGAAACCAGATGACTGATATACTACATATACAATTTTTTTTTGTAAAAACATACTTAAATAGATAATTACACCCAGACTCAGGACAAACAGACATGTTCATGCACACAAATGTTTGTCCTGGATGGGAATCGAACCCACGACCTGCGGCGTGATAGGCAATGTGTGAACCAACCACGCCAACTGAACTTTTTGGATTATTTAGATATCTGTTGTCTATGTTATTTAACATCGAACTCAATACTGTCTTAGCTTTGGAGCTAATACATCTAATTTTAAATATTAAAAAGAATAAAAGATGCGTAGTGTAAGTATTCGTTCTAATCTAAAAGCTGGCTGGATAAAATGTTCACAATTATCACGGATTTGTCTACATCTTAAGTCTTTTCTTCATTGAGGTCAACAATCATTGTATGCAATATCAGTTGTAACTATACACAATATTGATAACCATATTCAATATGTGCTTTCACGCTTATTTTTCCATCAATTTTATGTGTTAGAAACTCTCGTAATCGTAAAGGTAATGTTACTACGTACAATTTGTACTTTCTACTTAACGTGCTTGTAAATTAATAGTATCTTCACAAATTATTATTAATATAGCTTTATTTTTAAAAAGTTTAAAAATAAAATGTTATCCCAAATCGTTGTTCAGCGGGTGCATCCAAAGATTTCCAAGATGGCTGCCAGCATTGCCACGCTGAAAGGCAATGCCAATCCTTTGAGCAAAGAACATGCCGGCCTTCTTGTCATGAGATGCCTGAATGAGTCGACCGATAACCTCTTTCACCAAGTGATGAGTCCCCAAGGTCTTAGAGTTTTATACAGCTTTTGAGCTAATCATTACAAATTCAAAATAAATAAGTCTTAAAAATACATACAGACCGTTTGGTCAAAGTTTCTTAACAAAATTGTTTATTATTACTTTCTGTTCAAAATTGTTTATTTGTCCTGCGCAAAATCTGTCTCGTAATTATTTACGTTCTATATCGGCAAAATAATCATTTTGCATCGTAGTAGATGCAAGTAAACTGCAAGAATTATAAACCTTCACCGTGTAGAACTTTTTTGAAGACATCGTCCAGTTACTATTGACATTTAAAAATTGATTTGAATTTGGAATAAAAAGCTGAACGTGATTTTTTTAAACGCGACAGACCGGCAACCACTTCTAGCAGTTCGAGTCCGTCACGGCCTTGTCACGGCTCAAAGATTAATTGCACCGAGACATCGATACTTGACTTGATTCCATATCTAGATAAAAGATCAAGTTGTGGCCTTGTTCTCTTCGTTCTTAATTTTCACTTGCGTTAATCATTTTAAATGGTCGTCTTTAGTTCTTATTTTTCTAAATTATCAGTTGCTTTTATGTATTTATCAATGTTATTAAGTACTTATATTCATTCTATTTTACTTATTTTGTTTAAACCAATTATGTTGTGTTGAGTTTTGCACGACAAAGGTTAACTTCAGTATTACAATAGTCACATAAGCAGAAGTGTGACATAAACTCAAACGGAATAAAACATAAAATCTTCCGTCCATGAAAGTTTACTTTACTTTGCACGGCCTTTTGTCTCCTAAAATATCATATTGTATCTCAAAATGTATTTTGTTTTTATTGTTAATTAGGCATCATTGTAATTATAATGGTCTTTAGCTATTTATTTTTGTCCGCTAAAACTAGTTTTCTCATACACAAATGACAAGAGAGCTTTATGTTGAAATGGAAATTAGTTATAAATTGCAAATTTTAGAAATTAACATGCAAAATGTGTAAATCATAAGAAATCGTGTATTTTTGGAGGTCGTCTCAGCGTGGTGTTATGTTTGTTATGAAGCAATTTATAATATTTTGCAAGAAAACATATGTATGAGTTTCTAGTTACAGAATAAAATTATTTCATAGAAATGCTATTAACATGAAACGCTTGAAATTTTATTTGGGAGATTTACACATAATATGATTTCAGTTCATGCCTGATCAAATTATTTCTGTGTTATCCGATTTAACAAACGTAAACAAACCTCTGAATATTATATTGGCAGTAGAAACTGTCTGAGTGACTATCGTTTAGACAGATCAAAATTAGTCCTATTTGTTGTTAATAGAATGCACTGAATTGTATCAGTAGCACAAATATCGAACAAAGACAAGAAAGATATAACCATGTGATACACACTCATTTCAAATCGCACAAAAAGATCAGGCAATTAGTAATTTGAGAACTGCGGTAAACGTTACACTAGTCGTCGTTTATCATTATCTCATCTGGTTTCCGTGTCTTCAATCATCAGTCGGATACATTTGTCGTGAGAATAGGAAGTCACGACTTTCACTTGCCATTAACAATGTCATGTTTACTTTATGTTCTAGGGTAAAGTTTCTTGTATCTACGTCATTGTGTACTAGTTTTTCTTGGAGTGTCAATTGTTGGCCTTCTACGGTTTGTTTTATGGCTTTACTTGAAAGTGGAATGAAAAATAAAATCACTTCATACCGTATTTAAACAAACCAGAATTTTATACAATTTGAATATTTTAAAATATAATTTACATTCGTTTTACTTATTCTTATGCTTGTTCTATGTTATATGGCCTTATTCATAATAAAATCGACCGTATTTAGTAAGTGCTTAGCAGATTCTAAATTCAAATTCTCTATAGAACATTTGAATTAAGAATCTGCTAAGCAGTTGCTAAACATCGTCGATTTTATTATGAATAAGGCCATAAAAGTTTGATATTTTGTACTTACCTATAACTAAGCCACCGAAGAGCGCGGTGATTCTATTACACAAGCCATGTCAAAATAATAGATGAAACTCGGAAATATTAAATTTTGATGTAGTCAGCCAAGAATCATTAAGAATGTGGTCCATCAAATACTCGTATTGATACAGGTTCGTTAATTGAGTTATATAAGAAGGCACCTACGTGTAATTAAGTTACCACGAACTCTGACACGTAATGTGGTACCTATATTATTATTTCTTTTTAATACAGAATGACTGTTATTTTCACTGCACGCGTCTTTGAATTATAAACATAAGAGCACGCGATGAAATTACTTGCGGACTTGCGTAAAAATGTATTATGCGATTTTTAAGTACATTGTAATGAGATGTTATGCATGAAATACAAATTGGATAGTTCCGGGGTGCTGTCAGAATGTCAGCCCAACTTAAATGTCGAATATTAAGAGCTTATGAATAATTTAAGGGATTACATGCTTGTTTAAGTAGGTGTTGAAAGATATATGAATTTAAACTGAGTATAGTGTTTTTTTTTATTCAGTGACGAGTGTGTAAATATTAAAATGACCAATGCGTTTAACCTTTTTAAGGGTCAACTCAATAAATGTTGTAATTACTTGACTTTGAAATATTTTGATTAATGAGGTATTGATAACAAGGTGCGCGCCGTGGTAAAAAAAAAAAACATTTTAGAGGCCAATTTCTGACAGCTTTTGTAATAATGTACCTTCTGGCAGTCATTTTCGCTGTTGATGAACTTTAGGTTGGGCAATACCGAGATATGATTTAAATAATGCAATATCGAAGACCTCGAGGATACTTAAATTGGGTGCATTATATTGGTCACATGATCATTGTTGGTACAATAACTCGGTAAATTTTTTGACCTCTAAAATTACGATTTCAAATATCGCTAAAAAAAAGAAATACATAAAATAATAATTGATTCATAACCAGATTTCTTTTCTATTCCAATTTTGTCGTTTATAGATTTTATAAATAATAATAACGAATTCAAATATTGTAAATAATGTGACTATCCACTAATGTCTTCGTTATTAAAGACATTCGTTGAATTTAATGAACATTATAGTAATTAAATATACAGAGACATGATCAATCAGTTGTAGCTGTCATTAACAGTCAGGTCAAGCAATATTGACGCCGATTACCTAGTAAATGGGTGACTGTAAACACTAGATTTGCATAGGTGTCTAGTAATTCCTTTTAACCTTTGCATGCCATCGATTAGTGGAAAATGTTAGACATTGAAAGGACCTTATTGCGTGTAGCCATTGGTAATATATTAATTTCGACTCTTATGAATGTGATGACCAATTTTAATGATCTCAATGCTGTTACGGTCAATAATATTAAAACATTGATAGATACAGTAAGTGTTAAGCCACCAACACGACTGTATGCGCATACGCACACACTTGAGTAGAAAGTACGTGAAAACGACACAATGTACGGATTAAATTTGGTTAAATAGCCAATGAAAGTTGTAGTATAGTACAGTGACGCGATGCTTTATAGATTTAAATAATTGTTGTATGTATAGGCAAGGTAACCAGGTTTTTATATTGTAATAAATTCGCATGACCGCTTTAGTTTTCAGCAATATTTAGATATAACTGAGTTGTAATCAAATACTTAAAACTGTGCCTAATCTCTATAGCTTCAATGGAGCTATACTAAGAATATTTGTATCAAAATATACATAAAAAAATAACTAAACTAAACACAGTAAACAGGGCTAGCAGCAATGATATAATATTACAAGTAAAAAGGTATAGATAGTTAAGTGCTCCGAAAGTGGGAGGCTAAAAGTGGCTAATTAGCCTAATTTGACATGTGTTGCGTCGCCGCCATTTTTTTATATCATTAAGTTGACAAGCAGGCACACAGTCCACGTGATGGTAAGTGGTCACCGCCGCCTATGGACGTTTACAATACCAGGGTGACGAGCCTTGAAGAGATCTTTTTACGCCCCCTTTGAAGAACCCCATATCATAGAGCTGTGGGAATACTATAATGGTGAGCTCATTCCACATCCGGATGCACTTCACGTACCGAGTGCAATTGAAAGTAAAAGTAACCCAAAACAAACAAAAATGCTATCGTGTGTTATGAGATATTTCTCGTCTATATTCGGAGATAGAATGTTGTGTAGGTAACTTCTTATCATTGGCTATAGGAGTTAAATAAATGAAAAGCAAAACAAATGTTAATACATCTCAGTAATTCGTAAAATACCCATAACCGAATCCAAATGCGTAGTCATAATGGTAAACCATTATGCTTATTTCAATTGGCCATCGATCATATACTGTGATTCATCGTTTAATTTGTGATTATAGATAGACAACCGCCATTTTGCTCGCATACCGTCACGTTAGCGCATGATTTTTATGAAACAAATCGATTTCGTTTAGATGACTTCGTGTCATTCGTTAGATGTTGAATTTCAACGTGATTGCAATTTTATTTGCAACGTCTGACTTTTAGAATGAGAAATTCATTACTTACGACCTCAGACGAAATAAAAATGAACTTGAGAACACAACATTTTTTTTACTATAGGATAAGCTTGTGTCTGACCGCAATCTCACCATGGGAACTAGCCTAAATGAGAACTGGCTCTCAAGTAGGTACAGCTGTCGGAACACATCGATAGGTGCTTGGCGACAGATTTTCAACTTGAGGGTGGTCAGTGGCCAGCCAGTCGGGTACTACAAAGTACTCTACCACCGTGCTGTGGTTTCCTCACAGGATGTTTTACTTCACCGAAAGCTCAAGCTCATTGTAGGATTTGAACCCACGACTCGAACATACATAACTACTTAGTTCTAGATTTTGTAACATTGTCACCCATCGTAAACATTGTTCATATACTTATGTAAATACAACCCTCTTACCAATTTGTTAACTCAATAAAAAATAACCTAGTAATTTTCTTTCAATCAGTCATGACGCCCATTACATATACGATGTAAATAATTAAAATTATACAACGTGGAATAAAATTAATCAGGTCCTTTCTATTCATATTTTATTACTTATTTAGATGTAAATGTTGATTTTAAAACCAGTTTGTACTACGCATCTTTTACGCAACTTCATGTAAATATGTTAAGAATTTCTTACACTTGTATTGATTCAAGTGTAACGTTATTTGATGATGGCTGATCATTGTTCTCGGTTCGTATTTCGTTTCTATATGTTATGTTACTAAATAGGTACGTATATTTTAAAGTGTTCCTTTTTTATTGACCAAATATCATTGAAACTTACGATGTTTTTAAATTTATACTAATATTATAAAGAGGGAAGATTGGATTGTTTGTTTGCATTGAATAGGCTCTGAAACTACAGGACCGATTTGAAAAAAAAAGCAATGGCGAAATTGGTAGGTTTAAGTTAAGAAACAAGTATTGGATTTAGAGTGACGTCACTTTATTTTTAGAGTTATTCTCAGCAAGCCCTTTCATTTGATACCCATATTGTAGAATTGCATTAAAAATATTAGTCCGCTATCTTAGGTGTTGCGCATGTTGGATTTAGAATGACGTCACAACGTCACACAGCTGACCATGCATTGTGTATACAAAACAAAACGTGTATACAAAATTTCAGCTCAATCGGTTAAATATACCTGCTTCAAAATTGAGTTGCAAGATCCTCCCCCGGACAAACATACACACACACATTGCAAGTTAATATATCTAAAGCTTGTAAAAATCTTTCGCTATTAGAAAGCTCCCGAACATAAGCTATATTTTGTATGCTTGCCCGAGAAAAGATAAAATCCCACAGGAACGCGGGTAAAACCGCGGGGAACAGCTAGTGAGATATAAATATGCCTCAGTTCTGATTACCTCTTGCGTCGTATCTTTACATGATGTAAATGTATCCACTACTGTTTTTCAATTCTTCTGTAACCCATTTATCAACAGTTATGCTACAGATGACCAGTATATAACTACAGACGTAATGTAAATAGCTGCATTTTTTATTATTTTCTAGAAAGCTCATGTTCCCAAGTCACAATAGGCCGGTGTAATGGAGAGAACATCGCGTTCACATGCTTACGTAATGGAGGGAGTAACAAATGCGCACGCGCATCGACGGTGGATATGGCATGCGACCACATAATGATTTAGGAAAGTTGTGAGTAATGTAGATCAAAATGTGATAAATATAATAAATACTGTCGTGGGAGCTGTAGGTATATTTGAAACTAAAGAAACGTTAATTGATTCTAATATTACTGCTAATTGTTTTCCCAAGTTTATGACCTCGTGTTTTAATGGCGTAGTATGTGATTAGGTTGGAACTGACAGCCCATTATTAGAAACTAGTTTAGTAGTAGTTCGTCTTGATTCTATCAGAATTTATGGAGGAAGTATTGTTTTCTTTCAGTGAAGTAAAAAGGTGTACATAGGTTATAACTACTCCAAAAGAGAGAGGCTAAAAAGTGGCTAATTAGCCTAACTTGACCTGACGCGTCGCCGGCATCAACGGATATACTTAACGTACCGAATGCAATTAAAAGTAAAAGAGACCTAAAACAACCAAAAATGTCATCGTGTGTTATGTATATCGTAATGTAGTGTGGATATTGAAATATTAAGTTTTTTACGTATTTGTTAGAGTGCCGTTACGTATTTCGCACGGTGGTAGGGTACTTTGTAGTACTCGACTGGCTGGCCATTATCCTCAAGTTGAAAATCTGTCGCCAAGCACCTGTTGGTGTTTTCCGGCACTTGAGAGCCAGTTCTAAGGTGTACAACACATTAGCAATCCCCCTGGTATTGCCAATGTCTATAGGCGACGGTTGTCACTACTTGTGACATAAAAAATAAAAGAAGAAAAAAAAGTGCCATTTCTCGGTAATTTTTTAAGGTCGAATGTTGTGTAGATAACCTATCTACTTATCTCGTCGTAGCATTGTTATCCTCCATACTAGTAGCGACCTTACCAGGATTCCTCAAGTGTCAATATTCAAAAGCATCGACTCCTCTTTTTTGAGCATACCTTTTCCAAGTCCATGTTCGTAACAGAACAAACGTTAGTTACTATACAATGCAACAAACAAGTGGCAGAGGTTAACGTGGAACGGTTGGGAAGCCAATACTAATGAGACAGTTTATAATGCATATGAAACGCTTTGTTTGTTATGTGCCTTTGAACAACCTGTTTCGGCGTCAATGATGCGTTACCTTTTGATATTTGAACTTGTACCTTATGTTTTAAATTTTATCTTATTTGTCTTATCATTTATATTTTGTGATTTAATATCATTCGTTGCCCGTGGTCCTACCAGTAGGACTGCAACAAAAACATAATTATTTTGTATGGGCAATGGTCCTACTAACAGTGAAGACGAAAAAAAATGTTAATGAAAAATCAAAAACTAGCTTACTAACTATTTCTTTGTTATTTATTAGTATGAGAATATATTTTCCAATAGTAATTTTCAATGTAACTTAATAGATGAGAAGTTTACAGTAAATTATTTCCCGCAGTAATAAATAAAATTAACAAATTAACTACAGTATAAGTAAAAGAGGGTAATGCGTTTACTAATTTCACATTCATCAAACGCGTCTTGAAGCAGGCTTTCATAACACCTGTCTTCTGCAAATTAAAAGCTACAAGAGAAATGTACACTCAAAAATAAGCTCTAATCGCTTCTGATAGGGAATATAATATCTTGGAAATTTATTGCAAGTGCAGGAAAACAGTCACTTTATGTACAGTCAATACGAAATTAACTTGAACGTTTTATTCTGACGAGTTTTAGTGTTATAGAAACTAATAACTTTATTTGCGATTCCTGGAAAAATTTGCCGTTCTTGCCGGAGATTTCTCAGTTTAAATGTATTCCGAACCGGTGGTAGAGTCAATTCTAACGTTCATAAATGCCTTACCAGGGCCTAAACTGAATAAATGAGTTTTGATTTTGGATTAATTTTATATGTAGTTTTTGGACGGCGAGCCAAGGGGCAAATTGACGTTATTAACGTTTGTAATAATATTGAAAACAAGGTTATTGTCTCTTTTGATTCGTCAATCCACATAGCGATCTTGACAAACTTGTAAATCAAGATCATAGAATCAGATAATAATCGTTGACTGTACAATCTCGTACTATCGATGTAACGTGTTTATAATCAATAGTCAATACGTCTATCATAGTTACGTGTACCCATCACTCAAAGTGTAGACTGTTACATAACGTAATAGTAGGTAAATTGTTTGAGCATATTACAATATACGTTAAGCAGGTGTATCTATCGCCATTGAAATCGTGTTTACAGCTAAGTAAAAGTAGTAAGAAGTAAGTAACTAAGAATACAGCTTTTACGCTATGTTTGTTTAATTAGGCAGGTAATTAAGTAATAAAATGTACGTAATGCATAAAAGTTGTTTTCTTGTATTGTGTAAGACTTGCAATCACACTCATATAATATTTTATGGTTCCGTAAAGTTGGAAAATGGAACATGGGCAATTATAATATTTTCATTATTTATTATTGTGTTGTTTTGATTTTGAAAAAAAAATTAAAAATGGGGAAAATACTTTTTTTCCTCGGACATTTTTCACACACGGCTATCTGATCCCAAACTAAGCAGAGGTTGTAATATGGAAACCAGATAACTGATATAGGCTACATATACCTACAACATTTTTTTGTAAATAGATAATTACACCCAGACTCGATCAGGACAAACACACATGTTCATGCACACAAATGTATGTCCTGTATGGGAATCGAACCTGCGGCGTATAGGTACCACGTCAACCGGTCCGTCAAAATACTGAAATCACTAAGCATAGGAAGGAGGAGTAATTTAAATATGATAGAAGATATAATATCAGCATTTTAATAGACGTATTAATTCGAATTTATCTGAACGGAACACTCAGTTAAATCGAACTCGTACATGTCCTGCATTTTCCACTAAACAGTTTTAATGTTCTACGATGGTAGACGCTGTCTGTTAACTTGTGTGGCATTTACCAAGTTTCTGTCCATTAATCAGTCAATATTTGAGTGCAAAAAGTGTGTTAGTGTTACCGAAGCATGCTAGTAGAAAATTTATTATGTTGCGTTTATTACACGAAAATAATGTGATTTTAGCTAGTTATGGCATATTTAAATGTATTTTTTTTCAAAAGGTATAATATATTACCAACTAGCTTCCGCGCCGTGGTTTTACCCGCGATTTCAGTAGATCTAATGTTATCTCGTGATTAAAAGTAAAATTATATACCTATGCCAAATTCTAATAAATATATTTTGACATTACGGCGTGATTAAATAAAAAAATACAATCAATATAAACACAATCTATTGAATTTATAGTATCAGATTCATTTCAAATTCTGAATAAATACTTTTCCAATCTAATATATAAAATTCTCGTGTCACAGTTTTCGTTGCCATACTCCTCCGAAACGGCTTAACCGATTTTGATGAAATTTTTTGTGCTTATCCGGTATCTATGAGAATCGGCCAACATCTATTTTTCATCCCCCTAAATGTTAGGGGTAGTCCACCCCTAAATTTTTATTTTTATTTTTGAGACAAAATTTCTAATTTCTATTTTTTTATGATACAACATACAAAAATACATACAATCCCCAAATTTCACCCTTCTACGATCAACCCTTATTTTTTAATAGCCATTTTAGTAATTTGAGTAATCGGTCAAGCCGTTTCGGAGGAGTATGGTAACAGGACCGATTTGGATGAAATTTTGTGTGTGTATTTCAATGGGTTCCTCGATGATTTAAAAACAAAATTGGACCCGGTAGATGGCGCTGGAATCGGGTTCTAAGTTTTGTTTTAATTTCAGGGCAGGACAACGTCTGCCGGGTCCACTAGTAAACTAATAAAATAAAATTAAAATCTAAACAACAAAAATCTCTAAAACTAGCACAGACAGTTGATAGCTGATGATTAAAATTCAGTAATGGCGTCGATAAGTTCAATGCCGCCAGACGTGTCGATCAACAGCCGTCCATCTGCCGACCGACACATATGGAACACGTTATAAGATATCGCGGTTAAATAACTGTTCATTTATAATTTTTATAATATCCCATATTTCACCTAAAATCGCTGGCATGGCTAGAAATCCAAATAAAAAATACGCATCTATTGGAAAAATTATTTATGCTTTTTGTGGTTCAGACCATGGACCTATGTGGGTCCGAAGATTGCTGATTCACTTTTGTTTTATCAAAAAGCTTATAGAGGCCTCGCGGGACCGATGGGCAGGTAGCATTTTCCACCTATACTTACATTAGCTTGGCCATCAAGGAAACGCTGCCAGCCTGTTGGGAATCCGGCCGGCAGCTGCGGCATACTTGAGGAAATTTTCCGTTTATAACTGATTCTGTATTCATTAAAAAAATATCCAGTGTTTTTATTATCTTATCTTAATTTTTTAAACTTAGTTCGTCAATATAATAAACATACCAGAAAGCTATCTAAACCGTCCATGAATGATAACAATGCGTTTCTAAACATGTTTTTATTGAGTTTTCTTTGAACAACCAGAAACCTTGGAAGAGAGTACTCCGTCTGTTATTTGGTGGCCGATACCAAACACGAGGCACGTGATGTGTTTATATTATCATATATTATCGAGAAAATAAACGTTTCACCGATACAAAAGTTTCTATTATGTACAATAGACCTCACAAACTTTTTTGTGTAGATATTTTGGAATTGTTTAACTCTACAATACCATACTTTTGTATATAATGTTTTGTATACTTATTTTACAATGAAAGGCGCAAGTGAATTTGAGATAAAAAAAATACTATTGTAGATATGTAATAATTTTATCATTAAAAAGCAAAAGATAGGCGATTGTTTTAATAAAATCAGCATGGTAAATAATTATGAATGAAACGGAAATCAAAACTAAGAAACTCAAGAACGGATTGTGTTAATTTAAAATAGACCTAATGCTATTATAGGCCCAGGAATTAAATTCAGTTGCTTCAATCATAACTGAAGTTTTGATTGACATTCGATAATACTACTAATAGACCTTAAGTCATTTACTAATAAGTTAAACCTTGGTTATTGCAATAAGGAAGAGTTAGAACTCATGTTTTTGATCTCTATACGCTTAAAGCTTTAACTTTGTGCTCTCCTGAACTACTGTCACTCAGTAAAAGCCTCGTTCATTAACTTTAGCATTTGCAGATTTATTGTAGGAATCCTACCAAAAACGTTAACAGTCGAAATATACTATTATAGATATGCTAAAAGTCTACTTCGCAGATCGACTAAGTGCTAAAATAAAGTTGGACGCACTCATATCGTCTTTATGAATGAATGTTCTAGTAATATCCCTCAACAGCTGTTGCCGGATCAGACTAAAGTACAGATATGACAGTTTTGATTATAAAATCATGGATCGTGACTATGTCATATAAACCACACCCACACTAGACAGGTTCTTTGAACGCAGGCGCATCTGTTTCGTCAAGATGGCCGCCGATCGACTCGCTGGGCCTCTTACTTTCGTTATTTTCACTTTCATTCGTAATATGTTTGTATTATTGAGTTATTTAATTTTATCAATAACTAAACTGTCCCTGGCTTCCGCTTGTGGGCGTTACTGTTAACGTTTTAATCTACTTTTTTAATTTACTTCACTTTCATAACGCTGTGTTGCCGCTTTTTTAAGTTACTCTCGTGGTCTTTGTGGGACTTTCTGATGGCTTTTGCTGGAAAAAGTAAGGTGTTATCAAATAAAATGATGATGGTCTTATTTTTAGCTACAATTATTATAGCTTAGTATTTTTTACATTGCATAGTCGTGTGTGTTGTACAAAATCTCATTTATGGTAATTGATCACGTGGGCGAAGTTTAAAAGCATATAAGGGAACTAACTAGATTTGAAGCGGAAGGTGCTTCGTAACAGATTTCCGTCATAAGGGTGACTACGTGATATGGTTTCCTCTCGATGTTTTCTTTCACCAAAAGTTCAAACTCATTGTAGCATTTGTTCCAATGACCGTTGGCACGACATCCAACATCAATACCACTAAGCTATCATCGCCTAGCATATTATTTAAGCATGAAATACTCATAAGTATTTTTAGTCTCAACAATTTATAATTTGAAGTTATTTAATAATGTGCGGTGGTCTGTTCTCGAAAGAGCCTTGATTCTAATCATTATTTTTCTTATTTTCAGATTACGTGTGCGTTTGAATTGTTAAGATTCGCTGATATTTTAGGTGAGTCAAAATGTTTATTTAATTGTTACAAATTCCTCGACCCTCTGTTGCCGATCGTAAGCTGCCAGCGATCGCTCTTTGGATGGTCGTTAATAGTATGGTAATGATGTATTTTGTGAATTTTTATTTTATAATTATTTACTTGATATTAACTAAAGAAATTAAAAAAAAATACACATTAATCTGGAACAAAGCCACTATCTTGATACCTACTAAAATAGAGAATAACCAAAATTTTAAAGACTATATATAAGATATGGATTCATGGTCACTGTATAAATATATTATGTAAAGCTATGTAACGTGCCCAAAAGACTAAAAAGGCTGTACAATTTACCTCTTCCATGTCTTTTTCACATGAAATTAAACTATTAATATTTCACCTGAATTGGTATTTAAAGTTCATTCCAATAATAAAAGAAAACAAATAAGTAATAATAGTTTATCAATTTCAACTAAATGTCAAACCCATTAAAATATGTATGTATCTATAATGTAAAAAAATCGCGACAAGTCCAAATATGGTCACTCCTCATTAGTAATTCCTATGTTGCTTGAAATGAAAAATTAATTATTGACCAAAGGTCACCCGCGCAATCTAAGTATGGAAAATTTTGTGAATCAATGTAGATATATTTTTGAGACTACAAAATCTCACTTCAGGGGTGAAAAAACGCAGAACTAAGTCGATAACAATTTTTTCTTCTCTTAAGAACTTGTGCATTTTGTTTTAATATAACGTGGCAAAAGAACTCACTATGGCTAAAATAAACTCTTGGACCTAAAAATAGTTGTGAATCACGATCTTCGCTTTTTATAGCTTTTATGCAAAAGCCAGAAGAATATTTTCGTCACGCTAACTGTTTTCGACATACCAAAAGAGAGGTTGTAAAAATATGGCGAAATGTAAATTTTACGATGTAGGAATGCCAACCAGAATCATGTTTAAAACCTTTAATGTCTATGATTAGATTCCTTTGTTAAGTAGGTACGTTCAATACACTTATTAGTATGTACGAGGCCCATATTTTTTGTGGATTAGACACAAAAACAACATAAAGCTAAGAAATTGCTTGTAATTAAAAGTAAAAATAAAGGAATGCCAGTTGTGCAGCCAAGGCGTGGCAAGCGAAAGAGTTCAACGACCTTACAAGAACTTTAAGTTTTATGTTCACATCATTGTTTAACTTCGGTGGTATGAATCTCATCATCATTGTATTATAATCTTTATGTAAAGAGTTATAATCAATGTTTTATTAAATACCTAATATATTTCGTTTTGCTGCTCAAATGCAAACTTTTTGGGTAGCTTACCATGTAGAGTTGGCGCGAGGTGTACGACGCTCTTTTGTTTCTTACTATCTTTGTCTATCCATACGGGTTCACCCGAGCCTGTAACGGGGATATAGGTACCTACCTATATCATATTAGGGATCTCGATAGGAGTTTCATTCTTAGTTCGCCCGATTAGTTTAGGCTCTGCGTTGGTCTCATCAGTCAGACTTCGTTCTTTTATATATTAGGTATGTAGTTTATTTGCATCTTTATTTGAATAGGGTAAAGACTATAATTATAATGCTTGAGCATACGGTAACACTTTTCCTTTCGGCTTACCTTGCCTTTCCACGCAGAAGTATTTATAGTTGTTACTGCGCAGATTTAAAACTACTAAAAGATTAACTTACGTAGCAGTTCTATCACAATTGATATCATCTAAATTAATATGGCTAATAAAACCTATTCACTTAATAGTCCGGTTATAATTGGTAACAAAACAATTACTATATATTTAATTGTATCCAAGATCTTTTGCTGAGATAATTCGATAGCAGACCGGTCTGTCAGGTGAAAATGAGAATTGGCCGCCCGGCGATTAAGAATCGATATAGCACCTGGCACTTTCGCCAATATAACCGAATAATAACATTGATAATTTAATACGTTATATAACTACGGGTCTCGGTCAATGAATGACCCTATGAGAGGAGAAACTCATGTGTGAATAATATTATGTGATAACTTGAAAAAATATTTAATACTAGTTTTTCGCCCCGCGGTTTCACCCGCCTTCCTCAGGGATTTTATATTTTCCCGGGATAAAAAGGAAACTATGTTTTATTCGAGAATATGATCTACCTGTGTGCCAAGTTTCATTAAATTCCGTTCAGCCGTTTTTGCGTGATTGAGGAACAAACATCCAAACATACCACATTTATAATATTAGTTGGAGAGTTGAATAAAATGTTATCAATTTGGGTTACAGAAATAAAAGATGATTGTTTTTTGCGTGTGCTTTTTAGGGTTCCGTACCCAAGGGGTAAAAACGGGACCCTATTACTAAGACTTCGCTGTCTGTCCGTCTGTCTGTCACCAGGCTGTATCTCAAGAACCGCGATAGCTAGACAGTTGAAATTTTCACAAATTATGCATTTCTGTTGCCGCTATAACAACAAATACTAAAAATAAAATAAATATTTAAGGGGGCTCCCATACAACAAACGCTATTTTTTGCCCTTTTTTTCTCAATATCAATAATGGCAACAGGTAGGCACTTGAAATATTCACAAAATACTCAGTTGTATTTTTACTTTAATAATAAATAATAAAATTAAAATAAAATAAATATTCAAGGGGAGCCCCCCATACAACAAACGTGATTTTTTGCCTTTTTTACGGAAGCCTTCGTGCGCGAGTTTGACTCGCACTTGGCCGGTTTTTAAAAAAATTTAATGAGTAAAATAAGCTATCTCACTTCCTAACGTAAATGCATTTTTCAACATTGACGCAGTAATAGGTAAATTGTTTATCAATGTTTTCTGTAACATTGCAACACTGTCGACGAAACGAACGACAAGATTTTCAAAATGCTGGTCTTAGTTAATTTAAGTTGCATAAGTTATATTGTATCATAACATTTTGACAGTTTATTGGTGGATAATACTAAAAACATTTTCTATGTCATCTACCGTGGAAACGAACATTCCAGAATAAAAAACCGTTTTATTAATTTTCTCAAAAAAAAAAATGAATAATAATTATTATTCATTATTATTATTTGTCATAAGGAGGGATGAAAGGCATGTAACAAAAAGAGTATTGAGCATGAGTGTGGATGGATATAGAGGTAGAGGAAGGCCGAAGAAGGTATGGATGGACTGCGTGAAGAATGATATGCATATGAAAGGTGTGAGTACGGAGACGACTAGTGATAGAGCGGAGTGGAAGAGGAAAACATGTTGTGCCGACCCCACCTAGCGTGGGATAAGGAAGAGAAGAAGAAGATTATTTATAGAGAATGTACAACGACATAATAATTTCTGCATCTACTTATTCTGAATGTTGATTGTTCGAAAAATTTAGAAAAAAAAAAACAGTAGGTATATGCATTTTTATTGGAAGCGGTTAAGAATCAAACCCTATTTAGAACTTAGGATAACTCAAGAGCTCCGACATTTCTATTATTTCCTATTGCATTATTATGTAACGCTTTCTCACGCATTGATTTTGGAGTTATGTATTGTAATATTAGAACGTGTAATAAAAATCGAACGCAAAATCACGACTTGATAACTTGCCTTGTTTAAAATAATGCGAGAATGGTCTGCATAATTATAATTGCTCGTATAAATCATTGCACAAATAATGAACCTTTTTATTTATATAGAGTTGTGTATAATAAACAAATACACACTTATTACGTCATATATACACGCATACGTTAAAATGTATAGTATTCAATTCTTGCGTTATCAATACGTTGTTGCTTTAGTCAACTGGCGAAAAATATGTCAAAAAACTGTCGAAAATTAATGAAATTCACGGGGACTATAAATTACGTTACACAAATTTCATGACCACGTCCTTGTCACAGCTGGTCAGAGGAAATTATTGAATTAAAACAGCAGTTCAAATATTATATCAGTGTAGGTAACTGAAATCAAATCAAAACTCATTTATTCAGTTTAGGGGCTGGTAAGGCACTTATGAACGTTTACAATTGACCCTACCAACTACAATTATGACCCTAAAGTAAAAAAAAAACTAATATTAATAGTAAAAAATGTTACAGAATGTACTTGTTAGCCAAAAATATAATTTTTACATCATAATTATAATAAATTGTTCTATTTTTTTGCTTGCCAATCCGCTAGTTGGCATTGGCATGATTTTTTCAGAGCCGGTTAGTAACATGACTTGAGGTCTTGGGTCAATGTTGAGCCTGCATATATAATGCTGAATTAACCTATAGTTAGGTATGTATTTTGTTGCTCACTGATCCAAAAACAATATTTATTACTTTAAGTAATAAGTTACATTAGGAAGTGACATATTTTTCTATAGATTCTCAGGATTTAAAATTTTGAAAGCCTTTGCAATACAAAAAAAAAGATTCGGTAAAAATATTCGAAAGTTTAAATTTAGAACATCGACCACCCACTTTTCAAACAATGGATTCACTAACAAAAGCACTATTTTGCAATCGAGCGCAATCAATCATCGTAATCGGCGCTCTTCAAATCGATACAAGATTAATGTCAGTTTTTGCTGTGCTTAATTTCAGCTTTAAGGCTGTGGGCGTAAAGTGAAATTCTATTTCACACTTTATGTCCTTGGAGTCTCGTAGGCCAGTAATTTGGAGCGGCCCTTTTAGCATTGTCGATGAAAACGCGATACGAGTATAAGAGTTTACTGAGAGGTGGTGAATAATTCCCTCGTTATTTTTAATAGGGATCACGAAATTATCTCAGTTTTGCTCGTCAAAACTGCAGAACTTTTATAGGAACTATTACTAGCTATTAAGTTTTGGTTTTTTTGCGAAATTGCGTTGTTTTGTGAAATGGGAAGAATGTAATAGAAGGTCAAGTTTCACTTTCCATATTACGCATTAGATGACTAAGCAATAGATTGACATTCATAAGAATCTGATATAAAGCAACGGTATTAAAGCTACTATAAAGCTACTATTATTATGAGCCTTTTTGAATCCTCTAGGCTTTGTGTGCTTACCACCTTCGGCCACATCATCACTTACCATGACGAGATTGTCAAACACAATCTTATCCAGAAGTAAATTAAAAAAACTCATAAATTATTGTGAGTATTTTTGAATTAAATTATTGAGTAGCTAAACCACTCCTTCCATAGCAATTTTTCATGTGATGTATATAATTTTATTCCCGTAATGGACTCAAACTGAGTGTTGTTAGAGTCAATTATCAGCTTATGGACATTTGCGACACTATAATGACCTTCGTGTAGTTTATCAGTTACTGTAATTGCCATCACCTTATTTGGTACGTCTAAGGCCTCTGTTACGGTGGAAGGTTCTTTATCCTCTAGAATGATTTGCTGTGTGTAAATTACGTGCTATCTTGGATATTTGCTTTTATAAAGTCTGGTAAATTTAGAATCTGGTCCTCACGATCAACCTAAATAAGTATTTGTACAAAATTTTCTAGTCCAATATGTGTATTTACAACTAGTTTCTGCCACACCGTTTTTCGTGTCCCCGGGGAAATTAAAATAAAACAGTATCTTTTTCTCATTATTATATAGGTTACATTTCAACTTTATTTTTTTAAATATTGATTATGCTAATCTTTTCCTCATACCGTTGATTATTAACTAACATTATTCAATGATAAACAAAAATATTCATAGTAAATGTCAAATCACCCAATTATTAATTACCTACACTTCCAAGTTCCCATACGGATTTGTTTTCAACGAAGAGCTGATCAAAATTTAAAACACATAATTTTAAATGAGCATTGAAAGGAAACGAAATAAAATAAACGTTTTAATGAATCGTCAAGGCAACGGACGGACGGACATCCTCCCGCATCGTAAGCCTTGTATGAAGTACTTGTACTGATGAGTGTAGCGGACCATAGATCCGGATTATTGTCCCCTCATTGTGCTATAGTATAGTGCATTTCATAGTCTGTAAACTGACTTTAATTAGAAAGTGAAACGATTTGTTACTTAGCGTTGCTGATTCAATATTCTCTTTGATAGAGAATACATTTGTTTATATGTTCATTCTTTTTTAAACTAGGGTTTGATCTACATAATATGTTTGTTAAATATAAGTGACGTTGTTTTTTTTCAGATAATATAGGTATTATCTAATATAGGTAGAGACTAGCAATATAATCTTCTTCTTATTAGCTGCCCCCCTTGATTTCACAAGCGTTCCCGTGGGATCTTATAATATCTTTTACGGGGATAATGTATGTAATGCATTCTAATGGTGAATTTTTGAAAACGGTGTAGTTGTTTTTGAGTTAATTCGTTACAAAACATATGAAAATACAAATATTTCCTCTTCATAATATTAGTGTAAATTTGAACTTAGTTACATGCTGATTTTCAAACCTGTTACTGCGGGATCTCTTAGTGCTCTAGTTTTAAAGTTTACAGTGCTAATAGACTAATCTGTGAAGTAAAGCATAAAACTATAACTCCTCAGAATTACCTAATGAGTAAATTGTTCATTTACTATTCAAATATTGGTCGCTTGCTATATTAAACTCTTTACGGTTTTTTTTCTTCAATAGTTTCATCGTAAAGTAAAATAAAGTTGTTTGATTTTCTACAGATTCGTATTGAATTCTATCTAGATTAAATCTGTAATATCACCAAAATTACTATAGTGCTCTCTGTTTCTATTATACAAAAATTGGCAGAGGTTAGAAAAAGATAGATATAGCTACATTTTTTGCGCTTCAGACGCGTATAGAAAGCGTTTCACTACGCTCCAGTGATTGCTCAATGATCTTATTAAATTGTTAGGACGTCATGTTTTGTATTTACTTCACTAATATTTATAAATATATTGTAGACAAACTTTCGCCTCGCAGATCCCGTACACCAATACATGAATCTGCATTTCCAACGAAAATATCAATTTTTAGGGACTTAATTATCTTTTTGATTTTTGGGGGGAATTCTGTTCTGTCAATAAACATTAACAAAAGGTCTTCGAACTAGGAGAGCCTAAACCATTTGAAATAGAACCATGAAAGGCATTAAACCTGAATGATGGACTGAGAGAGATCATTCATGACTTGTTCTATAATAGTTACCTACAATACAGATTAATATGCTATTTATTTGTTATATATTTAAGTTTTATAACTATTCTCAATTCGTAAAGAAATGGAATCGTAATCATACCTATTGTATTTAAGTTATCAAAGTGACAAACATCTAAAGTAATGTTTGATATTTCTGCAATTAAAAATAAAAGTTATTGCACCATCAGTTTCTGAAAAGTTTAACATTACCTTAACAATACCTTTACACCTATTGTTTAGGTTATTGAATCTGCTATTAAGACAGTGAAAGTTTGATGATTCTTAAAAGAAGTATTTTTAATGACAAATTATTGATGATGACGTTAAAGTATTCAAGAAAACCATAAATAGTTAAATTAGCATAAATATTTTCGTTTCTCACGATAAATAAAAAATAGCCACATCACAAACTAGTCTACTTACATGGTTGAGTTTAAAGCTAAAATGATTAATCGAAGAGAAAATACAAATTTAGGCGGTCGAAACCGTACAGTTCTCATTCTATACACCGGTTAAAATCAGGTATGCTAGTTTATTAATTTCTGATCACGGATCGTAAATCTTTCCAATGAGGCATTGGACTTCGTGTAAGAGTGATATATATATAAAATGTGCTCAAAGTTGTGCGATTATCGAAAGTACAAGTAAAGAACATACCGAATATGAAGTAAAAGGAAAAGTTCTTTAAATATTATCGAGAAAGTCAGTCTCCAATCTAAAGCTACGAACAAAGAATAATCGTTTTAAAATACATAACAGAAATGAAAAAAGGATCCTGATGCTTTTGCGAAATGAAATTTTACAATACTATTCAGAAATCAACTAGTCCACATATAGCATTCGACGCTCCAAATTATAATTATTTAGCAACAGAACCAGCCATTCGTTGAGTAAAAACAAACGAATCCAAGGTTACATGTGACATTAAAAGTATAAAAGTCGTTTCAATTCGTGACTCGAGAGTTTAGGACAATTTGGTTTCAAATAACATTTATTCCTTTGTAAGTATAAATGCTAATAGCATCGGTAAAAGTCAAGGATGAACCGTTAAAAAATAAACAAACCACATAGCGCTTGGTGAAAATATTGCCGGTACGGTTGTTTTTATTAACAATTTCGGGTATTCACGAAAAATAACAGTTTGAAATGACATGAATTTTTAAATTATTGACGTGATCAATGAGTTTATGGCCTTGTTATAGAACAACAATGAAAATGAGTACGGTCTCATAGCACGAATGACTATAAATGTAATGAACAATTAAATTGATATTATATAATAGAAGAAAGTGATTGTGGTCAGTTCTGTATCACCCCTAGAGATGAGTGATTATTTTAAATAGCAAATTTATCAATTTATTTTGAACGACATTCCTTACATAAGCATTGATTAATTAAAATGTTCGCATTTCACAAACGTCGATTAATAATCTTTTGCCCTGACCCATAGGAATTAGTTAGAATAAATTATGATATGGAAACCTTGTACCAGCATCAAAGCTGCAAAGTCTTTGTTTTCTGTTTATCAAGATTATTGCTATGATGGAATTGTTTCCCGTCATCCAAGCTATAAACAATGATGGAGATCCAAAGAGAACAAAGATGACATTGTTTCAATGAAGATATAGGTATGTACCTACTCCATATTGCAAAACCTCGCGTGACCGGCCCATTTGTTAGCTATCGCTAATCATTTTGTTTGTTACATGCCTGAACGGAATCTTAACATGGAAAAAAATATGTCTTATGATTTTTTTATGAGCAAGCATTTTATTTTTTGCGTTTACGAAGTGATTCATGTTTACTTGATCTCAATTTCTTTAAGTATTTTGTTCGTCAAAAACCACTTGTGGCATTACATGCTATGGTGAATTTTTGGTCAGACACAAGTCTATTCAAAGTATAGCTTGAACTTGAGAAATTTTATTTTGATCTGGCCAAGATATCCGTGTCGCGACTAGCTGGCCTCAGCAGAATACCAGCGCTGTAGCACAGACCTGTGCTGCAGCATAATGATGAGTTGTGGCCATATTTGTCTTCTATTTCAGTATGTTAAATTTTATTATTGTACTTACAATATAATGATGGTTTACAAATAAAATTAATTTTCTTTCTTTCTTACTTTAAAATACATGATGCTTAAAACAAGGGTTGTACTTTATAAATTGTCAAATGTAAAAAATATCAGCTAACATTTACCTTCAAGTTCACAAAAACTAGAGGTCTAAAGTAGTAAATGGAGCAAAAAAAATGTTATCGGACCAGTGATCGATAGCAATGAAACAAAAGAAGTAATTGGACTCTGATACCTTTCTTCCGCAAAGCGAGGTCAGGCGTGACCAATACGAATTCCACCATCTAAATAATCTCGTCCATTATTGCAAGAACTCACTCACTCGGAGCAATATTTTAATTTGGAGGTCATCTTGATTGGAAATCTTAATATTGTTCATTCGTGAAGACATCTATTTCCCAAGTACAGTATAGTAGAGATGGTTCTCCTACAAATGGCTAGGTTTTTCAGACCATGAAACTGCTTTAAAAGCGTTAAATTGAAGAATGTAAATTTCCATCAAGGTTTGATTACAACTGTTGTTTCCTATTATTCATCAAATTATGTTATGTCATGGTTGACTCGGTTTTGACGTTTAGTTTCATCTGTCTTGACGTTTATAAAATAAATAGTTAATATCCATTAATCCTTCGTTTGTCTATTAATGTACGCATAGCAATAAACCACGAGTAATTCAATGTCAATATTATGCATGAAATTAACATAAGAAAAATAAACACTTCGTTTGATTATGTGAATACTTTTTTTAACTCTTGGATAAGCTTGTGTCACCATGCTAATTGATGATGTGATCGAAGGTGGTAAGGACACAAGTCTAGTCAATCATGCCAGAACGGATTTTAATGAAACTTGACACAGATCATATCCTGGAATAAAACATAGGATACTGTTTATCCCGGGAAAAGATAAGATCCTTCGGGAACTACATAGTTACTTATAAAATTTTGTTGGATAGTGGAATGGATTTGGAATGATAATTTTTTTAGATTTTATTTATTAACACATCAAAATTTGATGTATGTTTTATTTTAACAACTCTTGAATAGGGGGACACGGCTTAATTTCAGACTTCTTTTAATTCGTGTGTCATTCCTACTTTCTCTAGTGACTCATACTATAATTCCGCCATTATAAGCGCATTAGTTAGATATCAGGAGCCTTCGCGCTTGTGTCTAACGTTACCTAGTTCCACTAGAAACCTTACGATAGGTTTGAATTACTGACATCGTTCGAGTACCTATACATCTATTCTATTTTTATTTCGTGACATTTCCAATTGATTTTATTCATTGATGACTGATTGTTTCAGTACTTTAACTTGGCTAATGATCAATTAATCCTTTGGAACGATCATTAAGATGTCATTATTGCTTTTATGTAGGTAGTACGTTCTCTTCGTACGTTTTTATATAGGTAGTAGCTTCTCTCTGCACCTGTATCCCCCTGGCGTAGTGTAAAATATTTGAAAATGTATTTAAATGTACTTATGAAAATGTAAAGAAATTTAAGAAAGATCCACTGCTGAAAAAAAATTGCCTTGATGAGTTTCTTGCCGGAGTCTTTTCAGTTTAAGTGTATTCCGAACCGGTGGTAGAGTCAATTGTAACGTTCATAAGTGCCTTACCAGGGCCTAAACTGAATAGATAAGTTTTGAGTGTGAGTCCTTGTTCCTCTTTGTTTACTGTAATAGCTTTCATGTAACCATTCACACTCATAATTTTATAAAATTTCCGTACATAATAATATATAGAATTAACTGTGGGAATCCATGCAAAACGGGTCCAGTGGTCGGTCCAAATTTGCAGTTTTGTAAAATTGCGTAGGATAATTTTAACAATATTATAATAATGATAACGTTGAAACTGAACTGTGTAAAATTCTCATCTAGAACAACATTTTTTGTCAACTTTGGGTACTGGTATTTTTGACTACAAATCTTAAAAATGTTTTTTCTCAAAACTAGCTTTTTCAGAGTTTCTGAAAAACTGTTAAAAAATATATATGCCAATTACTGGATATTTTTTTTTATCAAGTGACTATTCTATATACCGAATCTAGTTTTAACTCAATACCACACTTCTGGAACCTTTTTTGCGTGGATTCCCACATTATATTTTTAGAAACGATAGAAAAAGCTACGAGTACCATAGACTCATCAAAATGATGAGTTTGTCATTTCTTCGATTCGATTTTATGAATTTGGGCTATGTTGATAATAACTATATGATAACTATTAAATAATCAAGATCATCCGCTTAGATCTTGATGGGTACGAAAAACTTGATATTAAAAGATATAACTGGTACAAAGTACCTACTGTGTAGGCACGTACTGGTTCAGCTAAGTTATTCGGTGCACCAGCATATGGCATCGAAATGTTTGCGAAACATTTCTTGTCAAAAATCACGATTCTGACATTTCAAATATAGTTACAGGCGGTGTAGAGCATTGGCATTTGCGCCCGCGCATACCTCTCGCGCCTTTACAGGGTAATACACTAACATTCGTTTTCTGCTTTATATACAATTTTGAATGCTTTTACGAAATAATTAAGCGTGAAATTTGTAGTATTACTTTTTAATGATAATTTATCTTCTATATATTTTCACTTTCTCTACTTTTTACTAACCATTTAAAGAAGGACAAACAAGTTTAACTGTTTCATATATAACTTGTAGAACGATTCATTACATGTATAAACGGAGACAAAAGGAAGTCTGAGTTATAGTTTTAAGCCTTGTCGTAATTTTAATATATTAATATTAGCCAGAAAACTATGTCCTTTCTATATAATACCTTCGACCTTTCTTTCCAAATAAGTTCTTAGAAGAAGCGTATGAAGATTTGTGTACCAACTGCATTGTATAAGGACGTATCAAGTCAGCCATCTTAGGGCACTACATGTAAATAAACTTATTATTGCGAAACGACCCTGTTTCACCGCCATATAAGGGCGCGCGAGTAATTCATCAGTGCGACTTTCCATAAATGTCAATCACAATTAGGGTTGGCAACAGATTTTTGAGAAGAACATTTTGATGTATCAATAAGGTTTCACCCGCAATACCGTTTCTCCAGACAAACTTTGAACCTGTTTCATCCCCTTAGGGGGTGAATTTTTGGAAAATCCTTTCTTAGCTCATCCGTTCAGTGGTTGATCTGTGTGTTGATAGATCAGTGAGTCAGTTAGTCAGTCAGTACGTCAGTCAGTCAGTCAGTAACGGTTGCCTTTTATATATACACACACAAGATGATTTATGTTACGGAGTTTTTGTCTTTTTTAGGAAAAAAAATTATACGATTCCAACAAATATACGAGGTTTGTATTCCTTAATAGGCTTACTTATCAGTTCTTCTACTGGTCAAGTGAGAGTTAGTTTTATTATAATTTCAAAAGAGTTGACAACCCTACCACAACCCGACTGGACGGACACATGAGATTGCTTGCAGATACATTGAAATAGTCATGTCAAAAGTCAAGTTGTAAAGTTGTTATTTTTGTTTGTAACATTACTATGTGAGGTTATGTTTACATTTCTGTTGTTTTTAAGGCGATGATAGCTCAGTGGTAAGTGACGTCGAATACCGCGACGAAGGTCGTGGGTTCGAATCCTACAATGACCTTGAGCTTTCGGTGAAGGAAGACATCGTGAGGAAACCATAGCGCGGTGGTAGGGTACTTTGTAGTACCCGACTGGCTGGCTACCACCCTCAAGTTGAAAATCTCACTTACCATGGTGAGATTGTGGCCAAACACAAGCTTATCTAGAATAAAAAAAAAAAAAAATGATTACATGATGGGTGAAAGAGACATTATATACAATGTTTATTTTTATAGAACACTAGCTGTTCTCCGCAGTTTCACTCGCGTTCCCGTGGGATCTTTTCTTATCCCGGAATAAAAAATATAGCCTATGCTAATCTGGAATAATGTAGACTGTAGCATACAAATGGTGAAAGATATTTTAAAATCGGCCCAGTAGTTTTTGAGTTTATTCGTTACATACATACAAATCTTTCTCTCTTTATAATATTAGAAAGATTTATATTTTTCTGTCTCCGAAAATTCTATCAGGTAAGATTTCTAACCCTTTAAAGCTCGTTAGCATTTATTATTAAGCTTTGACTATGTCTTTAATTGTTTCATCTTGTTTTTTCTAGTTGTAACTTTAGTACGCAATATTTGCGTAATAAGATATAACCAATAAAAGAAACAATAAAGTAGAGTGAAACATTTCACAATTCATCAATGTATATCGGTGAACAAGTTTAATTTTATAAATACACAAACGAGAAATATTATTAATGATTGTTATTATTTTGTGTATTTCAAATACTACGAGTAATAACTTGGTGTTGAATATAATTTGAACACAAATAATTCATTCGACATCATTAATGTCAACTAAATGCTTGAATATACTTCCACATTCATTAAAAACATTTTAGCAGTATGATTTCAATACATAGTTATAATATGGTCTGCAATGTAAAGGATATTGACCTTTAAGTCTCATGCAATAAAGCCTAATTAAATAAAACATGGACACAAAGTACGCTAAAGGCATTTCATTCGACAGCAATAATTCGACACGCAATTATCAATTTATCTAATGTGTACAAAAGAGCAATTATTTAGAGGTCATATGATAGTTAAATACTTATGTCAGAACTGTTTTTTTTTAATTAATTGTAATTGTTACTTGTTTAATTTTCTTTTCATAGTTATTAACATTTCTTAAAAAAAACGGATGGAACGAAGTTATATAAGTCGAGAGAGTATATATATATATATAAAAAAAAAACATTTCTATTTATATATATATACATATATAAATAGAAATGAAAAGATCTGGCTTGCTTTCTATAAGAGAGAGAGATAGAGAGAGAGAGAGAGAGAGAGAGAAACATGCGCACGCCGCACAGCTTAATAAACATACATAGTGACATAAAAAAGTGTCGTGTCAATTTTTCGTAAGATTTTTTTCCGTCTAGCCCCCAAATGCTCTGGTTTAACTTAGTATTAGAATTTACAGACCGATTTAAAATATTTATTAATTATCTTGGGAAACTTGGGTTTCTTCTAGGTTCTATTGTCGTTTTGCCCTTCTTTCTGGCACAATTGAAAAGTTTTACATGTTTGGTAGGTTTGTTAGTTAAAATTACTATAATAATAATAATAATATAGCCGTTTATTCAGATCCATGATTTACATACCTAAGTGATATTACAGTTTCACATTAGTCTTATAAATGCTTTTATTTTCTTTTTACTTGTTTTTTGTAGATCTATTTGCCAGTCGGCATAGGCCTCCTTCAACCGTGTTAAAATTACTACTAAATAATAATTTTTCCGCAGTAAAAAATATTTTGGCTTTTTGAAAATAAAAAAAAAAGTGCAATTGTTTTAATTATAATTTGATGTCTGCAAGGTCTCCGTGTAGGTTTGCAAAATATACATTAATTTTAACTTTTTCCTTTCAAAGTTAGGAATTAAGTAATATAATTTATCTTTCGTAAGTTCATGGACTACATTGATAATTGTTCACAAGTTACAATTTTGCAATCCAATTAATATTGATATATGAATAAATTGTGACACGTGTAAGGGTTCGTTCACACGAGCAGCATGTTGCCGTCGGCGCGTGTCGGTGGCTGCAGTCGGCAACATGCTGCTCGTGTGTACGAGCTCTTAGATGCAATGTCTCGTTAAAGTACAGTCAGCCAAAAAAATATTCATATTTGAAAATGAATGCTGGTTGTAAAATAAACTTACACAATTATTTTTACGCTTAAGCTTGATAAATAACTTTGATACAATTTTAAAATATGTTCGCTATTGTTAGTTACAAATAGAATTTATTTTTCATTCCTTTTCATAAAACACATTTTCCTCAAAATATTATTAGGTATTTCAAGCACATACAAATATGCTAATTTTTATTTCCTAATTTATAACTTAACAATTTACATGACTGTACATGCGCAAGCGCTATCTGAGTAAGTATTTTATGCAATATGACATTGTTGCCAGTCACAAAGACATGGCGAAAGTATGATTATTGCTTGTCAAGTTAGCAATTTATTTAATCTAAGACATGATTAAATAGTAGTATTTATTTTATTTGACTGTAACTTTGTTTTTGTAAACTGAATGGTGAAAATTATTTAATGTATCTAAATTCTACAGAAGACTAAATAATTAGTAGAAGTGATTAACCAGCTGTGACATTACATTTTTTTTAATAATTAACAAAAAACCAATTCTTTTTTGGTACTATTACACGCTTATTACGATGACTGAGTTGTAGTTCTTCTCTAAAAGCTAAAAAGATAGTGATAATCCTAATCTCTACATAACTAGTATAAAAAAGTATCTTTCCGCGTCTGTTTGTCTATCCGCTAACTCCTTCTAAACCACGCAACGGATTTTGATAAGGTTTTCACTATTATTGAGAGTTTTTTTTCCGGAATCCTAGACAAACATAATAGTGGATATAGGCACTTTTTATCCCTAAAAAAATGAGACGAGTTAATATGATATTCGTTGGTATTTAGGTTACAGGCTAAAACAAATGCAAGTAAGAAGCCGAACTTTATTAAATGCCGTTGAATTAGGAACCAAACAAAATTCTTATACAAATTACAGTATTATGATCTGAATTAGTAGGTAAGTAAACAATCTTTTTACCTTACTGACATCTACTATATGATTAAAAGTGATTAAATTCTATGTTTCATCACATCAAGTCGCACGCATGTCATATGAATAAAAGCGAAAGCTCAAACCTCAAATTAATTACAACTCGTCTCGAATTATATTTAAAGATGGCGCAACACTTTCGTCGCTTACGTTTTGTCAGAAGATTACGCGTTTAATCTCGTTTGTTTATAACTTCTATTGTAAGGTCTGGGAACGTTTGGAATAGTTGAGACGGTGAAATAACTGAACTTTCATCTTTTTTGTCCACTCTTGTTTTTCACATCGTGGTTTTTGAACAAAGTTCAAACAGATTCCATTTCGTGACGGCGGATAAATTTTCGTGACTAGATCAATCATATTGAATGGATTTTCTTTTAAAAAAAAAATGGTAATACTTTTGATTACGCACTAACTTACGTAAGGTACATCAGGAATAGAATTGCGTAATATCTAATTCTTAACTTCGTTTTTAGTTTAATCTTCTACGAAATTGTGAAACTGAATAAGTTTACGTTTAAATTGAGTTTGAGTATACCGGAATATATTGTCACCAACAATTTAATTGTAAATATCGGTGATGATAATAAAAAGAAAACTAATATTATTTACATGTCTTTTAGTCTTTTAACCAAGTTGTGATGATAGCCTGTAATTAAAACAGCACATAGCTTTGTGATCAGGTGTACGTATTGTTGGCTGTCCTTATAAATAAATAAATACAACGATAAACTTCCATAAAATACCTAAGTTAATTTTTCAAAATTTGAATATTGTTCATATTGATAGAGTCATTTTATATATGACACCACCCGGTTGTTATACGACAAAATTAAGAATACCTGAGTCATTTCTCATGTAAAAACATCATTAGTAAATTAGTGTCACTTTACAACAAGGCTATGAGTTTTTGTGGCTTTTGTACAGCGCTTCGGCTTAACGAGGAATGTCCTCATATTTAGGGTAGGGTGGATATACTTTAGTATGAACTGAATTGTAATTCTCACTATATTTATGTTTGCATTTTTGGCTTTAAATGTCCTCTAACTGACGTAGAAAAATATTCTGTGTGGTTGTACAACAAACTTACCATGGCAAAGTGATGTTTTGGTCGACGGTGATATGCACTCAAAACCAAGGAACCAAAAACAAGGCGATGATAGCTCAGTGGTAAGTGACGTCAAATACCGCGGCGAAGGTCGTGGGTTCGAATCCTACAATGAGCTTGAGCTTTCGGTGAAGGAAAACATCGTGAGGAAACCATAGCACGGTGGTAGGGTACTTTGTAGTACCCGACTGGCTGGCTACCACCCTCAAGTTGAAAATCTGTCGCCAAAAATCTGTTCCGACAGCTGCACTTGAGAGCCAGTTCCCATCTAGGCTTTGTGTGCTTACCATCTTCGGCCACATCATCACTTACCATGGTGAGATTGTGGTCAAACACAAGCCTATCCAGAAAAAAAACCCCCTTTTTCTCTGATGCAGCTATCGACACACATTATATTATACCTATAGCTGTCACCTACGGCTTCACCCGCGTTCCCGTGGGATTTTTGCAACATAGCGTGATGTTTTATAGCCTAATAGGCTTCCTCAATAAATGGACTATCCAACACTAAAATATTTTTTCAACTAGAACCAGTAGTTTCTGAGATTCGCGCGTTCAAATAAACTCTTCGGCTTTATATATTAGGTAGTATAAATAGATGACACTTCAGGGTTTTGCATAATAATAATACAAAATGTGTGTACTTGTACAAAATAATACATTGCATTACTCAATAATTTATAAAATAAATATTCCATTTAACATTGAACCTAAGTCACTCAACATAAATCTCAAAATTATCTTGTCAAAACCATGGTCACTACACGAGTCACGTATAAAATTCTATAATCATTACTACTGTGCTAATTACAGTAGTACCTGGGCCACTGTGTCAGTGTCGACTTGTACTACGGCGAAAGTAATTTAATAAGGTAAACTATACCGTCACTGGCACAGTATATTTAAGTAAAGACAACTTAAATTAAAAGTAAGCTTGCGACATCGTTGTAAATTAAAACTATATTCTCGACCTCTTGTTACGATAGTGACATTATATATAATATTATCTTTCGTAGTAATTTATTAACAACAAATGTACAAAATATATCTATAGGTATTTATATAAAAAAAAATCCTCGAGGCTGCCGCTGCTGCCGATCGACAAGGTTCCTAGCAGGCTGGCAGCGTTTTCTCTTTAGATGGCCAGGCTGATGCGTTGGCGGAAAAAGCCCCGCCCACCGGTCTCCCGAGGCCCCGATTCATTATTTTGATAAAATACTTCGACCGCAAAACGCATACATTGATAATTTTGACCAATACATTACTTTCGTGTCTAGTATTGTACGTGTTTAAAACTACTCGTCGCAAGTCAAATCTTTGAACAGAACTGGGTCTCAAGTCAGCTGTCACATACTATGTTAAAGGCTGTTAGTCAAGTCAGCTATCTAGTCTTAAAACATTATACAAAAATAAATATTCTAAGTGTCCAATTAGTGTGTACTTACCCTACGTCAATATAACTTTGTTACTCAGAAATTCTAAGGCGGATGCATTCTCAACTGCTCTCTACCGAGAAATAGTTCTTTTATAGTTTGCCTTCACTGGGTTAAATATACGTTTAGCGGTAAAAAGGCATTTGTGGCTTTAATTTCGTTTGAGGTTATGATGTAAAGTGGCTTTGTGACATTAACTAATATTTTGAATGAGTCAAATAAGTGTTGAAATGTAAACCATCAGGTAAATTATAATAATTAAAGAATCTGTAACTTTGAGATTATTTTTCAAACAAAATTAAATATTAGCATAAGGCCATAGATTCGCACCTAAAAGAGGATAAAACAAGCTTGTCCATGAAACTTTTTTGGCAAAATAATTGACTGCGTATATAGAACAACCACTCGTGTACATTATTTAAACGTTTATCATAGACTATCAATCATTGTAATAGATAATATAATAGTTA
Source organism: Ochropacha duplaris (assembly GCA_951361185.1). Classification (NCBI taxonomy): domain Eukaryota; kingdom Metazoa; phylum Arthropoda; class Insecta; order Lepidoptera; family Drepanidae; genus Ochropacha; species Ochropacha duplaris. The sequence goes on along the minus strand of OX592702.1, from coordinate 8,975,308 downwards.
TGACCTTGTCGCTATGTGAGAAAAAGAAACAAAGAACCGGAGGTGAAAACACGCTGACCTTACGATAAATATAAAGGTAAATATCAAAACCAAATGATACTGCACCTATGGAAATCCATTATACCTACAACAATTAGCATATTCTTTACAATTTATTTTTATACGTCTATCAGACAAAATGAGCAATAAAAAATAACATTACATCTACATTTATGAAGTTATAAAATATTTAGCTATAGTCGTTAAGGTTGCATAGTAGGTATACATTTAGTATATTTCTGCACTTTATCAGACAGTAGGTACTATTAGGTATAGAATTGTAAACAAACAAAATTACCTATGTAGAAATTACTACGAAGAGTAGTTTGAAATTTCCTCGATATATTTAAGTACCTATTTGATTGACTATCGCAATATGTTAAAATATAAGTAGATTTAATAAGGTGGCAGCCACACACAGCACACAAAGCCAAAAATAAACTATACTCCGTATACTCGTATAACGTGAATCAACACATAAGACAAAATAAAAACAATTGAAATTAAATTTTGGAACGAGGACATAAATAATAGTTGTTTATTCTCGAAAACCAATCTATTAATGAGACTTGAAAGAAATAATGTGCCGGAAAATAACGTTATATATTAGAATACTGTTTGTTTTCTTATTTTACTATTAACTGAGTTATCGACCGTATACTGATGGACAAAGGCTACAGTTCAGGGTAGGACAGATTTTGCAACGTAGCTCTTCTAGGTCTATATCAAGTCGCGAGTCTGCACTGCCCTTCACTGAGTATATCTCCGTGACCCGCCTGTCAGTATACATAAATTCTACCTAAATAGTGATGATGTGCTGAAGAAGGATAATGCAGAAGAGATAAAGCGTATCATTTAATAGATAATATTACCGTAGTTTATATAATTAATCATAACATGGCCTTCCTAATGAACTTAATAACAGTATTGTCTAACTAAATTGCATATAATTAACCTTAGTATTCTTAAACTTGTAATACATTTCCTGATTTAGAGGGTTATTAAAAACAATACATTTTTTTACAATACTTTGACTTAGAATTGTGAGCAGGAAGTAAGCTAAAAAGCCACGTGAACCAAGGCTATCTAGACAGGCCTAGCCTCTCACTAAGCTAAATGGCGCACCCAGCACATAGGTATTTCTTAGAAAATCATCTTTATTAATAATCTTTATTTATAAAGTGTGTTATTTCTGCAGACTACATTGTTGGGGAAGGGTTGTGCTTTTAGCAGTTCCAATGAAGTGAAGCAATCTGCACGAAGTTGTGTGCGTGACCTGCAAGTACGTTATCCCGCGTGACTCGTGTAGCACAGGAACGCGATCGGCTTCCTTTTTAAAATTCGGTTTCCTTTACTGTGCTTCACTTTAAGTGCGCGGGGCTCGGTCTACCTTTTTTATGTTAGTCTGTAAATGATTTAAAGAGTAATCTACTCATTTATATAGGAAATAGATCAATTCAATTGGGCTATCTTATTTTATCCGTATTTGAAAGAGCTATTTTGTCTTCCTTTGTAATAACATTCCGATTGTTTTTCTGCATCCTTGTAATGCCTATGGAGTTATTTCCAGAACTTTCAACTAACTGGCTTATCTAATCTTTCTTTACCTACACGAATACTTAATGGAAAAGTAATTCAAATTCGATTCTCTATAACTAAAACATTATCGATACATTAACTATCGTTAATCTCTATAGGTTTATCGATACTAATCTTAACGTTTGATTGCTATCTATAGACTTTATCGATGTTAGGTTTCAAGCATTACCTGTATACCTATAGTTTATTTCTATGCACAAAGTTCTTTTATTGATTAAAAAAATGAGATTTTCTTTGATATTTAATTTATAACTCAGCAAGTTTGAATAGTTAATAAATTACGGTACCTATTTGTTCTATTTTATACCTGCTATAACAAATTATATGACGAAGGAAATACCTACTCAATAAAAATAATACATACAGTCGAACATAAAACCTCCTCCTTTTTTGAAGTCGTAAAAATATTATAGATTGAGTTTTTCAAGAATGAACATGTCGTTGTTTCAATCTTGTATCAAAACTTGACTTAAATTTTGAGTCGGTAGCGAGGCGGATATTGTAAGTAAATATTTTCAAAACCTTATTTGCATAATAGGTTTTTGTGTGCTACAAGAATTAGTAACAAAATACATAATAATAATAGTGAGCGTTCATTAAAAAAACAATTAACTTATGATCTTTTGATTGCGAAAAAATATAGCTTTGCTATAAAATATCAATTTCTAGCTATTAACTACACTAGATTAATTAATAAGTAAGTATTATAAGACATGCCATATAAGTAAACTTGAAAGATATGGTACTTGTACACGAATGTGTGATGGTGTACGTTTTTAAACGAATTGAAAATGGACACATTCTTGTTTGGTTACTTCTATTGCACACCTTTTTGCATAAATTACTTACCTGTATTATGTTTATAGATATTTTTGGGACAATAAACATATTTTTAGTTTTATATAAGCATGTCAAAACACAATATCACCATGAAAAGTAACAATGTAGGCGATGTTGGTTACCACATCCTTCGCCTTAAAGGGAACTGTACCTTGGAATTGACCGATAGGTTTTTGGCCACAGAATTCCAACGTAGTGTGGTAACCAATTAGATGAGTACAAAAGTATACCCTATGATCGTGCTTAATTAAATATTACTCGTTTTCCGCTTGGGGTTTAACCCGCTTTCCCGAGGGATCTTATCTTTTCCCGGGATAAAAAGTATGTTTTATTACAGGATATGATCTACCTGTGTGCCAAGTTTCATACAAACTTTCACATTTATAATATTACTTAGTAGGATTTAGCCCAAATTATCCTACTTTAGTGCAAAGTAACCCATTTCATTTTCTACTCCTTATGAATATTATCTGTTTGGTTCTGCCAATCCTACAAATATAAATCTATTTCATGCCGCCTTATTTTTCGGGATTTGTTACGGATTCTCTTTTTTGGTCGGAATATAAAAAAAAACAGGTTTTAAGTCTAAAAGCATCACTAAACGTCGGTAGATGTGACTTGACATTGTTCTCACGCAAGTTTCGTTTTGAGATTGTTCAATAGATCATAGGTTAGTTATTTTTAGAAGTACATAGACAGTTTGTATGAGTCTCGTGTTTGCCATTAGGAGTTGCGTGTAGCGAGCATGTCACCCCATTAATTGTTGTTGTGCGTACGCGCATAAAATATGATTTATTTCATGTTATGCAAATCTTTATGTTTTAAGTGTCATGCAGTTGTTCTTTTAAAATATTGCTCACAATTTCGGTACGTTGATCATTTTATTATACAACAAATGTGTTTATTGCCTTATTTGTATTCTATTCTGGTTTCAAGTAAGATTGATGAAAATCTTGCTAATGTTAGACTAATGGTGGTCAATAAAGTAAATGGCGCTTTGACGTGTTCTCTTATTTTGGATTGTCTTTTCTGTGACCCACACAGTCCTATTTCAGTATTTGTTTTTCTATTAATAGACGGTATTATACGAGTAACATGAACTTGGCGTTCTTTGTATCTAAATGAATGGAAATATAATGAAGTTTATTACGCAAGCGCCTGCTAAATTAAAGATTACCTAATTGCCATGGTTATCCCCAAGTGCTACTGCTGCAACTGCATTAAAAATTGTGATTATCATCTTTTTATTTATTTTAATCCTACAACATTTTTTGATGTAAGTAGTGTAATTTTCTTGTTTCATTTTTATTTGAGAAATTCGATTAAATGTCATAGAGAATTGCATCCAATACTAATAGGAAATTAACTTACTTCGAATTTGTAATTGACCTATCAACGTCTAAACCCACATAAATAAGGCCTGCAGTGTGAAGTGCTTTTCTCTCCATTGTGAAGTCTGTCTGTAACTTAAACGTAATAATTGTTTGACTCCTCACTTTTGTATTGATATGCAAAACCTCAAGAAACTAGGTCGGCACAACTTACTACATTTAGCGCAAGTAACGGTTCCATAGGTTCCTGTCATAGACTAAAGTTAAGAAAGATCTTACCTTACTGCAATGTATTTACTAGTAGTGTAATGTTGATTGTTCTGTGAGGTGATTACGAAGAATGAAGGAAGATGGCGAAACCATGTTCTAATAAGAAGAGAAAGAAACCTTACATACATTGCAAAAATTAATAAGGTGAATTCTGAAGATAAATATAGGAGTGTCGCATTTTTCGCGCGTACCTGAGGGATCTTATATTTTCTTTTCTTATTTAAATATCAAAGGTTAAAAATATAATTCAAACTGTCGCCTAATTAGCAGGATTAATTAAATATTGTTTATATGAAAATGGAAAAAAAAAACACTTTTGTTCAGCAAAAAAAGATAATCTTATCTTATTAATTATATTACCAAGATGGGGAGTTAAATAAATCATTAAATTTCTCTATTGCTATAATTGAATATCTACAATGGTTTAATCTATGGTCGACCATATCACATACAACTGAATGTTCTCGTATTTTTATAGAATACATGGAAGCGTTAATTGGATGATATATGTACCTACGTGGCCAGACCAGATTCAACCTAGATTGTTTTTGCCTGAAAAACAAGTCTGACAGCACTTTCCTGCCTAGTTTTTTATATGTCTGCGAACTTGATACATTTATTTATGGTTAGACCTTTTCTCTGGTTTTAAATATACAAAAATACTTATGGCCATGTATGTATCAATGTATCTATATTTATAAGCAAGGGGCTTTTACCGCCAACGCATCAGTTTGGCCATCCAAAGAGGCTGTTTTGAAGTATTTTTATTAGTCATTTTTGTAAAGCATTTATTTTTTTCTGTATAAAATTTTTGGGTGCATAAAGATTTATTTTTACTTTTGAAGAACAAACTATTTCAGCATTATTTGTATGAGTTTTAATTTAGTTATTTATTTATTTATTTAATAAGGCACAGCAACAGAATACAAAATTATAAAAAAAAAACAAATAGAACAGCAAAAAGAAAGAACAAAACTGAGTTTTAATGTTGAGGCTTCGTTCCGGACACATTCCGTCAAATGCAAATTAGACTCGTCGTTGTGCAACCAAGAAGAGGACGCTTATCATAATTATATTGATGGAGTGTGTTCGAAACGAGGGACCTAGACGACTACTGTTTAGTGATGGTTCCGGTGGATTATGTAGGTACCTAATACTATACCCGATGTCAGATGAAACTGAGATGATACTTGACCTGGTTAAATGTGGATAAAAAAATCGCTAAGAGAATTTTAATAATTGTCTACGGCACACATCTTTGTTATTTTGTGATGTGTTGATTTTTGTTGTGCTACGGAGCGGCATATTTGTGAAAAAGCTCTTTAAATAAAGATATAAAAAAAAGTGATGCGATCATATTTTGTCCCCAATCGTAAATTTTGCTATTTAGATAATGTTTTACACTTAACACTATTTTGTATCTATTGAGATATCAATATAAGTTAATGCATTATAAATAACAGAATTGAAGACAATGAGGTCCGGTTAAAATGAAACTAGATCAGTTTATTGAACCGTAGCAATATTGAATTGTGGCACATTGCCACTTCCTTACTTTCTATGGTGAATTATGGGTTTAGGAGATGGGATTTGAAACTATATTATGGTACAAGGAAAATATGATAGCAATATTTGCTAGTTTTGAATTAATGGCTGAGTTAATTTCTAGTAAAGTGATTGGAGTTTGGGTATGTATACTTTAAACAAACCCTCGACAAAGTATGATGAAAACTAATTTATTAACTTTTCATTGCAGGTAATTACTGAGAAATACATCCAATCCTGCAAAGGTACCGTTATAGCAGTATTTAAAGTATAGATATTCCACTAGAATATAATATTCCCATCAAGATACTGTTCCCGATTCATTTTATGCCATTGTATTCAAACAGTAACTTGGACCCTATCTAACTGGTCTATGGGCAGTAATGCCCGTTATTGTGGACAATCGGATACTAGTATTTTGCTCCAAGCGTTTAGAAATCCAGGCTAGATTGAATTCCTTCAGGCTGCGCTTGTAAATTATGGCAATAAACTATATATTTGTTGGTATTATACGAAACATTTAGATAACGGTTTACCGTTTACTGATATTGATATTATAGAACATATTTATGGTTTAGTTAAGACAAATCTTTTTGTGCTTACCACCTTCGAGCACATCATCACTTACTTTGGCGTGACCGTGGTCGAAAACAAGGTAAAAAAATATAGGATTGATTAAAAAAAATCCACACTGTTTTTTTATTTAATGATTGAACATTTTTAAAAGTATAATTACGTATTTAGGTATTCCGATTATTAGTAGATTCAAAACGTCTTCTTTATCTTACATCACGTCAAACGTAAACACGTAGCAAATGATGTTAAATATATTAACTTTACTGATATCTAACCGTGTAACTAACATATCCGGCTCAAAGGACCATTTAAGTCAATTTATTAGGTAATCTGCAAGTACATCGCAGGAAACGAGTCGACAAGTCGATTTATAAACGTCATTTTCTACACCCCTTATCCCAGATAAGTAATAAAGTTTAATAATTCATGTAGGTTTCAAGATTAGATATAATAAGGTTACCGTTTATTGGAAGATGATGCTCAGTAATCATGTCTGTTCTTCTTCTACAAGCAAATGTTTCTCATAAAGTTTATACTAATGACGAATGTAAATCTCAGGTCGTTAAATCATAGCAGCTCGAGATAACAAATCATATCCAAATGATGGCAAAATCAAATTTCACATATGAGAAATATCAATTCTCATACTGCATTCCTACGCTTCAGTAAGTCACACAATGACGAAAAAAAGTGTTAAGAAACCAGTACACCGAGACCGCGACAAAACATGAACATTTCAGACAATAGAATAGATACTTTCGTTCATTTGTAACCTGTCATTATTTCAATGGTGCCGTTTAATGCTCCGTTGAATGGGCAAGCGGTCGCAAACTTGCGTGGAACTTTCGTTTTAGTTGCTCATATCCGTCGTCTACGTGATTCTAGTTGTAAACGTTTAGGACTGTCATTAAACGTCAAGATTTTCGAGATGTGTATGTAAGATGAACCTATTGTGTATGCTACATTCTAGCTTTTACACCAGCTTCCTTCTTTAATGAGTCATGGAAGCCGCTAATGTGTACGATCTTGTTACTGATGACAGATATTTTTAGCCGACTTCAAAAAAGGAGGAGGTTCTCAATTCGACTGTATGTTTTTTTTTTTTAAACACGTTCTTAATACCTAATTAGGAAATTTACGAACGTTTTGTTGCTTATGTGATCTCCATCATTCGACAGAACTTTGTTAATAGTCTTCAAAGTTGAAGAGTAAATAAAAATATCTTTCCCAAAAAAATATCTTGCAAATTACACCGAGACCATCGAATAGAACTTCACCGCCTTGTAAGTTTCATCAATGAACACTCTTTGAATTCACCATTCTCACCATAAACAATGGTGTAAGTGCAAATTGAATGATGTTTGTTCTGTGTTTTACCGACGTAAATTTTGTGAGGTGAAAGCAATGGGAACATAGAAATCGGTTTTACTGTAACTATCTCGCAACGAGATTGTTAAGACTAAATATTGTACTTTGTATCAAAATTCGACGAGATTAGTGGGGCGTGAAATTTGTTAAATTCTTTGAGTGAGTGCTTATTAAGTTTGCTAGCGATAGTCTTTGAAATTGTCGATAATGATATTTAAATCAAATCGTTCGACTGTTCATTTAATTACGATAGATATTAACGAGTTAATAAATAAGTATTACTTTGGTTTATTATTATATGCAATAGGTACTTTCACTTTTACACTTATTCTAATTTGTGGGTTTATTGATCGTTTATTATAAATTTTGTATTTATTAAAAACAAGATAGGTTGTCATATAAAAAAAATATACAAAAAAGCACTCTATTTTTCCCGAACTTTCAAGCATTTTCGTATAAATTGTTTCAGAACATGACGAAAATTTATAAAAAAAATATTGTGTGATATTCTGAAGTGAAAGTTCTTAAATTAGTTCTTTAGAAAGTTTTTAAATTAATTTTTATTTAAATATACGATGTTTTTTTAAATCTTTTTTCAAGACCAACCACATAAAATATTAACAACGCAGCAAAACGTCTTAAAATACTACAGTACCGTTCTTATGCAAATATAACTTGCTTATGCGACCAACGACGAACTTGCGTGCACAGTGTATCGAAGCAAAACTCTACGGACCAAAAAAATAAAGTTTATGTTAACATTATCATGAATAAACACATGTAATAGTCAACCTTGGCATATCGATTCTTATGGAGTCAGCAAAGGTTTATATTTGGCTCGTAAAATTTGAATTGGTTCGGGATGGTTCGAGTTTTTTCGGATATATTTTAGATTTACGATGGCGTATGCCGCGTATGTAACATAGATTCTAATATATGATAATTCAATAAAAATCGACATCGCAAAAATATTTATTTTCTTGTCAACATTCACAGCATACGGTGTTTTTATTCTTGTTGGTGTGATAAAGTACGCAATTTATTATTTTGTTGTATTAGCACAGCAGTGTTTTCGCGAAATTTCATAAGTATTTTTCATATAACATTTAAAATAAACTTCTGTATATAAAATACATATTCAAGTAAGTCACAAAGACATACTGAAAACTGTACGAAAATATTATTAACTTCATAAAAAGTATCTATTCGATTTAATATCCACACAAAGTGCCGTTAACTTCAGTTTGTTTACCGACACTACTTTACTACGATCGAGAATCAAGATAAAATTGCCCCGAGCTGCGTCTACGCAGCCGACCTACATACATATTGCATAACCCGGCGCCGAGCGCACGCCCAGATATTTAAATTGAATCTGGTACTATTGTACCGATTAATTTTGTAGAAAGTAAATTTATTTCTTTTTCGTGACCACTGCTGCTATTAGTTATATGCTCGCTTTAGATTTAAGTTACTCGCTTTTGCGTATCTAGCCACTGGATGGACAACCAAAATAATAATATACAACGAAAATATTATATTGAATACCTACTTCATGGTAAGAAGGAAAAAGTCGCAAATGTGCTACATTCAGTCGATTTCGTTATCTTCCTTTATGTGCCGACCAGAAACTGGATTATCACAATGATCACTATCTACAGTATTAAGAGTACTTTCCCTTCAGGTGGCATTACAAAATTCCACCCTGTATAACTCAATGTTTTTATAGACTTAGGTGGATGAAGTTTTTAACCAGTTCATGTAGAAATATTGCATTTATGCTATATTGCAGTAACAGCGGAAGCTTATACTTGCATATCGTACACGGAAGCAATTTGCGATTGGGTGAAATCTTTGTAATGACCAATCTTGAAGTTTATTTGAAATTTACAACAGACCGAATTGATTCAATTTCATTTTCCTTTGATGCACATGAAAAATAGACTAGCTATTTGTTATACCAATAAGTTCTCTGGAAAATTATATACTCGATTAGTCAAAGACAAAATATTAGGTACAAATACTTGTACCCCAAAAATTATGAATAAATATGAATGAGTGTGTATTCTTAATTTATACCTACTAAAGAGAGTTACCTATTAAATATTTCCATACTTTTTATATAATATTGATCGCGTGGACTGTCTCTGTAACTAGAACCTATTATTACTTGTGTATTGACGTCGCGTGACGTATTGGATTCAGTTAGCATGTTATTATGCCCAAATTCTCGTAAAAAACATCGACAAAAAAATCATTCACCCTTATCACCGAGTGTTATGTCACAAAATCTATTCTTTATTCTTTATTTGAGCCGCGGCTCTAAAGTTTTGCCTGGATTAAAAAAAATGCTTTCATTCCTACTACGTAAATCCAAATCATTATATTAATATCTACGTAAAGTATCTTTGTACCCCTTTTTAGGGTTCAAAAAGGGGTACAAAGATACTTTACCCAAAGAGTAAAAACGGAAACCCTATTACTAAAACTCTGCTGTCCGTCTGTCTGTCACCAGGCTGTATCTCATGAACCGTGATAGCTAGACAGTTAAAATTTTTACAGATGATGTAGTTCGGTTGCCGCTATAGGTAATAACCTACGAATAAGTAGGGTAGTGGAACCAAAACATGAACGCCCCCCAGAAGATGAACAATTGTAAATAAAAGTAGAATTATAACAATACTGATTGATTTTTATGAGTAGTTTTTTTTTCTCGCTTATGGCAACATATTCACCGCCCGCCTCCATAAAAACATCGGCAGTCACGCGTCAGGTGCGCTTGTGTTTAGTAACTTTGTGTGTGGTTCGCGCCAAAAATCATCATTGTATGGAAACCTACTTAAGGTGAGTACTCCGCAGATTTAAGCTAATCGTTAAGTTAAAACAAGAATTATTAACACATTATTTTTATTTTTGCCAAGTAAAATCTTGATTAACTAAGTGACTAAAACGTAATCACATATTTATAAAATTTTACATATTTAGCGTATATTTTTGACTTAAGCCAATAATTGAACGCCGTTCATGTAATGGTGAAAAGTACATAGACTATTTAATAATCATTACAATTTACCTAGTGGATAAAAATGATCTGTGTATTGTTTAAAACCATCTAAGTCTATTTAATAAACTAAGAACCAAAAGTTGAACGGGTATTTTTTTAATATTTTACTAGATTTATTGCTTTTAATAAAGTATGAAATCAGTAGTGTTCATCTTTAGGATAAATTATCAAAAGTTGAACCAAAAAATATCCTTATAATTTTTTTCGTTCAACTTTTAGTTTTGTTTCCTAAATTTGAACAAATGTACACCTAGAAAATACAATATTAATTACTTGCATGCATGTAGACAATTTTAAACAATTTTAGCGTGCGTGATGCAGGTGCATGAGCTACCTATGTTCATACATTCAAATAAAGAGGTAATTTATTACAGATGCGGTCTACACAACGGAAAGAAAAACTTTATGGTCAAGACACTCTCGAAATCGCTGTTCAGTTGATCAAAGACAAACAAATAAGCCTATCGAAGGCAAGTGTTCAATTCAAAATTCCAAAAGGCACTTTACACAACAAAATTCATGGCAAGACTCCCATCCAATGTCAAAAGGGACCACATACACTTTTGTCCAATGCCGAAGAACAAAAACTTGAGACTTGGATTTTGAATATGGCTAAAGTTGGTTATCCTGTAAATACAACTGATGTGAGGGAAACTGTGACAGAACTATTAAAAATAAAGGGTTTAACTCTAACGCCGGGAAAAAAATGGATGGCATTATTTTTAAAAAGACACCAGAATATTACCAAAAGGCATGCCGAAATAATTTCCAAAGCTAGAGCTTCTGTTACGGAGGGTATGATCAGAAAATGGTTTGCAGATTTGCAGAAATATTTGATTGACGAAAATGCTCAAGATTTATTAGACGATCCTGATCGTATATTTAACCTTGATGAGACAGGTGTACAATTATGTCCCAAAACGGGTGTTATTTTGGCACCTAAAAATTATCGTGCTGCTTACAACATTGCTTCAGGACAAGAAAAACAAAGCATAACTGTACTATGCAACTATTCTGCCAGCGGTAAAGTAGTTCCACCGTTTATTGTTTACCCGCTAAAAAGGATTTCAAAGGAAGTGGTTCAGTCAGTTCCAGACAATTGGTCAATCGGAAGGTCAGATTCAGGTTGGATGACGGGCCAAACGTTTTTACAGTACATGAAACAAATTTACTACCCTTGGCTACAGGAAAATAACTTTAAATTTCCAGTGCTCTTGCTGGTCGATGGCCACAAAAGTCACATCAATTTAGAACTGCATGAATTTTGTGTTGAACACAAAATTATTCTCTATTGTTTACAGCCAAATACAACACACATATTGCAGCCGTGTGATGTCGGAATTTTTGGTCCTTTAAAAGCAGCATGGAAGACTGCTGCTAGAAAATATAAAAATAAAGAGAATACTCAATTAACGAGGTCGAATTTTGCAAAAGTTTTTGCAGAATCTTTTGAAAAATCGATGAAAGAAACCACAATAAAGAGTGCATTCAAAGCATGTGGAATTTTTCCATTTAACGTTGATGCTGTAGACTTTTCAAAATGCATGTCTAAAAGACAAGATGAGATTTTAAATGAAATTTCATTAAATGATTATAAAACTACAATTGACGTAATCGAGAAATCATTACCAGAACACATTGTTAAAAAATACAAACAATACAGAGAAAGGAATAAAGACTGCAAAAGCAGCCTTTTCAAGTTCTGGAATAAATGCAAAAATAAACTGGAAAACCTTTTGTTATCACAGTCGTCTAAAATTGAAGATTCTTTGAATTCATTAAATGCGAGTGAGATACTATCTCAGGATGAACATCAACCCAATTCATTAATTTCCACCGAAGATTTGACAATTAATACAAACACCATAGTTGAAGGTATTCTTGATATTGAAAACATGCCGATAGAAATAGAGGGCATCAATTTCGTAATCGATGAAGTTTTGGCTGATATGAATAAGTTGACACCAAATGAAAAGGATACAGATCAACCAAATTTTATTGAACTTCAAGTTCCCCAAACAGAAACTAAAAACATTATTGATTTGTCGAACGCTGAGATTTCACTTTCTTGGACTGCACCTCAAACCAATTCGACGCCTCTTGTACCAAAACAAGTGATACCATTGCCATGGTACACTGATAGTGATACGACCGCACACCACGAGAAAAACCAAAGACACAGAGCAAGATTCGTTTTCCAGGACTTAGCTCATCGAAGTGACGTACAAAACAATCAAAAATTTACAAAAAATACTGATGTCATTAATGAAAGAAACTTGCATAACGATTCCATGGAAAGTTACGAACCTGAACCAGGATGCTCTACACAAATAGATGCGAAAATTGATAAATTGTTGAGACTTCCAGAAAGCAAAAAAACTACAAAGCGAAAGCGGTCTAAGTCTCCAGTACCCTTAGCTATAACTTCCAAAAAGTTTAAAGAATATTTAGAACAGAAGGAAATGGAAAAGACAAAAAAAGAAAAAGGTATATTGGACCGAAAGATACAGCGAGAGCAGATTAAGATGGAAAAACTAAGAAAAGCTAACGAGAAGAAAAATAGAGGGAAGAATATTGTGACTAAACCAAAGACTAAAGAAACAAATGTTGAAGCAGTTATTACAAATGATACCAATGAACGTGACGAAAGACTGACTACAAATAAGGAAAATATTGATTTTAATAGTTACGTTGTAGTCGAATTTGAGACAAATAAAAGAAATCGCTATTATGTTGGACAAGTGCTAATGTGTGACTACGAGAAAAAAATAGTCAAAGTTAAGTGTCTGCGAAGAAAAGCAAGCAAATTTGATGACCTGACATATTTTGTTGAACCATCTACCGAAGATTTGACAGAAGTATCGATGTCAGCTATAACCAAGAGATTGCCATATCCTCGAATTGGGCGAAGAGGAATGATTACTTTCGAAAATTATGATCTCAATATGTGCGAATAATATTTATAATAGCGAGAAGTTTTTTTTTTAATTGATGTTATACTAGTTTTAAGTTAGAGTTGTAAAGATACCTAGTACCTACCTTTTTAAGAAGTTCCTCTAGCTTCCTTCGTCAAGTACTTTCCTTATTTGATACTAAGGTATAGAATACTATGTGATTTTAGACTACATTTCTAATTATTTCATTAATAAACAAGTTTTTACTTTATTTTTTAATATTTTCATTAAAAATACACTAATAAATTAGGTACACCATATAGTAACACAATTTCTACGCCTTCTTTTAAGTCTATCATATCAAAATATATCAAAATGTTAGTTCAACTATTGGGTGTAAAACGTTCATAATTGGGAATCAGTGTTCAACTATAGGGGGAAAACCCATCATTTTTATTAATTCTTATTTTGTATAAAACCTGGGGCTCATGAGTAAATTTTTTAATTTTTCAAATAATCTTATAGTTTTTAAGCATCAAAAATGAACAGAAAAACAACTTCAACTATTAAGATAATTTAATTACAAATATTCAAAGTTAGCGATTTGGCTTAATCGTTCATTTATTGGTTCCACTACCCTAATAAGTCAGGAAGTCTAACTCAGAACAAATTCCACTCAAAAAGTAGCCCTTTTCAAATCAAAACGACATATGATTCAAAATACCAATCACTTCAGAGTTTTAAAATAGACATGCTTGGTGATTGGCTTAAATACAGAACAAAAGCAGGGATTGGTTTTATTGCTGCGCGTATTGCAGCACGCACGCGCGAACCGCGCCTGGCGTGGATGATGGCATGCAATAAATGACCAAGTCACTAATAAAATAATATTATTGTATAAAGTTTTTTATTATATAATTATATTTTTTTGTTCTTTTTTGCTTTTTTTTAGGGTTCCGTACCCAAAGGGTAAAAACGGAAACCCTATTACTAAGACTCTGCTGTCTGTCCGTCTGTTTGTCTGTCTGTCTATCACCAGTCTGTATCTTATGAACCGTGATAGCTAGAAATTTTCACAGATGATGTATTTCTATTGTTGCTATAACAACAAATACTAAAAACAGAATCTACAAAAAAAATAATATTTAAGGGGGACTCCCATACTACAAACGTGATTTAATTTCCGTTATTTGTTCGATCTTAATAACGACAAAAGGTAGACGCTTGAAATATTCCCAGAATATTTAGTTGTACATATATTCACTTTATAAATAAATAAATCAATTAAAGTAAAATAAATATTTAAGGGGGGCTCCCATACAACAAAAATGATTTAAAATTGCCGTTGTTTTCTCAATCTTAATTACGACAACAGGTAGAAACTTGAAATATTAGGGTTCCGTACCCAAAGGGTAATCAAAATCAAAACTCATTTATTCAGTTTAGGCCCTGGTAAGGCACTTATGAACGTTACAATTGACTCTACCACCGGTTCGGAATACATTTAAACTGAGAAGATGCCGGCAAGAAACTCAGCAAGGCTTTTTTTTTCACTGGATATTTTAAATTAATTTACAATTTCAAAAATACATGAGATACATTATCTATTATTTTAACTTCGCCAGAGGGATGCTAGTGCAGAGAGAAGCTACAACAACCATAATATATAGTAGGCTTTGTTCATTAACCTAAGTTTAATATAATTCTTATATTTAAAATAAGACATTCCAGTTACCTCACGTAGGATCCTATTGTAGAAACGAACACAGTTCCCGAAATAAAATTTATTGACATCAAGCTAGCCGAATATCGTGGGTTCGAATCCTACAATGAGCTTGAGCTTTCGGTGAAGGAAAACATCGTGAGGAAACCAACTCGCACTTGATCGGTTTTTCTTTTCGGTACATTTCTTTTTTCAACAAGAAAAAAAAACTTCTTGGTAAAAATTGTCTGACTTCATTTTGCATAGTATTGACCATTTCGGTTTGATCTTTGAATATATTTATAATTTTGCTACTACTTACTAGTGAAAAGTGATCCCTGAACATTTTAATCTTGTATTGCTCCTGCACAACACATGCTGGCATGATGATTTTCAATGAAAATTTACGCGAAGATTTGATTTGTGTTGTTTGATTTGTGTCAAAGTAAATGTCGGAGTGATGACGCACTGAACACGACTTTTAAGCCCCGCCCATATATACACGACTTTTGTTGGGTCATTTTTTTGACGGAGTTACATTTCCTGACTTATTACTTATTCGTAGGTAATAACAAATACTAAAAAAAAGAACCACAAAATTTGTACGGAACCCTCGGTGCGCGAGTCCGATTCATACTTGACCGGTTTTTGTCCTCTGTTTGTCAACCGATGCAAAAAAAAGGTATTTTTTTTTAATATTCTATAGGCTTGTGTTTTGACCACAATCTCACCATGGTAAGTGATAGCCAGCCAGTCGGGTACTACAAAGTACCCCACCACCGTGCTATGGTTTCCTCACGATGTTTTCCTTCACCGAAAGCTCAAGCTCATTGTAGGATTCAAACCCACGGCCTTCGCCGCTGTATCCGACGTCACTATCACTGAGCTATCATCGCCTTAATTTTTTGCATCTGAAGCAGTAGTTTATATGAATTTACTTATACGATTTTACTTATCAATGTATGAACATTGATAAGTAAAATCGAAACATGCAAAAAATGGTATTTAACCTTTGCAATAATTTGAAGACATGTCTACAATTACAACTCTCTATTGCTGTGTCCACAAAATGTTACCTTATGTCATGTAAACATTACACAATGTTACATAAAGCTTGCAATAATAAATTGTAATCGTTGCGTTTATGACTTAAACATATAATTATGATGTTTGTTGAGTGAAGTCGGGTGGATTTGGTTTGCGATTCAGAATAGTCATTATTACTGCTTTGGATGGGATAAGTGCTATTTGATGAAACTTAATGTATGTGATTGACATGATGTATTGATGATATTTCTATTTCAATATATTATTATCAAATTAGAATAAAATGGCCCTTCGTTTATTATATAAATTTTCTTTGAATTGTCTGTGTTGAATTTACTAATGGAAATATTCCTTTTTTTTTCAGGTATGAATATATGCTTCACGGAAATTTGTAAGTTTTAAAATCAATTATTGGTTTAAAAGATCTTTTTTATTAAAGTTTATGCGCAATATTTTTACAAACAAAACTCAGTCTATTTATACGGGATAACACGACAGCGACATAATAATACCGATAATTATTTATGTAGAAAACAAAACTCTGCTGGGCTCGGCAAAGGCTGAAAATAACTAACAGTTCCATTTCAGATAAAATCTCCAAAAAACGCTACAAAATTATATAATTAACCATTATTAAATAACTTATTCGCCGAACGAGCATTCAGTTCAAGACTTAATTTAAGCTAATATAAACACATCACATCAACTCATGAATGTTACCGTGCTCTGATTCGTAAGTGGGGTAGGCGGAGAAACAATAGTCAATTATATATGTATGTGCACAAGTTGCATTATGTCTTGCATGTGTGTAGTGTGTAGCCATTCAGTGACTGATGAGCAATCCGACTGTTTTGAGTATCTCCCGTTCCATTTAGAACGCCAAGTTCCGTTTTACGTATCGTCTGTATTCGAATTACAATAGATTCCATTATTTCATAATTTACGAATACTCAGTTAATTTTAACTAAAATGGATTGCTTTTCGAAAAAGAACAATACGTCGTCGTTTCAAAATTTAATTTTAAATGTTTTGTTCACGCTCTACGATATGGTGCTAAAACTATACTCTCGCATAACATACGATTAAAAGACAATGATAGTTCAGTTCTGTTGGTAGTGACTTGATGCCATGACAGAATTTGTGAGTTCGATTCCTATATAGATCTTGGAGTGAAAGAAAACATCGTAAGGAAACCATAGAGCGGTGGTAGAGTACTTTGCAGTTACCTGGTTGGCTTCTACACTCAAGTTGAAATCAGTCACTAAGCTTCTGACGATATGATCCTGTTGCATTTGAGAGTCAACTCTCATATAGGCTTTTTAAACTTAGGCCACACCCTACCCATCTACACTAATATTATAAAGAGGAAAGATTTGTATTTTTGTTTATAACGAATAAACTTAAAAACTACTGGACCGATTTAAAAAAAAACCGGTCAAGTGCGAGTTGGACTCGCGCACCGAGGGTTCCGTAATGGAGTCTCTAGGAGTTTTTCATTTTTTTTTTCGATTATGTTTTGAAGTTGAAAATTAAGGTAAATTTTGGTACACAAGTTTTCGCGAAAATCTAAATTTGCCCATATCTTTTTATCGTGTTGACTCAGAACCTTGATTTTTATACACCTAATAGAGACTAAACTAAATTTCAACTTGCTAGGTCCACCCGTTCTTGAGATAATCGGTGGTGACACACGGACAGACGGACAGACGGACAAGAAAGTGATCTTATAAGGGTAGCTTTTTTTACTTTTTGAAGTACGGAACCCTAAAAAGAAAGACGGTTCACATGATGGTATATTACCACTATCCCTATGCACCTAATATAATATTGTCAATGCGTTGGAATGACGGCCTTTACAAAGCATACTGGTGGTATAAACTAATGAGCTTGACGATTGATTCGTCACTTACCTAAATTATTTCGACGTTATCGATCATAATCTTTTTATTAGTGCTGTCAAGCGTTCGTAAGCGATTACTGCTCTGGGTGAACAAGGCTTATATTAATTATATTCAACTTTACGCGGAAGATCATAAGGTGTTACGCATTTTTTCGATTGGCACCTAGATAGAATCTTGTTTATCGTCTTAAATTTTTTCTTCTATTTTTTGTGTCTTGCACAGTAACAGAATACTTCCTTCTGCTATTTTTAATGCTTTTTTTCTAAGTAGTAAACCTTCACGGATAATTTTTTTGCCAGGTTGCTCAAGTGAAACGCCATTGGATGTTTTACGCAATCTTGTGTTGGGTTTTTGCTAAATGTTATTCTATAGAATGTTATAAAACTTTCATTTTCAAGTAAACAATAAAAGGTTATTTGACATTTAACAAGTTACGATATGTAGATAGAACTTTGACTTTTGTCATAAAATGATAAATAAGTTTAACGTGTTTCTATACCGTGAAACGAATCTATTAATTAATATGATCTGGTAACGTGTTAACTTGAAAACAATTACTAAAACATTTACACATAATATAGAGAAATCAGCGTTTTGATTTTCAATCCTGACGATTGCGTCTATTTTCAAAACAATAACATATAACACATAATAAAACATAACTTACCATCAGGTGACCCGCCTGCCTTGTTGTCACTAGTGACATAAAAAAAAATTCACCTCAAAAAAATAATAGCAGATATTTTTGATGTAGGTACCTAAGTAAAATGCATGATACAGGTCTTGCCAGTTGACGATAACAATAGACCTGCTCAAAACCAAAATATTCAACAAATTGTGATCATAAGAATAACCCCAAGATGCTGCAGTAGGTATATAGAAAATATCATGTCTAAAGGATCAAAATGTATAATCCCCACTTTACTCGATACTTAACTTAATTCCCGGCTAGTAAAGCCGTAAAGCCAGGCTGTCGTAAAGTCAGTTATTTAGAAGAAGTCGTGTGTCGTATTTGGTACGACAACGCGTCAACTGTTCGACTACTCAGTCACATTAATTAAGAACGGTGTAAAAGGCCCCTCGCCGCTAAAGGAACTGGTATAAATCACTAGCGTAAGCGTTTTGCATCGAATCAAATGAATTTTATATAATACTAGTGGACCCAGCAGACGTTGCCCTGCCCTGAAATTAAAACAAAACATAGAACCCAATTCCAGCGACACCTACCGTGTCCAATTTGTGAATCTAAACCATCTGTCAGCCCGATCTCGAGACATGTCAAAAAGTTGTTCTATACAAAATGTATGACAAAAATAATTGTCTTCATTATTCTTTTTTGTGTATTTTTCTTATTTTATAATAGTTATTCTGCTATTCCGGGCGGAGACGAACCTAACCAATCAAAAACCATGAAAATCGGTCCAGCCGTTCTCGAGTTATAAATAGTGTAACTAACACGACTTTCTTTTATATATATAGATTTTAAATAATGTAGAATTTATTAGATATAGAAATATCAGTAGGTAATAGAATAGGATATACAAAAATGCATCATATTATAATATACCTACCTATTGTTTTATTATTGATGATTAAACGAACTTACCTGTAAGTGAAGTTCTATCGCAATTATATAAGTACGTTTCATTCGAAGATTTAATAATACACATGTAGTACAATGGAGGTACTACATGTATATTATTATGTCTGAAGAATGAAACGTACGAAATATAATATGTAGTAATACGTATTTATTAGAAGTATTAACTGATTTTAAGTGTCAGATCCGAGGCTCTTGTTTTTATTTTCATGAAGCGAGCCTACTAATGTGTGTTCAATTATTACTTTAACAAAATGTGCTAAAAAAATTGCACGGAAAGTGTATTTACAAATAGATAATGTAGTGAAAATGTGTATGAAGTTAAATGCAGCTCTTACATATACCTACATAATGTTCTAAGGAAAAAAGTTGAAGCTTGTAACTTATACCCTACGTAATTTTTTACAAGCGACTACCGGTCGCATTCACAGTTACCCACCGCTAATGGCTCCGCTTTGCCTCTATGCCTTATGAACACTGACCTATAAATACTTCGAGGAAACTATGGTAACGAACAGCTGATTTATATGATACGACACGAGATAATATCATTCTTGTTCATAGTAAATAAATGAGCGTGGAATCTGTTTTGAAATAGTTGAGATAATTTTTTTGTTATGTATATACTTGAACTAGCTCCGCGGTTTCACACGCGTTCCCGTGGGATGTTATCTTTTCCCTAAAGTATAGCCTATATTACTCAGATATAATTAAATATAGGTGCACACAGGTTTCTTGAGATGGTTTAGGTTCATAATTCGACCCGGCTGGAATTATATAAATTTTTGCCCTAAATTCTCTTCTTCTTTAAAGTTTAACAGCAATAGCCTGTGAATATATTTACCAGAATTACTAATTAAATCTAGCCTTTACAATGTTTGTAAATATAAAATACTTACAAGTTATAAAGTAAAAATCAATGAAAGCAATATTTTTTGTAGAGTGGTTATATTTTTAGGTTAATGACGATCACCGTTAACTGACCGGTTAAACTTTTCTTAACATAAATTGTAAATGATTGATTGATCATCGATAAAAATGCAACAAAAACCAGTATTGATTGCAAATTAACTAGCACTCCTACACTCAACTATTATAAGCATTGAACGGTTTTATTAACTAATTTTATTTTTAATTTATTTATTAAGATAAATTGAACGTTAAATATGTGAATAGAGAATGGTATTGTGTTTTACCACTTTTCGACCGTTGCATGGAAGATGATTAAAGAAAAAGCTCAGTGGTAGTGTCTTCGGATACCGCGGCAAAGGTCATGACAATGTGTTTGAATCCTAAATTGTGAAACCACAGCACGGTGGAAGGGTACTTTGTACTCAACTGGCTGGCTACCACCCTCAAATTGAAAATCTGTCACCAAGCACCTATCGTTGTGTTTCGACAACAACACTAGACTCATTCTAGTTTTGAAGTTCAATTACAGTTTATCGATCATTCATTGTCGTAAACTATAATTGTTATGATCTTTACATAATTATGAATATCCATGTACACGTGAACTCAGTGTGTGTGAACGTTACACTCTACTTGTGTCCGTAATTAGACACATTACGTAAACATATTGTTTTCAGTTACGTCTTAAATACGTGTGTTGTTAGCAATCTGGTCAAGTGGTGCGTTTATGTCAGATGTCTGAAAAGCAAGCAAACGGATCATCAATCAATAAGTGACTACCGTCATCTATTTATATTAGGGTTGATTGCCAATGTACTGCCGATTTATTACAATGTATGTAAAGTATTAAAACCTGACCTAACTTGTACGGATGATGACTACTTAAGTTTCTGTGAAAGTGATGTAACGTGACTAGGTATCCCACTAACATTATAAATGTGAAAGTTTGGATGGATGTTTGTTTGTTACCTTTTCACGAAAAAACGGTTGAACGGATTTTGATGAAACTTGGCACACAGGAAGATCATATCCTGGAATAACACATAGGATACTTTTTATCCCGGGAAAGGATAAGATCACTCGGGAATGCGGGTGAAACCGCGGGGGACAGCTAGTATAATATAAAAACCGAAGAATAATACCAACTTGACATTAGCAGAAATGTCCTAAAGGACGATTGCCAGCTTAGAAATAAAAACACTTTAAATTTAAAATAACGTGGGAAAACTACAGTAGTGTCGTAAAAGTGCCATCAAAGCACGTGTTTATAATTATAAAACAACAATATTATTTGTATGCTGCATATAACCAGCACGTGCGTACGTGAGTTGTTGGTTATGTGAAATCATAACAGCTATAATAGCATGTTATTTTTGGTTATGTTATGCTATTGACTTGTGATCACGTTTTAGGGTAAGCACGCACTGTTAGTCCGCACAAGAAGGCTCATTAACCAAATATTAACGATTTTCAAAGTTAGCACAATACCGACCGATAGACAAATGGTCTGACAAACCAATAACAACACTCGGCTGTTTTCTAATGACTTCGTTCCGATAGCTAGTCAATATCTTGTAAGGATCTTTATGATGAACGCACACTTCAGAACCAAAAGAGGCGATGGAGCCAAAAGAGGCGAAGGAGCTGAGAGAATCGAATTTTAGAATAAATTGTATAAAAACCGGACGAATCGCCGGAACAATTCGGAAGGTCTTCGTTCGTTTAGAGCGGTCGATTCTTTTGATGCGGAATAATGTGCGTTCACCTTTACACGATGATAGATTAGTGACATAAAATACCTTGAAAACAGTCGTATCCTGAAATAAAACAAAACCTCGTTAGTAGGGTATTTTCTAGAATTCTCTTGGCTGGCATAATGCCCCCTGTAAATCTGTCTTGTTAGGCTTTATGTACATACCAACTACAAACTTTGGTCACACAATTATATCAATCCATTTTCCATGAATAGTTTGGCATAGATAAACAAGCGTGTTCATAGACAAAAAAGTTGGTGGTAATCATTCTACCATATATAGTGTATTATCTATGCTACCATACTAATTATTATTAATGGGACTTTTTGGCGGGAACTTGCGAAGTGACGTTGTGTTTTCGTTTTATTTTCATTAAATTCATGTATTTTGAGTTTTATTGAATAATTTCGGTGGTGTTTTGTCCAATAAAGATCAATCCAAGTGTACAAGTGAAGTGAAATGAAATGAAAGCGTGTATCGTGACTTTCCAGGTTGTCCCAAAAAGTCCATGAAATGTTTTAGTGGAATAGCCTCCAATTTCACTAAAATTAGACCGGACTTGTGCGGATGAGGACTAAACTTTACAGTGAAAGTGACAATAAAACGTGAGTAAACATAAAATATGAATATTTAAAATAAAGAAATGGCTTAAAGGTCTCGATACCAGGCCAAAAATCTTCTTAAAAAAAAAATAATATTATTAATGCAAAAAGTTTTGTTAGTTTATTGCATGTGGATTGATATTTTAAAGCTATTTTATATTCCTGGGATGAGGGTAAAACTGCGGAGCGCAACCTAGCCATGACATTACTATCGGGAACGGCGGCGGTGACCACTTACCATCAGGTGGACTGTCTGTCTGCTGTCAACCTGATGACATAAAAAAAAGAAGAATTTTGATACATTCTGAACATGGATACGATCTATTCTTTCACCATATTTATTCTAAATCTATACAGTTATTTAATAAAGGTTTATAAAAATATCCACACGATTATCACATAAGATAGGATTAAGTAAGATTACATAATCTTTTATGAAAGTAAGTTGAGATAGTTATGTTGGTATAACGACTTTTTGTTTTATGATTGATTCGAGATATCGATTTACCTTGACCTTGGGAAATACATGTCATTCATTTATGGGCATAGGATTCCGTACCATCTTGGAAGATAATATTTATTGAAATCGCTTAGCACATAAGTAGGCACAAACTTTCTTTTTGGGTAATTTGTTTTTCAGAAGATTTTATTAAATTTTCATCTCCCATTCTCTGAAACTCATCTCGGACATGAAAATTTATAAGAAAAATATTAAACCGGTAGTGATTGCTTTGTGGTAGTAACGTCGGATACTGTGACGAAGGTCGTGACTTCCATCGGTGTGTTCCGGTAGCTGCACTTGAGAGTGGCAATCCCTTTAGTATTACTAATATCTATCCTATAGGCAACGGAAATTATCATCAGGTATCAGTAGGCTTATTAGAATTCAGACGAAAATAGTCAATTTTGTTATGACTGTAACTAAAATAAGTCATAGCTGACAAATGGTTTCCAATAATTGCTGAACCCTAAAAGCTCACTCAGAATTGCGCAATTTGATTAATGTGGCAGATGTTCAGAGGTCGCTCAGTCTAGGGTAACAGGACCAATTGTTATCCACGTACTTTTAATAGTACTTTTGGCTTCAGTCACGATTGTCGGTGTTCGGAGTAAAGAGTGCCAAACAATACGGTTTTAACTTTTGGGTCGCGGTCAAAATACGATTGTATTTTTTCTCTACATACAACAGAACTGGCCTCGAATTAACGAGTTGTATTTTTGTATGTATTCAAATTACATGGACGCCTTTCGCAATGTAAGCGTTGCTTGTTGTCAGACAATACTGCCGTGAAATGTGAATTATGTTTTACTTCACTTTGTGTCGTACTTTTGATTTTTATCTGTTAACTTGCAAGATAGGGTAAGTGATATAATTAAGAGACATTAACTTACTTAAGTTTTTGCTCGTTTATTTGAGTTACGTACCTAGTTAGTTACTTGTGTGTGTTATAATATTCTTATTGCTTCAATACTGCGACATCGAAGTACTTTACCAGATGGTCAGACAGATGACACCTGTGGGAATGTGCGGGGATTGCGGTTTTTGGTACTTCACATCCTGCTGTTGGCTTATCCTTGCATGTGAATGTCAGTAGGAAGGTCTGTTTGCAATGACTTTATAGGTTAACTCCTGAACTGATTTTGATAAAAGTAATTTGTGAAACTGAAAGCATGTAGATGGGCTTAAGGTTTTTTAAATTAATGAATATAATAAAGATGTAACAGTTAGTTTTTAAAAATTACAGTGTTTGGCGCTGAATCTATCCTCTTTAACTTGTTCCGATACTGTGTAAGTTCCAATTTAATAAAATAGGTGGCGCTAACTCAATTAGTTGCAATTAGAAAACCGTAACGCGTTTTGTGCAATCTAATCGATTCCTACATTTCCAATATCGATTACTTGCACGTGATCAAATCGATCTCGTTATCGATCACTCGCATGCTTCACTGACATAAATAAGCATCGAGCGTTCGACCATCGCGGTGTCAACAAAAGTATAGTACTTATGTACTACCAGTAGGTATAATTTTATTGTACCTATGATATATTGTACTTCGGAAATTATTAAGTCACCTAACATCAAGTGAGACAGTGGTCAAACGTAAACTGTACTCAATAAAAAAAAAGAATAAACATATAATCTCTCGAAATTAATCTCTCTAAAAATACAGCTAGTATTAATTAAATTAGTTTTGAATCGAATTCAAAACTAAACTTCTTATAAATAATTACCTCTAATCGCTGCTCTACAAATTCGTGCCAGCAGCTGGCAGTATTGCCAGTTGCCACACTAAATGAAATGAAATGAAATTGTTTATTCATCCAAATAGGCCTTCACAGGCACTTGTGAATAGTCAGACTCTAAATGCTCGGTTCGGAAGGTTGTTTTTGCTGAGAAGAGCCGGCAATAAACTCAGCAATTACTCTTTTTATTATCTCTTCTTATCTCTCTTCTTATTTATCTAGTCTCACTGACAATATTTGCGTGTTATGGCGGCAAAAATAGTAATCTATAGAATTTAATTATGACTGACTTAATAAACAACAAACTCAAGCAGACCAGCCCCCACAAGCAGCACCTGTTCACAAGTATGACGCGTGTATGGCAATGGCAATTATATGTCAGTAAATCCATAATATTTTAAGCACAGCAATAAGTTGCCTGGTGTTTATGGGATGAGACAAGTTCATATTTTAATTTTATTTATTTCACACGTATTATCATGAAATCTAGTTAAGCATTAGGTACTGAAAATTAAGCCTAAGAATGCATAAAATTAAAACAAAGATACTTTTTCGTTTGGAACAAGTTGTAATACTAAACATAATGCATACTGTGGCTATGCGCAAGCGCATGGGAGCGTTGTTCTTAAATTTCACCAACATCCCGTTCGACTTGAAACCAGTTCAGTTGGGTTTTACCTGGATATTAAAATGTTTTTTTTTTATAAGATTTGTCTCAACTTGTTTATTTTGTATCAAAGAATATATGAACTGAGTCATACAAGCTCGATGAAAAGACCTCGATTTGAAAAAGGCAATTCTTGTTTTTATATTTCGATTATTATGTAGCGTTATTAAAATTAGTATAAAAGTCAGTTTTTTACATAAATAATACGCACGGTTGTATCTGTCTGATTTATGGTACAATTTTATTATGTTCTGTTTGCATGTTTTTTTAAAATTATTTTGCGGTCTCCATCCAAGGAATGGTGACGAATATATGCATGGCCATGGGCAATATAAATATTTCAGATGCAATCGAAGTGGAATCTAAGCTGTAGAAGCTCTAAGAATGTAGGTATATGAATGATAACTACCAATTTGTTGGATTTGAATGATCGATCATCGAACAATCGTCATCAATTAATCACTCACCGCATCAATGCATGTGATTAATTAGTAGGTACCTAATTAATTTACTCTTTTATTTATTAAGTATGACAGGTATTGTTAAATCTGAAAGACAAGAAATTAGCAATACCTACCGTTAAACTAGTTATCAATAGTTAACAAAATTATATTCTGTCATTAAAATCTGAGTCAGGTAGTTAGTATAATACTAAAAAACTGTATAATAAATAAACAAAAGAAGAACGAATTAATGAAAAACGTATAGGATCATAAGTTTAGCTACTATTATTACCGAGCCCAACTAATTGTCTTATAGATTTCTAATCCTATTATAATGCTTTGATTGAATGAACTTCCTAGAGTCCACTTGATCAACACACTAGGAGGCGATGATAGCTCAGTGGTAGTGACGTCGGATACCGCGGCGAAGGACGTGGGTTCGAATCCTACAACGAGCTTGAGCTGTCGGTGAAAGAAAACATCGCGAGGAAACCATAGCACGGTGGTAGGGTATTTTGTTGTACCCGACTGGCTTGCTACCACCCTCAAGTTGAAAATCTGTCGTCAAGCACGTGTTGGTGTGTTCTGACAATTACACTTGAGGGCCAGTTGCCTTTAAGGCATTGTAATAAGGTGTACAACACATTGGCAATCCCCCTGGTATTGCTAATGTCTATAGGCGACGGTAGTCACTTACCATCAGGTGACCCGCCTGCCTCGTTGTCACATGTGACATAAAAAAAACACTAATAAAATAATATAGCACACGTTACGCAATGTGGAAACAGAGAACACCTTCAAAACCTTCAGAATCGCTTGTGAGAAGGCACTCTTCTCAGGTCCCACAGACGCCTTCTTCCGCAAAAACACGTTTAACTCAATCAATTACAATCTTCAAAGACGCCGCAACCATACGATGTCCAATAAGAAAACCTGTAGTTTTCAATTACAAGATTCCTCGTGTAAGTGATAGCGCAAAACTGGATCATCACATATCGTAACTAAATATAATACGTAGTGAGACTGTGAGTGTATCATAGTGACTTCCTGCATTACATTGAAATTGATTTTAAATTATTGCTATTACCATTGGTGTAATGTTTGATTGCAATGTTGTACGTTTGTTTCATGATGAATGTTGGTGTAAAGTTAGAGTGATAGCGTAAGGCTGCCTTGGAGGTTCCATTTATATCGAAAACATCCGCTAAAAGGAGTACTTTAAAATTCATCCCCTAATAGGTACTGTAAAGAAGAGATCGCCAATGAAACCGCAGAGCTGAAAGCTAGAAAAAAATAATCAATTGCCTTTAAGGCATTTTTAAAAGGCCGTCAACACATTAGCAATAGCCCCTGGTATTGCTAATGTCTGTGTATAGGCGACTGAGTCGCTTACCATCAGATGACCAGCCTGCCTGGTTGTCACTTGTGGTATAAAAAAATAAAAAAAACATCCGTACTTTTGGAGTCCCTTCTATAAAAGCAATTGTATTTAATTAAATATTATATGTCTTCCATAAAGTTTAGTATTTTAAGACTTGGTGAAGTTCATATAACCCCACGTGATCTGGCCTCACATCATAAATATACCTGAAAAGGAAACCAGAAAGAATTGCAAATTATATAATGGGAAATTACGACGCTGTATCCTCATACTAAGGTGTAAACATTTGTTCGTAAACTTGTATTTTTGTAAAAAGAAAACGATTTTCATGCAAATAAAATGGATATTGAATAAAATTTGTATTGTAAAGATTTTCTTTGTAAGCATTTTGATTAAACCTGTTGTGTAAATCATCATTTTCCAAAGATCCGTAAATTGATCCGCTTTAAAATATAATATTTATGTATGTACGAGTAACCCTCCGAAGTAAATTTTGTAAAAATTGACTATCACTAGTTTCACTATAATATTATTACAACTAATTTTTTCACGATCTTTTGTGAGTATTTTTATATGTAGATACATACCTAATATTGAAAAATAAAATTCTTGATTATTTTCAAACGAACCATAAATCAATTGATTGATTTTAAAAACTACATGTAGTAACGATGTACCTAGATTAAAAATATTTTATTGTTTTTATCAAATTATAAAACTCAATAGATAAATTAGCTATAAATCTAGTAAAGCCATTTTTTATCCACATTTTACAGTACTCGGAAAATATCTCCCCATTAGACGCGTATTTTTATGGCTACAAAAAGCTATAGGTTGGCTAGACTACTTATGAAGACCGTACTTGGTATCGTCTGAAGCTGCGTTTAGATGCAGTTGTAAGTCAAGTGGACTTGAGTCTGTTTTCTTGACACTTAATACACCTGTATCTAATGACTAGAGAAGGTATTATAATATAAAATTTGTGATCAAGCTTTAGAACTTACCACCTTTACTGATAACCATTAAATGTATTATTATGTCGAAAAAATTGACAGATCGAACCAGTTATTCAGTGAAAAGTAACTTTAACTAAATTATAAAAAAAGCAAAAAATGTATTCACGTGATATAAGATATTTTGCTTGAGAATTAAATGAATTTCTAAATAATGCACCGTCATGTACGTATATAGGTAGGTAGGTATATGTGAACAGTTTTCATCCAATAGGTTTATCAGTCAAGTCAACTTGCTGAACTGAACGAGCCTACAACCGTGTCCAATATTGCCTAATAGGCATATGCGTCAACACGTCAGAGCCAGCATTAACATGTCCACCGCACGTTTCTCCTCTAGAATAGAAAGTAGCACCAGCTGTATGGTGACTGTTAATGCAGTTTTTAGTGAAAATTGTCAATGGTTCGGTTCCGGTGCGTAAACGTGATCTATTGGTAAACCCTTAAGGTCTAGTGACCTCGTTTTTCTTTGGATATTGATGTTATTACCCTGTTTAGTTGGAAAGTGTTTGTATCTCCTTCTATAATGTTGGTTGGACTGGTTCAGTGTTTTGATTTTGTTTGGTTTGACTGCTGTTAGACAAACATTTGATCAAACATTTTAAGTAAGAGCTAAGTATCCTTACATCCAGGATCTCAGAAGTTTCTTTAGTACCACGTCTATCATATCATTAGCATATTTAATTCTACATGTTCACGGACGTTCTACAGTTACTGGTCTCTCTCAGAAAGTCTTGATAGAGCCATGAGATTATGTATTTTTGAAGCGTATATTCCTGTATTTATTTGCCATCATCTACCTTTGGTCATTTTAACGTTACTTTACAACGAGACAAGACCATTTCTCAAGATCATTACAATTACCATGTGGGCAAATTCTGTATAATTCCGTACACCAAAATATCAGCTTACAAAATCGATATAGAACTTTATATATATTGAATAACAGCTATTTTGGCTTGTTCTACGACTTTCGAGATTCTTGCTGTGTGGGCAGTGGACATTACTAACAAGGCATTTAACTATCGTCTAATGGAAAAGGAGATAAAGTGGGTGTGTATTGTTTTGGCACACTATTTGATACTAAAATGTTGACTTTTAATTACCTTTGAGGCTTTGGTGACATCATTTTATTTACTTAATTAGTGCAGATTAATTTGAATGACACCTTTTTGGTGAGTTTTATTTATTAAAAGTATTTTTTTTAATTTTCCTTTTTAATACCTACCAATGTTTAGTAGCTAGTTGTAAAATTATAATAACGGATTGGTATTTGTAAAATTGCTTGTAACTCGATGGACCAAATTAAGATCCCATGGACATGTCGTTATTGAAGTCTGAGCACTTTCGTATAAGGTTACAATCACATTAAGGCAGTATGTGCTGTATGATAACAGGATATACTTGTGCAATTATCATTCTGAGGCCACATTTTCGAGCAAACGGGTTAGGCGAGGAAAGATCTTTTATGGAGTGCAAAGAAAAATATAATTTGTGTTGCTGTTTAAATAGAACATTTTCTGCTTCTCCCTACGCAAGTCACAATTTTTTTTTATATATTTTTATACGTTCGGGGCTGTCCATTAATCACGTGATGTTAGCTCGGTGGTAAGTGACGTCGAATACCGCGGCGAAGGTCGTGGGCTCGAATCCTACAATGAGCTTGAGCTTTCGGTGAAGGAAAACATCGTGAGGAAACCATAGCGGTGGTAGGGTACTTTGTAGTACCCGACTGGCTGGCTACCACCCTCAAGTTGAAAATCTGTCGCCAAGCACCTGTTGGTGTGTTCCGGCATTTGCACTTGAGAGCCAGTTCGCCTTTAAGGCATTGTAATAGGGTGTACAACACATTAGCAATCCCCTGGTATTGCCAATGTCAATAGGCGACGGTTGTCACTTACCATCAGGTGACCCGCCTGCCTCGTTGTCACTTGTGACATAAAAAAAAAAACCCCTTCTCCGGTTTTTTGGTACAAATCTTTAAATACAGGAAAAAATAAATTACACGTAATATCTCACTACATTTCCCCTCCCCCTTGTGATATTTTCCAAACCTACTCCAGGGGGCGCCCTTTCGAGCCTCAAGTGATTAATGGAAGATCCCTTATTAAAACAGAAACTATGATCGTAATTTAATCATGTTCAAGAGCACGTACCATTTTGATACGTAATTAGAGTTCCCTTAGAATGTCTTTGCATCAACAAATAATAAATATATCGAACTCTTCTGTTATCAACATGCCTGTTCAAGTAATGCAAATGCAGCATAACATTCGCAAAGTGACGCAGTCTTTTAACATTTCACTAGTGGGCGATTGGCCGAGATCGGTGCAATGTTGGGGCTACGAGGTTACTCACGTGGGAGCATTGCCACGAGCAATGTTGGCTATTGATATGATCAAAATAAACAATAAAGTTGTTGACTAAATTATTGACTATCTAGAAGAAATACCATCTTGGTATTATTTTTGAAGAATCTTGCAAAATAATTGTTGTGGTTTATGCTAGGGGTTAGTTAAAGAGCATAAGGATTTATTTATAGATACTATTGTCTAGCTAAATAAACGTGAAAAGATCAGATGTATACGAGAGTCGCTTCACCAACTCTATCTCTCTATCTATAGTCATCTATCAACCAAAAAGGTGCCATAAATACGGACGCTACTGTCGCTCCCGTATCGGACTGTACAGTCATTCTAAGGCCTGCCACACGACTGTTTAGATCATCTATTTAAGAAGTTAAGGCCTTTATGTATCTAACCATGTTTTTATTTCTATAATATATTCGATAATTTTCCTCACATAAATAAATTCTTGTTCGGCTAGAATACTCGATGCAGTTTCAATCCGTATGTTGCAACTTCGCAAGTACCGTGTAAGCGGCGCGTGCGCAGATATTGCACGAGATAAAATAATGTAGGTTGCATGAAAGTCTACCATGGTATCGCTGGAGGCCTACACTGTAGTACTTTAGATGTACAATGGCTCTGCTCACAATATTATGCTCACTTATTGGTTGGTAAAATACATAAAAATATCATGTTTTATGTTATAATCGTGGGCTTTTGTATTTTTGTAAGCGTTTTGGACACGTCTTTTATACTGTTAAAAGGCTGATGCAATTGAAACTGGCCTGTATATAATAATAATTATATATAGGTAGGTACTTATATTATAATGATGAAGTAGTTTGTTTGTAAGTTTGAATGTAGGCGGAAATCTCCGAAACTACTGAATCGATTTTGGAAAATTATTTTACTGATAGGAAGTGTTATAGATTACCTACTTTTCATGTTAAAAACGCTAGAGAAACCGCGGGGTGGGACATTTTTTTTACCACAAATGACAGCCAGGCTTAAAAGCTAGTGTTATACACATTCAAGACGCAAAAACGTATTTTCAGTACAATGGATTTCTAGCTGTAATTGAATTCTATTGAACACAAACCGTTTTGAAAATGCTGTGTGATGCCATTTAAAAAGTCAATGCAATTTCGTTGAGTGTTGACCAAGCCGCTGCAGTGCACCATTTCGATATAGGTTATTGTTCTAAATGGACGGTGTCATGCAATAGGTCTACATTGAGAAAACATTAAGTATCTATTGAAAGTTCTCCAAGTTATTTAGTTCACGGGTGTTTTATGAGGTACTTGCTTTGATATTAACAACTGCTTAGTGTAAATTTGCATGGTTAGTTTAAATTATGGGAACTTTTTGTGGCAATTGTTGTTCGACTTATGTCTTTGTTGTTTGACCTAGTGATAAAGTGTACAACAAATTTTAACTGACTTAAAATTTTGCTTCTTTATCGACTGTATGTTACGCGATATCTCCTAGTTCGTCCCATTGATATTTTCTTGAGGATTTTTTCACACGAATGATAAAATAGCTGTAATTTTATCATTGGCGTTATTTGTTATCAATGAATCTAATTATATATATCATTCGAGCCTTATTAAAATTATTATCTAGTAGAGGCAATTAAAAGATTTTATTTATATTGATTTAATTATTTTTATCTAGAAAGGCTTATAAAAAACGTTGCTACATACATCCGGTGCTGACGTGAATTTTCTCTTCAATGACATTATGATTATGGCTGAATAACAACATAAACTACTTTGGTACTAGTTGTTTGTGACCTTAATGACACTTAGTGTTTTTCTATACTTTCACTGTCAAATGTACCTGTCATTCATGTCATTAGGTTATATTTTTTGTGTCACAATTACAATTATGTCATTATATTGTCGTATTGTTGTTGTAGTTTATTACTTTTGTAACAGATTTATTAGGTCGTTATCTACTACATGACTTTGTTAATATTTTTTGATAGGAATTAAACTTTATAAAACCATCAAAATGGGTGGACCCACTAGGTACCGGAGACAATTTTTTCCAATAGTGGTTCTTGCGGATGATGATAATTTTATAAAAGGTATAATTTTAGAATTAATGCAGGGACTTTTAAGTTCTGAAAACGGAAAGGTAAGTAAGTATATTGCAGATTTATTTAAAAATAAAAAAACAATTCCGAAAGATATTCGATGTGAGTAAATTGTTATTAAAAAAAATACAATAATATCATCTTCCGCTTTATCCTATAAATATTTTTCATGTGAAGAATGTTTTGAAATATTTATTACAATTATCACTGTTTTAAGTGCAGATACCTATATTAACTAATTACCGCATTATTGAATCATAATGTTTTCAATTAATATCATGCTTACTTTAATTGTAATATAAGCAATAAACAAGATTGCATGAAAGCGAAGATGGTGCTTACAGCGTGAAAACTAATAGTTATATTAACATAAACTCAGTCATTATGTTATTATTTCTACATAATATAAAGTCTTCCGTAAAGTCGTAACTTTGAAATTGTAAAGGGAGTTCGAGGTTACATTCAGGCAATAAAAATATAATAGCCACCTTTATAAGTAATCGTAAGGAAAGGGCATAATCACAAGCTAAGCCTAATAAAATTATTTAAATTTCGAATTAAAAGTTTGAAGTTCTACAATAGGAACCTATAATTAATGCTAAAAACAAATCATTTCAAATATAGACAACATGGATCTTATATTAATTTAAAACTTTTCATAAAAGAAAATAGTCAATCATTTGGTTTCATTTATAGGTAATATGTGCAACATGCATGTACGATGAAAGTAAATCTTATTTCTTATTAATAAATTGAGTATTACAAGAGTACTGAAATAAAACATAGGTACAGGAAATAAAATTAATAGCTCTGTTAAATTTTCTACTGAATTCCAAGCCTTAAACGTCTCATTTATTCCTTATTCAACCCATGCGTTATTATTTTAATTATCGTAATCTGTAAATGGAATCATCTTGATGGCATATGGTACGTGCATCATCATATGGTACGTGACCACAGAATAATAAAATTAATATTTATAATAATATTTTTTATTTCACCTCACATGCTCGGAAAGGTTTTGTTTTTCATTCCATTTTAGCGTTTTTTCCGTTAGCATGGAAAGAGTTTTGTAACATCCGAAAGAAATTATAAAAAAAATAATTATCTATATTATTTAAGCTGCTTGCTTGTGCAACTAAA
Organism: Ochropacha duplaris; assembly: GCA_951361185.1. Lineage (NCBI taxonomy): Eukaryota > Metazoa > Arthropoda > Insecta > Lepidoptera > Drepanidae > Ochropacha > Ochropacha duplaris. Next base: position 8,940,926 of record OX592702.1, on the reverse strand, counting down.
AAATTTCCACGCTGTACGTTCGACGAGGAATAAAATTGTGTGTTTCGCTCGGCAGCAATGTTATTGTGCGTCTCATTACTTTGAAACCTCGCTACGCTCAGGATTCTATCTTTGAACCATTCGCTTCGCTCGAGGTTTAATCCTAGAAGCGGTCGGTTGCTCGGGTTTCACTAGAAGTAACTCGCACCAACTAACAACTTTGCAGACTTGCAATAACAAATAACTAATATGTTTAACTAGCTTATGCATGCGACCACGTCCGCGAAGAATTCTTTAATCGCGGGTTCGTTGAATTAAAAAAGCCTGTGTCATTCATTTCTCACGGTCCAAGTCATCCCTCCTACAAAAATTCATTCTCTGCTGAGCCGTGAAAACCACTTTACTTTATGCATTTATAATATTAGTCAATAGAATGCTAGGCTTGATTGATATAACTTACTTAAAACATTAACAGACTCTTTTTTAATCAATTCAACTAAATAAGGCTTTGGGAATACGTATAGGCAGGCAATTGCCTTTTTTCCACGGATATACTATATCAAAATGAGCAAAAGAGAGTACGAATATAAAAGAATCTGGAGTTAACCATGTTCCTATTATCTGGCTAGTACCGAAAGAAGAATAAAATTACGATGAACAGTCTTAGAGCTGATTTTTAATGGCCAAATGAACGGTATCTGGTTCTTAATTTGAAATAAGAACAGCTTTTGTATGATTTATCACGGGACGAGGTTTATCCAGTAATCTTAAAATTGGACCATAAAAATTGTCTCTATAGACTAGAACAAAACAATAAAAAGACCTAACTGTCCAGGTAGGTGTGACCCAACGTTACAATTCTTTGTATACAAACGTATAAAACTGACACAGTCATTACTACGACCTGTGTGGGAATTGTCTTTACGCTAGGAAGCGGGGTTAATGACACAGAGTGCACTGACGCGCGGCGTCACACGGATGCGCTTGCGCATTGCACAATAATGGCTGTACGATGTGGTTTTATATTGAAAAAAAAATAACGTGACGACGCGACGACGTGAAGACAGTGCCCATCGAAAGTGAAGCGATAAACGTCAGGAATGTTTCTAATGTTGATAAAACGTGCAATAATTGCCTAACTGCAGTGCATGCTGCTAGTTTTGAGGTCTTTGCTTGTACTGACTCTAAAGGTTTTGCACAACTTCTCCCGTCATTGTAGTAAATCAAGACACATTTATACCATCATTAATGAATAAGGATAGTAATACAAGGTACGAGCCGTCTAGACAGGGCAACTGTGGGGCGTGGAGGCGACACATACTGACCTCAGTAGAACCTCCACGAAAGGGTTACACTGACTAGCTAGACTGTGTCAGCTTTTATCACCAGATCAAAGGAATCGTTTTTCTGGATCTCTTTATACTGTGCCGTTATTGTGGTGAATGAAGATAATACTTATTTCCCAAAATATCTAAAAGTATCATTCTTATAATTTTTAAAATCAATAATTGCATTGCAACCTCCAGTTCAGAACTACGTTTCTTATGTTATTCCAAGCTAAATAAAGCAAGAAACAGTTACTATCGATGATTCATAGCTACTTACTGTTGCTCACTGGCTCTGACGCTAATTTACTAGTCTGCCCTTACACCGTCCGGTGTTCATTCTCAAGACCAATGAAACATGTTTTAGAGGAAGCGTAATATATCCTTGTTATGAATTACCTGCTGGCCAGTTCTATTTTTGTGCGTAAATCAACCGTTTGATCTATGACGGGACGAGATATATTTTCAGAACCTTTTTAGCGAAAAGGGAATGTGGTGTGCATTCTATCATTTTTTTAGAATGGACACAATAACTTTTACGACGATCGTGTAATAATTAAGGCTCTCAAAATTTAATAATGGTGGGCGCTAAAACTTTTAAGTTTGCTTGATTTCTATAGTGTACTGAAGTTCTTTTAGATTAAAATTGTTAATTAAAACTTATGTAGGTATTTCAAATCACAAAGTCTGACAGGTCTGATATGTCTGTCATAATTTTCAAATTCTTATTACACTTGAATGATGAAGTTACGAGTTACGACGTAAATTACTGAATTTTTGGTCCATTAACTCATTGGCTCGCAAAAATATTCACTATAAGCTTACTCAAATTGCCATCTACCATAATAATGTTCAAGCAACTCACTTTCTTAGACACCCAGTCAAAGAAAACTTGCAAACGCTTTTCTTCATATTTTCTTTTCTGGTTGCAGAGCGATGTCGCGGTGGAAGGGTAAACTGAGGTAGCCGGCAGATGGCAGCAGTCAGCGCGGCGATGTTTCGGCCTGGGGGCGGTATAGACCCCTCATGCTACGCCACGCAACGGGTGAGTGTTTCCATCTTTTATCAATAGATGGGGTTGTAATTATCCTGTTTTATCTGTGGTTACTTTTATGCCGATGGGAATGACCCTTACTCCCGAAGGAATGACATAATCTCGAGATAATTGATACGGCTTATACGGATTATACTGATCTTTCGTTTTTAAGGTTTTGGCCCTAGTGCACCTACATTGAGGCGGACGGTTTTTAATGGTAAACCGAGTTTGGTAGATGATTAAAAACAAAATTGCAATAATCATTACGAATAAAATACCCAAGCTTTTGCCTATTTCATCACGTTTAAGCACTCAACAAATCCCTTACAAATAAAGACTAGTATATTCCTGCCTACGTACAAACGGGGGATAGAAACAGACCATTTTCCTCACACATCCATTTGCAAGGAATCGCCGAATACATGAATAGCAAATCGGCGGCCACTTAATTTCGCCGGTGGGAGTTACTCGTGTAGCCATCTCTCAGTGGCGTCATGGGATACTCCTGCGTATAATGTTTGAGTGTTTATTGTTTTCGAAATTTTATTTTGTTTGTTTTCCTTGAATATATTAATGGGGATAGCCACTTGACTTAAGATGAAGATATTATGGGATTTATATTTGGACATAATGGTTTTTTTTAATAATAACGATCGAGAATTTTTATTTGTCTGTCTATATTGCCATAAAATTCAACAACAATGCTTATTTGTTATAAGAAGCAATAAATTGAGTCAAAAAAAATCATGCTCTAGTTAGATCATTTGGATAATATCTATGATCAAAATTAATTAGAATAGGGTAAATTAAACTGTTTGATACTTCTCTTAAGCGGTAGCATCCACATATAATTTTGGTCATGATCCAATAGAATAACATGAGTAACTGTTGGTTTATGTAAATAGTTTTAATAATACCAATAAAACTCTCTTATTAAAATTTATTGATGAACACTTCATATGATTTTTTTATGAAAACATAAAAAGCAGAAAGCTACATCAAATTACTGGAAGATGTTTGAAAAACAACTTAAAACTAATGAGCCAGTTATTATAAAGTATTTAATATCAAGAAGTTTCTTACACGAATCTGACAATAAAATGTAGAGCACAGAGAAACAAAAGCCAATTTCAGTAGCTACTCTAATTCTTTCCACCAGCAAGTGAAGTATTGTTTGTTCATACGCAACCAGTTGCTACCAGATCTCAACAAATGTGAGGTTAGTTTTGTAAGGTTAAGAGGCTTCTTAAGATGAGGTGACTAAAATTAAATTTGTTAGATACATAATAGAAAAAAAACACACAGGCTTGGGATTTTTTTATTTTAATTTGGGTAAGCTGTGTTTCAACCACAATCTTACCTATGGTAAGTGATGATGTAGCCGTAGGTGGTAAGCACACATAGTTTAGAAGGAATCTGGCTCTCAAGTGTAGCTGTCAGAAAACATCGATAGATGCTTGGCGACAGACTTTCAACTTGAGGGTGGCAGCCAGCCAGTCGAGTGCTACAAAGTACCCTACCACCGTGCTATGGTTTCCTCACGATGATTTCTTCACTGAAAGCTCAAGTTCATTGTACGATTCGAACCCACGATCTTCGCCGCGGTATCCGACGCCATTACCACTGAGCTAAAGTAAATCCAATTGAATAATTAGTTATTGATATTGGTTATCAAATTGTAGTAACATATTACAAACCTACCGTAAAATCCGATCTCGCACCTCAGTTAAAATTTTAATAAAAAAATAATTTAAAACAAGAACATTTTAGCTGCCCTACGATTGTTTATCAAGTTAGCACAGGGACTACCGGAACGCGCCCTCTGACGTAAGCAAATAACACTGATGTTTGGTCTAGTCGTAATGGACATGTAATGAGTTGTATTTGCCCTGTAGAAACAATGCTACAGTTACTTGTTAGGTACACGTTACTGTTTGTCTTGAATGTAAATAACTTTGCGGAATTGAGTATCGATTCATCCTTTTGTATTTTAAATGGTAAACAGAAACAGAAGATTGTTTTTCGATCTGTTTTTAATTGATTTTATTTGAATTGATTTCGTTAAGTTGTTAGTCGAGGTGCATTTATAGGTAGTCGTCATGAGTACGGTATTTTTATTTTCTAAAGCAGGTTTAGAAAACTTGTTTGCAACAAAAAAATAATTTTCATACTAGGTAAATAAATAGTCCCATCGTTTCTGTGCCGAGTTTCATCAAAATAAGATTATTAGTTTCGGAGTTCATCGTGGACCATATTTTATTTTAAAACTAGATGTCCCCCACGGTTTTAACCGCGTTCCCGTGGGATCTTATCTTTTCCCGGGACAAAAGTAGAGCTTATGACACTTACAAATAACGTGGCTTACAATTGGTAAAATAATTTTCAAAATCGGTTGAGTAGATCCCGAAATGACCCCCTACAACCTCACAAACTGTACCTCTTTATAATATAAGCATAGATGGATTACCAATATTTTCGGAACTACCAACCTGTTCAATAATTCAATTGTTAGCAAGCCAAAATGCAGTAACTCAAGCTGCAGTTGGCGCTTAATGGCAATAATTTGATCCAAATCATAATTATTACCACGCTTGGCAATTAGAAATTATTACTTTCTGCCAGTCAGTGCGATGTTTTGCGTGCCATAGAAATTATGCCACGCGATAAATTAAATGGTGCTATGACAGGTCTATTGTGATGTGTGATTGTGTAGTTTATTATCTAGATTCTGGTATTCTGTGCCCTCGAATACAAACGCGCGTTTTGCAAAGGCGGTAATCTGCAAATGAAATTAGTAGGTAGGTACCGTAATATTCAACGAAATACTTACAGCAACATCTACCAGTAGGTAATCTACTAACAGTAAGATTTTTGTTAGTTAGACTCCAAGCTAGTATTGAATTAGATACAGTAATTAAATATATTGTGGATTATGGAAGAAATAATTTATTTCAATACTCATGCTTGACTGAATATGAAATATCTAGGTTTGCTTTAAGACGCGTTATTCTAAAAAAATAATTAACATTTTATGGAACTACGGTTTCGCTGTCTTTTTATGTCGCATCGTTGTGCTACTGGTATAAAAGTGAAATGAATTGTAACACCGTGAGAAGATCAGCAACGTACTTTGTATTTTTATATGTGCAGAAGTGATGAAACGTAAGAAAAGTGAAAAGTCTTAACTCAAAGCATCTCATACTCCAGAGGCGAAGTTATAATTACCATCTGAGTTTCTAACTTTCTACCTGAGAACTGTTAAGTGCATGCCGATTTGATGTTTAGGGCTTATGTTTACAACATTCTAAGACCTCTTAATTACTGTATGATTTTAATGGTGTTTAACCAGTTATACATTCGACATAATACTTAGAACGTGTAATATATATATTTTTAATTTAATGGTATAGATAGTGCCGTGCCATCCACGACGCGCCTCACTGCATATCGACATATAACGTATACATATCGATATAAGTATACATATAGACATATCGATAGCACTACAACACTAGCAAAAGGATGCACACTTGCATTGTAAGGGATTAGGAAAATGAGTGGGGCTATCAATAAAACGTTTACCTTTTTCTACAGCACGACATACTTATTTGACTACATTTCCATGATGTAGCTGATGATGGTAAGCACAGAAGGCCTAGAAGAGAACTGGCTTTTAAGTGTATTTGTCGAAATTAGTCACACCACTCAATATTCATATGGCGTTCTTTAGTCAAAAACTTAGTAAAATTTGTGAGGATGAATTACAACTTAGTAAAACAACTTGCTTCTCTAAAACCTATCGTTGCGTATAGTTTTTAGAGAAGCAAGTTGGTATATTTTGCGGTTGCAGAGACCTTGGACCTTTTCACACTAAAATGAACTTTGGCCCCTAAATATGTGCGGTATGTAGGTACAAACACGCAATATTGTCGGCCATATTTTCAGAATGGTTTTTGTTTATTTATAGGTACCTACATATTATTATGTATATACTTGCCCAGCATTTATATCTACAAAAATGATCGTAACTCCGTTGTCAGATCTGGAGCTTTTCGCTTAAGGAAATTTACCTGGAAAACTATTTTATTAATGGGCCCAACAGGGAGCATACAAGTCAATTCAACCGTATCTTTGCTCATCCAAAGCCTCGCTATAGACCGTACCTAAATATAATTGAATTCCACAAAATGAGAACCAAATTCAATAAAATCCATTACAAATTTCCTACGCTAATAGATACTTTGGATCCTCGAATTTTCCAGTTTACATCGTCACTCATTAAAACCGGCCAAGTGCGAGTCGGACTCGCGCACGAAGGGTTCCGTAAAAATGGCAAAAAAAAAACACGTTTGTTGTATGGGAGCTACCCTTAAATATCTATTTTATTATTTGATGTTATAGCGACAACAGAAATACATCATCTGTGAAAATTTCAACTGTCTAGCTATCGTGGTTCTTGAGATACAGCCTGATGACAGACAGACGGACGGACGGACAGACAGCGAAGTCTTAGTAATAGGGTCCCGTTTTCACCCTTTGGGTACGGAACCCTAAAAATCGACAGTTTAAAATCATTTTACATTTCAATAACAAAATAGCTGACAACAGTTTATTAATTAACGATATTCGGCCATTGTTATGATGAATCGCTCAGCATATTTTAAGGTTCTTAATTAATTAACTGCCGCGTAATTCTCGGGTACGCGTTGAATGTTAATGCGGTAGTTATTACGTTGACTCCGCATTACGCCGGTGAGGTCCCAGTATGTGTGACGTGGACATTTTAACATTTCAGTCACGTTTATTGATTTCAAACGATTAAAATCGTGTAATTACATGTCATCTGTCGATTAATTATACCGTAACTGTTGCATGCTAATTAGTAGTTTAATTTTAAAGCGTAATTATTAAATCCGTCTGCATAAAACTAAGTCAAAAGCTACAGAAGCAAGCCAAGCGCTTCAAAGTTTAACCGACTGTGGATTTACGCGGTCAGCAGCCTGAACTATCATTATTTATTATGGAAACATTTATTCAATAACTAGTATCGGTAAAATTTTGCAGTTGATATGTACTTAACTTAAAGTCTTGTTGTTAATAAGTACTATTTTTAATTCACTCCAATTTCAACCTTATCCTAATTATTATGAATATCGACTTACAATGACCTTACTTTCAAATGAGGCACACAACAATGAGAAGTCTGGAATGCAGTGCTTTTATTTTAAGATCACGACTCAAATGAGGTCAGAGGCTGAGTTGCAATCGCATTACGAAGGATTCTCGAACGGTATTCGTTTGTTACAACATATTGCGTGTTATGATATGAAGTTAACAAGATGTAGGTTAACAAGAAATGCGTTTGTGTAACCTCTAAGTTAATTGAGGTTATGAATTACTAAGTTCAAAGTAAGGTAATATGGCTTTGTATCCTATTAAGAGTTAGTGATATGCTTATTCATGATCTTATTACAGCCGTTATAGGAAACTAAGCAGAGATTATAGTAATACTTGCTGTCCCCCGCGGTTTCACCCGCGTTCCCGTGGAGTTTACTCTTTTCCCTTTTCACAAATAGCTTTCTCTTGTTCCAAGATATAAGCTTCATCAATATCATCATGACTCGGAAATCAAATGACTGATATATAACGTTCTTCTACTTTTGTTTATGTAAACGTTTATACACAGTCTCAGAATAAAATATAAGTCATGCACACAAATGTCTTGAGTGGGAATCGAACCCACAATTTGGGGTATGGTATCTAATGCCCAGATCAGATATAATGTAGTAACTATTCCACAGATTATTTTGCGCTAAGACCTGATTATTTTTCGCGAAGACGGTATCTGCCAAGTTTAAAATGAGAAAATAACACACAGCGCATAACGGAGGAGTCACGTCGTGAGTTGACTGAAACAATTGAATTTAGAACCAGATCCAACGACATAAGTTTTATTTTCAATTAGCACACTATTACGGGCTTTAGTAAATTCACCGCATAGTTGCATAACAAACCTAGCAGTTGTGGAATTCACTTTCCTCCTGGTATGTTGTTTACATATAATGTTGGTAAACCTAGCTCTAGTGATTTAGGCCTACCTAAGTGTTGCCGTAGGCTAGATGATAATTAATAACGTGGCATCCTTGAATTTAATTAGTCCGTTCTAATGTAAGAGTTACTAGGACTTGTGAATAAATTGACAAGTTCATTTTATTGCAGTAGGTCTAGCTGTCCTCTGTGGTTTTACCCGCGTTCCCAAGGGATCTTTTATTTTCCCGGGATAGTCAAAGTCAAAGTCAAAACCATTTATTCAGTTTAGGCCCTAGAAGGGCACTTATGAAGGTCGGATTACAGAAGTTACCACCGGTTCGGAAGTCAGCCTTCAACTGAGAAGAACCGGCAAGAAACTCAGCAAGGTTACATTATTTAAATAATTTTGGACCATCTGACTATATCGGCTTTTTTTTCAAATATAAAAAGTAACCGATCTCTTATTCCAAGATATAATCTATTTGTGTGCCATGTTTCATCAAGATCGGTTTAGTAGTTTTGGAGTTCATTACGGACGATGATGCAAGACAGATTTTTTACTTTTGTACTAAGTACAAAATTATGCTTTGTTTCAACCAAGTCACTTTTATACTTTTAAATCTCCGTTTATTTTGCCTCTATATCTTTCTATGTTACAATGTATTATAGACACAATCTTCAAAAAGTAGAACTTTTCCAATGTAACACATTTACGTCTTCCCTACCCAGGTTTTACTGTATAAAAACAAGTCTAGCTCCACAAAATCCGGGCCACTTTGTCCTCTTATCAGTTTTATACGTATTTGGCACGCAGACCAGTTGATTTATGCAATACCTACTTTTCCCACGAGAGAATTTTCACTTGAGAATTTGAATTGTGTTAAAAATTTCTGCTCTATGGGGTCTGAAGGTGGATATAATTATGTCGAAAGGTTTATTAATATACTGTAAATATTAGATCATGATAAAAGTACATAAGAAATATAATAGAAATCTTATTATTGAAGTTTATTACTTATTTTTTGATTTATTCCTTTGATTATTATTATCATTATTAAAATCGCTTTTTTACTGTCTAGGATCAAATTGATGAAATTCAAATCTGATGAATTCACTTTAATTAAAATTCGAACCAGACTTTTATTGTTGTTAGTTTTTTCATACAGAGTTATTATCTTCGTTAAAATCGTGAGGAAACAATAGCACGGTGGTAGGGTACTTTGTAGTACCCGACTGGCTGGCTACCACCCTCGAGTTGAAAAATCTGTCGCCAAGCACCTATCGGTGTGTTCCGACAGCTGCACTTGAGAGCCAGTTCCCATCTAGGCTTTGTGTGCTTACCACCTTCGGCCACATCATCACTTACCCTGGTGAGATTGTGGTCAAACACAAGCTTATCCAGAATAAAAAAAACCTACTGTTACACTTATAATTTGCTTTTTAATATCAGTGTTAAATGTCAAACGATCTCCTCTATCAATAAAAATAATGTCCCTCAGATGCATACGTAACATATTGAAAAATGCAGTATTTGAACAATAAACACTCTTAATGTAAACATAATAAGGCGGACAAACCTTTGTTACGTAAGCTCTGAGGCGAAAGGCAACAGGTGCGTAAGCTTATCACCCAACGATACCACTTTCCATTTTCAAAAGTATAGTAAACGATTGTTAAAGCACTCGTTATGCTTCAGTAGTTTTTATGGTTTTTGAATAAAGTTGTATGTGAGGTAAATAACCTAGAAGTCCTTAAGGTGGATGGTTCCTATTTTGAATTTTTTTACTTTTATTCTATAAATTTTAAATGACTTTTATTCTTCTATGCCTGGCCCTTTCCCATTTTATTTGGGGATTTAAATGACTTTTATAACTATAAATAACGGATCTCATGCGATCTGAGGCGATGATAGCTCAGTGTTAGTGACGTCGGATACCGCGGCGAAGGTCGTGAGTTCAAATCCTACAATGAGCTGGAAGGAAAACATCGCGAGGAAACCATAGCTCGGTGGTAGTACCCGACTGGGTAGCTACCACCCTCAGGCACCTATCGGTGTGTTCCGACAGCTGCACTTGAGAGCCAGTTCCCATCTAGGCTTTGTGAGGTAAGTAATGATGTGGCCGAAGGTGCTAAACCTTCACCATATCATCACTTTTTCGACACATCACGATTTTATGTCAGGATCTTAAAATGTATATAATAATTAGATAAGAGTGCAATAAAGTTAACAAAAACCACCCTCATTCAGTAAATTGTTGGTATAATACAATCTTAAAGGCCGGTTTCATAACGCAGCGTAAACTTTTAGTTAAGGCACCCTACGATCAACAATGGAGGTTGCGATAGTGATCAATTGTTACTAAATTACTTTGTTCCGTTTCAGCGCGCGTTCACACCTCGAAACTCTTACTAATAGTTCTGTTATTTACTTTAACGAAGTGTGGCTAATTGCTTTTAGGCCTTATATTGTGCTTTTTAAATAGTTTTCTTACTTTTATAGTAATTGACCTTTTTTAACCAGTTTTCAAATGCGGGTGCCGGAACAACGGTAGGTGCCTGATAACAGATTTAGAAATAGTCTATCATATAATGAGTTATTGTTAATGTTCTTCAATGAAACTTCCGAAGGCGTCTGAAAATCTTCAATTTTTGTTTTTGTCCCAAAAAAATAATTTATAAAAAATAACTAGAGAAAGCGTCATGTATGTTTATATAATGTCAATTTATTTACGGATATCTTTGAAAACGATCCCTAAAATTTTTATTCAAAAGTAATAATTCACATATGAAACCGATAATACCATAGGCTTTGTCAAATCAATGCGTACGCAATGACATAGGTAATATTTCCGCAAACAATAACCTTTGAACATAATTGTCTTTAAAATACACCATATTTCGTTCCATTAAGGTTTTTATTCCTGCGTGTTGATACGCATAATCTTTGTTGAAATTATTTTTACGTATGCGAATGGAAACCGATGTAATTGCTTTGGAAACGCCAATTATCTTTTGTGTTTCATTTCTGTTACGTTATTCAGTGTTCTCATCTCGATACTATTTTGTGTTTTTGGAATTTGAACCTTACGTGTATCGTGTATGTACTTTAACATTTTTATTTTCATAAAATCATGAGAAATGGTAATTTTTTGTATACAATATATCGTTCTTGATCTACTCTTTCGAGATAATGATGGTTGTGGGATGTTATTAGAGAAGAAAATAATTCTAGGATAGATTAATATTATTTTTATTTTATAATTTTCACTGAAAGAAAAATATCGTGAGGAAACCATAGTACGGGGGCAAAGTTTGTAGTTTTCAACTGCTACTTTCAAGATGTAAATCTGTCGCCAAACACTTTTTGGTGTATTCCGGCAGTTGTAATTGAGAGCCAGTCTACGTATTATCAGTGACCTACAAAATTAGCAATAAGTTACAGAATGAATGTCGTTGTTTTGATTTGAATTTCTGAATGCCAACTTTCGTCGGTCAGTTTTCAACATTACCACTAGTATGTTATTAATATGTTCATAATATTCATCGCGTGCTCTGCATAATTTACATTCGTAATAATAGAGCCATTTTGAGCCCCAAAACCGAACTTCATTATTTTCTTCATACAACACCGGAAACCATTACACTTTCGTCGTTCACTCATGACGGATGCTATAATAGTCAATTTCGTATTAAAATCCATAGCCGGGAGCCGGTTTATTGCGGTTTCATAACTGCGCTGCGCCCATTCACTATGGAGTATGGGAAAGCAGTGAAAATACTTGAATACATCGACTAAAGCGATATTCAAATGAGGAACGTTTATGTGAACTGCTTTATAGTCCAAAATAGAGCGTCATTCGTTTTTTGTTGCGTTTTTCCAATAGGATTGAATTTCGCTAAATTTGTAAGGAGATTGGATGCATTAAGTTTAATACGCCCCATCTCTATTAAGTACTATTCCAGTGCTGTTGATAGAAGGGATGTTTTGTTTCTATTACGGGGGACTTCTACTTCAATTCACATTCTTCCTAGCTATCGTGGACCGTATTATGAATGTCTATTAGTCAGCCATGAAAGGTTTTTGAGTCGCGGTTTCTAAATTGATAAATCCTAAAATCGCATTTATTATTATATATGTGGATAATTGTTACTCATTCACGCCCAAATGATTGCACAGTTTAAGCACACAGATAGATCTTTCTCTATAATAAAACAAAAGTTCATAAAAAATACTGAACAAGACAAGCAAACTAGTAAAATAATGCAATTTATTATAGTAATAGATAAAGGGAAAAATGCTCCACTATCTTTGAAGTCATGAACATATCATAAAACCTTTGAACTAAATTGACAGAGTGAATTTGAAATGAAGTGAAATGAGCATTATTATTATATTAAAAATGAGTTCGAGTCTAAGTAAAAGTCGTTTGTAATTGAACGTCAGTCCTTAATTAGATGTTACAGATGTCAAAGATCAATGAAAAGAGCGTAATGAAAAGTCAATCATTAAGTTTATACCATGACGGTCAATGACTTGAGAGGGTCTTTTGATTCTGACTTGAATAATCACCCTAAAGCTTCTGTTAAATTATTGATGATTATGAAATAATCAATCATATGGGAGTTGAAACAAAATAACGAAAAGTTAATAAAAAAACATCAGTTTTGGTTTGCGTTTGACCATTGAGATCAAATTCATCGTGGTATATAAATATGTGACCGAATATGTTAGGAGAAGAAAACTGACTATCATCTTTCGCTTAAAGTGGTTTGTTTGTAAATATTTGATGAATTATCGGATATTGGGAAAGTAAGTTTCTAAATAATGTGTGCAAATATGAATAAGAAGAGTTTTCGTTTAAACAGCCCTAGTATTGTATTAATAAGCTTGAGACAAAAACAACACATCTATGTTTAACGATAGAAGATACTGTTACAACTAACAAGAAACCTGCATCATGATTATGATGTTGCGGTAAAGGTGGAAACCAATGTGGTAGTAAATGGGACGGTGGATGCTAATGATGACTCTTTAACACACCGTTGGAATGAGTGATAGCTTGTATGGTAAATTTTTTGCATGTGGCTTGGATAGACCACAACATGTACATAAAACAAGTTCAAGAAGCAGGTATCGTGGCAGAACGCTTATGATATGGGCAGACCAAATTAACGTTGCAATGAATGAGAGAGACATTAGAGAACTGCAATTATTGTCATACTTAATGGTGTGAGCTTAGAGGGATGCGAGAGGTCATATTGCTCTGAGGTTGCGGGTGGTGATTTAAACTAATAGTAGTTTTATGTTTTTAATTTAGATTTTTGTGTAGTATCAGGTTATTTTTGATATGATTATGAGTCTAAACCTTATATATCCATGAACATAACGCATAATCTTCCAAGTACTATTTGGATGATGTCTTTCTGAATTCGTTTTAGATAGCCAGTCCACGCCATTACCTTTTCCGTCTAAGTAACTATATTGACGAGATACAGTCATTCACTTAAAAATACTTTGTTTTCCTTTGTATAGGATTAATCTTTAACAGTACAGTAACATTTATAGTAAAGCTGAATGTAAACCTACATTGTAACTACATTTAGTGCTGGTAAAACTCGATAGTGAAACCGATTTCGAAAGTGAGCTAGGTGAATAGCCCTCTCACGATATAGCGCAATAATAAATCGATATACAATAATAATTGTATCGATGGTCATGAAATTTCAATTCTAAGGTCGTCTGACTGATTCTTACGTCACATCTATTTTTCTTTTTCTTTTTTTTACCTTTGATAACTTGTGTTTGACTGGTATTGAATCTCACCATGGTAAGTGATGAGGTAAGCACACAAAGCCTAGAAGGAAACTGGTTCTCAATGCAGCTGTCGGAATAAACCGATAGGTGCTTCGCGGCAGAATTTCAATTTGAGGGTGGTAGTAGGTCAGTCGGGTACAAACTACTCAACCACCGTACTATGATTTCCTCACGATATTTTCCTTCACCAAAAGCTGAAGCTCATTGTAGGATTCGAACCCACGACCTTCACGACGTGTTCGACGTCAGTACCACTGAGCTATCATCGCCTGAAAAAAATAATTACGTATGAGTTTCTATTATGTTTTCATGTTGCCTACAGCCTGTCTATCCGACGCCAATAAATAATTTTTATAGTGGAAAATTTATCTTGATAAAAAAATCGATATCAAGCAGTTTAAATTAAATTCCATGAAACCGTTCAATTAGAAAATCTGTTTTCTAGAACATACATGTATATACCTATTAATATTTAATTTTACTGTCAAGATTCCAATTTCATAGAAGACTGAATTAGTTCTATAATATAATGAGATGAAGGTAAAAAGTAGATCAAAGAAATCAACGTTTTTGCCTTCTACATTAATTCAGCAGTCTGGAATTTTAAGGGTCTCTCAGACTATTAAAACTAGACTTTATCGTTTAATAAATTCAATCGAGGTATGTCTTTGAAACATTAATTTTGTTACTTTTATGTATCTAATAATTTGTAAAGATTTAAATCCATACTTTTAACTAAAATGTCAACAGCGAAAGCGAGGAAGCGCTTTGTAATACACGCAGCTAGAGCGTTCAAGAATTCACTTCAACCACAGCTACAACGCTCCACTGAATTGCGAAAATAAATGAGTTTTTGAATAAAGAAGTGCAACACCTCAATCTCAACAACAAAGTTCTGAGGCACAAACACAATGTGTAAAGATATATCTGCAAAGTGCTATAGGTACAACTGTTACCTCAAACATTCCCGGTTCGGTGTGCTTTTAGTCGGGGTAAGGAAGCACCCCACATTTTATTGTTGCTATAAATTTTACGTCCGCTATAGCTGCCGAGATTGCCTGTGGATTTTTGTACTCCATGAAAGGGTGTTCCTACGTTTGAACCTTATATTTCTTTATTATTTCCACGGGATTAGATGCGGCTTGTTGCCGCGGTAATGAGAATTTGTAACGGTAATTTTAAAGATATATTGGGTTGTACGTGTGGAATTATTATGCGTATTTTATGAGTATGCTACGTTTTAAATGTTTTGTTATCAATGGAGGCTTCAATGGTAATATTAGCTTTGTTATTTTGCTCGCTCGGAGTCCTTTTGAAGCTAGATATTGTATGTATTACATAGAGTAATACGTACACAGCTGTATATTTATAGTTGCAGTAGTAGCTCCTCTGCTCAGTAAGTCTTTTAGTTTTATCAGTCATAAAACTGAAAGATGTTTCATGCAGCAAATGTTATTCAACATTAACTTTAGATTCTTCACTTCTTTCATTAACCTATATAACGTTGTCACCTTTTTATCTTTGTACATTTGTTTGGACATGGTAAATGAAGATAATGCCGAAAGAACTAAGCCAACAAAGCTTAGAGGGATGTGATGGTGCGTACACTGATGAAAGTAGATGAATATCTACTGCAAAGTATACTGCTACCACCGTGATTTAGTTTCTGCTTCTCATTACATCTTTGCATACGTCGTCATTGACGTCATTTGCTTTTATTTTATTGTTATTAAAAAATTGCATCGGGTTTGAAGCATCGTTTAGTCAATTTAAATTTATAGTAATCACTTGATCTTCTTTTTGGATTTCATCCCAACGATGTTGTAATTGAATTAACATTATGGTCTATATATTTTCTAATCTATATCCAGTTATAGCTAGTTACAAGTTAAAGTTATTACAACCTGTTAGAAATATAACGAAATCAAAAGTTACAGTACCTTCCAGTAATAGTGATGCCTCTCACAGCCGTAAAATGTAACAACTGATATGACGTGAATTTTCTCTATTAGTGTTTAAATATGTGTAGTGAATATTTTTTATCGCAAGTTATTTAATGTGTATTCTATAAAACGATAGGTATAAAAAGTGTGTAAAAAATTGTGATAAACAAAACTAGGGTGGTAGGTACTTCATACTCAAATCGGATGGATGTAAAAACATCGAGTGCACATAAGCGTGTAGGTGTTCTAAGGCTTTATATAGTAGAGATTCTTATTTAAGCCAATTCTGTAAGGTATACGTCTCTAATGTGTCTCCCCCTTAACTAAAAGGTAGACAATTTTAAAAATATCTGGGATATTAGAACTTAAAATAATTTTATATTAAAATAGGTTTTCCATTGTGCCTTTCACAGATACAGATTTATAATCACTGGTGATTAATTAAACTCTATAAACTTAGCCTCTTTGTACATAAGGAATCGTAGAGACTGAGCGTGGTCTGACAACACACTTGGAAAGCGTATTATATTTATACATAGGCACTTTGACTTTAAAATCTTGCTTTGAAGGTCATGTGGGTTTTTGTATCTAAATTTGGAATAATAAATGATCTAGAATAAAGTTGTTTGCAATTCGATTACATCCTAAATGTAGATATACTTTTACTATTCCTAAATTTCAAATCCTAACTAGATAGGGCTAGGAATTATCTCGATTGACGTTTTCAATCAGTGCTGTCAAAGAGATATTTTTCAATCAATCAAAGTGCTCCCATTAAGCTTAGAGCTATTTTTGGGTATCAATGTTTGTTTTCAGACCTACTTAAATAGGTATAAGTGAGATATTATTAGTTTCACATATTTTCTAATGCTTCTAGTTGTTTTTGTAGGTTTGCTATGAGTAATTTAATTTAAGGGTTATAATTTGTATTAAATGTTAAAGTTTGTGGTTACGTAGAAAGTAAGTCAACATAATACAGGAAGTTTAGATTAACACAGATACATAATAGAGAATGTTTCTCAAAATCATTATCCGAACACAAACTCAACTCCAACTTCTTGGAACAAAATTTACATTTCTACCGTAGGATGGAACGTGGTATCATGAAAAGAAACAAAGTTATAAGCTTATTTCGGTAATAATTTACATATTTGTGTTTTTCACGTGTTATTATTTCTATGGATTGATAAATAAGTCTATTCCTACGAATTGGCTCACTACCAGTCTCTAGAGATCGGGAACATAATAATATTTGGTTTTCTTCTTAATGAACAGTGCTTTACGAGTATGTATGTAAATTTTAACCTTTTTGAGAACGAAAACAAAGACTTAAGAAATAGCACGTGCGCCGCAAAACGTCGAAATATTTTATGAAGGATACAAGTATCTCGTTATTTCTTTAATGAGACAATTTAACGATGAAATATCATTATGATATCTTTTTCATATTAATTAAAACGGTCATCTACACTATGACCGTTTAAATAGTCAAATATTTTTTTTAGATTTGGAAGCAGATTAAAAATAATCAATATTTCGTAATTTTTGCTTTTTATTGATTTGGAGTAGATAATTCTAAAAAAAGAAGAGAAATGAGATGAGTTTAAATATTCATACAATTGTTATCGATAATCTGAAATTTAAAATATTGGTAATTGCACGAATCATCAGTCTCACAATTTTCCTTATGAATCGTCGTATAACTAAAAACAAATTGTAATTGTTGGTACCAACCTGGTAGGTATACGAGTATGTATATTAATATTATCTTAAAAGTAACATCTTCGGGTACCAATCTCGGAAAGAAATACACAATTATGAAGCAAATGAGATACAATCTCATACACAATTTTCCTTGAATGTTGGTGTTGTGGTTTTGCTTATAAATGCTAACACTTATGTCAGGGTCTTCGAGTTATTAACAGCCACTGTCGTAGTAGGTTATAATTTGTCATTTCTATTCGTTAATTAAATATCTGAAGTGTTAGTGATGAAATTATTACTTTCAATTGCTATTTCAATTATTAGTACCCTTAATTTTAAAGCCTTTTTCGTTCAAATCCTCATAATCGGAAATTAAACGCAATCGTTGCCTCTAAATAGCCGTGTCGGTCAAAATGATAATCAAAAATAGGAAGCTAAGGAATATAATAGCATCGTCGACGAACGTATAAAAACAAAAAAAAAACGTCAAATTACGTTGGTTTTATTCCAAGCTAGAAATGTTTAAAAAGCTCAAAATTTCATACATGAAATAACGAAGTGCCACAAATACTCCTACTGCTGCATAAATGATGACGTCAGGTGTTGGGAATTTTGGAATAATCCTAAAATTGTTTGTATAATGTCTTAGTTCTAGATAAAACGTTTGCACAAAGGTTTATTCTTGTTCTATTTCGTTTAGGTGGCATTTTCTTTGTTGCAACATCTATATGCGTTATTCGAAATATACTTTTATCACAGAATAAACTTTTGTGTATTTTAGTATAAACAAACATACATATTTGAACTAGTAAAATTGCAACATAGCTTTTCGGTTTATACCTACCCAGAATTTAATTTGGTTTGCAACATATGGTCGTTTACCAAAAGCATTATTTTCTTACCTTTCTTGCTATGTCTAATGTAATAAAGATTATATTGTTAAAAATGGCTTTAAAATGTGCTATTTTTATTTCTGAAATATTTATTTATTACTCATATAGTAAAGCGTTAGAGCGTTGGTTACCTAAACTCTTGAGGACATTGCCAAAAAATCCAAAAATCTTACCCGTTATTTTATATGGTCACTCGAAAATCTTAAGTCCCTAAATAAACAACAACATCATCTAAATTACAAAACTTAAAAAGTAGAAAGGTAATTAGGTTTACTTTCCATTAACACAATGTATTCCGACTTAACCTTTGTTATAAAGACAATTTGAAAATTAAATCAAATTATAATTATGTTTACAATTATCTAAGTAGAAGACAAGAGCTCAGTGTATAGCAGAGCGAAATTTAATAACTTACGATCCACACTCTAACTTTAACGAACTCACACGTGAAGTGAAGTTAACTTGAAACCGTATAGTGGTACTAATGTTACTTAACTCCATTTCGTACCATGCAGCCGTATTAATAACGCTTCTAGATTCTAACTCGGAAATTAACAGTGAGGTATTTTATTAATGTTTCAGATTTTTCTAAAAAGTACGTTTTTATAATCTTTTGTCATTCCAGTCACTGTAAAAATAATTATTTTTATACTTTCCCTATAGTTTTTTCAGACCTTGGACGGAAAATTCTAACATTTGCTAGGATTTTATTTGAATGGATATAACGATAACACGATAAGGCATGCATGAAACAGATACTCCAAACGTCTGCTTTAATTATTTTCAAGTTTGAAAGAAATAATAGACAAAGAAACACAACCAATATTTTTATGTTTTAGTAGAATATAAATTCAAAACCGACAATTTTCAATTTACATACAACATTCGACTTAAGAAATAGTTTTACTGAGGAAGTCTTTCGGATTGTTTATTCTATTACTGTAAATAAGAAAACCTTTTCCGATGTTTTATTAACCAATTTATTCTTTCTGGTATTCGATCATTATTAATCTTTAATTTAAATAGCCTAAGATTTGTCCAAGGATTTGATGCATGAAATCAATAGATGATGTTTGTCCAGAAAATGCTTATTTGTTCACCAGTTGCACTAAAATACCAGTTTCCTTTTCAAGCTGTTGGCTTACCACCTTCTGTAACTTAGAATGTAGTCGTATCCATGTTTATACCTCTGATAACAATAAAAACTTAAAGTTAATATAACATTCTCATTAAAATATTAACATGATCACTTTAAAACAAACACATTAATAAATTGTATAGACTAGATGTAACAATTTTACAAAATGTTTTAGTCAGATAGTGTACTTTGAACTGAAGCTCCTTAAAGAATGAGGATATTCATACAAGCTGTAATGTGTATGCAAAATCAACATTTGTCTGGAAATATAAAAAAAAATAATAGAAATTTAATTTAAATTTTATAAGAATTTGATGCAAATGTTTGAGAAACGCTATCGATTCTAACAAGTTGGTAGCATCGTATCTATTAAATATTTTACCATCGAGGTGGCGTAAAAGTCACAAAAGATCGTCTAATTCTAAAAAGTTGAGATGTATGACTTTTTTTATAGATATTTAAATATTTGTGTGTCTGGCTGTAGTTATCTGTATGGAGACTATATAGTTACTAATATGTTAGAAATGTACTACAAAATATTTTTTTTAGACATTTTAGATCGAGTGATTTTGGAGTATGTAAGGCTGAGTGTTGATAGTGTAGAACATAATCAATAATTATATAGGAACCTGAGCACTACCCACCATTATGAAGTTATAGGAATTAAACGTTTAGCGCAAAAACAAAATAATTTGGTTGATATGTTTTAATATATACTTTTATATTTACAACCTGTATAAGGTTTAACTTACTTAACAAAAAAATAAAATAATAGATTTCAATATTCTCATTCCCATAGTACACCCAGCACCTGAGCGCCAGTTTTTAACTCTTGAATAAGATGTGTCTCAACATGCTAAGTGATGATGTGCCGAAGGTGATAAGCACACAAAGCTTAGAAGGAAACTGGCTCTCAAGTAAAACTGCTGGAACAGACTGATAGGTGCTTGGCGACAAACTTTCAAATTGAGTGTAGTACCCAGTCAGACGAGTACTACAAAGTACCCTACCACTACTTCTAGACAGTATAAAAGTTCGAAAGCAGATTAACAATCCCCCTGGTATTGCTTATATCCATATGTGACGGTAAGCCTTTACCATCAGTTAAAATACTTTAACAAATATGTCAACAATTCTCAAATGGCGTAAGTTTCGTGTTGAAAAACATAGAACAATATAAAAACGGCTATCTACGAAATGCAAGAGAGTTTGTAATGTGTGTAATCTTATCCAGATGATACGATAGCGCGAAGCAGCAAAATTAGTACCAGGATCACGTAGACTGCTCCACTGGTAGATAAGCTAGAGTCACTGAGCATTGTCCGACGCGCTCTATCTCGGCCTGTAATTAAAAATAAATCCACCTTTTATCGGTGCAGTCGGGTGCGCACTTTTGTTGAATTAATTTAAAGGAGCGACATTGTCTTGTGCAACAAATGGGCGACGTTGCACACCTCTTGATAAAGAAATGTGTTGTTGCTACCGTTTTTGTTTGTTTTCTAGGTATTTCTTGTATTCAAACACCTAAAATAATAATAACGATTTATTTGGAATAATTATGACATGTTTTTTTTGTTATGTTTTTCACAGAAGTACAAATCTCAGGTAATGCTTACAACATCCTCATGTACAGAGTAATTTATAAAAAATGAGATTTTAATCCACGGGTACCTCAATTCATCGTAAGTTTTAATAATTGCCATAATTCAAGATGACCTAGGTCTATGACGCTGTTCTGCAGTTTCACCCACAATCCCCTATTTTACCCTTCAGGGGTTGAATTTTTGAATACCCTTTCATAGTGTATACCTATGTTATAAAATTATCGGCGTGTAAAAATTTTAAGTTAACCACCGGTTTAACGACTTTTTTATATAGATATAGTTTGTGCTTTCTTTCTATAAAATCCGACAAGTAAATAATAGTTTCTAAACTCTATTAAATTAGGTTTGTTACATAGTATTTCAAAATAAACTTAATTATAAATTCTTAAAGGAAATTCAAAATGACGATTACAAATGAAATATAGCATCAAAGAGAGTGCTAACAGGCGTAATGCATATGCGACTTAAAATTCCTTTGGCAACTTGATAACGACCGCTAGTCACGAATGTCTTGGACGAAGGAAAATGGTTTATTACTGTATTTTATAAAATATCATACAAACATATAGTATTTTTAAAAGCTTAGAATATGGAGTAGCTAGGTGTCAGACTTACATCGAAAAGGGAAGATCTTTCGCCAGGCTAGATCCTGGAGACCGCTGTCTAACTAGCACAATGTAGAATTAAATGAGATTCGTTGATTGATGTCTTTCTTTCGTTAATTGTGGTGCTATCTATTTAGGAGTACTGCAAACTATTTATATCTATGTTTTTGATAGATATCGCTACAAAAATATACATAAGCATGTAATATAAAAAGGTGAACCAATAATATTAGACATCTAAGGAATAAGAGTAGAAACCTAACAGTTTCAGATAAAATAAACATCAAAGAAATAATAAAATCCATATTCCCTCCGTCGTTTGTCTTGCACCGGTAGTAATAGCGTGTAGCGACATCTATTAACATCACAGGTAAAGCTTCCACTTCTGGATAGACTGTTTGTTAGTTGCAAGTCACAAAGCCTCATAGACTACAACGCAAGTGTCCAACTTCTACAGTTGGACGCTGTCCCCAGCCACGATCCTTGCGGAAAATCTTCCCTTTTCAATAGAGGATTCTATGGTTTCCTCATTGTAAATTCTACTGAGCTATCAACGCCTTAAAACTAATCGTAGAATTATTATTATAGGCGAGTTCTATGATAATATTTTTTATATAATATGATTTTATAAAGTAGTCCCTCGTATTTTTATAATCAAAAAAAGATTGTCTATGAAGCTGGTATCATAAAAAAAGATGAAGAATTCATTATAATGCTCCATGGAAACGCACAAGTCTAATCACTGGAAATAAAATGCCCATCTTCTGTAATAAATAGCAATTAAATGACTGCTATTTCTACTTGAGTTTTACAAAACAATTGCCACTACTATCTCGAATTTCCATTAGTGCAAATACAAACCGATTAGAGGGCTCTAGCAGATGATTTTATGGTGGGCATCGAAATCTTAGTAAAGAACATAGATGTGGGAAACTTAAATTGAGTAAAAATATGTCGTAATTGTTTGACAAACTGTTAAATTTCAAACCGGAAAATAGTTTTTTTGACTTCAATAAAACACATGGAATCAGTCCGCTTAAAATTCATGTTCGTAAAAATATTAAGAATACATTCGAGTTTATCGAAAACATTTGCAAAAGGCAGTTTTAAATGTTTATTTAGATGTCCGTGATGGTAACCAACCATTATATTAGCCGATAAATGTATAGAAAGCTCACAAGTCTGCTGGTTCCACGTGTCATATATGTTAAGAAAGTGCTACTAGGTTAGTGATGGTTTCATGGCTCTTGTTAGAAAATTCAATCATGTTAAGGCTAGTTTGGAACCTGTCGAACGGTAGTGGATAATTGATATATTTGCGATAGTTTATGTCGTGCTTTAGTATGATACTTTGAAAGCGTGGGCAACATCTTGTCTAGATATAAAGTAGAAGGTAGTATTAGTTGTAGTTTATTTTCAATTTTTTAAAATAATAGATTAAATTTACTCAACCATCCAATCTAAGGTGTGGAACAACTTGAGCAGTCTAGCTATTTATAGAAGTGACACTTAAATTTCTCCCCACCAATTCATTCCCGCAACGTAGTTACAGTAGTGTACGCCTAGTAGAATTTCCGTGCCGTGATTGAATATTTCAACTCTCATACGCTTCCAAAGCATATGAGGGCAGGCCAATGCTCCTGTAGTAGTAGTAGTAAGTGAACTAAATTAATACGTTTGAATGAAGTTCTTTTAAATCTGTCCCCAAGCACCTGTTTTGTGTTCCAGCAGTTGAACTTGAGATCCAGTTGCCTTATGGATATTGTAAAAAAGTCGAAAATTGGTTCCTTCTGGGCAAGCGTTCCTTCTTAGGCTTCATCTTCATCCTTCATGGATGGGTCCCAAGCCCATTCAATGAAAAAAAGAATAGTTGCTTACCATCACGTAAACGATATTTCTGACACAAAAATATTTGTAAGGGTGTGTTTTAGCGTTCACTCTTACCATCAAATCGTGTTTTAAAAGTAATGATAAGGAAATCTATCAGAGAACCCATCAAGAGTTCACACGACCTGATGGACGTATTAACGGAGAAAGTTTATTAGGAAGTGATGTTTGTGTGATGATCTTGATGCAGGAAGCATTTTCTCGTGCGTCTCCGAAGATTCTTTCCTAATGGTAATTTATTAAACTCGATTTCAAATAGATTGGTTGTCTTTATGTAAGCTTGAGTTACAGACATGTTTTAACTTCCTGAAATATGCATCAATCTGATGGGGCGATGGTTTAGTTGGTAAGATAGATTTCCAATCGTGGCAGGTATTTGTGTGTACATGGTCTGTCTATTTAGTCATGAGTTTGGGTGGGTTTATCTATTTAAGTATGAATTTTAAAAGCTGTATACCAGTTACCTGGTTTTTATGTAGTTTAGGATCAGATGGCCGAGTGTGAAAATTGTCTATGGTTAACTTGACAGTCCACTCGATATTTTTTTTCCCTTATTAAGAACAATTTTAACGATATCTATCTTATTTGGTAATTACATTTAGCTCTTAAAAAGTGTTAAAGAACTGTTATCTGCTAAAAAAAACTTCTAATGCCTCAGACGTGGACATTTTGCTGATATCATTTGATAAATGGATCGCGTGAAGTGTCCTAACAATTCAAACTGGTTGCACCAAGAAATTGTACATTCAATTGCTTTATGGCACGTTCATGTGTAGTAAAAGGAATATTTGGATATACAATCGACGGATCATAATTTTCCTTGTGTATAAATGAAATATATTATACACTGGCCAATTATTGTAAACCTGCAGTGGATTGTGTAATGATTTTTAAATTCATTGATGGGTACCATGGCTATGATACTATCTCGCTCCGCCGAACTATATATACATAATATATATCATATACCTACCAATTATGCCATCAGCTTCAAAGTTGAGTGTTTGGGAGTCGGACTGTGTGGAGGAAAGCTAAGGTGCTATTTTGTTCAGCAGGGAATTGTCTTTTTTTATCCTATTCAGGAAGTGTTGCAAAAGGTAATAAGAAACAAGGGAAACTTACTTTTAGGTTCAACTCTATTTCAATTATTTGTGAACTTGTTTTCGTTTAGTTTGAATCTTGTCAACGTTTCAATACTGTGTAAAAGGTGATGAACAAGGTCTTATACTGGGCATATACTTAAAATGTATTAAAAAACATTAATCTTCTAAAATTTCAGTTATCGTGCCGAAAACAACTATTTAGCATGATTATCCCAACATTAGGTTTTGAAAATATGCCATCTCAAAATATGCACCCGTTATATTAACCATCTCTATAAAACAATCTTGATATGCAATATGATTTTAAAACATGTCCCTAACGGAAATTTTTATGACAAATAAAAGGGCTAAATGACATAATTATCGCATCGCCCTTTACAAGTTAATCAAATGTTATTAGATGCAGTAATTAAGGTCAGAGGGCGGGCCCTGCAGCCAACACAGATAATTGTGAACCCCTGATAACCCTTACAGTTGACTTCACCTTTTCAGGTTGAAATGGGTGGGTTTTTGTGGTGTAATGCTTAAATAAAGGCTGGCTAATGACGGTGTAAGCAGTGTAAATGCAAATGCAATTTTTTAGTTTTTTTATGAATAAATGATTATACTATACTCAAAGCATAGTTGTTGCATAATTTTATTTGAGAATATCTACCTACTACCCAAATTTGACGTTTTTTATATTATTTTGTATGTTTCGGCGATACAACATTTAAGATCCTCATCTTAAATGTTGTATCGCCGAAACGGCTTAAAAAATCACAAAATCTTTTATTATACACTTCGCCGTTATATTGAGCCTCTTAAATCTTATCAATTTCATTTCATAAATTAAACTTAATTGAACAAAAACAAGGTTTTAATGAAACGTTATAATAATATTGTACTGATAAAAGAGGCTTCTATTAATTATTAAAAAATATTTCATTTAAAATATTTCAATACGATATCTTAATTAATTTCATTTTATGAATTTAAACAACGATTTTGCTCTTAAATGTATCAAAATCTATACTATAATTATAAATGCGAAAGTGTGTCTGTCTGTCTATCTGTTACCTCTTCACGCTTAAACTCCAGACCCGATTTAGATGAAATTTGGTATTGAGATAGATGGAACCTTGGAGAAGGACATAGGATAATTTTATAAAAATAATATTTGTAGGCATATCAAAATCACGACAAGTTGGACAGTGTAATCTTAAAATTAAAAATAAATCAATCTACTAATATAGGTACGTATATTATAAATATTTTGCTACTCGTATAAATTACATGCATCGGTCGATACACCATTTATCCCCCACAGTTTCGTATCTGATATTTGGTAAAAGGCAAATAAAAAATGTAAAACAGGATATCGGTTCGATTCGTGAGTTGAAACAATTATTTAATTAACCTTGTATACAGGTTATTTAAATAAGTTTCAAAAAATTTACATAAATGTATATTAGGTCACCTAAAGTATTATTTTTATATCTAAAAGAAGTTTCCGTGTGACAAAAAAAACTATGACAAATTTTAACGCAATTATTCAAAACAGATTTTGACAACGGGTTTTACCTAAAACAGGATCGCTTTGGTGTATTATTATTTGTTTTTGAATTAGTCACTCAAATATTTCTTTCAATTTGGGTGCAATTACCGCTTTTGGCCACAAAAATACTTAACACGGTTAGATTGTGATCAAACACCAATGCAAAGAAAAAAAAGAAATAATTATGAAGATACTAAACCTACTAAAAGTTACTTGTAATAACCAGGCTAGCTATATATCTCCCTTTTGTAAAAAAATCTAGCAGTCTGATGCTGAAATTATAGTCTAAATAAACTAAAGTCTGCGCCAAATAATTACAACTTATATTTAAGCAAACAAGGATTACCTGTATTCAAACAGTGCTACATAAAGACATGCCAGCCTATTCACTCCCGCATCATTTTCATACGTAAACCTTGTGACCGAGTAAACAACCATATTGCGACATAGTTCTTAGTTCGTATTTTCACAATAAAACAGTCAAGAAAAGCAGCCTCTTTAAACTGCACTTATTACACAGTGCAGTTTGAAAAAAGGTGAAGCACAGATGTTATTGAGTTCAACTTCGATATTGTGAAGTGAACTTATGAGTTTTCTGCAACACTGGAAATTGCTAAACGAATATGAAACAAATGTACTTACATTCTTTAAAATACATTTCAGTATTTCAGTATAACTTGTTTGTTGAAGGAGGTTTTGATTAATATAACGTTCGTAACATTATTTAAATCTTCTTTTGCATTTATTTAAATGGAATCGAATTTAAGAAAAATTCAAGATGATTGGCAAATTAACTAACGCAAATTTAATTCTCTAATTTCTTCAATAAATCATTTACAAATTTTAACTGACACGGAATTTACTACAATAATCGTAAATTTATTTTAATTACCTAAAGCTTACCATTAAAACAGTAGCTTAAATTTTATTGCAGAAAATGAAACCTTATTTCAGCTATTAATTGGTGTTATAATAAAGTTCTGTGTGTGCTTGAATAGTTGTGTAGTTTTAAACCGGCGTATTTACGGCGCTCGTTTCCGCTTCTGTTCCACTTTGCTTTCTTTGTGTTGCAACATTTGTTATAACTGTCTTTTTATTTTATCCTAGTTATAATGGAAATCTGTGGATATGGAAATAACGATGTTTATTTTATATGCGCGTATTTGTGACTTCTTTTTATACCCAACTGCTATAAAGAGATCTAAGGACTTTGTATTTAACGAGATATTACTTAGGAGTGTATTTTTATCTTTTCCCGATTTTACGCGTATGTAAGGCTTGTAGGTATATACAAACCTTTATGGAACTTTTGAACCTTTGGCCTGTATAGGGAAAGAAGAGTATTAGAGTGAGATTGCAATCAAAACACAACCTTATCCAGAAGTTAAAAATAAAGATAAGCCACCAACTAGCTTTTGAATAGGAATGTTGACTGAATCAGAGTTTTTTTTATTAAATGTCAAAAATATAGTTTAAATGGAGTTTTGTATGAATTCTGTCTAGAGATGTCACAAAGATAAATCATCAAAAGATTTTTTAGAATTTAGAATCATAAAAAGGTCGAATATTACAATGTTTTCGAGTATTTTTAGATGTTTCATTTCATAAGCTGGTTTGTGTTAGATATTTTTTTAATGAAGGCAACAGCCCAATTTCTTTTGATGTGGGTTGGTGCTTCAATTTCATTCTCAGTATGGGTGTAAAAAAAAATATTTACAAGTAAATTATACTCTAGTTTACATAATACAAGCTCTGCTTAGTTCAGGATCAGATGGTCGTGGGAAAAAGGACAAAGGTTATTGAAAAGCCAGTAGATCTGTACCTACCATAATCATAATTAGTTCTATGATACATTACTTACTGTATTATTAACGCAAAAGTTTATTTGGTTTCTCCTTCATTAGAAGGCCTAGGCTACATTTTATCTTAGGGTATTAGTAAAACCGAGGAATATAACCTAATGCGCTATAATTCAATGATAAGTTTAAAGTGATTTGAATCTTCAACTCATGATTATGGCTGATAATTGCAGCCTTTTATTAATAGGAATTAATACAGACAACATTCCATATTTTATTATAACAAGGTATTAATATCCTTTGCACATATTTACGATGAATATTGTATAAGTATATTCTTGAATTTAATGTCTCTACATTGTGCTTTCTTGGTAAAGCAAGCAATTATTATTTAAATCAATTATAGATACTAATATTATAAATACGTTAATTATATTTGTTGTTTATTGTCCTCACGGGTCGACGTGATGTTGTATACAAATATTTTATTATTATGCTACTTTAACCCCGGGAATGCGGGTAAAACCTTGGGGCAAACCTAGTGGATTAATATATTTGTATGATATACTGAAATTATTGAAAAAAATGCTAAGTATATCGTCATTATTTGTTTGCCTTGATCCCACTAGTATGTGCACATTAAATTATGTTGAAGTATGATTGCTACAATTATTATTGCGGGTTGTCGTTGGGTTTGACTTTAAGTTTTACTGCAGTGAATTTCAAAACCATAATGCGTTGTGACTAACGTTGGGTTTTATTACACTACCCTTGCAGTGCATGCAATGACAATGGCAAAAATAAATTGGGTAGTAAAAATAAACAAGCTATTACATATAAATATGAAAAATACTACAAGGGCAAAGGAACTATGACTATAAATCTGAAAATCTCATTATAATACTGCAATTAATGAAGTCTTTTGGAAAAAAACATGACACATAATATTGAATTGATTCCATAATTATTTAATTATATAAAATAAATGGAAGCGATCACGCATATTGAAATTTAAATTGACATACGAATAGCTTTTTTATTACAAATATTTTGGGTTAGAAATTAAACGTAGTTAAGCTGTTAACCCTTTGTAATTTTATTTCAAACACAATAATATTCCGTGACATATCCCATAAAATGAATGCCCATGTGATAAATATGTGCTTAAATTTAAGTACAACGATTTCATAGCATCTGGCATTAATAAATAAATCATGTACCTAAGTGGTTACTATCCTATATCTGACCCATATTAGATGGCCTATTTAAATTCTACCGTTACTCCACAGTATGAGCACAATAGGTTTTATGTCCGAGTCATAAAATTAAACATAGTAATTATTTTATGCTGTAGTAAAATGCCAGGTAAAAGGGCGCGGGGACCTAATTTATGGTGTTTTATGTTTAAAAACGTCGAGTTAGGAAAAGTTAATGTTAATTTTTGAATTATGTCGAATATATCCGATACGTGGGACGGCCTTCCTGTATTGAAAATGGTATCGGATTGTATTGAAGATGTTATTAACATTTAACAAAAAGGTCCCAGTTTCTTGAAAAATAGCAATTTGTGAAAATCAACACTCTTCTCGTTATAATCGAGCATAGCAGACAATCTCAGATGAAATGAATCTCTATTTTCCCCAGGCGTCAAAGATCACGATTATAAAGAAAAATATTGCCTTCAAGGTTCCTTTCGCGACATCTGTATCGAATCAATCACGGATCAAATAATTCGTCCTTAGATCAAAACATTGCGAGTAATGATTTCGTTATAAAACAAAATTTACTCAAGAAAATTTATCACGTTCTACAATGTTATATTGAGAGGAATATTTGTCGAAATTGCCAATTTGTGACGACTGCAAAATACTTCGATAATGGAGTCAAATTGGAATCAGAAGTGATTAACGATTGCAAAATTTTCTAAAGTGTCTAATATATAAAACGTTTTATTTAAGTTATATTGAAATGTGTAATTTAATGTTGTTTATTTTTGTTTCAGGTAAGTTAAGAGAAGACTATAAATTCACACAAAATATATGAAGTTGGTATTTTTTAAAATATTTATTGTATTAACTGCTCCTCGTAAGCTCGTAACGCCTTCACTGCTAATGGGATTACGTATTTAATGCTTATAACTCTGAAAATCTCTAGATTTACTTTACTTAGAGACGAAGACTTAAGAGCTCAGCTTCTAAATCTTAACAAAACTCAGACATTACGTGTAATAAATGATATTTCTTTTACAAAGTGATTATTTTTAGACTGTTTGACTGTTGTAAGTGTCAAACGACGAGCGCTCTTACCAGCTCGCCAAGGGTTGTAATCTCAAAATGACCTTCATTCTGTACAGGCACTTCATCTATTGTTCTTAGAATTGTGTTGGTAAATAAGAAGGTATTATCTTGGTTAGAATTTTGCAGTTGAAATGATAGTCAATATAATAATTATTATTTTTGGGACATTCTTCAACACGGCCATTCGATCCAAACCAAACTAAGCAAGGTTTGTACAGATAACTGACATAACACATATACTACTTTTAAATATATACTTAAATAGGTAATTATACCCATACTTATGATGCACACATTGTCATATTCATACACACAAATGTATGTTCTGGGTGGGAATAGAACCAGAACCCTCAACCCTGTGGCGTGACAAGTAGTCTTAATAACTACGCCAACCGGTCCGTTAAATTATAAATCACTTTTTTATAAATAGGAAAAATTGACGTAAAGGAGTAAATAATTTTATTACTCGAATGCTGAAATATAAATTACTCACTACTTATCTATCACCTAGACGTATATATAAAATAACTCTTACCTAAAAGGTTTTAGACCAAAATTCATATCAGTTTGCCTTTCCAATAAAATGCTTTTATGCTCAAAGACAGCGTCAATAAATAATAAAATATCGACATTAACAACCCATTACTTTTCGCCGTTTTTAGAGCATTTTATGGCTCCATCAATGTCTAAATAAGTTAAGAAATAAACGTAAAAACAAGAAAATCCTAACGTACAAATATGGACTAAATATATTTTTATGCTGACCGTAAAAAAATCTTTGGAGTATGTACCTATTTGGAAACAGTTCGAGAGTGTATTCGAATAAAAAATCCACTCGAAAGTTACGACTTTGATAGACATAAAAATAGACCGATTTTACACCTCGCAAGGACCTATACTCAATTTTATATGCTCGCATAAAATTGGCGTTCAATAAAAATTTTAACAGTGCGTAACAAGAAATCGTCAGAATCATCTTAAATATGTAAAATGTGTTTTAGTTATAGACTGAAGCGTGAAGGCTACGACAAATTTGGCTTCATGTGTTAACAATAATACAATATTATATAGGTATACTATATATATTTTAAGGCGATGATAGCTCAGTTGTAAGTGACGTCGGATACCGCGACGAAGGTCGTGGGTTCGAATCCTACAATGAGCTTGAGCTTTCGGTGAACGAAAACATCGCGAGGAAACCATCAAACCACCGATCTTGCTGAAACTTGGCACACATAAAGAGAATAAGAGATAGAATATTTTTACCTCAACAAAAAAGATATGTCCCAAGGTTTGTTGTTTATACCTATTTTATATGATGAAATACAATTAAACTTTGCGATATACCTATTGCATTATTGTTTAGTCGATTGCTACCATAGGCCATAAAAGCGAGGCATTTTCTAGCACGTTTTAGAGCATTGAACCTCGTTTTTCTAGCTAAAATACATATAGAAAGTAAGCCTATAACTTAAACCTAAAAATACGAAGAAGGGAAATTTGCAAGCCAGTGCAATAATGAACTTTACAGCTGATGTTTGGGATACCTAACCAATAAAATATGGAGATTTCGTTCATAAAATCACCTGTTACACCAACTATCCCTCTTACTTACTATCTTATGATCTTTTTACTCTTAAATATTTGTTCAAATTTTCTCGTGTTGTTTTTCATCGACTTCCAATAAACCAAAGAAATGTTTACACTTAAAATTACAACATTTAATCCTAATTAAAAACAATGCAACTTTGTAATTAATTTTCGAAATACAAATACAAAACAAAAACGCAAATTAAAAACAAATGCGGTCCCTTCTTTAGTCTATTCTAATCATAATACTGATAAAGATCCAATATTTCCCGGATATTTCCGATTCCCGGGACGTTTGCCCTCCGTCCATTTGTTGATGAGTTACAAACCCAATGAGTTTCTCATAATACATTTCGTATAACAGAGGGTATTTTTTTCTTCCGCATTCATTTTCTCAGATCACAAGAAAAAAATGAAAAGGGATGGTATTTTAAAAGTTATTAATTTAAATACAAGCAAACTTTTTAATTTGTTACCTGGTTCCAATAATCGTAACTTGTTTTTTTTATATGTTTTCTTTACGAGAATCATTTTGCCTTTCTTTTTATTCCACTTCTCTCAGTTAATATATTATGTGCTTATTTATTTAGTCACATATTTACTATAATATCTGCTTATATCAGGTTTTTTTAGCTTTAGCTATTCGAAATATTTTAAAGGCTGACCATAGAAGGTTGATCGAAGAGGCTGACGGTTGACGTCTTTGAATCTGTTTTTAAGTTCACTATACGTACTTACTGGAAACATCAAGATATAACATTTTATTAGGTGTTTACAGGCACGAGCTGCTCCTAATAAAAATATCTAAAACATACAATTAATTTACAAGTGAAACCTCTATGAATCTAGTCCAAGATAAAAATACCAGCAAAATTCCGTTCAGCGACTAGGTCTATTCTGAAACCGTTCTATAACTCCTATTATACAATAAATTCCATGAATGAAGCCAACTGAAATGGAATACTGTGTACGTGACTTGAAACTTAGTATTTATTCGGAGTTTGCGAGCCTTATATTATTATTATTTAAATATAATGTATAACCCTTTCCTTTTGTGTATTTGTTATATCATAAGAAACGTTTAGTATGACTTAGAAAATTTTACGTTTTAATTATGTTACACTAGTTGTTTTTCTTATTATTGAAATAAGGTATTAGGTTGCTTTTGAGAATTTGCTTTTAATAATGAACTAAACAATAATTATATTACCATTATTGTCACTGAACACAACCTAAACGGCTGGACCCATTTTGATTTTTGTGTGTATTTTAATGGGTCCTATGATGGTTTAGGTTTACAATTAGACCCGGTAGGTGGCGCTGCAAATGAGTTTCAGAATATCTAGTAAACGGAAACAAATACGGCTCTAATATTTTCGAGGAAATTTACAATGGGGAGTTTACGAGTACGAAACATTGATCTAATAAGGATAAATATCTGGGAAAATTTGTTGCTTCTGTGTAAAGCAACAAAGACCAAAATTGTCCCTGCCTCTATATCCTCAGCAAATTTCGGTCGCATAAGTACCTACTTATTGGTACTTTGTAGTAATACATATGTATACCGGGTCTATTTACGCACAGAATAATAAATAGTTAAAAATTATATACATTATGGGTAGTTGGAGACATCTCTCGCCCTTCGAGTCGTTGATATCCACCGCTCTAGTCCACTCGTGACCAAGATCAATGCAGCTTGATCGAAACGTCGAGGTATTCAAAATAATAATTTAAAAAACAAATATTCTACCATTTGAATATGATAAAAATATAAGAATACTTCCATCTAAAACTCCTAAAAAAACTGCCGCAACTGTACACTATATTAATAAACTGAATTTATCATTCGTATCCTGAAAACAAATTTTTTCACCTGCTGAGTGGTTATGCAAGCTA
Source organism: Ochropacha duplaris (assembly GCA_951361185.1). Taxonomy (NCBI): domain Eukaryota; kingdom Metazoa; phylum Arthropoda; class Insecta; order Lepidoptera; family Drepanidae; genus Ochropacha; species Ochropacha duplaris. The sequence continues at coordinate 8,906,745 of OX592702.1, read as the reverse complement.
TTTTAAGCTTTATTGTACACACGTACAGCGGATTATAGCTTGACAACTTTGACACTTACACATCTGTGACAGTGATTGCATTAAAAGCGGTGCCGCGACAGCTCGCTCATGCAAAAACTCTCGACTTTTTGGTCGAACAAAACCGCTTCGAGCGAAAAAGCACGAAAAATATCAACAGCGATTCTGACGGTCAACAAAGATATAAAGGTGAATGTAGCACTGAAATAATTTAAATTAAAAGATTGGGGTTGATTGGATCGCAAGGTTTAATTGTAATTGAATGTTGAACTTTATAGAAGGCTCCATTGTAGCTAATTGTTACATTTGTTCATGAATGGATTTTACCTGCATAGTGTAAAATTCAGTTTAACTAAAGAATTGATGACAAGATATGAAAAGGTAAATAGTATTATAGACTTTATAATGAATTATTTTCTTGTTTAAAATTATGAATGTTAATTGTCCATTAAGTATGGATAGTATTCAATTAAGTTGTCGACCTACATGAGTATAGGCATATTGGATGACAGGTATGTGGAAAATGAAATCAATTTATTTGTCCGTGACTGTGAAATTATAACTACGTAGGTACAAAGTTTTGAATTTATCAAATGAGTAGAATTTAATTAAGCAGATTACAACCAACTTTTACACGGATGTCCTATCAAAAAAAGGTGCTCAACCCCAACGCTAGTAAAACCCACGCGTCGATGTGTGTAAATATGTACAGTTTTCGTTATCAGTGGACGCCGACTGTTTTTAATACCACACAGCATAGAATAGTGGCAGAAAGCTAACAGTAGAATCAAGATTTACGAGAGTAAATAGTTTTTTTTAACATTATTTTAGTTTGAGTGTCTTAAGATAGACCTTTCTTTTTTTTTATAAATGTCAGAAAAAGTCTCGACATTAGGCTTAGCAATAATTCAGACGTCCAACGTATTCATTGTATAATGGAGCTGGTGCATCTTTCAGGCCTTTTCCTGACATAAAGGGAACAAAATATTGCATAGCATAGTAAAGAAAGTACCAACATCTTTACACAAATAGTAATATTCGTAAGCTACTAATTAGACAAGCGTTATTGGGTCAACAACATAATTTCCTTTGTTCACCTCAAAAGCAGGTGATTTTTGCACCTGCACTGATTCGATCGCGAACACTAATAGCATACAGGCCGTTTATGAAACTTATTATTTCCGGAAGCAGTGGGTTAACGCCTTAATTTGGGTTATTAGTTTAATTTCCTCGCGTTTCCTTTGATCTTATCGATGTGTGTTAACGGTTATTATTTTAGGGTCTTAAGTAGTTTGTTAAGTGAACCTTTATTTGATTTAATCTTAGTGATCTAATTACTTAGAGAAATATTGACATGACCTAGCTTTTCATAAACTGAGTTACAGGAATCTTTATATTTAGGCGTCGTTTACCTACATGTTTAATTTTTTTGACATAATATCTTACTCTTAAATAAGAAAATCTCTAGAAATTCCCTCCTTAGGCACGTAGAATATTAACATTTGAACTATAGATCTATATCACCTTCATCTCCAACTGTAAATTAAAGTGTATGTAAATCATCAACGCCTAGACTAGAAGATCATCCGAGATTTCAATGATAAAACCAGGCTGATCGAAAACAAAACACATTTATAAACCTATAAAATTCTATAGGCGTATCCCATTAAAATATTTCGCTCCCTAATCTGGTGTAGTGCGGGCATCAGATTGAATACGGCTGCAGTAAAACCCCAGAGAGTTGGAGTATTCGGTTACTGTCATAGAGTTTCAGAAATATTTTTTTACTCTTTTTCCTTCTTTTCACTGAAAAAAATTACTTCTATTGGATTTGGTACGTAAAGAGGCTACTTTGCTTTTCCATATAAATGCGAATAAAATATAGAAAATGATTGAATTACTTAATTAATTATTTGTACATTTGTTGTAAATAAATTTATCTTGAAAATAAAATTGAATTACTTAAGTTCATATACAATTTCATAAAGCTGTTTTGCGAAAACCTGATGAATCGTCTTTAATTGAATGTCAAAAGTCTGAAATTATAATTTAATTAGCTACTTATTTTATCAGTTTATTAAAGATACAATATCTCCAAGCTAATTAAATGTGTTGTTTTCTTGTCTTTCAACTAATTAATACCTGTTAATCTTTAGGTTAATACGTACCTATTTGTTGAATTGCCAGTATATTTTGAAGTTTAGTTTTCGCTGTATCTGTTTGACTAAATATAGATAATATAGATTAGTCAGACATGCAAATGAGAATATTTTCTATAGAGGTCTAAAGCTAAGACTTTGGTCTAATTTATACTTGTTTGGAAATTAGTTCTATACTAAACCTTACGTCATTGTTCTTGAGAAGATTTCGCTTTATCTTTCACTAGCTTTTCGCCAGTGGTTTCATCTGCGTTCCCGAGGGAATTAAAAAAAAATTGCCAATGTTAATCGCTGATAAGGTACCTTTCTATATAGGTGAAGGATTTTTTAAAATCTATTAAGACTTTTTTTAGTTTATTCATTACAAAAAACGTAAAAAAATATTTTTTCTCCGTATAATATTATTGTAGATAGTGTAGATTATGTATTAATTCCAATTTTGTAAAAGATAAATAACAGTATTCTGACCAAAACTACTTTTATTTCCATCTATCACTAATATTATAAAAAGGTAACGTTTCTACGTTTGGACGTAGGAGTTTTGTAATCCAATTTTGAAAATTATTTCACTAATCTACAGACAGATTCTTCTCCGACAGATTTAGACTACTTTTTATCTCAAAAATGCGGACGTATCCGCGGGGCGGAATCTATTTATTGACAAAAACATGACAATGACCTATAACACGAGTAAAAATGTGTCAGCGCCGCGAATACGATACATCATCACCGGTTCAGTTAACTTAACGCAATGTAAAGGCACTATAGAGTTACAGTAACCCTACGCCACCGCCGGGAAATCGCTCTCGTAATAGAAACTATGCTAGAAAGTAGGGGAATGAGACTGGAAACATTGCATTGTCTATATATAGGACTGTCCAGTCTGGTCCAGTCCGGTCCGCTTTGTTAGAACGTCATGTCTCAGTGGTATTAAAACATCTGTCAAGCTGTTTGATAAATGTATTAAATTTTATGTTTTTGTTGAATTTAATCATAGAATTAAATGTATATTCTTCTCATGGGTATGCTACTGGTTACAAATGTTTAGTTTAAAATTGCGCAGAGGTTTAAACAATCAGTGAATAGATGATATAAGATGAACGTATGTACTTTGCGAAGTAATTCCTGTATACTTATAGGAACTTGTAAGTTCTTTCAGAATTTAATTCGTAGCAATCAATCACTGCATACAGGAGTTTTATATAAAATTCATCATTTTGTTAAAGCAAATTCGTTTGGCATGAAACCTGTAGGCACGTGCCAACTAAAACTGTTTGCATGAAAGAATTTTTAGGTCGATGTAAAATCGCGAGTTATACCTACGATTATTATTAAGTTTCATTGAAAAAAATAATATTATTGAACTCTATTTTTTATCGCAATGAACAGTTATTTTAATATAAGCATCACTGACTACCCATAATTGCTACGAGTACTATACCAAATAAACTAAAACTATACATTTGGATAGTTTTAAACAAAATTAGCAATATTGAATATACATAGTTGTTTATTATTGTTTGTTAAACTGCTTGGTTTCACGACGAAACTTGCTACCTTGAACCCTGGAGAAAGCCTTTCCGGAGTAAAGCCACGATTCCGATTTTGACGATTCCACGTGGATAAAATCTAGTAGGTACCTAAATAAATAATTCCATTGAAAAATCTAGTGAACACAGAGAAGACACCCGATCCATGTCTCGCTGAAGCGTCGGATAACCTTTTAAGAAACTTTCCCCAACCCTGTTATCAAGTTTCCCGAACAAAAATACCGATACATTTCCTTCCGAGCGATGAATAGGGAACTTTTCCACGGGATCGGTAAACACACCCTGAGTAGTTTCTTACGATACACTTCTTTCACTTTGGTAATCTTATAATTGATATTTTCCTAAAGGAATACCTTTTGCTACCTCCTGGCTTCGTTCTGAATGACTAGGTTTGTAGCTTTAGGATTCCTATCTTTACCTCAGTATTTTTAATTATAGTCCACAGTTTGATTTATTTTACACTGTTCCATAAATTAAACTATATTAGAAAATATGGTTGCGTGTGTTTGTTACTACCAAAATATTTTTTTTAAATCTAATTAGTCACATTGTGTAATTACAGGCAGCTATTAATCTATATAGATTATATGTATATAAAAAAAAAATGAACGGCTGCACCAATTTGGAATTTAACGTTCGTAATACGTCCGAATAAGATGTTTACGGAAATAATTATTGAAGAAATTAGGCGGATAATTGGAAAATAGCTTGCTGAAAGATCTTTTTTCAATATCTGTCGGGTTAGCTAGTCAATAATCCAAGAATTTCATTGATCATCACAATAACGTGTGTAATATAAATGACGTATCCTATTACACAAAAGTTGTCTGGAACAAATATGCTCGGATATTTTTCACACACGGCCATTTGATCCCAAACGAGCTGAGCTTGTCCTATGGTAACCAGATAACCGATATACTACGTATTGTACAACTTTTTTTTAGTAAATATATACTTAAATAGATAATTACATCTAGACTCAGGACAAACAGACATGTTCATTCACACAAATCTGTCATGACCATGATCTGTCCTGAATGGGAATCGAACTCACGATCCGATGATAAAATCCCGTCTGGTGTTGTCAATGTATATTCTTTTCTATTTGTTTATTTTTTGTGACTTCAGTGGTAGTGACGTCAGATAACGCAGTGAAGGTCGTGAGTTCGAATCATACAATGAACTTGAGCTTTCGGTGAAGGAAAAGATCGTGAGAAAACCATAGCATGATGGTAGGATACTTTATAGTATTCGACTTTTCCGACGTTTCTTGCCGGAGTCTTCTCAGTTTAAGTGTATTCCGAACCGGTGGTAGAGTCAATTGTAACGTTCTTATTCAATTGTAGGCACTTATGCCTTACCAGTATCTAAACTGAATAAATGAGATTTTGAATTTTAAATTGAATTTTGACTGGCTGGCTACTACCCTCCAGTTGAAAGTCTGTCGCCAAGTACGTATTGGTATATTCCGACAGCCGCCAGTTCCCCCTTTAGGTCGTAAGCATTACGGCCGCATCATCACTTACCATCGTGAGATTATGGTCAAACACAAGCTTATACAAAGTAAAAAAAGTGTATTTATTTTATGTTTATAACGTCAACCTACTTGAAAAGCTATAGATATAAAAATGCTATTGCATTCTATTTTATTGACACACGTAAAAAGTATCAAAATCATATGATAATGAGTACTACTCAATATGGATTCATTAATTGAATGTGTAATTGTAGACCGTGTGTATTACGTTCAGACTAACATATACATATAAATATGTTTAAGTAGGTCAGATGTAAGGACAGGCATATCGATTGCTCAAGTAGTCACACGAGAACTAAAGGGTTGTATTACAAACCACATCCAAGCTTCCATACTTTATGCTATAAATGGTTAAGTAAATAAATAAATATCCTGAGACATTCTTCACACGGACATCTGATCCCAAAACTAAGCAGTGCATGTGAACTAGATAGCTGATATATTTTTTAGGGTGCCGTACCTCAAAGGTAAAACTGAACCCTTATAGAATCACTTTGTTGTCCGACTGTCTGTACGTTTGTCCGTCTGTAAAGATATTTTTTTTCGGGAACACGTGCAAGTATCAAGCTGAAATTAAATACTCAAGTCTACAAGTAATCTCTAGGAGCAGTGAAAAAAATAAACTTATTTGTCAATGCAATCAAATGATATAACCGTTTATGTTCCGTCTATGTCGCATATTTTGATTCTTGCAAAGGAATCAAAACCTATAGGGTACTTCCCGTTTACCTAGAACCATGAAATTTTGCAAGAAGCAATGTCATTTAGCACAAATAAAGGAATAAATCCGAAAACCGTAAATTTGTAGTTTCATCAGAAAAAAAAACAACATTATCGAAAATACCAGAAAAAAACTTCGAGACTCCATTCCAGTGATGAACGAACTATTTACACTCCTACAAGTTTGTACAGAACCCTCTATACGCGAGTCTGACTTGCACTTGACCGGTTTTTTTCAAATACATCACCCATAGCAAATAGTCTTAGAAAAAGGATTTATTCGAATTCCTCTGTTAGTTTTACGAAAGTGCCAACTTGGATACAGTTCAATGCAATAAGTAACTACTAAAGTCTTTCCATTGGCCTATAGTAGCAACAAGTAGCAGGTTTTAAAAAATATTAAATGCGTGGAGCCCGTAGCATTTGCTACTTTTGCTCCGTGGCTAATACGGTACTGTCCCTGTGGTATGCATGGTCTTATATGCACTTGGCCGGTTTTTTATGCATTGCCGGTGGCTAACTGGTCTCTTTTTCTTTTTGCGCGAGCGTTCTGAACCATCGATCAATTCTTAGATCGACCCTAACATTGAATCTGAGAGAGTTACACATTTCCTAATTCTCTTCTGGCACCCAAAAACCAAGGATGTAGAAAGTCATGTTAGTATTCTTACACAATGTTTTATTATGTGAAACAATTGATCGTGACTGTTTCATGCGCAAGAGTAGGAACCTACTAGACTCTAAAATTGTGGCAATAAAATGTTGCTTTTATAAGTATTTTGCGTAATTTTAAACGTGTTTTATTAAAAAGAAATCACAACTTTATGAAATTGAAAAAAGATCTTCACATCTAACTAAAAATATATATAAATGGATTTTATGTTCATAGAATTTATAAAGTATTTTTTTACTCCACAACAACATGCACTAAACGAAAGATGATAGATATTCTTGAAGTTTTGTGTGGCATTAACGTTGCCCTTACAATTAAAATATTGATGGCTGCAAGGTATAAAATTTATAAATAAAACCATACAAAACATGCACCATTTTAGCTACCTTGAATTTTATCTTGCGCTAGAGTACGGCACGATTTCGTTCTCTATTCTAAGTTAGATTAAGTGTAGTTAACTTTAAATATTATTTTACATAACCACGCTTTAATATTAGTGGACACGTTGCAAGATTTAGGTATTACATATACCTATATAAAGCTTTGTTTTCAATTATCTTTGAACAAGTAGGTATATTTTTATTTTTACTCACACTGATGCATACTACAACAATAAGAAACAAGCTGCAATTTGATGATAGCTCATTGGTAGTAATGTCGGATACCACGGCAAAAGGCGCGGCTTCGAATTCTACAATGAGCTTGAGTTTTCGGTGAAACATCGTGAGGAAACCATCAAGCAATCGATCTTCAAGAACCTAACGGTGTGTTCCGGCAGCTGCACTTGAATGCCAGTTTCCTTCCAGGCTTTGTGAGCTTACCACCATCGGCCACATAATCACTTACCATGGATATCCAAAGTAAAAAAATATATATTTGATGAGCATATCAGCCCTAAGTAACTATAATTTATACTCTTATGGCCTTATTCATAACAAACCCGACGGTGTTTAGTAAGTGCTTAGCAGATTCTAAATTCGATTTTTCTATAGAGAATTTGAATTTAGAATCTGCTAAGTAACTATAATTTATACTCTTATGGCCTTATTCATAACAAACTCGACGGTGTTTAGTAAGTGCTTAGCAGATTCTAAATTCGATTTTTCTATAGAGAATTTGAATTTAGAATCTGCTAAGTAACTATAATTTATACTCTTATGGCCTTATTCATAACAAACTCGACGGTGTTTAGTAAGTGCTTAGCAGATTCTAAATTCGATTTTTCTATAGAGAATTTGAATTTAGAATCTGCTAAGTAACTATAATTTATACTCTTATGGCCTTATTCATAACAAACTCGACGGTGTTTAGTAAGTGCTTAGCAGATTCTAAATTCAAATTCTCTGTAGAAAAATCGAATTAAGAATCTGCTAAGCAGTTGCTAAAAATCGTCGAAATCTTTATGAATATGTCCAAGACTATGAGTAGTTCATTCCATGTTGAGTAGCACAATAAATACTTTATCCAAATAATCCATAACTAATAAGTTAACTAATGTAATTGTTTCAGTTTGATTCAATTATTATGCTGTTGTTTTACTCAGACTTGATTGGTTAATCAAAATGAATGTTAACTTAATTTACTTACAAAAATTAAGTTTACAATTCACCCTTTATTGTATCGACTTAATTTCGTAAATGTCACTTGATCGAAATGGATTATTTATATATGAAATCGTTTTTTGTAATCAAATAAAAAACTATATTTAGTTTTGTACTTTGATACCTATAGGAGAATAAATGCAAAAAATTATAGATTTGTGACAAGCCGTTTTAAGCAAGTCGTAAGTTCAATTCAATGTATAAGTTACGTTATAAATAATAACAATAGTGTAAAATTATAAAAGTAGCAGTACCTAAACCTCTATAAGTACTAGACTGCCGCCCCACGGTTTCACCCGGTTCCACAAACTTAGTTTAGGAAAATCCTTTCTTATCGGATACCTACGTCATAATAACTATCTGCGTGACGATTTTCAGCGCAATCCGTTGAGTGGTTTGAGCTGTGTGTTGATAGATCAGTCAGTCAGTAACGATTGCCTTTTATACATATAATACAGATTTAGTTCGGCTAAGACAAGGTCTGCTTACTTCGTTACATTAGAAAAAAAAAACATGTATATTAAATTTCAAGTTCCTAATACATTATCACCAAAACGTATAACCATATAATATCTACATGATATAAGAACTATTTCACAACACACAGCCACCAATATCCATATAAGCTTCTTACGTGTATCTAAACTCGATTCAAATTAATCGATATTACAAATCGAGTCGTTATCCCGTGTTACGCATTGTTTGAGTAAATTGAAAACCGCGTTATGTATCCACCGATACTGTGTATACGTTAACAAAGCATCTTGTTTACGTTAACTAGGTTGGCAAGGGCCCTTATCACTCTTCCTTCACACTTCGTAACATAAATGCAGGCTTAAATGAGAGTTAATGGCCTATTAATACCCTTTTGGTTTTGGACCTGTCTTAGTGCCTTAGGGATTATAACAAGTCTTGTTTAGTTAAGCTTTTTCAGTTTGTATATTAAACATTATAAATATTTTGTCTATATCATCTTCATCATGTGCACTGCTGGACAAAGGCCTCCCCCAAGAAACTCCAGTCTACATACTTACATGTGAATTATTTATTTGCTTGTTCTTTATGTTCCGCCGAGCGCATACATTATTATATTACATGAAAAAATACAGATAAGGCAAATCCAGTAATAACAACTAATACATTTAAAAAAACAAATACATAATTTCATAATTTCATAAATTTAAAACAAATATGCATTATAATAAAAAATGCATTGCTGTAGTTATATTTGTTGTTATACCTTCAAAGGCTAATCTCATACATTGGTTATGAAAATCTGAAAATATTCATTCTGTATTTAGATATTTATCGATTTAATCTGTCATTTTTATCATTAGAAGGAAATTTCTAAAAGGAACCTGCAATCAACTGAACCCTTTTGACAACAAGCAAGCAATACTAAATAGAGTAGCAGCACAAACAGACAAGCCCCCAAGCAATACTTGATCACAAGCATAACGCGTGTGGCAGCCATCGCCCTCTTCGCCATTGTATCTGCGGGCTATCTATACAGCAGAATGCTCAGAACTAATCAAACCGTTCTCTGGTAACATATTGTCTACGTATCGGACAATGCTTGAGTCGCCAACCCCGGATCAGTAATTAGAAGCGGACATAGACTGTGATCTAGAAACCATAGGGGAAGTTTATACGGAAATTGTCTCTTATTGAAGGCAACTTTTAAATACAAATTGTTGAGTTGAGGCTGTTTGGATAATGATATGCATGAGAGTTTCTTTATTGTTATATCTAAGGTTACAAATTCTAAAAATCTATAGGTTTATCCACCGTTTTCCATACTGAAGATGTCATGGCAACGATGCCACAGCGGTATATACTATGAATTTGGCGCCGTAGATCATGGGTTCGAATCCTACGCTGTATTTTTGAACGAAACCATCATGAGAAAACTATAGCACGTTGGTAGGTTGTATATTTCTTAGTACACGCCTGGCCTAAAATAAACATCTTACAATACGCTTCAAGCCCTTACCAGTCTGTTCTGACTATTACACATAAAAGCCGGCTCTTCCTAGGCTTTGTGTTCTTGACACCTTCAGACTCATTACCAATGTATTAATACACTTTCCGTACTGACTAATGGTTAGATGATGATCAATCAATGATTTATGATGCATAAATTCTAACTAATACATCTTACTAATATTATAATTAATGTGAAATTTTGCATGGATGTTTGTTACTCATTTACGCCAGAACGGCTGAACGGATCTCGGTCTGGAATAGCACATAGGCTATTTTTTATCCCGGGAAAAGATAAGATCCCTCGGGAACGCGGGTGAAACGAGGCGATGATAGTTCAGTGGTAAGTGACGTCGAATACCGCGGCGAAAGTCGTGGGTTTGAATCCTACAATGAGCTTGAGCTTTCGGTGAAGGAAAACATCGTGAGGAAACCATAGCACGGTGGTAGGGTACTTTGTAGTACCCGACTGGCTGGCTACCACCCTCAAGTTGAAAATCTGTCGCCAAAACACCTATCGGTGTGTTCCGACAGCTGCACTTGAGAGCCAGTTCCCATGTAGGCTTTGTGTGCTTACCATCTTCGGTCACATCATCACTTACCATGGTGAGATTGTGGCCAAACACAAGCCTATCCAGAATAAAAAATAAAAAAAGAACCACGCGGAACAGCTAGTAATCTATAGTTATCTAGATTTAATCTTTAGTATTCATGCTTTGCTTATATATTTCAATAAAGCAATGACCTGTTCAGTTGTTACGACAGAATAACAGCGTATTCCTATTATTTGAAAAAGCAAAATTGCGACTTGTATTCAATACAAAAAGTGTTTGCGAGCAGAAGTCGACCTGCTATTGTAGGTAAGAAACTACGTAGCGACCTATTTACTACAACTTTTAATAGAAATTATTATTTTATTTTCTATTGATGAAACCAAAATAATATTAATTAAAATAATGAAGAACTAAAATCTCATGAATGTGATTTTTTCTCTAATCGGCTGTACTTAAAACAGACTATTCTTGTTCAAAATTAATTAAAAGTTAAATAAATGTTTACAAAGGGTTGAATGTCTATACCACTGTTAACAAGAGTGTCAGCAGAAGGAATGGGCAATCAAAACATTGCCCTAATGTCTATCTGAAACTTTAAGTGGGCAATTAACCTTCCACCGCGTCTTGGGTCATTTCAGTCCGGATCCGGAATGAAAACGTTCCCTGTGAAAATGAATACATTATTTTTTCACTAATTACTTTTTACGTATATTGCTTTCTCGTTATTTTACGGCTTCATTTTGCATAAAAATCGTTTCGTTTCATTATAAATGGCATTAGCAAATTTTAAAACATTAAATAAACTTTAGATTATAACTAGAAAAGCGTAATGTTTAAATTATCCATCTACAGTTTTTGGATTGGTACCTTTTAGCCTTAACAATCATCATGAGCATATAAAATCTAACCTATAAAACTATGTATTTATTGGGTTTAATAAAATACAAAAATAGAGCCAACTGATACCTACACGACTATTTTATATTGCTTTATGTCTTTGTCCTTTATCACAGACCTATCATGAAACTTCTTTTGTACGTTTGTGCTTGGCAATAGACGATTGTCTGGGGTCATGCATGTCAACATAATGTTAGAAATTGATATTACAAGAAAAACCCTTGTACTGAAATGGTCACGTTTAATTGATTGATAATAAGACAATTCATCTATTTCATAAATTTTCAGAATAGAATAAAATATAATATGCGTTTATTTGTCCGAAACACAGGTTATAAAAGATTTAAACATAAATGTGTATGTAGGAACCAACTATGCTCTGCCGTTAGGCGTACAAAATTTTTAAACTAGACATAATAAAAAAAATACACATATAATGTAAATGTAATATAAATGTAATATAAAAAGAGAATACAGATTAAAGTCGGATAGCGAGAAATAAAATACTTATGTCAAAGGTTTCGTTCGACCCATGCAATGAACATATTAATCGAAACTGTCCTCTGTCTGAGCAAAACAGTAGGCAATAAATACACACAGTCACAGTATGATGGCTATTTTATTATTTACATAAAGGAATACAGCTTATTGATTAATGTCTCATAGAAAATTGTATGCAGGAAAAGAAGCGAGTGCCCAACAACTGTCGTATTAAAGCGTGCCTTGTTCAGACATTGTTAAGAATATAAATTATTCACAATAGGCTTACGTCGTCATATTGTGTCAAGTAAATTGGTAAACACGCTACAAATATTTGCATGAAAAAGCTCTTTAGCTTTCGCGAGTTGATAAAGAAAATCCCACTGAAAGTAATCGATCCTCCGTGATGAAACTTTGATACGATGAGCTTTTTTATATGGAGTTATAAATTGTAGTCTTTTTTTGCTGTTATTAGTTTTATTATACCTACTTAATCAGTATTGATTTTGTAAAAAAATATTAAGTCAATGATCTACATAGGCAGGTATATGTATGTAAACAAACTCTTCTGTTCTTTACAAAAAAAATACTTATTAACTATTCCATGCTGAGCCTATGTTTTACTACCGCATGATTGTTATTGAAATAACATAGTGGTTAAAACCCACAAAACAAGTTCATACTTAACAATCAAGGAGTTTGAAATAGCCTTTTATGTAACACACTTTTAGAGATTTTTCCTTAAAACAAATCATAATACAGATAATGTATTATTTTAAACTGGATGGTAGAACATTTATAAATATACAAAACAAATACTTATGGTATTTATTAATTTCAGATATATGACACACCAGACAACACGCGGCCGAAGAAATGGTCATCCAAATTGAAGCTCAATACTTCAGGGAGCACGAAATCATCGGAGAAATCACCAGAGAGCCCGTACATGTACGGAACCATCAGTGGACCGGGAGGATCAGCTTTATCAAAATCAATGAAGTACGCAGAAACCTGGCTCTACGGGTCAGTGCGAACCCAGACCCCACCTATAAGACCTAGCGTTTTTTCAGCATATCCAGAAGTTCCAGGTCCGGTCCTTATAAGCACTCCTCAAAAACCAACACCACACAACTATGCTGTTATACTATGTTCCTGTCCTGAGTATCTTAATGGTACCAAGAAAACCAGCTCTACCAAAGTCAGTATATGTAAGAAATGCAAGGGATCTCGTTTGCCATTAGCGCTAACAGAAAGTCCACGACTTCTGGTAGGAGGTACAGTAAGAGGTCCTCAAGTTAGTCGTGATTCTGGTTTATTAAGAGCTGGTACGGTGAGAATTCAAGGAACAAAATCCAGGCCTTCGATACTTAAATCAAATGGAGAATCAGATCCATATGATTTAATGAGACGGAGTAGATTAGCTCCACCTCATGAAGCTCGTATAGGAAGTCAATTTTCTACAGCAAAATCTCGAGCCAAAAGTATCAGCCCTTGCAGAGTAAAAACAAAAAAGCCCAGCCCTGAAACGCTTAGAAAAAGTAGAAGTAAATCAGTAAGTCGTGTAAATGAAATTTGGGTTGAAGAGGATGCTAATGTTAATGATAATAAGAAATCAATATTATCTTGCGATATTAATCCGTATGATTTGGTCAAATCAACGAGCTCAAAATCTATGTCCGAAATTGAGTTTGATGATGATTTCGGAGATGTATTTCAAGATTCTTTGAAAAATAATTTACGTTCTTTGAGTAAATCTAAGTCAGATACCAATGTGAAAGCTATAAGTGGGCAGAGAATAAGAGTGTCTGATGAATCTAAAAAATGCAATGCCGAAGATGTTTCAGTATATGACCATGTAAATTATGATCTCAAAAATTATGACTTCAAAACACAAGAAATATTTCCAAGTGTATCATTACCAAATATTAAGAATGAAAGCAAGAAATCAACGTCATTTAGCAAGAATACAAGCAAAAAATTATCAAATATATCCACCGCAAACCGTACAAAACAAAAAAGCGTTTCTCCTAAACGACCACCGAGAAGATTAAGAAATATCAAGACAGATGATGATAGTGAAAGTGACAACCAACGATTACCTGACAGGGGCTATAATAGAAAAGTAGCAATTGATACTTCAAGAAACACAAAATATAAACATCAACATACAGATGCAATAAAATCAATATTAAAAAAACCGAAAAATTACGATTTGAATGACTTTTCTACAAAATTAGAAACTCCTGATGACTCTTATGAAAGTAAACGAATGAATGCTTCTCAATTTTATCTCCCTAAGCCTAAAGATAAGGGAACGATCTCACATAATATATTACAAAGAAAGCGCGTACAGTTTCAAGTAGAAAATGAAGAAACAAAGGTTATTTATACAGCAGAATTTAACCTTGAACAAAATTCTGCGAAAGATGTACCACAAATTGTGCATACTGAAACAGAAGAAGACATAATAGCTGAGGGCGATGTTGTCAGTCATAGTTTAATTGAAACGGAACTTTATTCTGACATGTTATCGGCATCAAGTCAAAAACAACAGAATGAAAAAGAAATATATGAAGTTGTCCAAGCAAATAATACATTTGAAACTATAATTGAAGAAAAAATACAACTGGTTGTAAAAAATCAACAAACATCTAACTCAGAATATGGCAATGATAGAAAAAATGAAGGTAAGAAATGTTTATTTTAATTTGAATTGAAAAAAATTAAAATGTGGATAACACTAAACAAACTATTTATATTTTCTTTCAGATAACAACATACCGAAAATACCAATCTTAAGACGTTCAGAATCTGAACGTATAACATCGACTGTACTAATAGAAGCTCCAAAATTTTTAGATACTATGGCATTGCGGCCCAAAACTAGACATGGGCATACAAGTCAAGTATTTTTAACTACTGTCACAGAATCAGAAATGACTAACCAAAATCTATTCGATTCGAATCAAACTTTAAAGGCTGAAGAAATTGTACAAAATCCTAAGTATAACGACAATATTGAATCAGGAAATTTAAGTGATAGCAGTGATATAACAAGAAACATTTTAAATAATTTACGTCGTGGAATATCGGAATCACCAGAACCTCCACCGAGACTCAAAGCCAAAGATCGTGCAAAATCAAAAAAGCATAATTATGTAAAAACGAGATTCGTCAGAAATAATTCAGCTAGTTCTACCAGCGATGAATGGTCAGATGCTAATGATTATGAGCAAAAAACTATTCTTCGAGTTAAGCAATTTGATTCTGATGATGCCGATGATGCCAAAAGATTAAACGTTATGAAGTCATCAGAAAACGAACCCCGAAAAACATCTATCCAAATAAATGGCAATGAATGTTATTCCACAATGAACGTAAGCAGTGATATACCAATATATCTTTCATCCGTTGTAGTGAATGATGACTATGGCAATACTTGCAATACTTATCAGACTGGTACAACTGTCACTATAAGTGTCGGTTCTCCTCAAAAAGAAGTTAAAAAATCTAAAAGTCAAATATACATAGGAGCTGTATTATCTGAAGGATGTGAAAAAATAGAAGAAACAAATACATATGAAGAATATTATGCAGATAATAATAGAAATAATTCCAGTAATTCCATAACGAACAGTTCATCAAGTGATATTTCAACTATATTAAAAGATCCAGTTGAAGCAGTAAAACGAAATTTAATTCCTCATGTTTGTGGTAAAAAAGATATAAACATGGATATACTTAAAGCTAGTAGCAATAACCAACCTATAGAAAAAGATAATTTCGTAAGAAAACTTTTTGATGATCCTTTTTTCGGTCATTTAGCAGAAGGCTTGGATTCAGATCTTGTGAAAAAATTAATAGAAAATTCTTTGATAAAACTCCAAGAAACAAAAAATTTAGAAGGGGCAGACAGCAATGAAATGACAATTGAAAAACTGATAGAAAGCTCCCTCAAGAACCTAAAAGAAAAGGAAGAAATCACTAAGAATGAAAATGTGACTAAAAAAGAAAAACAAATCAGTGAAAATAGTGCCAAAGACGTTGAGTCGAATAAACAAAATATAATCGACACATCTGTCTGTCAAGAAACCGATGACAATGGCTGCTCTGCTCCCTATGAAAGTATGGAGTATGAGAGCGGTACTATGGGGATTTTTTCAGATCTCGAACCAATGTCGGACTGCTATAATGCCTCGGCAAGTGAACTATCCACAGAAGATGATACAAATTCTACGAGATCTAAATTTTACCAAATGCTAGTTGATGCAGCTATGTGCGAGATTGAGATAGCAAATAATACAGATGACGATCATCATTATGAATCGATACGACTTAATAGTGATCCAATATATGAAGAAATTGGAGATATGCCACCGCCTTTACCAGTTAATCCACCACCGAATTCTCTTTTGCTTCTTGACGATGAAAAACGAAGTGGCTCACGATCAATATTTGAGGGGGCATCCAAATATGATATTTTGTCTTATTTAGTGGATGCCAAAGAAAGAGGCATTGACGACGAAGAAACTTATATAACAAGCTATGTGACAGAAAATGATACTATGTTAGAAAATACGAAAGTTAAAGTAAATAACGAAATTATTAATACGCACCACAGTAGCAATACCAGTCAGTTATCAAACGCCTCTGATTCTAGTGAAGATAATTCCCTTATAATAAATCCTGAACCTTTAGATAAAACAATCGTATGCAAGAAAACATCAGCTGAGATAGAAAGAAATGATTCAGGAGTTGGTTCAGAGACAAGTAAATCTTCAAGGAGTCGATTACAGGGAAAAACTTCTCCTTGCAATATGATTGGTGATAAAGATACTCCTATACATCTATGTGAAGATTGCGATACCGCTGTTGATACTCAAATAACGGAACAAGGTAAATTAAATTAGTATTAGAATTTTAAGAAAGTAAAAAGATAGGGTAAACAATGCTTTTATTATAATTCTAGGTTCAATTTATGCTCCTTTAGTATGCCGTAAGTGTGCTAAGAAAAGATCTGAGAGGAAAGAAATCATAACCGAAATTGTTGAAACTGAAGAAAAATATGGAAGAGATCTCCAAATTATTCTTGAAGAGTTCTACAAGCCTATGCTTGTGGCTGGTCTTTTAAATCAAGAACAATTAAGTGCCATTTTCTTGAATGTAGAAGAACTCATTGAGAATAATCAAGTTTTGTCTGAAAAATTAAGAGATGGTCTTGAAATTGCAATAGATCAAGGAGACGAGGTATGATTTTTTAAAATATGTGACATGTGTCGTTCTGTGAAGTAAATTATACTGAAGTAGGTAATAAAGTTTTCATACATAATGTCTGTTCATTAACTGATATATTTAATGTATCAAATATTTAAAGGTTCGCCAACTAAATTCATGTTTATAGTTAATTTTCAGTATCACTATATTATCAAAATAATATTCATTGTTTTGATGTTTGTGTACTGGTTTGAATTTAATTCATAATTGCAGGACTTGTTAACAGTCAACGTAGGAAAGATTCTTCTGGAGTGTTCAGGCATGCTAACGGCATTCCAATCGTACTGTGTGAAACAAGCTGGTGCTGCACTACTCCTAGCTGGTCTGGAGAAGGAGAAGGAACTCCTGAGGATATTCTTGCGCGTCTCGCAGATGGAAAACACTGTTTTGAGGAGAATGAATTTGAACTCATTTCTCATGGTGAGTGAATTATTTTCACCAAATTTTCATAGGTGCTGGTTCTGTTAGGAATCATTTTAAACCTGGAACATTTGGACAATCAGTGATGTTATCTTGTTTGATTGAGCAAAAGTTCGGCCGCCCAGGTAATATAAAATAAAATTTAAATTTCTTAAACTTAAATTAAAATTTCATATTGTTTTGAAAGAATTCAGGTGATTGTCGACACTATCAGAAAATTTGATTATTTAATTTTCTTTAATGTTTACTTGTAATTGAATTAAGTAGATTGAAAGATCTCATTACGATGATAATATGAGCTGTATTTACGCTCTTCAATTAAAATAAAATTTGTTCCAGGTGCCAGTACAACGCGTGACAAAATATCCCCTCCTTCTTTCACGCCTCTACCGGGCAACTGCTGCGTGCGCAACCGAACGTGAAGACGTGCGCGCAGCGCAACGTTGCGTTGAATCCCGTCTCGAAGAGATCAATTCTGCAGCCGCCGCAGCTGCCGCTGCAGCCAGAGATGTTCCTCTCTGGCGCAGACTCGCAGCCGCAAGACGAACTGCACATGATCTGCATGTGGCAGATATACGGCTAAGAAAGATGGCCGTCGACGTTTTGGATTGGAATCATGATGACGCCAGGTGGGTTACCGTTTCTAGTGTCTTTATTTGCTCTCTTCTGTATGCGGTGAATCATGTAAATATTTTTATGCTTAGCTGCTATTTTGATAACAAAATGATGGACCTGCTAATTCAGTAAAATCATTTTTTGGTGAAATAATCTAAAAGTATAACAAAAATACGTTTATGTTTACTAAAATAATCAAAAATTCAGTTGATTAAATTAGGAATGTACAGCCCTGCGGAATGCGCGAGCAAAACTAGCACTTGTCCAGATTTTTTATTGCTTTATCCCCAAAAATATTCAACAACATCAATAAAAACCTATTACCAATATACTCTTATTACTTAAACCTTAAAGCTTATAATTGCAGTTTAAGTGGCACTAACAGTTCTAAGAGGTATTCCCGAGGGTTTAACGACGTCACTGCTTTACAAATACCAGTAATTATACGAGTAAAAAGGAAATAACTTTTAAATACACTTTGCTATAATGTTTGTACAGAAATATGTTATTGAAACGATAAAAGTACCCAGGGAATGGCTTCCGGGGCTCTTCAAATTAAATCTCCACCTTTTACGAGTTCTAAACGTCGGCTAACTGGATTATTGGCTAGGTTTTATAAGCCACGCAACCCATTTTTTATGGGGGCTAAATGTTTACGTGGAGGATTTTTTTAATAATCCAAATTCGAAGCTGAAAATTGACTTTTTATTTTAGAATAACAAATTATTTTTGTGCTAGAGCAAAATGATTTTATGGTTTAAATTGAAATAATTTGAAAAGAAGCTAGATTTTGCTTCATCCCATTTGAATTTGAAGCCACTTTTGACCCCATAATTACTCAAAACCTATTTCTATTTATTATGGTAGGGGAGGCGAATAAGGGATTTCGGGATTACTCGAGCGCGGCAGATTAACTTAAGGGGGCAACCTTGCACCTTGTGAAGTACTCTCACCAAATCTGAGCCTTCTATATAGTGTCGAACGTTTAGGGTAGCCCGTCAGATTAGTAAAAAAGGTAAGTGAGTTACATGCAAAATAGTGTACATTTCAATAATCTGACAATTTGGGCGTGACGAAAGAAAATTGGAGACTCGCAAAGCTGCAAAAAAAAAACGTCACCAGGATTTTCTCGAGCGCGATCAGTTTTTTTTTATTATTTTGAAGGAAATTAGTCACGAATCACGGAAATATCATAATCTGCCGATTTGCACAAGCTGAAGTAGCTAAAATCATTATTAAGTGTATAGTCCAGGAATATTATGAGTTCACCTCAGAATGAGAGATAGTCAGCTATTAACTTGTATAAACCTTTATTTTGACACCCTAAAACTAGTCTCAAAAGCTACTTATCTTAGGGTGCCTGTGACTACTGATTTTTCAAGGTCAAAGGTCAAAAAATCATTTATTGCAAATATATCGTTTCCTATGGATTTTTTGGTATATGTATTTGTTATAAATATTGTAGAAAATTAAATTCTCTACAACTTTTGTACAAACACTTTTTCAATATCTTGAACCATTTTCGAGATTTCGATATTTTTTATATATTTTTTTTTCAAACCCTCAGATTAAGGAAATTCCTCAACATAATTATCAGATTATGGGTCAGTACAACAAAGACATCAAGAAGAACCGTCTGTATAAAAATCTGACGCGCTCGAGTATTTCGAAGTCACGATTTTTTTTTGCATTTTCAAAAATCGGCCCTGACTGATGGTCGCGTCCAAATCGTCAGTCTTTAAAATAGGAGCTACTGGAGGGTTCACTTAACATCCCTTATCAATGTCTGACGCGCTCGAGTAAATTTTTTTTAAAATAATTTCGACCCCTTCGTACGGCCACCCACACCACGCAAAACAGCAGATTATTATTTTTCCGTTATCAGACAGACGTGGCGCGACTACCCTATTAATATCTGAAGCGCTCGAGTATTTCTTGGTGATTGTTTTTTTTTACATTTTTGAAACCCTGTAGACGCTCCCCCCACCGCTGAAGGGGAAAATATCACTTTTTTTCTTTATTCCACCTAATCTTCAAATTCCAGTAGGTCCCAAAGACGCTCGAGTAACTACAAATTTAGCATCATTGCCTCCCCTACTATTATGAAATTTGAATTATTTATTGAAACCCCTTAGATTCATTGATTTAACAATATAATTGACAGATATATAATTTGTTATTGTAAACCAAAAGGCGGTTAGGTAATTGAAAAAAGAAAAAAAAATACTTATAATTAATTACTTACAGTAATAAATAGGCGGTTTTATCGCAAAGAAGCGATCTCTTCCAAACAGCTGTGTGTCAAACATTTCAAACTGAGTATTCATTAATCATAGTATGTACCCTGATAATGGTTATTTTAGACAATAAATTATAAACGAAGTAAGTAGAATAATATATTCTAACATATTATGAGTTTTTTATTAAATTCGTGTGTGATACCTGAAATTGTTTGTTTACTATCTGCCTCGCGGTTTCAACCGTAATCCTTTACTTTATGCCCTAGAATTCATCCATGCCCGGGTATAATTTAAAAAAGACACGGTTTAGGCTGTACTTTGATAGGTCAGACAGGCAAAGGTTTTTTATTGTAGCTTTGTACGTTTCAAGGGATAAAGGCATCTGAAATTACAAGCGTACCAATCAATAAACTCTCAATAAGGCTAGATAAATATTGATAATAATTGTAACTTTTGATTTAGTACAGACAAAAATAGAAATGTCGAGGTTAGATAATAAAAGAACACTTAAATGGGAGAGTATTTAATCTCAAATTAAGTAATTTTTTATTGTTATAGCACATTATTTATTTGATTTATTGCTTTTGTGTAATTAATAAATTTAGTAACAATTTCTTGGGAACTTATTGTATGTTGGGAAATTATTGATTTAATGATAAGTACTTATTCATATCAATAATTTCTAGAAGCTAAGACATTTTTTGCAGATTTTTCCTTTCACCTACAGATAATCAATAACAAAGCCTACTTTATATTTATATATTATTTATTCTATTAGAGTTGAGCGGTAAACAATGAAACTAAGGCTGTGAAACAATCTCTAATTTGCTTCAAAGAGATCTTCAGAAAGGCGTCTAATTGAAATGGTCGTAACATCTTTTGTCTTAATTGGGTTTATTTTGCGTCTGTTTTTGTTGACTTTGAGTTTATTATTATAGACATTGTTGTGGTCTACAAATGAATTTGAGAATAAGAAATATCTAGTAACCTTTTCGTTAATGTTTTCATTTAGACATTGTTAATCGTTACCAGCAATATTATCGTTTTTATTAGTGATTCTATCAGTATTTTTTCAGAAAGCGTCTCTTTATCGGTGGAACATGGCACTTTCACTCCAAAACTATGGGTACTGCAGTAAACATTTTATGGTATTAGTTTAAAAACATATGGCGTTTCAGAGCGCTTACAAAGTCACACGTACTCATCTAAACCTTCGTCTCATCTATTTAATATTAAATAAATAAGATTTGTTTATGAATAATGTGCCTTATTTTCTCTTTGTCCAAGGTTTGCAATGGAAGGTAAGCTACTATTCACGCAGCCAAACGACAACAATTGGCGAAAAGGACGGACCATCAAACTGACGCCTATCAATGCTCTTTTGGTTACTAATGGAAAGGTAAGCACCAATCAATCTGTAAAATTACTTTGAGGAAATCTTTTTCGATAATACTATACTTCGTAGGAGTACGAGGAAATTTTCGCTTTAAAATATGAAAAAATATGAATACTTAAGTACTATGTTAATATTACTAAATTATTAGTAATTATTGGTACCAAATCTACACGATATTCAGGTGTTAATGTTTATAAGATAAAAACTTTTTTCAGCCAACGATCACCCACAAAACGAACGAAATCCGCGAAACAAGAGAGGCGAGAGACCGGGAAGCTAGAGAACGAGAAGGAGATGCTCTCTTCGCTCGAAGTGGAGTAAGAGAGGCAGCACTGCTACTTGTAAGGGAGAAGGCAGGAAGATATACGCTTCAGAGAGAGCCTCTGTTCTTGGACCGCTGCGTGGTTGCTGCGGATCATGAGCCCGAACATTTCTTTGAAGTACACGAGATTACAACCAAGGATTCTTATATTTTCAAGGTGAATAACGATTAGCATAAACATATTTTAAACCAATTATTTTTAGGATGAATTAAATATTTTTAAATGGTATTGGTGACAAGGTGATATTGGTTTTGGAATAAGTGTCTCAAGTCCTAATCTATCTATCTATCCATTATATTATGAAAAGGGAAATATCACTCGTTGATCTCAACTTGAAAGGCAGGTAGATTAAGGCGATGATAGCTCAGTGGTAAGTGACGTCGAATACCGCGGCGAAGGTCGTGGGTTCGGATCCTACAATGAGCTTTCGGTGAAGGAAAACATCGTGAGGAAACCATAGCACGGTGGTAGGGTACTTTGTAGTACCCGATAGTACCCGACTGGCTGGCTACCACCCTCAAGTTGAAAATCTGTCGCCAAATACCTATCGGTGTGTTCCGACTGCTGCACTTGAGAGCCAGTTCCCATCTAGGCTTTGTGTGCTTACCATCTTCGGCCACATCATCACTTACCATGGTGAGATTGTGGACAAACACAAGCCTATCGAGAATAAAAAAAAAATTAAAAGGGAATAGGTACCCGCTGATGATGTTTAAAAATCCAAACCCGGACGCGAGTGAATCCGCAGGGGACAACTAGTAAATGATAGAATTGAAGGACTTCGTGTAAATATTCCTAACATTTTTTTTTTTCACCAGGCGGAGGAAAACACACGCACTCGGACTTGGTACCGCCAGTTGCAGTACCACGCACAAGGAGCAGGCGCATGGAGGAAGCGGCGTAACGCCCTCGCCAACATTATGATCAACCCGATGCTAACTAGGAACTGAGTGATTGTGAACCATCGTTTTAACGCCATTTAACATAAATGCCTTTGTGTTAACTATTTATAATATGCGACGTTGTGTCATGTGTCATTTTATTGGCTAAAAAAGACAAGCGGACTGCGAACATGATTATAAATTGTACGATGCTTCATACTGTAAATCAAGATTCCAGAACTAATTTTCTAAATGTTTCCATTTAAATTCAACTATAAATTATTTTCCTATCTATATCTATAGTCTAGCAGTCTCTGTGCAAAACTTCTACATTATATTCTTCAAAGCAAGTTACAGTGGTATAATCATAATTTTGAAAATGCATTCCATACATTAGTTGATACAAAGAATTAGTTTTTAAACGCATGATAAATAAAATATTTTTGCATTTCTTAATATGATTTTCTTGTAAGTTATTGTATTTTTAAATTGTTAAATGTCACGAAAATAACGAAACATTCCTTTAAAAATTAATTTGTATTCTAATCTTTGTGTAAATAGGTATTTGGAAAGTTTGCCACTAGTTTCTAATTAGCTTTACACCAAAATGTAGTTGATTTTATTTTGTTTATGTGCCCTATTTTAATTGTTCTAACAAATTCATAACTTAGGACAATGAATCATTGTTTATTGTAAATAATTTAACTTTAATAGCTGTGATATCCTGTCCTTAAATCGAAAGAAATAAAAAAATAAATAAAAAAAAACATGCTTTGTAAACAATCCATCTATCTGTAATTATTGTAATTTAATTAAATAATTATTGTTCAAATAAACATGTCATAGCTTCCTGACTAGTCTTAAGGGATTTCTGTGTAATATTACTATTATTCTAAATATTTATAAGAGAATAAAATATTAATATCGCATTGTATTTATTGTATGTAATAAAATGTAATTACCTAGATTTTATGTTCATTTTGCTAAATTATAGTATTAATTTAAAAAAGTTTTCGCCTTGGGATATTAATGTATTTGTTATTGTACTAGTTGTGAGAACAAGAAATAAATTTAAAAAAAATTAAAAATGGTTTTTTTTTTCGAGCAAAGTATTATACACAGTTCGATTTCAAGTAAAAAAAATATCAAATATATAGGTTTATCTTAAAAAAATAATCGATGCTTCGGGATACCGGCGAGCGGGGAGCATTTTCCGCCAACGCATCAGCCTGGCCATCCAAAGAGGAAACGCTGCCAGCCTTCTGGGAACCTTGCCGATCGGCAGCAGCGGCAGCCTCGAAGAAGTTTTTTTTTGTATTATATAGATGTAATATTTGTGTGTATATTTTGTACATAATATGTTGTAAATAAATTTCATTATTAATTGTAAATATAATAGTAAAAGTCAAAACCATTTATTCAGTTTAGGCCCTAGGCGTACACTAATGAAGTTCGACCTACAGAAGTTACCACCGGTTCGGAAGTCAGCCTTAACCAATAAATGTAGGTACCAATAAACCATGCTCTAAGCAATAAACGGATGATAAATAAACTCGTCTAGACTAACTAGTCCCCTTCAAAACAACAATACCTACGCTAAGCATGCAATATTAAACGTAACTTTATTACATACGAAATTATGTTCAGCGTAAACACAATAATATTAGATAGGATATGAAACTGCTTCTCTGACGAAATGTAATACAGTATACAGCCTCATTTCCTGAACATTCCCGGACGACGGGCGCAAATAACGATATAATTATAACTTCTCCGTCTTTTCACGACTGACACAGGCTTCTTACACACTAAGCGATATTTTGACGATAGTACCTACCTACCTATCTACTAATGAGAAATTTATTGATTTTTCCTTCTTTTAAGTAGGCTGAAAAATACATATGTGTTATTTCTAAACTATAAAATATTTTTATATATAAAAATCTCGTGTCAAAATGTTTGTCCGAGGAAATTTCCGAAACTACTAATAATTTGAAACTTGGCACACAGGTAGATCATATCCTGGAATAAAATATAGAATATTTTTATCTATTTGACGATATTATTATGCTGCCTATCATGAAATGAGCACAACATTGTATCAAATTAATTACAGTTCTATTTTCAAATTGAGGCGTCTCAAAAATCGAGACCAATATGTATACAAAGACCGTTACAGATGAGTAACATCAAAAAACTGTTTAATTTGGTAAAAATAACAACAGCTAACAATAAAGGCTTGGTTAAATAGAACGACGTTCTGAAGAATTAAGGTGTCGAGTTGTTCGTCTGTTAGGATAAACCGTCGAACAGAGCCTCAAACGTCGCGGAATAGAAGACTATCACGCAGACACGCAGACACGCACGATGACGCTTTGAGGCTACACTACAATAGTGAGTCCAGTATGTCCAAAGCTTTATAAATGGCTGGTAAGGAAAAGATAAGACAGAAATAGCACATTGATTTGATGGACGTCATACTAATCGGTAACCGAGTCCGATTGACACAAAAACTTTTCAAGAAATATTGAAATTTCACTGGTAAATTGTGAGATGGGATATTATGATACAAACAAGGGAAAATAGATGCTCTAGAGATGTGGTACTGGAGAAATATGGTCGGGATTCCATGGACTGGACTGACCAAGTAAAATCCGCTATAGGAAGTCACGTATCTGACTGCACCAGACAGTCTGTCAATAGGGAGCGATGGCGGGAGATCGTGCATAGAGCTGTGTCTGCCTCTACCACCGATAGGCCTCAAAGTGACCACGACCGCTCTGCCAAGAGCCTAACGACGGAGAAGAAGATACAAACAATTGTCTGCGTGTGTTAACAATTATTATAGTGTAACACACAAAAGTCACAACTTAAATTCCGGAACCAAGTTGTAACTGTAAAATAATACCAGTTTCTAACCATCCACGTGAACCCGACAACAGCCTCTACAATAAATTATAACGTTTAACTTTTCTACAAAATTCGTACGTGTAAAACTGACTTACGATTTCATATATCCTAACGATTTTTCAAAATATTGAAACTCTATGTTTTGTGTGTTAAAGCCTATGTTTCCATGACAATTATCACGGATATACGTTTAGTTAATTTGGTATATCATGAGGAAAGAGAGGGGAAGAGACAAGTCCGTAATTACACGTTTGAAACTTTATTAGTTAGAGTGTTCCGCGGGAAAGTTTTAATCAAATGGCTCGCCGAACACTATTGACTTCACACATAATTATATTCACCTGGTTTCAGTTCCTGTGCGTTCCTACATACAGGTTTTTCGTTTGATTAAATACGCGGGCATTGTCAGATTTCCAATAATTGTAATTACACAGTATTAAATAAGTTTAAGGCGATGATAGCTCAATGGTAGTGACACCTGATGATAAGTGGATACCGCCACCTATAGAAATAAGCAATACAAGCCCATGTGTTGTAATCTTTATGACCAATGCCTTAAACTGGCTCGCAAGTGCAACTGCCGGAATACACCAACAGGTGCTTGGAGACAGATTTAAATTTAAGCGTGGTAGCCAGCCAGTTGACTACTACAATGTACCCGTGGTGTGTTTTCCTCACGATATTTTCCTTCACCGAAAGCTTAAGCTCATTGTATGATTCGAACCCACGACCTTTGCCGCGGTTTAGTGGCATTGAATTATGACTATGTATAAATTACATTAAGTTATATAATTATAATATAACATAACCAAATAAAGATATTGAAAGCTTTATCTTTAAAAAATCTCAATTTTATTACTTTGAGAGATAAATTATAGACACTGTTTATTTGAAATTAAATTTAACTATAATTAATTTATTAATTGAAACCAAATATATTATGTAATGAGTAATTTAAATACATGTGTAGGTAAATAAGTGAATTAGATTCCAATAAATCAAATTATCTTTGAATAACCCGACTAAGTTGGAAATTTAAAGATAACACCCGATAAAATAATAATGCAAATTAATTCAATCGTTCGCGTTAGTTCAACATTATATTTGAAAAGAAAACAATCCGAATAAATTTGAGATGTGGTATTTACTTTTGTAACTCACATTGTATTATTTTATACTACTTTCCACACCGCGGCTTTGTGCGTATTCGCGAAAGCACAAATGTTTTCTCGGGATATAAAACTCTTACAATTAATTCCAAACGGGAGGGATTAACAACATTTATAAGGAAAATCAAAACAGCTTATTACAGAACAAAATATTATGATATATAAACTTAACATAATTGTAATGCCAATGACGGTTGCTTATACCTAATTACAAGTTGTTAGGTACTCAAAATGTTGCCTTATATTTAAAAAAAACCAATGACAGATCAAAGTGAAACATTAAATGGTTAACAAAAAAAACTACTACATTAAGCCATAATTATTACAAAAATAATATAGAAGAACCAAAAAATTTATAATAATAATAATAATTTATTCCCAAAAACTTTACAATATTTTTGTCAGCTTAATGTAGGTACTTAATTGTAAGGGTTTGATTACTTACTTTGAAATTAATTTAAGATAAATTTGATGTATTCATGTATGCCTATAAGTTTTCAATGATGTCAAATAGTTATTTTTATTTTGACAACACTGATAGTTTAGTTTGATAAAAATTTGAGATGATTGTACTGGCAACACTGAATGCCGGCGGAGGAGGGCTCGACAGTTCGATGGCGGGCGGACGGACATTTCAGGACATTCAGTGTTCATCGCTCGCCTCAGGCGGTCAATAAATAATCAGTGTAATAATTCATATAACTAATTATAATAAAAAGAAGTGTACAGCCATAGTGGCATATTAGGTCATAAAAATAAAGTACGTGTTCTGGTGAACTGTGAGTTTTCTTTATATTTCAGAAGTGGGATAGTACCCTTAATATTTTTAGCATGCTAAGAATTTAAGTTCTTATTCTTACATAGTTCTCGCAACTTCAAGTAATATAAACATTATCCCAAGTAATTCTAAATTCCGGAAATTAACCGTAAAAGTGAGATTACTTGCGTAACCAGGCCATTTTCTAGCATATAATATTTTATATTTTATTCACCTACCTACATACATATTATTTTATTGGTGTGTTGCATATTACCGGGGTACTCCCGTGGGTATGTAACAAGCCGTGAGCACATGCATTTCATTTCGCCAGGGCTACTCCCTGGAAATGCGATGCATGTAAGTATTTTATTTTAACACTGGAATGTTACATATTACCAGGGTACTCCCATGGGTATGTAACAGGCCTTAAGCACATGCATTTCATTTCGCCAGGGCTACTCCCTGGAAATGCGATGCATGTAAGTATTTTATTTTAACACTGGAATGTTACATATTACCAGGGTACTCCCATGGGTATGTAACAGGCCTTAAGCACATGCATTTCATTTTGCCAGGGCTACTCCCTGGAAATGCGATGCATGTAAGTATTTTATTTTAACACTGGAATGTTGCATATTACCAGGGTACTCCCATGGGTATGTAACAGGCCTTAAGCACATGCATTTCATTTCGCCAGGGCTACTCCCTGGAAATGCGATGCATGTAAGTATTTTATTTGAACACTGGAATGTTACATATTGCCAGGGTACTCCCATGGGTATGTAACAGGCCTTAAGCACATGCATTTCATTTCGCCAGGGCTACTCCCTGGAAATGCGATGCATGTAAGTATTTTATTTTAACACTGGAATGTTACATATTACCAGGGTACTCCCATGGGTATGTAACAGGCCTTGGACGCATGCATCTCATTTCGCCAGGGCTACTCTCTGGAGATGCGATGCATGTATCTTATTTTAACATGTGATGCATACATAATTCAGTCCATTATTTATACATTGCGCAAGTAGTTTCATAAAACGATAATTACCTACATTCAAAACTCGATAAGATTTTTAAATCTACCCTTTAAAAAAAAAAAAAAAATGGTCATCTTTTGACCCTGGATCATTATATAGCTGGATGTTTCGGCGGGCGCAAGGGGGGTGAAAATCTCGTTAATTTTCGCGATTAAACGCACCATTTACGAGATATACATTAAAATTTATACCGTTTCCCCGAATCTTTCATATGAGTGGTTACATAGTTTTGTTTTTTTTTCGAGCTTCAGGAAAGATGCCGAGGGAAGAAAGATCGCGCTCTAGACGCCTGGAAACTCCAGATAAGGAAGGAACACGAGCTCGTAGCGGGACAGACGGCGGCAAGTCTAGGCGCAGCCGTAGTCGCGCTCTGCGTGACAGCTTGTCCGGGCATCGCCGGAGCCGCTTAAATGAAAGTAGTTCGCCGCGCCGGGACAAGCTACGAGCATTGGAACGAGAAATAGAAGAAGAACGCGAACGACTGCGCAAAGAAGAAAAGAAAAGGGAGTGCAGACGAGTACAGCGATCCGTGAGTAATCGAGTTGATCTTGAACCTACGAGCCAACGCTATTTTTCGCGTAGTCCAACCGCTGGTAGTGCTCGACTCTCTCGAAGACGGGAGCGCAGTCCTAGTAAAGATGGGGACTACATTAGAAGTAAAAGAAATCGCGCTGAGAAACCTGATCAGCATCCTGAAAGATCCGGTAGTACTTCAGGTTTATTTAAAGATGTGGTTGATATTTTGAATACTATTAAAAACTCGCCACAGCCTCCGACATCAGTGGCACCCACCTTCACTCCCTATAATTCTCACAAAAATATTCTACCTGATTTTAATCCGTCATCCAAAAGCCAGCGCATCGATATCTGGATAAAGAAGGTGAATGAGTGCTCTAGTGTCTACGGCTGGGACGAAAAAACTACAATACACTATGCCATGCAAAAACTTCAGGGTTTGGCCAAGACTTGGTATGAAAGCTTGCCTTCTATTCTATTTAATTGGACTGAATGGCAGGATAAAATATTAAAAGCATTTCCATGTGAGCAAAACTATGGCCAAATCCTGGAGGATATGCTAAGAAGAAAAAGTAGGTTTAATGAGGCAATAGAAGTGTATTTTTATGAAAAACTAGCTTTGTTGAACCAATGCAACATTGAGGGAAAGCATGCCGTTGATTGCATCATACACGGCTTAACTGATAAAACCATTAAGTCCAGTGCCATTTCATTGCGTTGTACACACCCAGAACAGTTACTACAATTTTTAATTAGCAACAAAGAAAGTTCGCAATCTTTCAATAAACCGTATAATAATAATTTTAGACCAGATACCAATAACACTAAGAAGGCAGGTAATAGACCCAATCCTATAGTTTGTTTCAATTGTAAAGAAACTGGTCATTTCAGTGGAAAGTGTCCCAAGCCATTAATCAAATGCACAAAATGTAACAGAATAGGACACAAAACTGAAAATTGTTTTGCTAATACCAGAAATTATGGAAACCACGAAAATAAACAACCAATTCAGAAAACCATGACCATAACCAATTTTAATCCAAGTTCAAAATTTTTTAAAGAAGTTTTCGTAAATAAAATCGCGACTAGGGCTTTCGTAGACTTTGGTAGCGAGGTGTCATTGATGAAGTGTTCTCATGCCAATCTTTTAGGATTATTAGTCATAAATGAGCCCAGCACGATAAAAGGTTTTGGAAACGAAATGGTACGCACCCTAGGTAAAGTTTCGGTTAGTTTGTCCGTTGATGGAGTCGATGCAAACGTCTTTTGTCACGTGGTAGATGATAAATATTTGGAACTTCCTATCCTTATCGGACAATCATTTACCGAGCAGTGTCATGTAGCCGTTTACAAGACCTCGGAAAAACTAAACTTCTTCAATATCGGTACTGAGTTGCCTTTTTCGGGAATAGATATATATGATAGCCCTACGATCAAAGTTACAGCTATCGCTGATTTAGATATTCATGGGTTGTCGAGCGTTAAAGCAGTGCTCAACCCAAAAGTCTACGGTGAATTGTTAGTGGATACAAAAATCATTGGAAAACCTCCTCATCAATTTGTTATCTTAGGTGGAATATACCCCATTAAGAATAATATTGTTTATGTACTAATTTCCCCGCTGTCAACCAACTGTGAAATTAAGGCAGGTATGACTATTAGTAGAGGGTTAGATGTTAAAGTAGTGAATCGCGTTGTTTCTAGTACCAATGAAGGGCATGGCTTCAAAATAAATAGAGATAAGATACGAATGGGTGATACTGTAGAAGAATTTCAAAGAAAAAAACTATTTACGTTGTTAGATAATTATAAACATTGTTTTGCATCTACCCTTAAGGAGCTGGGGTGCACTAATATCGCGGAAATGACAATTGAAGTAAACAATAATAAGCCAATTGTTTACCGCCCATACAGATTGTCATATAAAGAACGGGAAGACGTGAGGGAAATGGTTAATGATATGCTAGACGCAGGAATAGTTCGGGAATCTGTATCAGAGTATGCAAGCCCTATAATCTTGGTACGTAAGAAGGATGGCAAAATAAGAATGTGTGTCGATTATAGAATGTTAAATTCAGTTACCGTTAAGGAACGTTATCCTATGCCCAACATAGATGACGAAATTTCGCGTTTATCTGGCCAGGCTTATTTTGTCACCCTCGATCTAACTTCAGGGTACTATCAAGTACCTATAGCTGAAAACGCGCGACCGTTAACCTCGTTTGTTACACCGGATGGTCAATACGAATTTAACCGTATGCCATTTGGTTTAGCTAATGCCCCAGCCGTATTCCAAAGGATGATGCATAAGGTTTTAGGTCATGTACGTTATGATGGGGTCACGTCGTACATAGATGATGTGTTAATATATGGTAGAAATGTGGAGGAATGTTTGGCTAGACTGGAGAGCGTATTAAAACTATTAGAGACTGCAAACTTAACTCTAAATCTAGAAAAATGTGAATTCTTAAAGAACAAAATTGATTATTTAGGATATGAGATAAGTATTGATGGAGTTCGACCCGGGAATAAAAAAATTCAATGTGTAATAGATTTTCCCTGTCCTAGTGATCAGCACACTGTCCGACAGTTCCTTGGACTTGTAGGGTATTTTCGAAAATTTATCCAAAATTTTGCAACACTAGCCCATCCGTTAACGAAATTACTCACAAAGGATGCTGCCTGGGCTTGGACCCATGAGCAGGAAAATGCTTTTAAGGTCCTTAAGGATAAATTAATTAATAGACCTATTCTAGCCATATATAACCCTACAGCAGAAACCGAATTGCATACGGATGCCAGTAAACTGGGGGTTGGAGGCGTTTTATTGCAAAAGTCTGATGACGGCAATTCATTCAAGCCTGTAGCTTTTTATAGTAGAAAAACTTCTCCTGAGGAGAAAAACTTTCATGCTTACGAGCTCGAAACATTAGCGGTCATATGTTCATTAAAAAAATTCAGGGTCTATCTATTGGGGTGTCAATTCAAAGTAGTAACAGATTGCAGTGCTCTGCGTTCTACCTTTTCGAAGCGAGACATTCTTCCTCGTGTCGCCCGATGGTGGCTGCTTATGCAAGAATTCCAATGTACAGTTGAGTATCGCCCTAGTGCAAAAATGACTCATGTGGATTCTCTCTCTCGGAACCCTATTTTAGATAATGAGACCTTGCTGGTTTTAGATCAATATCCGGCTGTCATGAGTATTAGTAACGAAGACTGGCTACTTACTTTGCAACTAGGCGATACAGAGCTATGTAGAATTCGTGATATTCTTGATACTGGAATAGATTCTGACGGACTCAAATATATTAAAGATAACTATCTTGTAAAGGATAACAAATTATATCGTTACCTAAATGGTGATCAGAACAATATTCGTTGGGTTGTGCCAAAGGGTGCAAGGTGGCAAATATGCCGAATAAATCACGATGAAATTGGACATTTCGGAGTTGAGAAAACGTTAGACCGTATAAAACAATCCTACTGGTTTTCCAAGATGTCACGATTCATTAAAAAATATGTCAATGCGTGTATTGAATGTGCCTACGCAAAGAAAAACAGTTCCACAAAGGAAGGATATTTATATCCTATTCAAAAGGTAGGTATTCCATTTCACACGTTACACATAGATCACCTTGGACCCTTTGTCAAGTCAAAGCGGGGTAATACTTATCTCCTGGTCATTGTTGATGCATTTACTAAATTTGTAATTACGAAATCAGTACGAAACACCAAAACTCAGAGTGCCATAAAAGCTTTAGAAGATGTATTTTATACTTTCCGCGCCCCGGATCGCATCATCAGTGACAGGGGAACATGTTTTACATCACATGCTTTCAAAAGATTTTGTCTTGATAAAGGAGTAAAGCATGTTCTTAACGCTGTCGCTAGTCCTCGATCAAATGGGCAGGTGGAAAGGTACAACCGCACCATTCTGAATTCGTTAACTGCTCAAAATTTGAATCACAATGAGAAAGATTGGGATGTTGCGGTTGGAAAAGTACAGTGGGGGTTAAATAACACCTGCCAAAAGGCCACTGGTAGAACACCAGCAGAAATCATGTTTGGTACAGGCATGAATTCCGAAATGAATCCCAAACTAAATGAAGTCCGACAGGAAACTCGCGAAGTTGTTGATCTCACTACCATTAGGAAACAGGCTAAAGAATCTATTGACGCACAGCAAGAAAAACAAAAGCTAAGATACGATAAAGGTAGGCGGGCTGCTCGTATCTATGCTGAAGGGGAACTGGTTAAAATTACTAAAACAATTTTCACCAATGACGGTAAGAGTAAGAAACTTCTTCCCGCATATGTTGGTCCATACAGGGTAGTTTCCGTGTTAGGAAATGACAGATATAGGGTTGCGGCTATTCCAGGTCTAACGGGAACAAAAAACAAACGGCAAACAACCGTAGCTGCTGATAGAATGTTGCCTTGGGTCAATATAGCTTCGCTAGAAATCAATGAATCTGATACATCCGAAAACAATGAGGAAAGTGATGATGAAAGTTGTTCTAATTAATTAAAATGTATTATATAATAATGTAACTATGGTTATTCTAATTGATTGAGATTTAAAACTTGTATAGGTACTAGTTTAAATTTAGTATTTAGCTATACACCTACTTAACTTGATACTTTAATTGAAATTGATATAATTTTAGCTGATTTTCGTAATTAATGATCATGAGTCTTTATATTAAGGTGATCTGATATTCTGTGTTTTGAGACTAGTTTATTGAATCGTTATCCATGCGATCAGGGTGGATGGGTTTGCAAGTGGATTCTTGCTGCTAACTTATTTTCCATTGAAATAGATGGATGAGTTTGCAAGCGAGATTTATTTTGTTAACCTACAGTCCATTGAATCGTAGTCTATCTCGATCAGGGTGGATGGGTTTGCAAGTGGATTCTTGCTGCTAACTTATTTTCCATTGAAATAGATGGATGAGTTTGCAAGCGATATTTCTTTTGTTAACCTACAGTCCATTGAATCGTTGTCCATAAAATTATGAATTGGTTTATTGATGGTTTGAAATGAAACAATCGATGAAAGAACAAATATAATTATATTTGGCAAGCAATGTGGCATATATACTATATACTATGGTGTAAATGTTAATGTGTAGAAATTGAGTAAAATTTTTACGGATATGAAATAATTTATAAATGCAAATATAGAGATGATCCAATTTGTAATATAGTTGAAATAATTTCAAATTTTGCCTATGGTGCATGGGGACATGCACGTAGGTCAGGATGGACGAATGTAAGGGTTTGATTACTTACTTTGAAATTAATTTAAGATAAATTTGATGTATTCATGTATGCCTATAAGTTTTCAATGATGTCAAATAGTTATTTTTATTTTGACAACACTGATAGTTTAGTTTGATAAAAATTTGAGATGATTGTACTGGCAACACTGAATGCCGGCGGAGGAGGGCTCGACAGTTCGATGGCGGGCGGACGGACATTTCAGGACATTCAGTGTTCATCGCTCGCCTCAGGCGGTCAATAAATAATCAGTGTAATAATTCATATAACTAATTATAATAAAAAGAAGTGTACAGCCATAGTGGCATATTAGGTCATAAAAATAAAGTACGTGTTCTGGTGAACTGTGAGTTTTCTTTATATAATATTGTTTCGAGACGTGATTTGGCTTCTGACTCTCAAACTAGGAAAGACCTGTGTTTTGAGTCAATCAGTGGATATAAAAAAGAGTTCGTGGAAAAAGAGATACAGGATGTAAAGGGGGGGGGGGGGGGATCATTGCAAGTCAAACGATGGGGGACTTCACGATACCCATCGATATTCACACTCCCATTTATTCTCCGCCAACTTCACATAACTCAAACACAATATTACCTACATATTTTTTAATATGAATTCCTTGTGATTTTAGTTACGGTACCCTAAAACATAATCATATAGATTGAAAGAAATACGTTATTAAATTACTCGCTTTCAATATACGAAAGCGTGTATAACATTATGTTTATGTAGATAAGTCATTTTCTTTGTGTCTACATATTTAATGAAAATTTGATAGCTCTCTGTCTGTCTTACAAAGAAAACGATAGATTAATGTTATATGTAAATACTAAGGCGAAACTTTATCTCTATACAGACAAGGTAAAAATTACTATTAAAATAGATTTTTAATATTCTTTTCTGACATATTGTGTCAGAACAACTGTTGTAAAAGTTTGTGTTTGACCGCAATCTCACCATGGTTTAGTGATGATGCAGCCGAAGGTAAGCACACAACGCCTAAAATGGGAGCTGGTTCAATCTCATCTGCAACATCCAGTCTTCTAATCTGTTCAACAAAGTTGGAATCGGGTAACCACGACTGTTTCTTGCAAACTTGCTTGTACAGTTCTGACAGAATTAAATTCTAGTTCTCACCGCTATAATTGTGTAACAGGCATAGTGTTTTGATTTTTGAAGAAGGTACCTTATGTACAAACTTGGTAATTTAAAACAGACGTAGTAGTAAGACGATGATAGCTCGGTCGGTGGTAGTGATAGTGACGTCGGATACCGCAGCGAAGGTCGTGGGTTCGAATCCTACAATGAGCTTGAGCTTTCAGTGAAGGAAAACATCGTGAGGAAACCACAGCACGGTGGCAGGGTATTTTGTAGTTCTCGACTGGCTGGCTACCACACTCAAGTTGAAAATCTGTGGCAATTGCACTTGAGAGCCAGATGCCTTTAAGGCATTGGAATAACGTGTACAATACGTTCGCAATCCCCCTGGTATTGCTAATTTATATAGGCGACGGTAGTCACTTACCATCAGATGACCCGCCTGCCTTGTTGTCACTAGTGGTATCAAAAAAATGTGGATTATTTGTCCATTATTATCGATAAACGGTTATTATTTATTTATTTATATGACACACCAACAACAGTATACACATTAAAACATTGATTACAAAGTATAGACAAAATATAGTCTGATGTGTACACCTATTATAGGAGTGTACAGCATTGACATTTAGGTGACATTAAACTAACAATAAAAATGTTTTATGGAGGTAAATAAGTTAAGTTGATATCTACTAACTAATACAAATTACTAATATTTATAGACGTAAAGGCAATGCAAACGTTTTCAGAGCTTTTCTTTTAAAGCAGGCCAAAGAGTCGTGAAATATGTCGAAATCATTTGGGTTACCACTATTCAACATGTTGTACTCACTGTACATCCGAACTAATGGAGAGCATAGGCCTAGGTTTGTTCTAGATGGAGGCGTGTGGAAGGTCTTAGTGACAGGAACTCGAGGAATCGTTCGAGGAACAGTGAGCGCAGTACGATAAAGAAGGTCGTCACATTTGAGGCCATTGTTCATAAGCTTATGAAGAAACACCAAATTATGCATCTTACGACGATCCCGTAGGGAGATGAGTTTGAAGAAAGCCATACGTTGTTCGTAGCTACATCGGTGTGATATTCCTTGGGAAATGAAAGCTAAGTGCCTTGTGAAAGCGCGCTGTATAGTTTCAATGCGCTGCGAGTGTATGCTATAAAATGGATTCCAAACGACGCAACAGTATTCAAGATGGCTTCTGGGATGGATGGGGAGGATGTGGGAACAGCGGCTATATAGGTATTGTTCACGCAAATCTAACTACCTACTTAAAAGCGAAGACGAACGCGGGGACGGCAAGGGACGGGGTCTGAAGGGACGGGGGCTGAAGGGGCAGCGACTGTGGTTCGGGATTGTGCGTCCATTCGCTTTGTGGGCTTCGAACTACTAAACACTGCTTTCTTGTATTTTTTATCTACTATCATTATTTGTATTACTTACTGAAGAAAATATATCTTATTTCGATCTAAAATTAAAATTACACAATTCATTGAAAATACCTCATCATCCACCTGACCATCGCAAACCCAAGACTGAACAGGTATTATATGAATAGTTGACATCTTTTTGACCTTATTACACGGAAAAGTGTTTGTAAATCTTACAAATTTGCCAGAATCCACAAATGTTTTACAATAATGAGATAATCTATTTTTTTACGATGATGCCATTAAAACATTTGGACACGTATTTACCTAGTTACCTGCGAAATTAAATTGTGGCTCTTAAGTGGGGTACAAAGCACTTTGTTAATTCATTTTTCATCAACATTTTATGGAACTCATATAATATTGCTCGGAGGTGGTGAAAGCTTGGCTAATACTAATGGAATTATTTCCTAATGCAAAATGAAAAATGTCTACTGTCTGGGAAATTGAATCATTATACGCTGGTAATTCACTGCAGACTGCATAAGTAATTTTTTTATTATCTATTATAATATTTACATTATGTGTTATTTTCTTGAAAATCTTAGCATCAAAGTTTTGAGGATAAGATTTTAAAAGTTAGATAGGTATGTAATCAATAAGGAATATGGAAGTATTATTTTTATTGTTTTAAACGTTTCGACGGGTTATTACGTTACAAAAAAGAAATAACACATCCAAAATCTTAACCATTAAGCTAAAAAATATATATTAAAATCACTATCATTTTTGGGTGACTCAAACGCGGCCATTATGGCGGGCTTATTTTGTGATGTGAGATTAGACGAGTTTGATGTCAAAAATGAAGTGTTTGGTTCACAAAGTTACTAAAATCAATTTATTACCATGAAAAAGCACAGAAAACTTATAAATTATAATAAATTTATGCGTACCGGTTACAAACTCTGTGGTAGAGTGTAAAAGTGACGTCAAATTTGTTCACGGGGCGTTTTGGTTTGCGAGGGAATTTAAAAACAGACACATTTTGATGATTAAATAGTTAGATGATTAAATTGTTAAATAGGCTGCTGTGAGAGAAAATAAATAATTTTATTATTATTATTATTATTAAATTTAGCTATCGAAATACATGAAAATCTTTGAAAATAATTATGTAGTATGTAATTGTAACAATAATATGAATTACATAAAAAAAATCGTCCATACTGAAGTCACGTGCATATTCCCTATTACTACTTTATGTGATAAGTGTGTGAATGTCAGATTCTATCCATGATTATTAACCGACTTCAAAAAAAGGAGGAGGTTCTCAATTCGTCTGTATGTTTTTTTTTTTTTCTATGTACTGAAAAGCGTAGATATTCTTCTTTTTTTTTAAGTTTCAGATGGATTATTATTTTCGACAATAAGAGATATCATGATGTATGTTTTTGTTTGAAACATTTTGATTAGATAATGTATCCCTTTTGTGTTATGTTAAACAGTTAAATATCCGAAGTGAAAACATAATGTTTTAACCTGAGTTTATAATTATAAAAGGAATATTGTTTTATTAGTACGATTCCGCACAATCCCAGGACTTAAGGTCTCCATAATAATATAAATTAATCTCCAGCCTTTTATACAATAAATCACGTCAATCCTCAATTCCTGTGTGAAAGAAATACAAACCAACAAACCGAATAAACACGCTATTGCATTTATGATATTGGTAAGTAATTAGCATGATCATCATCTTTATCTTTATTATCTCAACATAGAATAAAAATTGTTTTTAAAAATAAAAAACAAAAACCGACTTCAAAACTGTAACCTATACCTATGTACAAACATAAACTAAAAAGTAAAGAATAATATTTTAATTTCAAAGCAAGAGCCTTAAAGGACAATCAACAAATTATTGATATTTATATATCTATTTAATATTTATAAACAGTTCTTTTTGGAGTCGGTGCCAGTCAAGAAGAAGGACAGTTTTGAACTGGACACGAAGTGTTCATACGAGAAAACGTCTTACGACACCTCTCCTTACAGTAATGTTCCTTAGGTCTGCGCCGTCGCTCCCCTACTTTTCGAAAGTTTGTTACAAAGGCAGAATTAAACTGTCCTTCTTGGCTGGCACCGACTCCAGAAAGAACTGTGTATAAATATTAAATAGATATATAAATATCAATAATTTGTTGATTGTCCTTTAAGGCTCTTGCTTTGAAATTAAAATATTATTCTTTACTTTTTAGTTTATGTTTGTACATAGGTATAGGTTACAGTTTTGAAGTCGGTTTTTGTTTTTTATTTTTAAAAATAATTTTATTTTTTCATTTTTAAAGTTTATTCCTTATTATATGTTATCCTAGGCAAAACTAGTTTGTCCTGAAATCGGGTCTGATCGGTAAAATATAATATATAACTAGCGGGCCCGGCAGACGTCGTCCTGCCCTGAAATTAAAACAAATCTTGGAACTCGATTCCAGCGCCACCTACCGGGTACAATTGTATTTTAAAACCATCGAAGAACCCATTGAAGTATACACACGAAATTTCATCCAAATCCAAAAAGTCACGCTCAACGACTCAGTTTGATTCACTAAGGTTTATCAAACGAGATAGAATTTTTTTCGTTTTTGTTGATTTTCTCAAAAAGTGCTTAATCAATTTCGACAAAATTTAAATGGGACCACCTCTGAAGTAGGATCTACCAAACAAAAAAAGAATCATCAAAATTTATTCATAATTGGCAGAGAAATCGAGTAACAAACATACAAAAAAAAAAAAAAAAAACACAGACGAATTGAGAACCTCCTCCTTTTTTTTGAAGTCGGTTAAAAATGAAGTCGCTTCCGCCGTCTCTTCGCTTAGATCTTTAAACTACTCAACGGATTTTAATGCAATTTTCAGCAATAGATAGAGAGAGTGATTCAAGAGAAAGGTTTATATGTAAAATACATACATATTAAAGTACAGAAAAGCCGAGAATTTAAATGATTTATAATGTGATGCGAAGCGGGCGGGGACGGCTAGTAAAGTAATAAGTACAATATCATCATCAAACACAAGCCAAGGAAGTCCACTGCTAAAAATCCACACATGGTCAAAAACCGTTTTTCCATCCAGCGTATTTACAATGCCTTAAAGACAACTGGCTCTCAAGTGCAACTTCCGGAACACACCATCAGGTGTGGTGTGCTTGGTGACAGATTTTCAACTTGAGGGTGGTCCAGCCTGCGAGTACTACAAAGTACCCTATCACTTTGCTATAGTTTCCCCGCGAAGTTTTCTTTCACCTAAAGCTTCACACTTCTTCGCAGCTCATTTCTTCACGCAAGCTCATTGTAGGATTTGAACCCACGAATCTATCATCGCCTCAAGGCGTATTTTACTCATACAGAAATTTTAATGTTACTTCCTACAACTTAAATTAAGGACTACTGTGGACTACTGTAGACGCACTCTGCCCCATCCAGGGGACATAGGACATTAAGTAAGTCACAACTTAAATGCTACACGGATCGCCAAAGGCCGAGTTACCTTCGCGCAGCTGAGATCTGTTTGGCATTTGCGGAAACCCGAAGGATTAAACTCAAAATCATCCGGTCAAATGTCAAATCCGTGCTGCTCTACGGGTGCGAAACGTGGAAGGTTACAAAAGACATCTCACGCCAAATACAAGTCTTCGTGAACCGCTGTCTTCAGTAAATTCCGTGTAAGCGAACGTGAATTTGCTGGCCTGAGACGATTTCTAACATGGATCTGCTGGAGAAATGCTACGATATCCCGATCGACTGAGAGATCAAGCGTCGCAAGTTGAGTTGGATTGGCCACACGCTCCGAAGGGATTCTGACCACATACCCAAACAAGCGTTGGATTAGAACCCACAAGTCAAACCAAGCGCCGTACCGTGTTGGCAGAAGCGACGAGCATCGGAATGACCTGGAGTGAGGAGGAAGCGTGAACCTCAAGATTGATCGCGATAGAATACTACGCTCTTTGCCCCCATCCAGGGTATATAGGACAAAATGTCAAGTAAGTCACAAACCTAAACTATCTAATACAATCCCAAAATCTTCATTACACTATGCAGTCAAATAAAACAAACAACCGAGTAATCACCCAAACAGTGGACTAACAAATTGTTCGAGTTAACGACTACCGTCCTTCACTAAAGAGGATACGTCTAAATTAATGCAACGACAAGCTTATCTCGACATGTTACGGGTAATAGCCGACAAATTTGAAGATATCCCACAGATCCATTTGCCATAGATTAAATAGGGTTACGTTAATTAATGGTCACATTTACATGGTTTGTTGTGATATGACTGCTTGTAGCAGATGTAATATTGTCACCTTAGCTAAGTCAACGTCGAGCAGGGACGGGCAGCTGTCCCCCTCACTCACCCCCTCCTTGAGATTATCCAGATGGGAATCAACCATAGTCCTAAGTCCACTCAATTAACTTGCTTTGACTCCGTAGATAGAGGTAGTAAGACTCGCACTAAAAGTAGTGTAAAGCTTCACCCTCCCCTAGACCATCAGCTGGAGACGCTCTTATTTATGCTGTACTAAACTAACCAAAGCTAAATTTTCTTATTTTTATTAATTTTAAATCAGATGTTTGACTATAATTAGTACAAGACGTGATGTCCAGTAAACAAGGTTAGATACCGTTATTTATGTGAGGATGGATAGATAACATTTTACTTTAACACCACATTAATGATTAGAGGCAGTGAAAGTGACTTCGTGGCTGCTGAAACGCACCTATGATACTTGACGCCAGATTTTCTTCTTGCCAAACCAGCCAAAGTTTCCTGTAATAATTATGCAATTGATTGTAACTCATCGCAAATTAACTTAAGCTCTTTAATTAAACAAGAAAAAATACTAGAATTACACTGGATATCAATATAATTTAAATCTATTATCTGTTTTGGGAGTTTGTTAATCGTCTTACAGTGGTAATTCCGTAATGTTGTCTCCGGTATCTTGATAATCCTTGGCAATCCCCTGTTTCCAGAGCTCCACCGTCTAATCCCGTTTAAAGTCACTCGACTATTAATTGAAGTGTTTGTTTCGGGGATTTACCTAACAATATTTTAATTTCTAATGAAGGTTTCACCTTTTGTTTTCAAAAGATTTAGGCAAATTT
Organism: Ochropacha duplaris; assembly: GCA_951361185.1. NCBI lineage: Eukaryota > Metazoa > Arthropoda > Insecta > Lepidoptera > Drepanidae > Ochropacha > Ochropacha duplaris. The sequence continues at coordinate 8,864,108 of OX592702.1, read as the reverse complement.
TAACCTAGTTACACGTCTTGCAATAATAATATTCTTGTTTATCTACCTGTTTCCTTCTGAAAATTCAGTATAATATCCATGGTTAACACCAATTATTAAATTAACTAATATCTACATTATAAAGGAACATCAAACAGGAAAATCAATAAAATATGGTTATAAATTGAAGACATATTTTATAAAAGTTGCAACAAGTATTTCACCCTAAAAATGAAAAAAAAAAAAAAAACACTCGATTAGTCAGAGTTACGACATCCCATTTCAAAAGGTATTGACCATTGTGAAATTTTAATGTAAACTATAATTATAAGTACCTACTTATATACCATCGAAATACTAAAATAAAAAAGAACAGGTATCAATGGCTCCATCGCAAGGTCGAAAGTGTATACGTAAATCCAAAATCCTCCAAGAGTAGGTACACAGACTTGTAGTTTCTGTATTTCAATTATAGTTTCTAAATATAACACCAGATGCTCAAAGAAATGTTAACAAAGTCTGGACATCTGAGTAGTTTTCCAAAACTAATTTCAGTTGTCTTTACTTATTTAATTCTGGTGGGGTGATCTTAATAACAAAATGAATATCATATCATAAGAATATATACTTGAATCGCGATTCCCATTTTTTGTATGAAGTTTTGGGACGACCGTTCCATCGGCGAGCCATTAGTAAAAAACATTTAATCAAAAATACATTAGCAGATATGATTCAAATTATAATTTTATTTTTGTTCATGTTTTTCGTTTATTACGAAAATATGATTTTGCTTAAAATATAATTTCAAAATTGATGGTCTTGTAACTATAATCAATAGAAGTAAGTAGTTTATCGAATAGATGCTAAATTAAATATTTTCCTTTAAAATTGATACCTGGTCTAGTTTCTTGAATATTTCATTAAGTTTACATTGTTTACATCAGGTGCTCGAGTTAATGTAGTCCACGCAGTTACTTCATTGAATATTCTTATAAGCCTTCAAGCTATTGCTAAGAGATTTTAAAAGAGCAATTCTAGGTATTCATCTTGTTTATGTTTCCTGGGAATTAAATCTGAAGACAAGTAGAACTCTATGATAATTAAGTCAAGTTATCTGGACTCTTTTCCATAGTATAAGCTCTGTTTTGTAGGGGAGTAGATATAATGTCTGGGGATATTTAATTTTTCTTCCGAGGACAATTTATTCGTTAACTATTTGGAATCTTGTGAAAAAAAATCTATAAACAATATAAGTTTTTATAATGAGAAGACATTAATGTCATACAAGACACAAATATACAAAAATTTAAAGCTAATAACATAATCTAAATCTAATAAATCTGCGTAAGAAAGTAACCCAAGGGAAACAAAAACGAAAAGAGCTTGTTAGCTTCAAAAACCTAAAGCTAAAACGATACAGGTGCTCACATATCCAAACAGATAAACGCAATTTAAGCAACACAACCTTCATATATTACATCAAATACTGCCATTCCAAAATCAAACTTCATAGTAAGCACATAAAGTAGATTTTCCGGAGCCGTTTTCTTTGGGAACTCATTCCTGGTGTAGTAGGAAATGGCAATAGTGAAGGAGATTGACCGTTGGACCTTAAGGGAGGGGATCGTTTGTAACGTAATCGGAATCCCGTATTATTAATGGTGGAGTCGTTGGGATTTTTGTGGGACGGTGTGAAAAGGTTTAATCGCATTTATTTTGCTGAATTTCACTCCAGTTTTTTTTTTTAAATCAGGCTAAAGTTTAACCCTAAGGTGATATTCTAGTACAGTTGCAATTAAAACTTAATATTTCACAGTGCCACCAATTCTGGGTATAGAAGAAGTTTACCAGTAGTCAAATATATTATTTGGTTCTATACGCCACATATCTTGGGTTCGTTTCCTTTCTCAGTTTGTGTGCACGTGTTCCGTATTGGTTATTATCTAAATAATTATGTATAGGTCATATTAAAGTCAGATAACTGTTATACTTCTTCATATCACAAGGTTTTCATAGTAGTTCTACTTAGTTTACATAGGTTCTGATGGCCATGAAAGAAGCATGCTGGAGCATTCTCTTTTCTCTCATCCTGGGGAATGTTATTATTATTATAACTCATACACTAAATGATAATTTATCTATTTATAGCGCAGATGATTTAGTTTCACATGACAATACACTGGTTCAAAGCCAGACTTGAATCTACTTAGCTAGCAAGTCAATCAGCAATCAACATACAGAGAAAACGCTCCAGAGCTTCTAGTGGCATCAAACGGATCTCATTTCAGGCAATAGAGAGCGTTGGCGGCAAATGAACCCGACCTTTTTAGGGCCGTCAAAAGGGTAAGTGCGAAATGAGCACTACATGCTGTTCCTCTGATTTATGGCTACTAGAAGGATAATTCTCCTTTAACATTCATTGAAAGGTAGCAAGTGAAAAGTATCTTCAGGATAACTGATAGGAGAGGGTTTCTAGCCATGTTTTTGTATTTTCCGATATTAATCTCTCTACCTGCCCAAAAGTTTCAGATTTTCATTCTTATCCAACTCACCTTTCTGTTAATTTCTCATCATTATTGTCCTCCACTTATTGTTGAACGGCATGCAACTAATATTATAGGCTCTAGCTGTTTTATATGTACCTCCTGGTCGGATCTTTAAGGTACGTTTTTCCTTTCTATCATGAAACTGATATTTTGTAACACACGCCAGAAAACTAGTCTCTTTTAGAATTCGTGTGCATATTGCCACGTTTTTTTGTACTACTTATATGTTAGACGTCACTACCACTGAGCTATCATCGCCTTGAACGGATAGGTATATAGGGACCGCATACGCTTGAAATAATATGAATAGGCAAAATTCACAAGACAGTTCCAGTGAAGCAAGCTCAGCTACATACTACAGTTGTTTATAGTTATTAACATGAGCGCCATACGGCTCCGTGTTGCGAATTGTAACAATCAAAGGCTGTGCTAGACCCTGACTGAATTTGTTGCTTCATTCGTCATTCCGACTTTAACCGACTTCATTTGTACCCGAGGGTATGTTGTTGAACACGTTACTCAAAGGGTTGCCATTATCGACTGATTCAAAACATTGAGGATAATTTTCATTGTTGAGTGAGTATGCTTTGTGACTGGTGAACTGAGGATCGTTACGTGCATTGTAAGCTTATTGACTATCTGCTTCGTATGTATTTTCTAACAATGGCTTTTCTATAGTCCTTTGTTATTCGGGATCGGATCTTCTGTATGTTGTTTGATTTTCTTTAGATTATTTATTATAAATATTTATAATTAGAATATTGATATTTAGATTATCTTCAGCTATCGTGATATAAATATAGGTAGGTATATTTCAATATTATTTGGATAATGTTAAAGCAGTCGAAGCATAATAACATTTACTTAACCTCAAGCTATGAGAGGTCATTGATTTAATTAAATTTCTTTCGTGAGGCAATGGATAAGGAAGCAATGGATTATAGTTCAATTAAATTACTTACTAAAACGAATATTTTATTTCTCAAAATTTACTAAGAAAAATAACGATAAAAAATTACTTGAAACAAGATCACTAAACTAAAGCCTATGATTACAATATTCGCACACCAAGATTGCAAAAAATTCAAATAATGTTCTCTTTTCTATCTCTGCAAACATAACTTTACCGTTAAGAAATCTTTGAAAAGCATTAAAAACTGAGTGAGAAGAGTTATTGTTGATCAGAAAATTACTTTTCCAGCTACAGGCACTAAAATTGTGAGGTTTATTTTAAAAAGAAATCTTTTGAAGAGCGTGTTTGATATTTAGAGGCGTCGTTTTCCCAATTTACTAAAGCATAAGCACCGGTGAGGTAGGGTGGGAATTTTTGGATGAAAATTTATATTAAAAGAGCTCTATTTGAAGATTATCTTTGAAGAAAAGCTTTCTTGAGAACTGATTTCTTTGGTAGGTACGTGTGAGTGTCTCATTTTAATTTTATAAATACTTAAGTGCGTGACCTCTAAAATAAGCTTAGTATGTCGCTACTTAACTTAAATACTTTGCGAACGTTACTAAGATGTCTCACAAAAATCTTTTTATGTCAAATGGAAAAACATTTCCAAGAACAAATTCATGGTCTATCAAAGCATAAGAGTCATATTATGCGGAATATTTTAGCAGATTTGAGTATACAGCAGCACGTACTAAAAGGCTCAAAGAAAATGGAGGGCAATAAAACTTAAAAATAGAATTTTTCTAAATTTATCTCTTGAAATTGTCCGTGAAATTGCTCGGCGAAGCTTGAAGCGAGACTTAACTGCGCTTCATGTATGTATCACGTATCTCAAGCTGAGATTGTGAAAGATATTAGGGTGTCTTCCTGTAAAGGAATATCATCAGTGACATAAATGAAAAAGTATCTCTGTGCTTTTGCATATATGACTTGCTGGTTTGGTTCATGTGATTATTTACCATATTCTGTGATTAACTTCTATTATTTAACCAATACTATTTTTTATACACGATAAGCTTGTGTTTGACCACAATCTCACCATGGTAAGTGATGATGTGGCCAAAGGTGGTAAGCACACAAAGCCTATATGGGAACTGGCTCTCAAGTGCAGCTGTCGGACCACACCGATACGTGCTTGGCGACAGATTTTCAACTTGTGGGTGGTAGCCAGCCAGTCGGGCACTACAAAGTACCCTACCACCGAGCTATGGTTTCCTCACGATGTTTTCCTTCACCGAAAGCTCAAGCTCATTGTAGGATTCGAACCCACGACCTTCGTCGCGGTATTTGACGTCACTACCACTGAGCTATCATCGCCTTAAAAGCATGCTTATAATATGATTGCTTTCATTTTCACCTAAAAAACACTAATATAGCCATCACCTTCACCATATTAAATGATAGTTGTCTCCCGTGTCATTTTACCTTTACCCGGGATAAAAAGTATCCTATCTATTTATGTGCTATTTTTACTTACTATTGTAATAAATCAGTATTCAGTACAAAATTAAATTTTTGCTCCATCGCGATTCTAATTCATTTTAACAACATAGTAAGTACCAAATAAACTTTTTAATTAACACAGGAAGTCGCGACCTTTCCACAACAAATTAAGTGCGTTAAGACGAGATTAATACTGAATAAGGAACAGGGGCTCTACTAGCAACTCTTATTACGGTTCAAGTTTACCTAAGCTTCGTTGTTTTTCTGTCAATTATTACTTTTGTCCATACATTTTGACGTCCTTTGATACAAAGATGATTCCGTTCAAGCTGAGTTGAATCGCAATAAGAGTAACCCCACAGTTTTCTAGATTTTATAAGGAATATTAGCTGTAATGGAAATAATTTTGGGACACAGTTTTCGTGTGCTCAATCACGCAAAAATTTATGAACGGATTTTAATGAATCTTGACACACAGGTTGATCATATCCTGGAATAAAACATGGGATACTTTTTATCCCGGGAAAAGATAAGATCCCTCGGGAACGCGGGTGAAATCGCGGGGTAAAAAACCAGTTTTAAATAAAACATAAATACACCTACTAAGAACGAATTTTGTGTACGTTAATGGATCGTGATAAGTATATGATAGTTAAGCTTCGGTTTGAGCCACGATCCCGAGGACAACCTTTAAAGGTTGAATTTTCAAAATTCCTTTCTTAGTTGATACCTATTCCCTATTTATTAGGAATCTCCCTGCCAAAATTTAAGTTTGTAGTATTTATAATTTCTGAAATTTTGTGTTTAATCAATGAGTGATATTTCGCTTTTAAATGTATAAATAGATAAATAATATAAAGTTGAAAAAAACCAAAACAATTTTATCTTCAGGTCGCTCATCTTAAAGCAGTCGTTTAACTGATTAACTGCACTTTGCCAAGTGTCTAGACTGAAAGACAAATCTTGTAATAGAATTGTTCATCTTTAATTTAAACTAGCTGCAGTAATTTTAATTTAGAAGCTACTTGTTTTTAATTTGTTTCTACACGATAGTAACTTTTTCTTGAGAGTGTGTTTTGGGTAAAGAAATAAAGTGGGTAAAAACTGACTCTTTCGAATTTAATATTGGTAATAAAATGTATTATTACAATTTGTATATTATAATTTTATATGCAATGGTAGTCACTTACCATCAAGTGTGCATTGCCTGCATTGTGTTATAGGTATATAAAAAAAACAGAAAATTATTTTTTTTGAGCTGCAGTAACTTAATTAACATAAAGTTCATAAGCCAGAAAGTTTGGAACTATGCCATGATGAAATAAACCCAAAAAATTTAGTTTTAATAAACCCGAAAGCACTAGTTAGCTGGCAGTGCGAATATCTGGCAACAAATAGAACTGGGTGAGCGGAGGCTTATTCACAAATCCTGCTGACTTTAGGCAGGTGCCTTATTGGCCATAACGATTTCATTACGATATTACAACGAGATGATAATAATGTGTAAAAATAAGATTTTTGTCTCTATTAAATATTTTTTTATTGTTACTATAATTTATGTAGGCCCATTTATGATATTTACAGAACCTTTTGAATAAAATTGGATTCATTCTCTTGCTTATTTAATAAATACCATAATAGTTTACGTAAATTATCAATGTAAGCACAACATTAATATACGTATATTATATAAATAACAGTTATAAATTATTCATTAATTTACTTAATAACTTCTAAAGAACTTCTACCAAGTTGAATATTGGTAGATCAAACAATAAAATGCAAATTTTTGTTAACACATCATAAGATTTTACTACAATATCGTATGTCATAATAACAGTCATTAGTCGCAGCACCGCATTGCAGTACGACGGATTATCAGCCACAATTTTTTCAATTAACAAGCCAAATGAGCTCGCTGCGAATTGAAATTGAATTTTTCTTCCAAAAACCTGTTGCTTATTAAGAGCAGCCTTCGTTTGCCTTTGATGGAATGTTGAAGAACCCCAGGTTTGGAAGGTTTATAGGTACTGCGAACATCACAGTAAAGCTATACCTACCTTCATCAACAAGATTCTGCATTCAACAAGCATAAACAATATTTTAAAAGGCAAGCTGTTAATTAAAGTAGGTGCAGGTAAGCGGGAGTCTTCAGCCAATTAATTATAACGAACAGCTGTTGCGAGCTTGGGAATATCACAACTCAGAAGTTGGGAACTACCGTGAAAATGTTGCTTTGTTTCCTTCCGCGTTTATGGACGATGTTTAAATACCTTTTGAGATGGTGAAATGATTTTAATAGTTAGTTTTTTTAATACTGTGTGGGAAGTTGAACTCTTATAAACATGAAGACGATATATTATTATAAAACATCGGTATATATTTAATGTACCTATAGGCGGGAAATTTAAGATCTGTACAATTCAGAGGCCGTCATAACTAATCAAAATCCACGATTTGGCCCAATTTACTGGTAAATAAAAATCCATTTTTTTTTAATTGAATACGAAATATACGAATAATATAGCTGAAGTCGCAATGACCACCACAGCGCTCTAAGAGCCGATGACCGAAAAGATTCAAGCGTTACAACCTATAGTCAGGTGGACCAACGATGGTCATTCACTGTGGAAATCCATATCAAAGTAACTTCAGCTACATAGAAGAATGATCAGATTTAGATCTGAATGATTATTATAATAGGGTATTTGACTACAATGAAAATATAGATAAAACTGTTGTTAGCTTAACAGTAAATATTTTTCCAAACCAACTAAGCCATCGTAATATTTGAAAGTATGTAGGTATAATGTTTATAAGAAGTCATAAATTAAATGATAAAAAATTCTTATTTGACCACGTGATTGAAAACGCTCAGTACCTACTGGCCGATTCTGAGTGTGACGTCACCTGCTTGTCACAGCGAAATGGAAACGGTAAAGTTATGGAAAATATTATGACAATTTAAAGTTTGTTTACGTGCAGGTAACGTCATGATATCACGTGACCTAGGCATTATTGCGTCTTAGCCTTTTTATTAATATAAACTTTGAAGGTACAAATTCACAAAGAATTAAGCAAATTGCAAATGTATTATGCTACAATAAACAATTTTAGATACTTTTCTAAAACCTGTCAAATACCCTATTACATATTGACCAACCTTCGCAAAAATAGAATAAATCTCAGTAGTTTGACCAACATGTGCATCAAATTCAATCCTTTGGCTGAGTGTATGCTGACGCGCAAGCGATACAATTTAGCGGATCATTGTCCAAAGGAGGATTTGTATTGTTAGAGAAGTCGAAATGAAAACTCTGAATTTTCCATATCGAGCAATGTTTGAAGAACAGTTTTATATGAGCATAAAGATCTGGTTCTCAGCAAATTACTTTGATGAACTTTTGGTATGACAGACTTTCATGGGACAGTTTAATTGTGTAAACAAAATGTTGTGAGTAATACAGAAATACCTTAAAATAAATCGTTTGTTATGTTTTAATGGCGTCATAAATAACTAATCACTGTGGATTACGACTGAATCGCGCTATTTAACTGCAAACAGGTGATTCTAAGACAAGCGCGAACATGAAAGTTTCTAATGATACTTTGACGTTGTTTTTCTTCAAAACTGTTGGGGTGCCAGCTTTTATTCCTAGACTATAAAATAACAAGCTATATTATCTTAAATAATTTACTACTTAACCATTTTATACAACGTTTATTTAAGAGAATTTTTCTTTTAGAAAATGATTATCAAAGTATCAAAAATCCACTGTAATTTTTTTATAAAATTTGAAAAGATTTTAATATTAAGGTTAAATAAAATTTTGAATTAATCTACGTTCTTTTTATACCACCTACCTATGTACATATAATATATACCTACGAATATAAGTTCAGTCTTAATTACCCCGTTGGAAGAATTATAAAATTGTTATAGAAATAATACTCCTATCAACCGATTTTCAACCTAATGCTCTCGGAATTAACACGTAATTTAGACGTCAAAGTTATTTTAGTATTGGCTGTAAATTTTAACTCGTTCCTGGCCACTTGTATTCAAGCCTGTTAGTTACGTATAAAAATCTACCTTCTAGAGTGGAGTGCATTTTGTTTGAGCACCTAGTTAGCTTTCTCTTGTATGAATAAAGTAAGTAGGTATTAGGACCACACCTATATCTACTAAACCCTCAAATTCCAGTGTGGAACTAAATAGCATTAATATTTCCCATAAAGATAGAGTCAGGTACATTTTCTAAACGAAAATATTTATTTTTTAACATAAACGTTCAATAAGTAATTCTTATACAACATTATATTATTTAAAAAACCGAAACATAAAAAGTTTTTATTGACAACAAAATTTCAAGTCGTTGTTACGTAGACATACCTAATGCATTTCAAACTTACTGTTTTAATAAAAAAAAAATTATATATAAAATCGCACACGTTTTAATAAAAAATGAACCATTCAGGCAGTACTTTATATGAACATCTAAGAATTTTGTTTACCTATACTATACAAATAGCATGTACGATTTAATGGAGTGGAGATTTCACGGTGTCTGCCCCTTGAGAGTTGACATGGATAAATTGAACTCCTCCGCCTTTTGCCGTTTTAGGGTTATTCAGGAACAATTTTAAAACGCCGCATTTACGAGCAAGTCTTGGGAAGTATAAAACTTACTCCACCAAGGTATGTGAGATAAGTTCAGATGTGTTAGGGATACGTTTTAAAATAAAATACATACCTACTGTTTATTTTGAAAGTTGTTTTAGTTTAGCCACGAATTTATTGGGTAAAAAAACACTTTCTGAAGTTTCTTAGTTAAATTTTAAAACTACTCTATAACAGACGTTTCTGAATCTACAAGTCAATTTTCCTATAAATTTAGTTGAAGTACGTTCATTAATCTAATAATTTCGAATCTTGCTAGGTAACTGTAATAAAATTAAAAGAAATATTATTATATACGGAACCATTGTAAATTTCTTTTTTCAAAATTCAAATAGCTATTTGTTTTTCCTTTCAGTTTACTTCGATTCGTATACGAAGACGTAAATTTATAATTATAAGTTATTCTTAGATAATAAATCAATGTCAAAATGATATTCCCATTACGCTCACAGAGAATAAGAGATACAAGTAAAAAGAAAACTTTATTTATTTATGTATCTACCAATGTAAAAATAAATTTAATATATTTCCTCAAGTGTTTGAAGAGAGGCTCACCTATATTATGTATAATAATAAATTTACCTGAACACTTTGATAAAACGAAGCAAAGAGGGAAATATACAACGCAAAAGAGATAATTTTGTTCTAAATATAAGCTACGTTCTAGTGGTAGTGATTTTGTTGTCACCGACCAATGATCTTATTAGTAAAAACTTGACCAGTGTCGCACAAATGCACTTTTTTACATATCGAGTGCAATTAAAAGTAAAAGTGATCTAAAATAACCAGAAAAGCCATCTTTTTAAACGACTTCAAAAAAGGAGGAGGTTATATGTTCGACTGTATTATTATTGTTCATCGATTTTTCCGCCAATTGTCAACTGATTTTCAAAATTCTTTTTTCATTTGAAAGAGTAAAGTTCGGCGGTGGTCCCATTATCACCAAGTCAGGATCTGATGATGGGGTCCTGGGGGAAAACGAGGGCAACCCTCAAATTTTATAAGAAATGTCAACCGATTTTCAAAATTCTTTTTTTATTTGAAAGAGTATACTTCGGCGGTAGTCCCACTGTCACCAAGTCAGGATCTGATGATGGGATCCTGGGGAAAATGAGAACAACCCTCAAATTTTATAAGAATTTACAGTATTTTTTATTCACATACGTACTTATCAAAGCTATTTCCATCTGGTAGTCATCATCTTATGTTGCAGAGCTGATGATGGAAGGTACAACTCCTTAAAGGTTGGGAGTTAGGGGATATTTCTTTAAATATTATAGTCACGTTTAGACTCGTATCGTCGTCTCTTTGTATATTAAAATGAGCTGATGATAGAAGGTAATATCTTTATCGGTTAGGAGTTAGAATATACGTTGTCCTAGATATGAAATGAAACGCAATATCAAGTAGCTGCTGAGAAGGAAGCCTTAAGTAATCATTTAGGATATAATTATATTCTTTATTTTATTTAAAAGTTTATCTATTTATGTATTCCCTCATCTAATAGCGTGATATTATTTAACTTATAGGCTTTCTCGATAAATGGGCTATCCAACACTAATATATTTTATGTAGTTCCTGAGATTAGTGCGTTCAAACAAACAAACAAACTCTTCAGCTTTCTAATATTAGTATAGATAATGTAAATCAATAATAGGCTTAATTTGCTCGAAAACAATTAAATATTTCTTGAAAACATTGAAATATAAAAAATGGAAAAATAAAACTTTTTATGAAAAAATAAAAACGACTTCAAAGACAAATGTTGCACTAAAAACCGAAAAATAAACTGAATAAGACATTAAATAAAATGGACAAAAAATATTTCAATAACTAAATAGACCAAAAACTTTACTTATGTAAACTACCAACGCACCTATTCAAATTATTATTCTATAAATACCTTTTGATCTGTTTGAAGTCAATGCCAAGCTCAAAAATACAATGAAAGAAATAATAAATGCCTTCACTAGCATCGCCAGATGCCAGTTTCCAGGGAGGAGATTAAGTAATCCCTGGGTTCGGGAACTCACTCTATCTGCGGGCGGCCAGCGGTCAACCGTTTCACCGGATCTCCCTAACCGCACGCCAACATGCTGCGACTGCACTACTCAATAGCGACTCCATAATACCGCCGGTCCCTCCGCCGTCAGCACAGTGCCTCCTCTAAGGAGCTCTGGCAACCTTACTCACCGCAGGAACACAACACCACTTGGCAGTGTTATTTGGCTGCGATATTCTGTAAGGTGGAGGTACTTCCCCAATCAGACGGCCTTAATTATGAGCAGATGTTATGCTATGTCCTACCTCCTCAAACCGTACGAAGCCTATTAAACCTTTTAGGCTTGGCACCGACTTCAAACAGATCAAAAGGTATTTATAGAATAATAATTTGAATAGGTGCGTAGGTAGTTAACATAAGTAAAGTTTTTGGTCTATTTAGTTATTGAAATATTTTATGTGATGATGTGGCCGAAGGCACACAAAGCCTAGATGGGAACTGGCTCTCAAGTACAGCTATCGGAACACACTGATAGGTGCTTGGCGGCAGATTTTCAACTTGAGGGCGGTAGCCAGTCGGGTACTACAAAGTACTCTACCACTGTGCTATAGTTTCCTCATGATGTTATCCTTCACCGAAAGCTCAACCACATTGTAGGATTGAAACCCACGACCACTGAGCTATCATCGCCTCAAATCACCAAATTGTCCTAAAAAAAACGCCTATCCGTGCCAAATCCATTTGACTAAGCACAGGCCGGTCAAATAAAAAAACCCTCAGCATAAACAGCTAACTTTACCATTGAAAAGGCAAAATCAGTAAAATAAGGAACAAACAAACGTACGGAACAAACAGAACCCTTATTAGCTAAAAAGGGCTTGCGTAATGATAAACAAAAACCCTTTCTTATTATGAAAGTGGACGATTTCTTTGCAAAATATTTCACGGACAATTTTCTATTTATTGTGAGTTGTGACTATAAATAAGATTTTGTTTCATAAATAAACCCACGGGTCATTTTTTACTTTTGGATAAGTTTCTATGTGACTGCAATCTCATCATGGTAAGTGACGATGATTATGATAAAGCAATCCTAACCCCAATAAATTCAAAATGGGGAACATCGCCGTATAATTTCCGTATTTTAATCGTCATATTATTATATCAAGTCAAATTCCACTTAGGCGAGTGCATGTTCAAGATGTAACGATTATTTATAAAGTAAATGCAGTTCAACATTTGTTAACGCTAACTATTGGGTGGCAAATTTACATAAAATAGCTACCGTGACGGTCGCCATTACTTCTCTATCAAGATTAGCTAAAACAGTTGCCACTAATATAAGGGCGCGTCTCGATGCTGCGTTTAGATACGTTATTTTGTACACATATTTTGTGAATACTTGAGTAATTTTACGACTATATTAAAATCTTTGAATAACGATGATGGTCGGTATCAATATTTAGATATCAGTCAGTAAGCGTTTTAGTTAGTCATATATGAAATTTGTACCTCTGCAACGGATAATAGTAAGTGTTGTTTTAGCGCTGCCCTCTGGCAAACATTTTATGCAGTAGCTCCCCAAAAACACTTGCTAGATATAATTCAAAAACAAACACACTTTACATTTGACTCCGCGAGGGGAGGGGTAAAAGAAGATTGCACCATTAAAAAAATTACCACTTTTATGGTAGATATAGTATGTCCTATTACTATTTTTCTTTTATGATTGTTGTATAAGGTGCCATTGATATTTATAGTGATAACATTATTTTGTGTTTTAATTTGTATTGCTTTTTTAGGTTATTTTGTGGTAAGCTTTAGTTAGTCATGCATTTAAATCCTTTCTCTTGCGGCAGCGTTTTATCGTTCTTCTTATACAATATATTGTGGCTGCAATGTAATAAATATTTTAGTTTTGCTTGCTTAGTTTATTGTTGTCTCGTCTCAGCAAAAATAACAATCCGAGCTGGTGTAATGGTATGTGTGTGAAAACCAATAATATTATTTTTGGTTTTCTCAAAAATTCATGGTAGTTTTCGACTAAATAATGTGATATAAATATATTGTGTTACCCTGCTAATCGTATTCATGCTTATAATCCTTTTTTTTGTTATATTTTAGTAAGTCAATCTGTTGCGCATATGCGCAAATAATTAGTATATATATATATTAATTATCGTATTTTTTATTAAATGAAGCTTACAATAAAAAAAATAACTACGAAAAATACTTATTTGAATTTTTTCATTAAAATTACGTTATTTATAAAGATTTTTAGAAGGACCTAGTATTAATTGGAACAAACTAATACATTGTTAAATTTATTTAAATTTAAAAGATTTCATATTCAGGAATACCACTACCAGTACAAGTCCACGTTTCAAGTCTAAACGAGGCTCAAGAGGTAGTTGGGGTATCACTAATTCCGCAATTTGTTTGCTTCCACTTTGACAAATAGCAATAGATAAGAAATTCGTGTTAATGGAGATGTTTATGTTTAAAACAGAGCTTTGGTTTGTGTTTTTATTTTATATACCATGAAATAAATTTTCATAGGTATTCGAAATTAAATATTTTACGTAGCATGTTTCCATCGACACAAATGGGGGATAAAACATTCCAGTTCTTTACAGCAATATCTTTGAAAAGTTATTCAATATATGAATAACAGTGAACGTAATTCCAACAAAATTTAATTATAACATTTTCTATTAAAACATTTTATGCATACCTCTATTACTACGAACTGAAAAAGATTTTTCCTACCTTTGAAACAAAAGGAAATATCTCGCTCAGTTTCATAAAGAAATACAATTATAATTTTTAATCTGAGTTTAATAAGTTGTGTAAACTTTTCTGGACTAACCTCACCTTGTATTAGTAACAAAAATGGCAAAAGTAGTTACTTTCGTTATGGAAAATCCAAGACAACAATCGGCAATGGGCAGTGATTTAATCTGTTATTCTAGTCTAGTACAGCAATCCTTCACTCTTATTCTAAACTAGCTTCTCGGCCCGCGGTATTGCCCGCGTTCCCAAGGGAATAAAATAAAATATAGCCCATTTTACTTGCTGATAATGTAGCTTTTATAATTGAAATATTTTTTAAAATAAGTAAAGTATTTCATAAGTTTATCCATTACAAACAATTTTCTAATGATTTATTTAGAAGTTTATATAAATGATTTTATGATTTCTCTAACGTTTTAGAATACATTTTAATTAATGAATATTGGACAAAAACAACAAAAGGTAAAAAACGGCTCGTTTTCAAAAACATTTCGGGAACCGATATCGGCTGTCGTAAACGTCACATTACTATAATCTCGCACCGAAATTAGGTCTCGAGTCTCGCCTCGCCCCAGTTTCCACATTCACGTAGAATTTGTCTGGAAGTGCCACTGAGCTCATTTGCAATAAGTGCGGTCGAAATGAGAGGCATAATGTGACTTGGCCAAGTTACCTCGACTGCATTCACCGGGAGATTGCAATAACCGCCCCATCTTTGAATGCCGCATCTGAAAATTTGCTGGCTCTTCTTTTTACAATCGGCTCAATGGAAATCTTAGATTGCACAAAGCGTCAATTTGTATAAGTTAAGTTGAGTTTTGAATCGGGGTTTGCTAGTGCATTTAAAAAGAACATACATTTTTAGGGAATCTATTATTATTTGTAAAATAACATATAAAAATAAATTACACTTTTTTCCAGATTATTATTTGCCTTTATTATTATTATATTAATCCATACTAATATTATAAATGCGAAAGTGTGTCTGTCTGTCTGTTACCTCTTCACGTTTAAACCGCTGAACCGATTTAGATGAAATTTTGTGTAAAAAAAGATGGAACATTGGAGAAGGACTTTGGATATTTTTAATTCCGGGAAAAGATAAGATCCCTCGGGAACGCAGGTGAAACTGCGGAGCGGAGAACTAGTAAATAAATAAAAATATTTATTTTTTACCTGTTGTTTTACAATGTGCCTTATAAGTACCTTTATTTTATATGTTACTTAATCTATTTTATTTATCGTATAATTGTGCCATCCAATCTACCTATGTATTGTAATGAGAACAATTTAAATATACTTATTTAGATCGTGTATCATTGTACTTTATCATTGTACTATATCAGTCGTTACCAGTCACTGCGTAGGTACTTTATCTTCGATAAGACTCGCACAGCACAACATAGTCTTACATTAATTAATACTTTTTTATAGTTTGAGAATTGCAATTAATCCTCAAGCAACGAAAGGTTAAGATACCAAACTCGTCCAAGCCAAATACGTCCGCCGCAACAGCAAAATAGTGAAAAATCCTAAAAAATATGCCACGAAACTAAATAAAAAATAAGCTTTTCAAAGCTACACCAGCTTTTTTGATTTTCACAACTTTAGTTTTCACACAGCACTGCATTAAAACCGCTTTATGCGTCCTGTTTACACAAGTACAAAGTTATACTGTCGTTGGTTTGTTGTTTGAACTCTGCAAAAATAGCTTTTCACACAGTTAAGTGATAAAAGCTGTTGTTTGTGAATTGCATTGACTATTTCATAGAACTTTAGGTATGCTATCTAGTAGTAATGAACAAATTTTGGCTTTCATTATTTTATATCAGTTTAGGCTATAGGAGGTCACTTATGACGTCGAGCTATAGAAGTTAACACCGATTAGGAAGTCAGCGTTCAATTGAGAAGAACCGGCAAGAGACTCAGCAAGGTTACATTTTTTAAATATTGTTTGGCAAATTGACTACATCGGCATCTTTTTTTTTATTTAAATGTTTAACAATATACAACCTGTATGCGATATTTACTTCAATAAATAATAGATACCGTTATTTATATAAATACCCACAGTATTAGTGTCAACTCCAGCGCCATTTGTCATTATGCTCGACGCTTTCCGGTACGAAGTCATCACTCAAGGAGAAGACCCTTTCATCTCCGTAGAGCTCATCGAGCATTGTGGCCCATACGTTGCCACTTTACCTTACTGCCTCTTTGAAGAATGTTTGTAGCCTTAGTAAAGTTCTTCGCGACAGTGACAGTGGCAAAAATGAGGACATAGAGGAATTCTTTAGAGTTTCTCTAGTAAACTTTGTCTAAATAGAGAAATTCCGAATATAGTTATGGAATGAAGGTTGCTGAGAGACATTACCTAAGCTTTTGAAGCGATTACATTACGTAATAATTCGCATGAAATTTACTATTTCTAATACTGGTCTAAAATTCAGTAAAATCACAAATAATAGCGTAGTATCCTAAAAATTCTATTTAGTCCGTCGTCTGAGTTAGATGACCAAAAAATTTTGGACACATATTTTTTATTTTGTTCCGTAAACGAAAAGTGACGAGGATACGTTGAAATTTCGCGTGACGTCACACCGTGGTGCAAATTTTACCACGAAGTGACGTCACAAGCCCCACTCCTATACTTTTATGCGCTATATACATTTGAATGTTTTTATTGATTTGATAAAGCAAAACATACGTGTCCAATATTTTTTGATAATTTTACCGACGGACTAATTAGAATTGATTTTTATTGACCCAGGACCCCTATTACCAAGGAATACCATCTCACACATGAGTTTTAAGTGTTCTTTGAGATCGAGTTACGGTGGTAAGGTGGACGATTTCAGATTTGGCTGTTTTCCAACCACCAATCTCCTTAGCGCAATATCCCCTTCTGTATTATTGCAGTAGAAAACATAAATATGAAGTTGGTAACTGTCTGCTACTGATAATATAGTGGGTGTTAAGTTTTGTTGGCAAGCGTGCTGTAAGCGCTTTTGTGATCATAGAATTATGTGTTATTGTTGAGTGCGCTCAAACTTTAAAGAGATTTCTCTTTGGATTGTAAGGATTTCGAATTTTAGTTTTATTTGTGCGAAATATAACACTGTAGGTACTATTTGCGGAAAGAGAATTTAAAAATGTAAAAGGTCGGTTGGCTACAATACATCTTACGTCAACTAACTACCGGTATATTTCCGCGACTGTAGGTACTTGAGAGCTAATTCCTTTCTAAGTTTTATATGCTTACCATTTTCACCCACATCTTGCCTCACCTATAAAAAAGATAGACACATCCCACGCCTTTAAAGTAAAGCACAGTAAAGGAAGCCGAATTTGAAAAAGGAAGCTGATCACGACGCGATTCACAGCGTCGTGCACGTTCCTTCACTTCATAACTTACTATAATTGTTTACGTAAGCTTCTTCTACCTTTTTTAATTGTTTTATTTGTTTTGTGCTTACCAGTAACTAAGTTGAGCTTGTGGTTTACATAGTGGCCCATTAATATGTATGTAATAATATGTACTTAAAGTACTTGATAGTTATTAAATAATCCTCTGCGAATATAAAATAAATATCTACTTACCTACATTTTACCTATTTGAAACTGAAATCATATCTAAATACCAGCTTAACGTTGCAAAGTCAACTTTATATCAGTTATATCAAAAGCATATTTTAGATTGATATCAAAGTGAACCTAGATCATTTATCAGTTGTGAAGTATAATAAAATCAACTGAAAGTGACAAACTTAAGTCTCGAGTGGTTACCGATAGTGAATAAATCGACTCTTGCCCATTAGCAACTAACCCTAGACCGTAACTTACAATATTGAAACTAATGAGGCATTCGGGGTCCAATCCAGACCTAAGCTAATTCAATTCTCTAGGGATTAGACAAATTAGAATATTAACTTGACGGATGGACCTATTGATACGTGGAATATAGTTTCTTTGCACTTGTTTTTTGAAATTGAATGTTTATTCATCCAAATAGGCACAGGCACTTATTCATAGTCAGACGATAATGCACGGTTCTGAAAATTGCTTTTGCTGAAAAGAGTCGGCAATAAACTCAGCAATTACTGTTTTCAAAAACAACTCACATTTATTACATTCAATAATTATTTATCTAATATTTGCGTGTTATGGCGCTAAAAATAGTTTTGTACTTGATGTTTCAAAATCAAAATCAATAAATTTCATTTATTCAGTTTAGGCTCTGGTAAGGCACTTATGAACGTTGCAATTGACTTTACCTTGTTGCTTTAAATATAATATTTTTGACCTCATTACGTCACTTTATAGAACAAAAATTGACGGGGCTATCTGATATGGGTTTCTCACGTAATAAGACAGTTGAAGTTTATGTATTTCCAACATAAATAAGAATATTTTCCGAACACTATGAGGAAAAATGAACTTCTCTCTCTATCTTGATATGAGACCTCATCAAAGTACGCTGTTTTATAATCAAAATATTTTTTAGTGAAACATACGATGACTGACTTTATACTTACCTACTCAGACTCGTATAATACTCCACAATACTCAAATATCACTCCACCAATGTCTTTATTGACTGTTATTCAACTACAAAGCTAAAACGAAACTCAATTCATCGTTTATTAATATAAAATGTAGCAATATAAACTGTTTGAATTAGCTTCACTGAGGCCGAAAAGTTTTTTAATAACGGGACATGACATATTTGACGCTCATATAACTCGGGAGTTCCTATAAACATTCCTTATAGGAATTTCAACAGATTTTGTCACAGAAAGCCACAGATGAGAAGAATGGATAAAGGTTAAATTATAAACTCGATTTATGTCTCTTGAAAAAATAATAATTAGGATTAATGTAAAATACAAATGAATAAATTAAAAAAAACTACTCCTTGACTCACAGTTGGGCAGTCGCAGCACAAAATAAAAGCAAATTCGAACAATCAAAGTAAAATTTGTTTCGCCGTTTCTTCTCCTGCTGTCAGGAGAAGAAGTCTTTATTTGGAAATGGTGATAACAGTAACAATAGCATTAAAAATAGCAATAAGACGTTCAATAAGTGTTCCTTAAGTGTCCCAAAATTGAATAAAATTTGATTTGAGTTTGAGTTAAAATAGCGGTTTACTGGAATGCGGAATGCCACAGCCAAGGTCGTGAATTAAAAGATTTAAATATATCGGTTATCACTATGCTCCCGTACTTGCACTTGAGAGTCAGTTGAGCCACCTTAACTACATCGTCCGTCACTAAAAATTTAGACTTAAATTACACTTTATAAGCAGTTTTGTACACAATCGGTAATTAGAAACAGTTTAATGTGCACTTAAAACTATAAACGTGATAATAATTTTAAAGCAGATATTGTGCAGTCGTAGTTTAGTTATAAGTTGTTAGGAAGTTGCGGTTTACGGCACATTGCCAACTAAACTTAACTACGCAAGGCACAAAAACTCAAATGTTTTTGTTTGTGTTTCGAACAAAATGGGTGAATTAGCGTTAATTTGCATTGAATTTAAATATTGAAATAAATAATGGTTTCTGCTGCCTGCTATTAGATACTTCTTTTAAAATAAAATAACAAAATTTTCTAAATACTTATTTTCCCTTTAAAAACTGGCAGAGGTTCCGAATAGTCCCAATAGAGTAGACTCGCATTTCACGAAATATATTTTATACAATGTGACTTCGTGTTTATTTTACATAGGAGATGAAATAAATATTATCTATTTTATCTACTCAAGAGTTCAAATATAAAAAAACCACTAATCACATAATCTGCTTCAATGTGATATTATGATCATTATAACGTCGGGTTTAGTGTCTACTAGTGGGCCCAGCAGACGTTGTCCTGCCCTGAAATTAAAACAAAACATAGAACCCGATTCCAGCGACACCTACCGTGTCCAATTTGTGAATCTAAACCATCTGTCATCTGTCAGCCCGATCTCGAGACATGTCAAAAAGTCGTTCTATACAAAATGTATGACAAAAATAATTGTCTTCATTATTCTTTTTTTGTGCATTTTTCTTATTTTTTAATAATTATTCTGCTATTCCGGGCGGAGACGATTCTAACAAATCAAAAACCATGAAAATCGGTCCAGCCATTCTCGAGTTATAAATAGTGTAACTAACACGACTTTCTTTTATATATATATAGAATTAATTATGTATTTAAAAAAAAGTAGTATATGTAGTATATCAGTGATTTGGTTTCCATATTACAAGCTCTGCTTAGTTTGGGATTAGATAGCCGTGTGTGAAAAATGTCCGAGGATATTTTATTTATTATTTATTATACTTTCAAGAACTGATCATAATTTCTAACAAGGAATCATCAATTTATAATTACGTACCTTACCCAATATGAAAACTGATTCCAGAACAAATCACTGCTTGGTTAGTAATACTACTTTTATATTCTTCCACAAAACAATTATGGAATAAATTTTTATAAATATGAGATTGAAGATGAATTTGTTTTAAAATTGTTACTTTTTTTCAGAATGAATAACAAATAATGTAATATTGAGCAAAGCATTTATCTCTGGATATAATGTAAGTATCAAGTATCTAATGGAAGAACGATGAGTCGCTTGTGTTCTCGAGAGAAATATCGTTTGCAGCTGAATGTGATAGATTGAACACTTACTACATGTTGTTACTTCTATAATGACGCTGAAAGTACCTAATGTTTTGTATTATTAACCCCCGACGCAAAAACGACGGTGTGTTATCAGTTTGACGTGTCTGTGTGTGTGTGTGTCTGTCTGTGGCATCGTAACTACCGAACGGATGATCCGATTTCGATTTTGTTTTTTTTATTTGAAAGTCGAATGAGTCGGGAGTGTTCTTAGCTAGCTATGTTTGATGAAAATCGGTCTAAGATAGCCGCCGCGCCGCCACGGAATAGCGAATTTCATACTTTTTCACAACTCCCTCAATATGGGTATCAAATGAAAGGGCTTGACTAGTAGAATACTATGATAAATTTCAAATCCAAGATGGCCGCCACCACAAATGGCGAAATACATTTTTTTTCACAGCTACCACAATATGGGTATCAAATGAAAAGGCTTGACTAGTAGAATACGTAAAAATTTAATTATATGTATAAAACTATTTCACACAGGTTCGTAGATATAAGGTACAAAAAATATTTACCAAGATACTTAACTATCGATGCCACAAAATAAACGCGTCCTATGATGAATCCCTCATGGAGCACAACCTACTCTCACTTGAAAACCGCCGTAAACAATTTGATTTGGTAACTTTGCACAAGATTCTTACCAACAAAATTGATTCCTCTACACTTCTTTCTAAAATCAATTTTATAACAAAAGCCCGACTACCTGTTCGTCCTTCACGTAAATTAAATACTTTTGTATCACCAAGGCTGCGGAAGAATTATACCCGAAATAATTTCTTTGCTCGTATGGTAACCTAAGTTCTACTGCTTGTTTCTTGTTTTTTTGTGTTATTTTAAGTTTTTCGTAGGTTTATTTATAGATACAACTCTTGGACACTCTTTGTCTTTATGTTATCTATTGTAAACAACAAAAATTTGTAAATATTGACTGTTTGTGCCAAAATAAATAAAATAAAAAATAAAATCTATATCAGACAAAATCTGGAGGCACGGTAGTGGCCCCTTCAGGACGAGCCAAGCGAAGTGCAAGGGCACCCTACCTTTTCTCGCTTCGTCCTTTTTTTGAACCTTTATAATTTGGGTTTGGATTATACCAGATAAACAAAATTCTCGGAATATGACGTCAATCACTCACTCACTGATGATCATCAAAATTGTTAGGGTACTTCCTGAAGTCCTAGAAAACTAAATTTAAATTAAAGCTTTAACTAGGGGATAGAAGTTTGTATGAGACTTGTGCAATTTTTGATGCTAGGGAGATTAGAAAAGTAATGAACAGTGATTACATTTTTCACCAAACTCCGATATGAATGTAGCGAAATGACCAAGCCACATTGACTAAGATGAAAGAAAAATACTAGAAGATACAATTGAAGTGCAAAACTCATTTAGCAGTTTTATTGTACTTTTAAAACAAATAAAAAATAATGCTACTATGAATGTTAAATTTCTTTCTGACAGTGAGAAAGAAGGTGGTAGTCAGACAACTGGGCTTCAGTTATTTATTATAGCTCGCTTATTCCAACAATGTTCAGTAGTGCTTCTGCGTCGCGTACTTGCAATTGTGCTAATTGCTGTGTCATTTGGGAAAAGTAGAGCACTGACTTCCCTCATATTGTTCATTAGGAATTTTTAGTGGCGTACTTCATTTTCTTGATTTCTTTCCAACTTAGTGTTTGAATTCGGCTTGTGATATTTAAATTTATATAAATTTTCTAAATGGCACTGAAAAAATACAGGAGAATTCTTATATCAGTCTGACAAGCACGCAGTTACCTATTGGTATATGACTACCATCGCGTACATAAGCAATACCAGGCTGATTGGCAATGTGTTGCCTTTCACAATACCCAGGAAGCAACACGGATACAATAACAGCTGGAAACATAGTAGCCTGTCAGACGGGTACTAAAAGTACCCTATCACCATGATATGGTTTCTACACGTTTTCCTTCACCGAAACTCACCGTAGGATTTGAGCTCACGACCTTCGTCACGGTATCCAACGTCGCGGTCGCAGCCATCGATAAAATAATGATAAATTACGACACAACTTTTAGAGGAAGGTTTCCAAAGTAGGGGAAATATGTAAAATATCGATCAAACTATATGTATCTTAATATAGAATCTAAGATGACATCGCTTATGTATTTATTCCAAAAACGCATAACTTTATTTCATAAATTCCGTTCCAAACATTATGAATACATGAATTCAAATAGATTCTTGCATCGACATCTTCTCATAAATTCTTTCCTGAACTCGCATCTTGTATCCGCCGTCTTGCATCCGTTCCTTCTTGCAGCCGCGTGCATCTATTCCGGTTCGCAGGGTTCTGAAGCATTACTCAGCCAGTGCCATTCCATGGCGGATATTAGGGCATCGCTCAATGCTGTCGCTGGTTCTTTGATATATGGGCTCCGGCCGTTTGGATCTAGAATATTCCTTTCTAAATCTGTTGGCCAATATTACGCTGTCAATGAAATATTTTTATTTATTATGTACTATTGTAATTATTTTTTGTTTCATTCTGAGTTTTTCCCAAAACAGTTTCCAAATTATAGAAATAAGATGTAAGTGCGATCAGGTAAAAATATAATACTTACAACAGAATATAAAACTATCAAAATAAAGAACCATTGAATCGATACGTACACACAGAAAATATGAAATAGGAGAATATTATATTCAAACAATAATTTCCAACAGATGTTATTGTCTCAGACACCGTACGATAAATAAATATACCGCAGAAAACGACATTATGCATCGCAATAACATTCGTAGAAGTAATAAATTTGAGTACTATATCGGAATTCAATATGCAAATAGGCGTACCCAAAAATCACAAGGGTAACATAAAAGAAGGAGAAACAAAAGAATATGATAATCGAATGTAGTGGAGTCGGCTTTATATCATATGGTAGGGGTCTTGATACGGATGCTCATTGTAAAAAAATATTTTCGTTTCCTTCCTTTCATTGATTTGTAATAGAGACATTCTTTTTTTGAGCAAAATAATATTTCTTTAAAAATAAATACTTCAAAATTATTTTCATGCCGGACATGACAATTAATCGCCAAACTTTTTCGGTTTAGAACTCTAAAAAACATATGAAATATGAACATGAAAAGTTATTTGAAATAAATGTAATAGCGCGGTATTTAATGTGAAATAAAAGTAAATAGGATTCATTATTATCACGTTTCCCGACTTAACGAAAACTGATAGATAGATATATTGACTGCTGCATACTTTCGACTCTAAGCAGTATAAGTTTGTATATCTTCCCCCTATAGAGGATTTTGACAATTGGCCTTAGTGAGAAGCGTCCCGCTTGGTACCTTGCAGTATGAACGTGGCCGTTAATTGAAGATCAAGTTTATTTTTTCAATTTCACTCATTCATTTGGCACTTTCTAAAAATCTATTATAATTTTACAGTAACACGTCACAGCCAGCATATCGTAGTTCGATGGAGCTATCGGCATCCATCCTGTGTGGACAGATCATTAAGATCGACCCGGGAATAACTGACGACGGCAGTTAGTGCCATAGCGGGCCTATAAAATGTTGCCAAACACTGTTTGTTGTTTATTTAAAAAACCATAATAGTTATTTATTATACAAGATTGGAAAGTTGTTTATTAACCGCGGGCTCAATTTTGATGACCGAGCAAGCGAAGGTTTCTGAAATTGAATCATGAGCGCAGCGATTCAAAAATTAGAATCCTGAGCGTAAGCGAGGGATTCAAAAGAGCACGATGTGAAAAATCTTTGCACTCGAGTGCAACACGTAATATTTCATCCCACCTCAGCGAGGAAATTACTAAATGCAAAAAAAAGAAAATGGCGCGCGCAAAGCAAATTAAAAAAAAGTACACCAAGAAGGTGAGTTTTTGACAAATTAAATTTTTTTTCTTTAATTTCATTTTTTTTATTTAATTTAATTTAATTTAATTTGCCTAAATTATAATTTTTTTATGTATTTTTGGATTAGTTTAAGAAAAAAATTGTTAAACATTTGAAAAAAAATCCAATATAGTCAGATAGTCCAAAAATATTTAAAAATGTATCCACGCTGAGTTTCTTGCCGGTTCTTCTCAGTTGAAGGCTGACTTCCGAAACGGTGGTAACTTCTGAATTCGACCTTTATAAGTGCCCTTCTAGGGCCTAAACTGAATAAATGGTTTTGACTTTGGCTTTGACTTTGACTTTGATGTATGATAAATTCGGCACCATGGAGGGAGAAGTAAGTAGGTTTAATGATGATTTGAATTCACAAACTTAGTGCACACGATGTTCTATTTACTTTATCCTCTAGAGGATAATAACGGCTTTTACACTCAGATATCGAAGAGCAAAAATACTCTTTCCGAGATGGGGGATGAAAAATATTTTACAACTTTTTCATTCGGTCAATTTTTATGTCGTTTGCAATTTGGTTGGCCCTAAAAAAGTTTAAGAATTCTAAACGCAAGGTTAAAAATTGTCTGTACCATGCATTTTTTTTTTATTTAAGACTTTAATAGATTTTGAACCAAGGGGGAGTGCCGTTGGAAAACAAAAGAGTAAAAAACACGTTAGACTTATAAAAAATGACAATTTTATATAAAAGGATTTATCCTGACTGACTGACTGATCTATTAATGCGTCGCTAGGGTAAGATACTTGAAACAGTCCATAATTTTAATGTATGTAGGCATCCTCTTTGGTTTTATAAAAATAAACTCGTAAAAAGGATAAGAGATCGCGTGTGAAATCGCGGTGCGGAATTCTAATATTTACATATCTTAAATGTAAAGGGCTAATTCAGATGTAATAAAATATAAAACAGTTTTAATTAATGTAAGACAAAACGTACAATTAATACGAAGTAGCATTTTAGTAGCCAAGCCCGGGTGCTAATGGTTTAGAGGGTTAGTCCCTTGTAATTTTCCTGCTAATGTTTAGACTATTAAGCTAGAGCTTTGCACTATTGAATGAGTCACTATTCAATAGGCGAAATGGCGATTTCTATAGCAAAATAGGATTCAGAGTAGCCAAGAATTTTTCTATAGTACGGTCGACCAAGAAAGTGGTGTACCACCCTAAGGTTGAATGCCGCTTGCAGATTCATAGGTGATAAAGATTAGTTTCGCTTGCAGATCAATCTGACAACTTTTGACAACTTATGTCATTATTATGCATCTCTTTCAGTGATATCTTTTTAGTTTGAACCTTGTTGCAATTTTCGATGACTAGGAAACGAAATCAAAACTGGCACACCACTTTCTTGGCCGACCGTACACAAATATTAAAAAAACCACAGATTTCTTGAAGATAGTCTGTGAAAACCTTTTCTATAATTATTTTTTCGATGCATGTGACATGTCAATATAATTGTCTAAGTCACACTTTGAGAAAATGCAAGTATTTAGTACGACTAGGTAGGTTTTTTAAGCGTTTGTATTGGATACTTACAAATACAATGTAATCTAGAACTATAGTGAAATAGAAGCATTTTGGTTAAAATATTTAATTAGTTCGTAGTAGTTTCAGTAGGTAGAGTTAATTAAATAAGTTTCAAGGGAACAACTGGAACAATATACCTCGTATTGTAAACAATTTAGTAACCTTACGAGGCTTAATGTACACTATATTATTTTTGGTCAGGTGTACGTAATCCGAGACATATTTTTTACCTAATTAAGCCGAAAGTGGATTGTTTTATATCATATTTTTAACTAGCACAACGCTGAATTTGGACTATATAATTTATTTCATACTATAATACCTACGACTCCAGAAAAAGAAATATCCATTCAATACCAAGATTGAATCCTCAATCACAGAAATGGAATTCTGATCTGGGACATAAAATTACAGTTGGAAACTTCGATATTCAGTTTTCAAGTAGATAGTTCTGTCAAAAATGATCAATAACGTATGCAACTGTAAAAATATTATGTATCTGTTACCTTAGATTGCTAAACGTTTATGTTTATGACTTTAATATATTTAGACGAAATTTTAGCTTATAAATGTTTTAACAGCATTATTATTTTGTTCTTGTTAACTTTTATCTGCAGGTACTATTTGGATTCATACATATTCATGCTAATATTTCAACGCTTCATTCAATTTGGTTACTTAAAAATACATATACATATTAAAATAAACGGGTAAATTAAAAATATTCACATTCTTTTTGGGCCAATAAAAAAAGGCATGCGGCGTATTATAATCTCCCATTTCATCGCATGAAAGGCAAGCTTTCGTCTCATTTAGGGCAGGTGAGCTACGCTTAAGTGGATATTGGTCTACAAAGAGCTACGGACGTTGATTGATGACGGGGGTCACATGTTGGGCGCCAATAAGCGTATACTTTATGTGCCAGAAAATGGACTTTGCAGTTTATCAAACACTTTCAAAGAATTATTTGAAATGCTACTTAGTGTCCCTGAAATGAGGGTTGACATTGAATTTAACTTTCTCTTTAAAAACATTCTCAGTAATAAATTATTTTTGATCAAAGATTAGGTCGTTTTTATGTCAGAAGTCTATCAAGCAGACAAACGTGTCGTGATGGTAAGTGACTACGTTTCAGTTGAAAGTCGATAAGGTGTTAGCCAGTACCTCCAATGTAAGGAAGCATCGAAAATATATTTATAACTACATTTTTTTCCTAATTGTAATTATGAGTCAAAGGCATTTATTCCGTTAAGGCCCTAGTTGGGTACTTATTAAGACTACGGTTTGGGAGTCAACCTAATTAACTATAAAAATCTAAGGTACTATATGGTTTATTAGTTAAAACTACAATCCCTCTGACTTTTAATAATACGTAACATTTAAATATAATTTTATGGTTTCACAGTTTAAAAAAAATATTCTATACATACCAACCTCTGATAATTTAGTGAGAATTGAAAACGACCCCTTTGTTTTATAGACAGAAAAAGCTACAATTTGTGAATCGAGATCAAAAATTTAAAACCTATTGTATTGAATATTATTCAAATATAATTTTTCATGACCGTAACAGGCGGCTCAAAAAGGAGAGCGGTCGATTTATTCATGAAAAAAAAAAACAAAAGCAAAGAGCCACGATAAATAGGAAATTGACAGTGAAATATTTTGTAAAGAAATCAGCCACTTTCATTATGAGAAAGGGTTTTTGTTTATTACGCAAGCCCTTTTTAGCTAATAAGGGTTTTGTTTGTTTCATACGTTTGTTTGTTAGTCGAAAGAACATCCTTAATTTACCATTAAACGAGATTAGATTTTTCGATCGTACGTTTCAGAATAACTTCTATATAATAGATATAGGGTGTATTAAATCGTGTTATTAAATTTTTCTTTGTACTCAAATCGAACTAAAATTACAGGAATCGTATTTGATTTCTACGAAACAGGTACCTATTTGTATTAAATTCCCTGGTTCCATAGAATATTAGAATTAAGGTGAGATGGGAAACAAATAAATCTTTTACAATGTATCTAAAAAAATGTATTAATGTTTTTTTTTAATGGCAATAATACATAAATTTAAGTAGGTTGTTCAGGCTGTTTGGTTGGTGAGCACAGTAAAAATCCTGAGCTGTTAAAGATTATATTATCTATTTATTAGTGGACTGTATTGTACTGATTCGGAAGGAGCCGATGTATGCGCGAGCGCTCGCTAGTGAGACGTAAGGGTCAGTGTTGGCAGACAGACCCCACTTTTGTGCCCCCGAGGTTCGTGCCCCAACTGGAGCGCCCTCAGCGATCAGTCGTCTAAAGTTTTGCATTCCGTTTGAGAGCCCTAAACACTCGCCAAGCCAAGCCTCCACATTTTTGTCGTCCCCAAAAAAAAGCAGACGGGCAACCGATAACGTGACTCGTGTAGTCCGTCCCCCGCACCTCAGTCCTCGCCGCTGGTATGTAGTAGCGGCGTGGACAAGGTAATACCTATCTAAAACAAATAATCCCATGGTAAACTTCCATCAAGAAGGGTTCCAATAATTTTGATGGACAAAATTCTACACATTGCAACTTATCTCATAAAGTTACGCAAAATAAGTTAAGTACTTCACAATACTTGATCGTAGAATCGTTGTTTTAACATTGTTCCCAAAGAACGCTAAAGCAAAAGGCGGAGGAGTTCAATTTATCCATGTTAACTCTCAAGGGGCAGACACCGTGAAATCTCCACTCCATTAAATCGTACACGATGTATCTGAACAGTACCTACCCTGTGAAACCAATATCATAGAAATGATGTATAATGTTCATGACTCTGTTTCTATATTTTTATAAGCCTTTGCAATTATTTTTAAGTGTTAATTATTTTTTTATCATACTTACATTAATTTTCATAAGATCAGACAAAATGTAAGCAAAAAGCAGAAATAGAAAATTCATTGCTGCATTTAAAGGATTTTTGAAATTGCTATTATTTATTATATATTCTTGATTTCATCTTAGATTTTTTTTTGAATTTAATTTACAGATTCAAATACTTTTCTAGTAAACTTTACATATCTAATTTGGCTTTAAATATACTAACTCTCTTTAGTTTTTTTAATAAAAGTAAAAGGTTGACGATCACTGCTTTGTGTCTAGTCTTGAAAATATGGAGCCATTTGAAATTCTTGGGTTATTTTTTATTTACTTATAACTTAAACAGATTGAAAAAAATACTGGTATTATCTCAATTTTCTTATTATCGTGATTATAAAATTATTATGGCACGGACTAACAATTACATACAAAACTTTAAAAAGAAAATAAATACACTTAATACAAACAAAAATATGAAAGCTAAGTAAAATTGTATTTTTAAATTACCTGGAGTAATTTGACAGTTCTCTTATTAAATATTTCGTTACTCAGAAATTACTTTTTAAAATAATTAATGAGAGAATACGTGTAATTGCTGACATTCGATTGACTTTTGTTGATAAAACGTGATATGGTCAAACCATTAAACAGTTTACTCCAGCTAATTACAAAATTGATTATAAATTGATAATTTATTTATTGATGACATGACTGTTATAGGACCAATAGGAATATTGACTCATATCAAAATGTCAAAATAAAAATAGAAATAGAATTATATTACAAGATGATCGATGTTTCGGAGTATTTTTAAGTGTTTTATCCATTGTTTGGTGTTTGTTATTTTTTTTTTCAATATAATCAACATCCTTATTGCATTTAAACTTAGGTATTATTTAAATAAATATTATTTTGAAATTATGCAACTTTAAAAATATTTAAATTTAGGCAAAAAATACATAAAAATGATAATCACAAAAGATATGTATCTAATATCTAATATACATTTTATTATTATATATCTGAATACTGAAGAAATATTTAAGGACACTTTAAATAATGAGCGTGGATTACATTTTTGGAATAAATATTAATTTTTTTTTAAATTAAACTTTTATATTACAAACAGCAATTTAATTATAAAAAAGCTACTTATTTAATATCTATATGCTAGCCTTTGTACAAAAAGTTTAGAAAGCAATGTCATTATTATATGTATACATGAGGTCCGTAGTGGTATTAGTGGTAAAAAGTTTAATTAAAATATAACAAACAAGTTCACATACGAATGCGGCCCGGCCGTATCGTATCGCATTTATTTGTATGGAAATGTTAAATGTTGATGCCAGAAATAACTATAACTTAACAAAACAAATTATAATTAGATATTCAAATATGTGAGTATCTAATTATAATTGTATCGTTGTTTATTAAAGTAAAAGTAAAGCAATAAAATAGATGATACGAATTCACTAATAATTCAATCATACAGTCGAGTCTAACATAAAAATGTAATGAAAATAAATATTCTTGATTTTTGGATCGCACATACTCTCAAAGCAAGCCTAGCTATCAAAACTTTATGATGTATCTACCGTAGAATTGAGCATTACAATTTGATAATGGCGTCCATTGCTTGATACAAGCATCTATCAATACCCTTTCCATGTCCGCAAAAAGGTTTCTATGCTCCCAACGACTTATTACTAGTTGTTGAACTATGAGACCACGAAAGAGGGCATTATGACGTCGAGTTAATTTCTTCTCAACGTCTCAATAGTAAAGTAAGTAGAGAAATAGAGGATCTAATCGTCATCGCTCAATAATCACGCTCAAAGGTCGGCAATGCGGTTGCCGCGATGTCTACGCGTAATCTAAAATCCCAACGCTGGGAGTTGTAACATTTTAGACCAATACAGGCCTCACTTGCACCCATACGTAGCTGAAGAATCCTCAGCCAGCCCGGGATTCTCCACACCAATATAAAGGCTACGCCTACTATACATTAAGTTTCTCACTATTTAATTTGTTGTCTTTTATAAAGTTTTGGTAACACTTTTTGAATCATAATTTGGCTTCACATTC
Organism: Ochropacha duplaris; assembly: GCA_951361185.1. NCBI lineage: Eukaryota > Metazoa > Arthropoda > Insecta > Lepidoptera > Drepanidae > Ochropacha > Ochropacha duplaris. Next base: position 8,832,645 of record OX592702.1, on the reverse strand, counting down.
TTGTAGGTTATCCTTTTATGTGGTTTTGGTTCATTCTTCGATGCCTCCTGAAATTGATAAAAATAATCAACATAAGCATCGAACATGAATTAAACATTAAGCTTTTTAACAAAAAGTTATCAAAGTCATGACCACAATTCAAAAAGGTTCAAAGTGAGTGGATGTGGGTTCTATTCCCATTCATTTGAGTCTGAGTGTAATTTGTATGCACATAATAATATTTAAAAACAAAATAGTATTTTAGTTAAAAGTGAAAATAACGTTAGTAAAGGGAATAAAACATAGGATACTTTTTATATTAAGACCCCTCGCAACGCGGGTGAAACTGCGGGGGACAGCTAGTTAACTTCAAGTAATAAACTTACAGAGCATGCCTTTGCCGTCTTGGCTTGGATGCTAACACTTCAACACAGAGGACTATTAAATGATTATTGCAGGCGTATCTGAAAAAAAAAAACAATTACAGGATATAAATGATAAATACCTCTATAGTAAAGAATATACCTACTACGTATCCAATTCTTTACCACTATTCCTTTAGAATTTAATCACTTGAGCCCAAAGTGGACATTATTTATACTATGAAGTTCGGAATCAATAGATATTAGAGTTAGATTCTAATTAACAAAATCTTATTGCACTAGAAGTCGTTTGCAGGGTAGTAAATATTAATAACACATAAAATAATATAGTTAGGATATGAAAAATACTTAATTGCAAATGCAAAACTTACAATTCGCGATTGAGCAATTTGTAACTATGAAGCGAAGATGCAGCGCCAAAATCAGACGGACTATTACTCTGCCATCCATTGCAATTATGTGGCGTTAGATACCCGCGCGTATCTCCACCGTGCCACACCACTTTATTTGGCCTGCGAACGATTATTGTAAAATGAAAGAAAGAAAGAAAATAGTTTTTATAACGTTGACACACGCAACATCACACATAAAAGAAATAATATCCTATAAGTACAATAATAAGTAAAATAATACGACATTGACGAGTAGATATCACAACACCACTAAGATAATAAGATCTTCAAAAATAACAAAATTGAAAAAAAAAAATATTAGGCAGAAAATTAAAGAATAAATACATTATGTTGATAAGGTTGTTCTCGAACTAGGCGAAATGAAGGCTTATAAAGGCCAATAAATATTGAGACTTACCAATGTGAGTCAATCAAAACATTCTTCCCACTAAAACTATGAATGTTCGCAGACTCAGAAAAACGTGCAGCCGATCCGTTGATCATGCTGTTCCACGAATCGAATAGCAGTTCCTCATTTAAATTCACTACAGGCATGTTTCTGTCCGATAGCTTCACTAATGACCGTAAGTTTTCAACGCTGAAATGTTAAAAATAGAATTGCGCTATTAGAAAGTCCATGGCATTGTTTCATTGGGTGAATGCACTAGATAAGCCTGTGTTTGATCTCATTATCATCATGGTAGATAGTAATGTGATCAAAGGTGCTAAGTATCCAAGAAGGGAACTGTTTCAAGCAAAGCTGTTTGTTGGGGCTGGGCTACTTGAGTTTATTATTTCCATTTATTTGATATTCTCAGTCAAGTCTAATTTGCGTATTCAAAAAGTAATAGCTGAGTTTATTGCTGGCTCTTTCCAGCAAAAACATCCTTCTGTGTGTTATAGTCAGATTAATCAATATGGATAAAGTAGATAATTAGCAAAATACTGACATATAATTGGTAACTAATTATATAAAATTTTTATAATTACTGATCCTTGTAAAAGACAATCCAATTCTGATTTATTTCAATAAAACACGAATCACATCTACTCGTACTGCCAATACTCAGTACAATTACATACGTAAATACCTATAAATAAATTAAAAGTCAATTGATTTTTGCACATACATACCTATTAGCAAGGAAAGCAACGAAGGTCCCGTTAAGTCCACACCTCTTAGATTGAAAGTAACATTCTTGTTTCGCACTACGTTCTGTGGGGTTCTTGTAAGAACGCATTGTCCCTGGATAAGGATCGTTGAGTGCCACCAGACGAATCTATGAAAAGTGTAGTGCTTTGTTACATCTGAGTACGTTTGTTTCTTTGGAAGTTGCTGCATTAAAGCCACTCAATGGAAGACATGTGCGATGACAAAATAATGGTAATGGTAGGTACCTACCTAAATGTAAACGTTCATGGAAAATTCCCGACATTTTTTTAACAACAACAAATATTTTCCAAGACTATTTTTCAGGTTTTAGAAGTAAATGTACAACTGAGTAGAGACTATTGAGTATTGTGCTGTTTATTTTAAGTTATGTTGTGTATACATTTGAATAAAGGTATTCTATTATTTCTAGCGTACCTACAAGCTCGAAAATAAAATCATCCCCTTGCGTAAAACCAATAAAAATTGGTTAAAAAAAAACTTTTTTTACACATAAGAGAAGAATAAGAAAAGATGAGGTTTATTTCAATTATCTCGTTGTAGTAAAAGGCTGTGTGGAGGATGAGGGTAATAGTTAATCACGTCAAACCGTATATGCAAGAAAAGCTGTATCGAAGACAAAAACAATAAATAGGAACGCAATCATCGCAAAATTAATAAATATTTACTTACGACATTTTGGTTTGTAATCTGTCGGGGAGGTGCAATAATTCGAGGCTCTGGAGTAGTGATTACTGGTGCTGGTGTAGTGGAAGTCTTACGATTTTCCGGTGTTGATGCCTAATGAATATTTAAAACTTAATTATAAATTAATAGAACCATTTTTTTTCGGGATAAGACGGGACTATAAATAATAATATGCAATTGGCATACATTTAAATCAATTTTTTTAATAGAATATAATCCTTTATTTTTTAATAAATAGCCGTTATATATATATATATATATATATATATATATATATATATATATATATATATATTTTCATCTGAATACACCTGACTAATGATTGACAAGATTGAGGGTGGTAGCCAGCCAGTCAAGTACTTACTACAAATTAGATACCTACCCTACTACCAATCTGTGGTTTCCTCACGATATTTTCTTTATCCGAAAGCTCAAGCTCATTGTAGGAATCATCTGAGCTAGCTGAGCTATCATCGCATCGCCTGCTTGAATTATCGATAGTAAATTTAACTATAACAATATTTTACTTACAATATTCTGTTTTATTTCAGTTCTAGGTTCTTTTGTTTGGATTGTGGATGTTGGCGTTGTGATAGGCTCACGATCTTGCATCATTGGCCCCATCTATAAATCAATTTTACTTTTAAACTGTAAACGTATTTAACACAATGCTTTGAAAGGCCTTCAATCTTTTATAATAGGGATGTTGTCCTCATTAAAGAAAAAATAACAAACACTAACTAGTTCATAAACACACACAGAATAAGATGAGTTTTTTTATTTTTTTTATATCATCTAAGATTTTTAATCTTCAATCAAACAGCATAAAGTAGACCTTTTAATGGCGCGTACATATTGATGTCATAAGCCGGTATTTCATACAAAACTATTCGTTTATTATTCAATAATAAAAATAAAAAAGAATCATCAAAATAGGTTCTAGTCGAAAGTTCAGAGGTAACAATCATAAAAAACAGTCGAATTGAGAACCTCCTCCTTTTTTGAAGCCGGTTAAAAAGAAGCTGATTTGATATGTCAATCATAATCCCTAGGTATTATAAGTTATAACATTGTTAGTAACTTGTTAGAAACTGGGTGTTAAATAAAACATATCTACAACGTTCCAGTTTCGATTATAAGATCTTTGAAAAAGTAGCAAACGGCATCAGCGAATGCATTATTCAGAATCTATAAATTTAGTATTTACCGCAACATATTGCCAACCGGTTTGAACTCGAAGCAGTAATATCTCCTCTTGTAAAACGTAGGCCAACGTTCCCAAGGGTGTTGTATAAGTTCTCTGTAGAAGAAAAAAAACAATTATGTACATATTTTCACCTATTTCTACCATCGTAGCGGAAATAGCTTTCGTAGAAAAGGTTTTTGTACTGTTATGATCAAAGTTTTATATTGTACGTAATGGTTATTGCTATTTGTTTATTGTTTAGAATAGAACTATAATAAGGACCATAATTTTTATACAATATGGTTAATATTTTCTTAAATTATAGCCATGAGAAGCAAGTTACCTTTATGAGTCCTTTTTTAGTTTTATAAATAACAGTATTTACTGTATAAAAATCATCTTCATCCATAGGTTGAGCTGAAAAAAAACTCTCTTTATGTAATACATAAAAATATTAAAAACAATAATTATACCTATCTTTATAAATATTTTTAATTTACAATATTTTATTAAAATGTATATTAGAGTAAATAGTATTGTATATTATTTTATATTATTATTTTTTATTATTTTGCTATATTTCTTCCCAACCAAATGAAGACATGTCATAATATACCTGTGGTAATTTTTATTTCTGAAAAATCTTTAATAGCGCCTGGCTCGCCTTTGGGTCCAATAATAGATAGTCCAGGAGCTCCGGGTGGCCCTGGTGGGCCAGGTGGTCCAGGTATTGGAGCAATTGTACTAGTTTCAGGTTGTGATGGGCCCATGGGCCCAGGAGGCCCAGGTTTACCTGGTTCTCCTTTAATTCCAACCTCACCTTTATCACCCTTTGCACCTTTAAACTTCAAAAGTAAACATTTTTATAATATGTTTTAATTTATTAAGCTTCAAGAGTAATTACGACGTAACAAGTGATACCTTTTCCAAATTGATTGGTGGTGCACTATCTCCTTTTTGTCCCTTTTCTCCTATTGTCCCATTAAAACCTGGTGGCCCCCTTGGTCCCTATAATATACTTGGTTTTTATTAAGTATTAACAAAATTACTGAGATAATTATAGCATATTTTCTTACCATTTGACCCGGGGCCCCTGTTTTTCCCTGTGGCCCTTTAGGGCCAATTGGCCCTCGAATACCATTTTTTCCATTATTTCCCCTTGGCCCAGTTATGCCTTTAATGCCTGTTGGACCAGGGTCTCCTTTCTGACCCTAAAATATGATAAAAACCATAAATATCGTCTTCCTTCTTAAGTTTATTGTAATTGAGAATTTAGAGCTCACTTTAATAAGGGCAATATCAGCACTTGGTACATTTCCTGGTGGTCCTGGTTCGCCTTTTAGGCCTTTAGGTCCAATTGGCCCGACATTCCCCTGCGGGCCACGCTCCCCTTTATCCCCTGGTGATCCATCGAAGCCAACTTCTCCGGGAGGTCCTTGAGGACCAATGGGACCTTCGCTTCCATCATCACCCTGAAATATGAAATAGAAAATACATCAAATATTATACAGGCTATATATTAATAGGCTGGTGTAGATTGATCTTTATAGTAAAAAACCGGCCAAGTGCGAGTCGGACTCGCGCACGAAGGGTTCCATAAAAAAGGCAAAAAAATCACGTTTGTTGAATGGGAGCCCCCCTTAGATATTTATTTTATTTTAATTTTATTATTTATTATTAAAGTAAAAATATAACTGAGTATTTTGTGAATATATCAAGTGCCTACCTGTTGCCATTATTGATATCGAGCAAAAAAGGGCAAAACAATAGCGTTTGTTTATGAGAGCCCCCCTTAAATATTTATTTTATTTTGTTTTTAGTATTTATTGTTATAGCGACAACAGAAATACATAATTTTTGAAAATTTCAACTGTCTAGCTAGCGCGGTTCTTGAGATACAGCCTGGTAACAGACAGACGGACGGACAGACGGACAGACAGCGAAGTCTTAGTAATAAGGTCCCGTTTTTACCCTTTGGGTACGGAACCCTAAAAACGACACCAATACCGATATTATTGAATAAAACTCAAAATACACGATTTTAATCAAATTAATTTAAATGAGAACGCAACAGTTCCCGCCAAAAAGTCAAACAAACAGTATGAACACGTTAAAAAATGCAAACAGAAGCGAAAACGTTTGTTGAGAGTATTGTTAAATAATATAATAAAAAAAAAATAGAATACCCTTTCTCCTTGTATGCCCCTATCTCCTTTATCTCCCTTAAGCTTTTCTGCTACAGCTGCATCTGAAATAAATTTTATATTCTTAATAGGATTAGTCATACAGAGCCACTTTTAATGAAAAAAAAAACTATATTCATGTATTTAGTTGTATTTTTAAAAACCATATCTATAATTTCCAACAAAAAACAAATTATGTCAGGTCTTTTGTACCCCTTTTTCGCTATAAAAAGATAAAGAGAGTAGAGATAAGTTAGGGTGAAAGCCAATAATAGAGCCAATGGTAGCAAAAAAAGTACATTTTGGGAGATTCAATTTACTTACGTTATTACATTTACGTGAACAGAACCTATATCTCATTGAAATTTATTCAGGAAATCTATTCTGAACTAGAATCGAGGGATCTAAATAAACAGTGAATTACCGGGATTCAAGTGGAATTTGTTATAGTTTGTAAGGGTTGGGAAAACTTACTCTTTTCATTTAATAGTGACAGCAAAGATGCAGGGAGACCTGGTAACCCTGCTTGGCCTGGAGAACCTTTGTCACCTGTAAATAAAATCCTGAGACTCATACAGTGTGCATTTTGTTTAAAAAAATTTTGCTCCAAGATCAAATATGAAATGTGGAGGTTCTATATTCAAAGCGTATTTTTTAAAGATTAATATGGTTATCATCATCCAGGGAGGGCAGGAACATTCGCTTACTTCAGTGCATATAATAATACAGTCAGATATTTTTTTCGACATCTTCGTTTAAATTACTTCCAATCCACCTTAAATAATGGTCTACAATGTGTTTTTAGATCCCAACTAACCTTTTGTACCATTAACGCCATGACTTCCTTGGATGCCGGGGTGTCCAGGAAAACCACGTTTTCCTCTGTCTCCTTTCGTCCCATTTGTACCCTTTAAATATAAAATGACTATGAGTTTTGCTAACACGTTGCCGATTATTACAAAGCCTAGACAGTACTTGGCCCTCATGTACAATCAATCATGTGCATAAATCCCATCAAACCCAAGTTTTCCACGTTCCCCTGGTTTTACAGGTTCTCCATGGAATCCCCGAGAACCTTTATCAATGCTATTTTACCAGGACCCTAAATGTTATAAAATTGTACTTTTAGAAACTTAATAACTACACAAGTACACTTCTAATATAATCAATTCATGGCGATTCTGAATAGAAAGGATTACTTTACCGTGCATTTGGTATTTTATACATTGCCTAGGGATTGTATAAAATACCTGGATTTTACACATTTCCGATGACATAAATATAGACAAAATAATAAACAATTTCCAATGTCAGATATTTCATCAATTTTTGTCACATGGTCATTCTATGATGAATGGCATAAGCATCAGCCAGCCAATTCATTAAATGTTGTATCAGAAGCTACGGTTGAATATAATTCCGGCCGCTAGTTGGACGGCACTGTTAAGTAAAGAGGTTAGGCTGTTGAACGACTAATTAAGCTTGTAGGCTGTGACATCTATGCTGCTGGTGTATTTTCTTTCATATAAAAAAAGGTTATAAGATTTGAAATACCAACAGGTAAACCAGGAGGCCCAAGAGGTCCATCATCGCCTTTTGGTCCAGGAGGTCCTCTCATTTCTGGCATGGACTTCAATAAATTTGAGACAAGTATTTCTGAACATGAACATGTCTGTGAACAAGATAATAATAGAAAATTATTATTCAGTATAATACTATGTATAAAGTAATAAATTACATACCCGATAATTTTATCTTTTATGCACATAACGTTACGTACAACGTAGGTATATTGTCTTTTTTTTGGCAGTATATTTAAATATTTTTTGTATTATCATGTAATAGTTCTAGATTATTATTATAATACTGTCAAATAAAAAAAACTATTCTAATTCTATTCTGTATATAAGTTTATTGAATTGTGTGGTTTTATTAGATTACACACTTCTGTTAGGCCATTTTTATTTGGAGATTAGCTGTCTCCCGCGAATTCATCCGCATTCCTTTGAATCGGATTTTATTCTTCATGGCTTTTTTTGCACGGTACCCTAAATCATGATCATGTCAAAAGACGTCCACTGCTGGACAAAACCTCCCCCAAGGATCTCTACGATGGCTGGTCGGTATTCATGGTATTAATACCTACGCAACAGTTTCTAGAGCCGAAATTCATGGATCAAACATAATCAACGTATCCGACATAGACTAAAAGATTAAATTAGAATTTTTTTTGATCATCTTAAATTTTGAAGATTTTGAATATGGTAATATTACCTATATACCTAATGAATGTGAGTGACCAATATGTATATTAGCAAATTATACCGTAATCCTACTAATCCCACTAATATTATAAATGTGAAAGTTTGGATGAATGATGGATGGATGTTACTCTTTCACGCAAAAACGGCTGAACAGGTTTTGATGATACTTGGTAGTTATAGGTACACAGGTAGTTCATATCTTGGAATAAAACATAGGATACTTTTATCTTAGGAAAGATAAGATCCCACGGGAACGCGAGTGAAACCGCGGGTTGGAACACTAGTAGGTTGATATAGCCATGCGGTCAACTTTTATCAAGCTGTAATAATATCTCAAATGATAATAATATCTTTGTATTCGCGTCAAATCTAATCAAACAATAAAATTTAAACAGATCTTACGCCGTTTTCTCCTGGAAGACCATTTGGACCCATTATTCCTGGGAGCCCTCGAGGACCTTCTTTAGTTTCGCCTGGTTCTCCCTGTAATGTATTAATTTTGATATTTTTTCCATTTTTTTATACTTTATACTTTTTCTCTATCTTCACCTTTGCTTTCATCATCCCGTTTGTCACTATACCAAAATTTCCCTATATCACCTGCTTTTCTGGTTAACCTCTTTGTCACACTAGATTTTTCACTCATTTTGATATAAATATATTAAATAAATTGCTTTTGTTCTTACTTACCTTATCACCTTTAACTCCTTTTGTACCGTTTAGTCCCTGTAGTCCTTGCAACCCTATAGGCCCTGGGTCACCCTTAGGACCTGGAACTTTTATTTCTCGTATCTTTTTTTCTTCTAGTGTTTCCTGTCGATTAATATTATTCTCAGTGATTTTAGGAATAGCAACAAACTGTCTTCCAAAATATCATTCATAACACTTCATGATCCTTCTAAATAGTGTTTTGAGCAATCGCTTTTCATAAAAATTAATATCAGTTTACGTGTAAATTTTAAAATTAAAAATATTATGTTATTCTAGATAGTGTAAATAAAATTTTAAATAATCACCACATATGGCGGTCCCGGCGGTCCCGGCGGACCTTGTGGACCCTGTGGGCCTTGTGGGCCGTTTGAGCCATCTATTCCAGGATTTCCATTTTTGCCTGGATGTCCACGCTCTCCCTTATCTCCTTTTAGTCCTGTTTCACCTCGTTGACCTTTTGTGCCATTTAAGCCTGTTTGTCCAGGTGGTCCCCTCATTTCTGGCATTGACTTCAATAAATTTGAAACAAGTATTTCTGAACACGCACATGTCTGTAATTAAAATAGTATTTTTCAATACAGGCACATCCCTTGTCAATTTTTTTTTCTGAATTAGCTAATGCCTAGGTTTTGTTTTATTCTATATACTACAGTCTACAGACACAAAGTCTGTACTCTTTTGAGATTATGTTATTTTTATGATTAATTTTACATTTTGTCACTACATTCCTTTCCTACATGGTGAAACATTTTTTAAAATCGGTCGCGTAGTTTTTGTGTTAAATCGTAACAAACAAACAAGCAAAAAATCAAATCTTTCCTTTTATAATATTAGTTTAGATTATATTTTCTTAATATAATTATTATTATTATCTTTTATTTTACAGCATTCGTATTTATTAGTTAAATGTATATTTTTATTACTGTGATTCGCTGGTCACGGAGGATTTTCCTGCTCGCATTTAGGCCTCAGCGTCAGTGAAGTAAAGTCCCTGTTTTTAGTGCTTTTTAGGGTTCCGTACCCAAAGGGTAAAAACGGGACCCTATTACTAAGACTTCACTGTCTGTCCGTCTGTCCGTCCGTCTGTCTGTCTCCAGGCTGTATCTCAAGAACCGCGATAGCTAGACAGTTGAAATTTTCACAAATTATGAGTTTCTGTTGCCGATATAACAGCAAATACTAAAAACAAAATAAGATAAATATTATTTAAGAGGGGCCTCCCATACAAAACACGCTTTTTTTTGCCCTTTTTTGCTCGATATCATCACCAGGTTGTATCTCAAGAACCGCGATAGCTAGACATAATAGCATTCTTAGTATATTTATGCGTTTTTAGGTCTAATCTTAATGTTTTTATTAAAAAAATATCTTACGCCGGTTTCTCCACTTTTTCCTTGAAGGCCTTCAAGACCCATAGCTCCTTTGGAGCCTGCCTTGCCGTCTTCTCCTGGTACTCCCTGTAAATTATTATTTTGAACATACTCATTTAAAAAATAATATAATATAACATACTTGTCAATTTATAGATTATACTAGCTGTTCCACGTGGTTTCACCCGCGTTCCCGAGAGATCTTATCTTTTTCCGGGATAAAAATGTGCCTATGTGCTATTCCAGACTGTAATCTATCTCCATGCCAAACTTCAACCAGATCCATTCAGCCGTTCCGGCGTAAATGAGTAACAAACATCCAAACTTTCACATTTATAATATTAGTTAGATTTAATACGTACTTTTTCTCCATTTTTCCCATCGTTTCCCTTATTCCCGTCTTTCCCCTTTTCACCTATATCACCTTGTTCTCCTTTATCTCCTCTTTCCCCTTTATCTCCTCGTTTCCCTTTATCCCCTTGTATTCCCTTTTCCCCGATATCTCCTTTAACTCCAATTGGCCCTTTATCTCCACTTTCCCCTTTATCTCCACTTTCCCCTTTATCTCCATTTTCTCCTTTTTTTCCTGTTTCCCTTATCTCATTTTCTGTAATGCAATTTTGTGTATAAATGTTATTTTTCATAACGCATAACGCATAAATTTTGAAATGTTGTAAAAAGTATACATACCAGGTTGAATTTTCGACGATTCAAGTTCATTTATCTGCAGGAAGTAATAAGGTAAGCATTATGAAATGTTTATTTCCATTAAATTATTAATAGTAATATTTTCATTACTAATTTTATTAATTCCAACACTGCAATAAGCACAAAGCTAAACAAATAAGGTTAGAAAATAGCTGTAAAAAAAATAAAAAATGAAACCCAGTCTACATGGAGGTGAAATTCTCTTACATTAGTACCAACTGTGAAGTTTGAAAAGTATGGTTTAAATAAACTTTAGGGTATATTTATTTACAAATATCAATATTAAAAAATAAAACAAGCATTTACAATGACGATTAAAAAAACTGAGTAAATATTAAAATTATTAGTTTTAGACTTCAAACGACGAAAGATAATCTCACTCTTTAGGATAACATTTGTTTCCTACACGACATCAAATTTGTCTTTAGAGCAAGGAACGTTGTTACTGTGAAAGTATCATCAAACATAAAATCTAATTAAATAAATAATAAAGCATCGAACTTACATCTGATGAATTCTGGGTCGTGATTTCATCATTAGCATCAGTCTAAGGAAAAATATTAATGCTTGTTAATATTGAGAGGGTTGAACAGAGTATTTAGCATCCACTCAGTAATTATTCGCATTATAAATGGATTCAGTTTATAGTGAATCAATTTGGTTAGTTAATACAAATAGTAGTAACACTTATAATATATGTATAAGTAAATAAAGATATAGATTGTAAAATATTCAATTTCTGTTGAAGAGGTTACTAGAAAGTTAACCAGGATAAATTGTGATATTCTACGCTGGCAGCAAACAGTGTAGATTACATAATTCGTTATAAATATACAGTTTGGTGCATAAAACAGATGATGGCCTAGATTCTTAATGGAAAAAGAATGAATTTTAGAATTTTTCACAAAGCAAAAAAAAAAATTTTAATTTGGCATCCAAAAATCACAATTTATGGAGACAGTTGCCACAATGATGCTCTAAAATATTACGCCATACTGTATAACCGATATACTATGTGGTATTATGTATGTAGGTTTCATCCATCATACGACACGAATATGATACTCTTCACATTATTAAAGAAATTAATTTTTTCTCGTAATTAAACATTTAAAGTGCGGTAATAATATATTGAGGTTATAACAATTTTTAAATTAAGATTGCCAGATTTTTGTTTCATGTTAAAAGCCAAAAAATGAAATTTTGAACCAATTTATAAGCCGAAAAATGAATTTTGCCCCAATTTTCACAGAAAGTCCCCTAAGTTAGAAACAATATCGATTTGGCAGCCGCAATAAGCATACAAGTTAATGTAAAAATTGTAAATACTAACGATATCAGATAAAGTAGAACCCTGAAAAATATAAACGTTTTAACAACATATTTATTGAAATATTACAGTAAAGCTAATAATAGCCCGCACGTATGTTCTACCAATTGTACTGCATGGGCTTCTCAATTCAAATATCTGTTAATTATAACAGATATCATAATTATTTAAACTGATTCACTGAACACGCCCAGGTTTTGGCAGTGCAAAGCAATATGCTGGATCGGAGGCTTACGCGCTGTACTGTAATTGTAATGCTAAAAAACTTTATTCCTTATGTCAGAAAATCTGCCTTAAATATGCATAGAGGTGGGATTAAATCATAATGGAGTCCTAAATGTCATTGCTGAGAGGGTGCACAGATTTATGATGAGGAGGTAATTGAATAAGTGCATTCGATAAACCTCCTTAAGTCCACATAAATCTATAATAATTTTATCATACATTTTTTGTAAGGTTATATGTTTTGTATATACTAATAACTAATATGTCCAAAATCAATTATTATTTATAATTTTCTTAGTTTGTACAACTCTATATTCGCATGAGTAACTCACATCGGGTAGTGTAGCAAAATTCCTTAAAAAATATACTTACATTTCTGCATACATTTTCAAATATATCGATAACACCTGGAACGATTTTTAAATCACTTATATAACCCTGAAACAAGAAAACAAACGTAAAATTAACATAACAATAATATTTGAAAGTAATAATTTTGAAATGAACCTGCAAGATACAACTACAAGTTGTTTTCTAATTGAATGTATACATTATATGTCCTTGGCATTGAATTTACATGAAAAGATAATATTATATCCTAGTTTTTATTGAATAAAGGTAGGAAATATATTATTATAATAGTTAAAAATAAAGCAATTAAATAATGGGAAAATGATATTAAGATTGAAATAATATCTGGTCCAGAGTTGAATGAAAGATGTATGGAAATCCTTTGTCGAATGACAAGCTGTTTTAAAAACCGAAATTAGATTTATTTTAATTTTGGACAAACAACATGTTTCTCAATGAAGGCTTATTATATTTTATTTAATGAAATATTATGAAATCTTAATATATAAAATTCCCGTATCACGATTTTGGTCCGCGATGAACATCGAAAATATTAAACCGATCTTGAAGAAACTTGGCACACAAATAGATTATATCCTGGAATAATAGAAAGGATACTTTTTATACCGGGAAAAGATATCCTACGGGAACGCGGGTGAAACCGCGGGGACAGCTAGTAGATAGTACCAAAGTGTAAGTGCGTACCTATAAGTTTACAGCGTGTTTGAAATTAAATTAAACTATTAAATAAAATTTGAGAATGCTCAACTTGAGTATTTTTAATATTCAGTCATTTTTTATGTCGAGATCTTATTGACAAAAGTGTACTCGTATTAGGGCAGCTACTGAAATCAGTTGTTTTATTTTTACTTTTGGAGAAGCTTGTGTTTGACCGCAATCTCATCATGATAAGTGATGATGTAGCCAAAGGTGGTAAGCACACAAAGCCTAGATGGGAGCTGGCTCTCAAGTGCAGCTGTCGGAACACACCGACAGGTGCTTGACGAACGATTTTCAACTTGAGGGTGGTAGCCAGCCAGTCGGGTACTACAAAGTACCACTTTCCTATGGTTTCCTCACGATGTTTTCCTTCACCGAAAGCTCAAACTAATTGTAGGATTCAAACTCACGACTTTCGTTGCAGTATCCGACGTCACTACCACTGAGCTATCATCACCTTGAAAGTTGTGGTATAAAGTATGGTAAATCAATTATATCATATCATTTTCGTGAATGTAATACACCCATAGCCCTAGATTTTTACGCATTGCACCGCTAAATACACATCAAGAAATAGTGCGAACAGGAATAATATTGACGAAGTCAATTGATGAAATTATTTCATTATTCAATAAAAATTTAGTAATGGAAATTAAATCAATATCACTTTTTATTTATGTAATAAGCAATCTTAATAATAAATATCACTCTGATTTATTTAAAATAATTTATTTCAATGTAAATATAGCAAAGGTCCGGCTTAATTTTGATATAACTATATTTTTTCTATACAATTTCAGCAAAAGTAGGAATGAAAAAGGAAGGAAAAAGTGCGCTCAGATTAATACCATTAATACATGGCCAAAATTATGACTAACACACAGCAAGTAACTTCAAAACTTCCTCACGACACCTGCATCCATAATTTATTAGCACAAGCAGTACACAGACAAACGCGCAGACATATTTGCCGTAGTAACAGCTTGCTTGCGACATAGCTTAGGCTGTAAATACATTAGCTACAAACTCGCAGTCGGCGCTGAACAGTTTCACCGCAGTTTGATTTTGAACGGATTCCGCGCACCTAGCTCTGATAGTGTCGGTGTGTTTAGGATGCTAGAATAAAAATGAGCACGGTATGTTTACCCACAGGTATAAGTGAAATTATATACTTACATTTTAATTGTTTTTAGGGTGCCATACCTCAAAAGGAAAAACGGAACCCTTATAGGATCAATTAGTTGTCCGTCTGTCCGTGTGTTAAGAACCATTTTCTTAGGGGCGTGTGAAAGTATAATTTTGAAATTAATATCTAATACTCAGGTCTGCAAACCCTAGAAGCAGTGAATCTTTTTATAACACATATTTTGAATCTCGCAAGGGAATCAAAACTTATAGGGTACTTCCCGTTGACCTACAACCATGAAAGGCAAGAAGCAATTGCATGTAGTACAAGTAAAGGAATAAAGTAAAAAACCGATAAAAAATGGAAAGAATCTTCGAGACTTGATTCCTGTGATGAACGAACTATTTGCATACCTACAAGTTTGTACGGAACCCTCGGTGCTCGAGTCTAACTTACACAGGACCGGATTTTTGTGATAGGAGTGTGTTAGTTACAAAAAAACTACGCTTATAATATTTGTGTCGGAAAAATAAAACTAATGGTAAACTTATATACCTAAGTAAATTACTAGAAATAACTGTATTTAAATAAACTACTATCCTATAAGGTCCTATTGTACATTACTGCATACTATATTACAACTCAATATACTTTAGTAGAGATTTTAAACCTACGCAGAATTATCGTAAAGCTACGAGTTTTTTTTGTTAAAAAATGAACCATACGATGCATGATGGTATAGTTAGATTTTGCTAGATATGAGTTTCCTACATACTATAGCACCGTTATGCACGATTTTAATTCTAATATTTGAAGAAATATTTTTTCTGCAACTATGACTTTAATATGATGATTTGAACACCTTCCTATGTCCGTGTTTAGGAGGAAACAAGTTCCAAGCAGCTGCGAAGTTATGTCACAACGGATATTACCAAACCGAACGATGCAGCGCACTAGTTACCATTATCAACCATTAATCTTAATTCTATGAAATTCTGGGCTTAATTTTTTGTGACCTTGCATAAGAAAAAAATCTTTGTTACTATACATATATTTGTAGATATACACGTATGTATGTATATTGATTTTACCTAGAATAGAAGACGAATACATTAGGGCGAAATTAGTATAGCACTTGAGTTTCATTTCTGTGGAAAAGCAAAAAAAACTTCAAAGAAAAAATTAAGAGCACCTCACACTGGGAAGTGTGCACTGAATAACGCTCGTTGGAATGAATACAAAAGCAAGCGCAACCTACAGAAACCTCATTCAAACTTTGCATTTTTATTATACAAAAAAATAGGGAAGGAAATTATACGCGCGGTCCGCTCACCTAGAAGTAAAGGCCATTCATACATTCTATTTGAAACGCTCCTTAAACGCAGACCATTAAATACTATATTTAAAGTTACTACATACCTAAATATAAATATCGAATAGATCACATTTATCAGATGTGAATATTAAAAAACCTTAAAAATATACATGCCATGTTTTTAAGTTATTTTAGATGCTTTAGTACAATTGATTTTCCAATGGTTCACAAAAAGTTCAAATACAATAATAGCACTATTTTAATACACAAATCGCAAGTTAGTATGAAGGGGCATTAACTCGTATATATCTAAAGCGCGGGCTAATTTGTAAGTGAGCCTTTTCGGCCGTAAATTTCACGCGTGAAGTTGTAAACTTTTACAAAAAGTACAGCAATATATTTCAGAGATACATCACCGGGTCTGACGTTTGAATACCTCCGTCCTTAAGTGTTGCCATTTTCATTCCACTTTAAGCGCTTGCCTTTGCCATGGTTTGCCCGGATTTTCGGGCTCTTAGAAGTAACCTGTTTTTTGTATCACCGCGAAACTTTTTTAATGTACCGTGTAGATATACCTTTTTCAAATTTGCATATGTTTAGGCAAAAAAGGCTATCGGTTGGATAAAGGTTATTTATGGTAGGGATTATTTTTTATAATTTTGGGAGGGATATTTTAGGGTAATCGTTGCTAACTTTAAACTAAAAAAAATGTGATCATGTTGTTTCAATCGTTATGGCTAAAGCTTAAGTTCTTGGGAACGGTACTCATTTACTGTCAGTTAATCCGCCAGCCCGCTGGTAACAAACTTGAACAAAAAACAAAACCCCAATTAATAACAAAAAATATCGGCCTATTGCAATTTCATTTTCATTAGGCCAAAAATACACGGACGATTTGAAAATGTAATAATGCAAGCTGTATTCTCAGTGACATCGCAGTATTTCATATACGGTCTCTTAACGGTGAGATGGATGGTCTGGCTGCAACACTTTATACACCCGCTTGGTTTGTTGCTACGACAAAATGTTTATTATTATTTCAGCCTACTTTGTTACAAGTTAAACTGGTATAGAAATAAGTTTTTAAAGATTTTTTTTTTCGATAAGCTTGTACATGACAACTATTTGTCCTAAGTTTAGGTTTAATTATGTATAGTATGGGTTCAGATGATACATATTTATATTTACTATTTACGTGATCAAATGATACATCCTACTAATATCATAAATTTGAATGTTTGTGTGTCTCAATCGGGCAAAAACGGCTGAATAGATTTTGATGAAACTTGGCAGACAGATAAAACATACCTTGGAACAAAATATAGATTATTTTTTATCCCGGGAAAAGATAAGATCCCATGGGAATGCAGGTGAAACCGTGGGGGACAATTATTATAATTTATAAGATTTGGTCTGAATACAATCAAACCTTAATGATTTAATAACATCACAAAAACAGTTTGAATAGTGAAAATAGTGAATTGCCAGTGAGTCAGGCACTAGCTCAGCGTGAAATATGAGGGACGTGCAAGATTATGATAAGGCTTTAGCCCAGTAAATCATTGGATTTTCCGCTTGAGAACTGAGGCAAATTTAAGGAGGATCCCACCGTTTGAATCCGTTCATACTCATGTGAAGGTGCGGTGTCTACCGAGCTTGGGGCACGTTGAAATTGTTATATAGGCACGTGATTTGCAGCCGAAATGAGTATGAATGTTTAATCCCTTCGATGAAACGGTACCCGGGGGACGGTTATGAGATTTTAATGCGCTTGATATTTCCGTCAAATTCAGTTAGTATTTTTACCCGTTTGTCAGTTTAAAAATACGGTTTTGTTCCATGATGTGATAAAAATGTGAACACAAAACGACAATATACATAGCCAAAAAGGAAAGTACAGAAAAAAATATAGGGACTTAAAATTAATATATTTACATTTATTTATTTTTATAATTTATGGATATAATGAGAATCCAAAATGAGAACACTGAGATAATAAAATTATCTGTCGAAGCTCTAATCACGCTAGTAGGTATTGCTTTTACGCTTTTGAATGAGTTAAATATTGTAAAAGAAATTAGTCGTTTTCAGGTACTTTTTCACGTCAAAAACACAAAGCCAACCAATTTTTTTTTGACCCACGAAACACTATTACACCTTGCTTTGACGTACTGCCCGGAGCGCAAAAAGGGCCCGCGTCTATGATATTTTGAATGAGTTTCTGTGCAACAACTACCGTCTTATAACTTCTTATAAATGTGAAAATTTGTTAGGATAGGATATGAAGATGTTAGTACTCTTCATGCAAAAATTACAGAACCGGTTTTGATGAAACATGGCACACACGTAGATCATATTATGAAATAAAACATAGAGTACTTTATATAACATCCCTCGGGAACGCAGGTGAATCCACGGAGGAAAAGCTAGTCAGACATAGGTATTATTATATTTCATAGGTACTCGTGCATACATAACGATATATCTATGACTTGTCCCTTACCACGACTTGTTACAATATAGTCCGTTTCATATGGATTGGCAATAAAGGTAATTGACTGTCCTTTACATGTTCACCTAAACCTGTTGCTCGCCATACAAACTTATCGCAAAACTGCTATCCCTTGATTATCATGTCAATGACCTTTATTGCCAATCCATATGGAACGGACTATAGTTACGAGCACAGAGCAAAGGTTACGAGTAATGAATGAATTTATTCCACTATTTATAACCACGCTGTAATTATACTAGTATTTAGTCGAAATTCAACCATAATCATTAGTAATGATGTTTACAATTTTTCTTTCATTGATAACACTAACATTTTTCAATAGCTACTAACCAAAATAAAAGAAAATCAGTAGATAAATACAGGAGAAAAGGGAAGAGTCCTATGTACCTACTCATATTTTGTCTTTGTCTATTTGTATAAAGATAATGTTTACCTATGCTTTCAACTCTAGAAGGAACAGAAATAAATTATGTAATGACTACTCGCTAAATCAAAAGAACCATATCAAAAGAACAAATATGAGATCACGTTTAAGCCGAGTTTGTGCGAAATTAAACTTCACGGTGTATTTTTCAACACGTACCATCTAATGGTACTTGAACAGTATAGCATGATTTGTGGACGTCTTTTTATGGGAATATTACCATGATTTATGTTATAATTCTGCTGGAAATAATGTAAAATGAGAACGTATATTTGTTTCTGAAGATGTCTTTTAGCATGTTAAAAATAAACACGCACGCAGCGTCATCCAGAAAATGATAAGATTATTTTGATTTATTCGGAACATGCATGTCATATTTGATAGATTGATTAAATTCTATATATTCTACATAAATAATTATTGAATTTAATATGTACAAGTTTTTTGCCGGCTCTTCACAGCAAAAGCAACCTTCCCAACCGTGCATTAGAGTCCAGACTATTTATAAGTGCTTGAAAAGGCCTATTTGAATAAATTTTTTTTTTTATTTATTTTTCATTGGAGTTCAGTTTTTTTTATACCTCAAGTGACATCCAGGCGGGCGGATCACCTGATGGTAGATAAATATAGCCATTAGCAATACCAGCGGGATTGCCAATATGTTGTACACTTTATTAAAATGCCTTAGCTGCAACTGGATCTCAAGTGTAACTGCCGGAACGCACCAACAGGTGCTTGGCGACGGATTTTCTATTTCAGGGTGGTAAGTTCGTCACGATGTTTTCCTTTATCAAAAGCGCAAGCACATTGTTGTATTCGAACCCACAACTTCCGCCACGATATCCGACGGTACTACCGCTGATCTATAATCTGGTACTGGTAATTTTGTAAAATAATCATCATTGGCAAACTTCAGTAAATTTTTACGATCTTTAGTGACTGGGGCTGAATCCATACTAATATTATGTCTGTTACGTCTTCACGCTTAAACCGCTGAACCGATTCAGATGAAATTTGGTATAAAGATAGATGAAACTTTGGATAAGGAAATAGAATACTTTTTATCCCGGGATAAAAAGGATCCCTCGGGAACGCGGGTGGAACCGCTGGGGACTGCTAGTCCTAAGTAAAGCTAAAATACACATGCGTCATATAGAAGAAGCTAAAATAATTAATTGATAAAAAATTGATAATGTGTTTGATCTAAATGCGATAGACATTAATGAATAAAATACAAATGCGTCATATGGAAGAGAAGCTAAACTAGTTAATATTAAAAAAAAGGATAATGGGTTTGATCTAAATGCGATGGACTGGCGATATTATGACATTATGGTGCCAAAGCAAATAGGTATGACTCAAAATAATAATGAGTTTGGAGTGAGCGACCGGTCATATAAAAACTGAGCTAGACTTGGAGTGGCGTCTGCGCATCTGTGGACCATAATATATTGATGATATAAATGAGGTTCAAGATAAATATAATTAATATCGAATCTAACTCCTTTGGAATATGAATTATAATACTAAGCACATAGATAACTATGTTGTTAGATGTTTAGAGGTGACTATAATTAAGTATGACTAACGTATTATATTAACGTACCTACGTTATTCGATCTAGTTGGTATGAATTTTAGTTACCTACCATACAGAATACTTCAGTAGGGTGTGTGAGTAAATATATATTTAACAAGATCTACATATATATGTAAGTAAATACATCTGTTTGGGGTCAGATGACCGTGTGTGAAAATATGTCCAAAAATTGTCCTAGCATATTTATGTAAAAAAAGAAATTATTTTTCACATGCAATCATCTCATCCCAATCTAAGCCAAACTTCATGTAAACTTCATGGTATATTATTATTTAATGACACTGGTATATTATTATGCAAAATATAATTATTGGATATACAAATTTAAATTGAGTTTACAACGAGACTCTGACTTAATTGTTCATGCAGACACATTGTCTTGCATAGGAACCAAACTCGCCTGAGTGAGTTGGGTATCTCCACGCTAATCAGCCCATCTAAGTTTATTTTTCTATTAATACCAAACGTAAAAATAACATTTAATTTTAAAAACAATATCTACAATACGTTATTTTAGCGAGCAAATAAAATAAAATCAATATAAACAAAGAAAAGATTCTTTGTTTAAATCCCTTTGAAAAGAAAGTTGGTGCAAAACGTAGCGGACTTCACAGAGAAACCCCACTCAAAATATTTGGCAAAGTGTCCCAAACCACCGTTTGGTCGGTTACTTTAATATTGTGGTACAATTTACAAGAGACCCAAGAGAACCTGAGAATCATACACACTATACATATATTCGTATATATGTATGATGTTTTAAAATTAAATGTATCCTGAGACATTCTTTTTAAAATCACTAAATCGCTTATGTGTAGTCCGACCCCACTTTTGTGTCCACCCGGCGACGGCCTGAGCCGAGGTTCCCAACTAGGGCGCCCTCAGCGGTCAGTCGTCAAAAGTTTTGTATTCCGGTTGAGAGCCCTAAGCGCTCGCCGAACAGTCCGTGTATCTATGGTCCCTCAGACCTACACCTTTTAGTCCTCCCCAAAAAAAATGTGGTCACGTGATCCCAAACTAAGCAGAGGCTAACTAGGAGACAACTAAGAGAGCAAACCAAATGACTGATATACTCGTAGAATATATTCTGTTTTTAAATAGTATACGTATACAGATAATTAAACCCAGGTATGTACGAGTACATAATTATAGTCTTATTCATAGATCTCTTATGAGTCATTGCACTAACCCGAACAAAACAGCGCAATGTTTTTTTATTATCTATAGGTTTGTATATGACCAAAAGATTCGCAGTCTAGTAGGAAATTGTCTATCTACTCCAGCTATCGGAATATACCTCGAGGGTAGTAGTCAACCAGTCATTTACTGCGAAGCTCTCCACCACCATTTTATGGCTTCCCCACGACGCTTTCCTTCAAAGTGACTACCATTCCGTCTTATATTTTAATTTTCAGGTGGAGAAAGTAATATGGAAAGAGGCTTCTTTATATTTTAATGTTGTATGTAACGTTACCTGTCCGCGTAGGGATTAAAAATAGAATATTCTAGCCCATTACAAAAATGTGGTGATTATGTAGTTACGTGTGTAAACTATATAAAATATTCGCTGTCGTCTCTCACTTGAGTCAATATAAAAACAGTTCAAAAACTCTGTATCTCTGCATCTATGTGCCCGTTGTAGAGACAGGTACCTACTACATATTCAAGTTTTCCTGTCCTCAAAGTATCTACGTAAGCGTAGCTTGAGTTTGCTAAGGTATCTTAAGTTCTCGTATTAAGTATTCAACAAACATCACACTAGTTCGTAGCAAAACGAGCCTTGTGGAAGGTGAAAAAAATATTAAGAAAATAAAGCAAGATTTTGCGTGACCTAGATTTCTTTTTCCTTTTTGATGAAATGGAAGACATCTCATTTATTTCTCAAGGTACTTCACACTGTACTAAATAAGAAGCTTAACCTTCTTTGTGTGTGTTACGTTTATGTGAAAATAGATATATTTACCAACACATGAATCTAGTATTTTCCTGATAAAGTGTGAGGGTATTTTTACATCACTGAGTGTAAGAAACGTAATTAAGGAAAAGTTACTTAGATATACATGATGATTCTCTGTAGATATGCATTCCATAAACTAGCAGGGGCGGAGTCACCAACACAAAAATAAATTTAATCATAACAGAAGGGTTTTAGAGGTGTAAATGTTCTCTTCAAACCACGTTGTCATACTTATTGTGATTTTTCTTTTAATGAAAATACATTATTTTTTATTAAAAGTCCATATAACTAATAGAGATCACTTTTGTTACATTACAGAACGGAACGTAGCTAAATTTTAGGTGCAAAATGGTTTTATAAAAATAGTCGTTTGCCGAGTTATCCTAAATGACATATTTATCGCCAGGCGTCTGGCGCACAGAGTCGTCAGAGGAAAGAGCGAGCCAAGAGTTTCGCTTAGACATTTTCACCAATTTAAAATTACATTAAAATCCTTCTAAACATTAAAAAAAAAATCAGCGAGCGGCAATATTCGGTGATCCGTTGACCATGAGTTTATGAAATGGAAGATTCGTTATCTAAGTTTATTTTGTACATCAATATGAATGGTTTGAAAGCGCTCGGTGGTCAGATACTCATGTTACCTAATATTTAACAAATTATGTTAATACATTGAGCTTATTAAATAGGTACCTACGTGCGGTGCTTGCCCTTTTCGGATTCATTCAATATAAATGTTTTTGCTGAAATAACACAAACAATATCATGTTGAAAATACCAACTAAACCCCAGAGATAAAAATCCAGGAGGTTGATAAAATATATTTTTGCTAACAAAAACGTCGCTTGTTTCACAACCACAGACGCGTCGTAATTTCAAATTTTAAACTTTGTTTTATCATACGCCGTCAGTTTGAAATTAATTTTAGGGTGTCGATTTATAATTAAACATTTCTAAGCCGCGTATTTTGACCCGCATTTTTCGAATTAATATCATATTTTTGATTGAGTGTTTTTTTATTATGAATAATAATTGAATTTTCTTGGTTGGTGCGATGAGAATGCATTTAAAGAATATTACCTACCTATAGAATGCTTTAAAATCGTTTCGTAACTTCATGTTTTCATATTTTTCTGTTCGGAAAAGTTTTATATTAGTTTAGACAAAAATGTGTAGGGAATATGATATTGCTAATATTTACATATCAGGAGCTTATTATACCTAATTTATTGATATTTTTTACGACTTATTGAGGCCGCCTACCAGCACCTTTATAGCTATTGTCAGCGATTTTTAATGTCGTCTACTATACTTTTTCAGGACATTATCTTCCTGACTGTTAAAAATAGCGAAAAGACGGTCGGTATAACTTTAATGATTTTTTTTTTTTTTTTTTTTTTTTATATTCGATAGGCTTGTGTTTGACCACAATCTCACCATGGTAAGTGATGATGTGGCCGAAGATGGTAAGCACACAAAGCCTAGATGGGAACTGGCTCTCAAGTGCAGCTGTCGGAACACACCGATAGGTGTTTGGCGACAGATTTTCAACTTGAGGGTGGTAGCCAGCCAGTCGGGTACTACAATATACCCTACCACCGTGCTATGGTTTCCTCACGATGTTTTCCTTCACCGAAAGCTCAAGCTCATTGTAGGATTTGAACCCACGACCTTCGCCGCGGCATTCGACGTCACTTACCACTGAGCTATCATCGCCTTATGATGAATGTAACTCAGCACTCTGACCCGCTGAAGTAGAGTGCCGAGCTATAGATGAACATTAATTATGTTGTATCGCCCCCAATATCTGTCTACCCTACATTGCTCTGTTTCTTTTTATACCAAACCAACCTGGACCGCTTGATATGGAAAGCAGTTATCGCCTAAAGACGCTTGCAGCACCAAGGGGATTCAGATGGTTTTAATGTGTCAAGTTACATCAAATTTATAGGATGATATTAGTAGGATCTAAGCTTAAATTTAAATTAGCGCTCCCGTTGATTACAAGTAGGTTAATTGTACCACCAAATTTGTACAAACAATAAGTCAGAAACACATGCTACTGGATAACGTAGTGTGGTATTAGCTTAATGAACTCATAAAGGCTGATTTAATATTTGAGGTTTGGCCACATTAGCGTTCGCGGGTTAGGAATTAAACAGCGCTTAGTTGAGTGTAGTTTTAGCTTAGTTTTGGGATAGACATCTGGTATCCATATTACTTATTAAATTCATTAACATGTGCTAACTGTCGTTCTTCGAAGATCAGGTAGTATTAAAAGGCTTTTTATAGAAAATTGTATTTGATTAATTGTAATAGGATCTACTTGGAAAAAAATAAAATCCTACAGAAATGCGGGTGAAATCGCGCGATGTAAGTACCTAGTATATTTTATTTTTTACTTTAATTCTGACAAACAAGCCGGTAAGAATCTCTTCTTAGAAAAGAAGCTCTTTGCTTTGAAAAGAAAATGATAGGAGTTTTTTATCTTGTTCATTGCTTATTTTCAACGAAAAATTATAGTAGGTAATGAGCGCGACTATTTACCAGTATGACATCTGCGTATGCAGACTCATTTGACAGTGCTAAATTTGTTTGAAAAATGTTGCCAAGCCAATGTTGAGAGAATCCTGAATAACTACAGTAATTTTATTGATTATAATATGCTATATGGATAATTGGACTGTAAGTAGTGTAGGTTAGCCATTGTATGACTTAGGTTTACTGCGCATGTAAATAAAGTAGGTACCTGGGTACTTAAAAGTTCTTATAATAGATTTTTTTAAGTATTATTTAGTAACCTGTTACTTGACTTTTTAAAGTGATTATACCTAGATGCACGCGATGGTACTATTTCCGAGTTCGTAAATGAAACGATGAGTTTAGATAAAATATCCAATTATTTATACCGTAACGTTTTTACATCTACGTAGACCCTGGTCACAATATTTTTGCGGTTGAAAATAAAAACATTTTCTAATTGAAATATCATGCGCCGCACAATGCAATAATGAACAATGAATAAATAACATTTACTAAGTATAACATTAATTCAACAAATTAAAGGAAAGCGTGAAAATCTCACAAAGCAAGAGTGGCACCGTCGTACATAGAATTAACAGAAATACTTCTGTAAATTAATACAAGCCCGGTCGTACCGTAAAATGTAATCCACTTGTGTTTAGCCGAGTCCCAGATGCGAGACGCCTGCTAATTTACCTCATGTGACACATACATTTTAGGATATGAGCACAGATATGTGCATAAAAAAATTGTTTTATAACAGTTTTTTTATGTTTATGGAAAATTTTATCAATTAACTTCAAATAGAAAGAATGGTTCTAAAATTATAAATAAATCTGGGTTTTTTATAAACTACAATTATCCCCGCGGTTTCACCCGACCTTATCTTTTATCTATCAAGTTGAACAAACTGCATGCACAAAGTGTAAAAATTTAATTAAAATTGGTTGATTAGTTAAAGAGTTCATCGCGGACAAACAACGTGACACGATTTTTGTATATGTTAAGATATGGCTCTCAAGTGCTGCTGGCAGTCTTACAACCTCATGTCAACACGTTATTTAAACATTGATATAAAAATCTAATATTTCAATATTGTCGTTCCCCTCATCACTGCCATGCCAATGAATACTAACTATTACCACAACATAAAAAAGATACTACATAAGCAAAGTGACAGTCGCACCCTTTTGACGCTTGTAAGTTAGAAAGAGAAACACACGTTTTTGATTTGTTTTTTGGGGTGCACTAAAAGGTGGAGTCTGAGGGACCATATACACCCTTACGCGGACTGTTCGGCGAGCGCTCAGGGCTCTCAACGTTATCGCTCTCGATCGGTTATACTCGAAGCTGTTCGGGCTGCTTCGGAACTGATAACCGTAGGCCGCATCTTCACCTATCATTCAAGTGACATAGTGGTCAAATACAAGCCTTTTTATTAATTTGTCAACTATAAACGTTCTTTTATATTCTATTTAAGTACCTACTGTCATTATTTATGTTTATTAAAATGCCACAGAACAAATAAAAAAGTCAGAAGGAGCGTACGTAAACAATAGTCTCTAATGATCATCATGCACGAAGTTGTGTGCGTGACCTGCACGTACGTTATCCCGCGTGACTTGCGTCGCGCAGGCACGCGATCGATTTCCTTTTTCAAATTTGGCTTCCTTTACTGTGCTTCACTTTAAATGCGCGGCTCTGTCTACCTTGTTTATTTGGTCTGAGGAGAATGCCTAATTGTTTAAATATATAAATAAAAACTCACCTCAAATTCAATATGAATAGTGTCTTCCTCGCTGATATAAATATTTTCCATTACACTGTCAAATGTAGAAATACCTACATTGAAACAGTTTACATAAAAATGTACAACTTTTGCCTCTACATGTATCATTAGTTTTGTATAGTCAGTTGTCAAATTTGGTGAATTTAATGAAAATGACTTTTTTACGTCATCAATTTTAAAATCAATTTGTAAAATGTCTTCACCTTTTGGTACGAAACATAGTTCTATTTTAGACTTTTCCCATTTGTCATCAATTTTAAATACACACGTCGAAGTCATTTCATAAAGCTTAAATACTGATTCAATTACAAATGGATAAGTTATAGTTTTTTGACTTAATAATAAATTCGCGACCGGTAATTTAATTGGATTTTGGTGAAAATCAAAAGCATTTTCTTTGCCGTATTCTTCTTGAGGTATGCCAGGTGGCAAATTTTCTGGGTATATTAGGTCAAATTCCTCTGAAACAAAAATATTGTTTACTGATTTATAATAATAATAAAACGTACAATAATAAAGTTGTTTGTTTATTATGAGATAATAACTATTTTAATGTTAGTTGTCTGCCAGTAGGCGGGGCACCCAGTGGTAGGCAAAGGTTAACCAAGCACATTATTTTAACAATATAAAAAAAGCCATTATTTTTTCAAACCAAATAAGTATCTAAGTGACGAAATAATTTTTATTTAAAAAATCTTCTCGTAAAACATTAAGGTACCAATTTTTGAAACAGTCAGATTCTATCTCTACCAAAGTTCCTCGTTTTAATGAAATGTAATTTTTTTAGTAAAATATGATAGCAACTAAACGCAGCACCATGAGACGCTCTAACAATTAGCGGCATCAGTTTTTGAAAAACTTGATCGAGTTGATGGCAACTAAAATAATTAATAGTTTAGTTAGTTACAAAGTAATGTTCAACTGAATTTCACAATAAATAATTTGGTAAATCAAATACTCACCTAGTAATTGAGTGTTTATTGTTTTAAGTATTGAACATAATACGGTGATGTACCTGCAAAAAATAGGGTCGGTTAGATTTCAGAATAAAATATAGATATATATGGGAAAGTTTAAACTACTAGCCAAATACTATTTATCCGTGGGCTGTGGGATGTTGAGTAGCAATAGTAGTACAACATTATTGAACCAAATCTTGCTAAACATTATTTTATTAACAAGTGCGAGTCGGACTCGCGCACCGAGGGTTCCGTACAAACTTGTAAATAGATTACGTTTTCGATTACCTTATTTGAGGTTGATGCCAATTAAGCTAGACCTCTAAATTGTATGAGCGCCGATACAACTCAGAAATTGGTGGTGACTATGTATATATGGGGACACCCTTTAATTTTCAACTTTTTTTATTTTTTGGATTTTTTCCTTTATTTGTGCTGTAAGACCTTGCTTTTCGTCAAATTTCGTGATTCTAGGTCAACGGGAACTACAATATAGGTTTCCGACCCAAAACCTATAGGGTACTTCCGGTTGACCTAGAATTGTCAATTTTGGTTAAAAGCGAGGTCTTATAGCACAAGTAAAGGGAAAATTCCGAAAAATTAAAAAAGTTGAAAATTAAGGTAAATTTTGGTACTTACAAGTTTTCCCGAAAATCTAAATTTGCCCATATCTTTTTATCGTTTTGACTCAAGACCTTGATTTTTATACACCTAATAGGGACTATAAACTTCAGTATCTGGTATAAATTTCAATTTGCTAGGTCCACCCGTTCTTGAGATAATCGGTGGTGACACACGGACAGACAGACAGACAGACAGATAGACGGACAAGAGAGTTATCTTAAAAGGGTTCTTTTTTTCACCTTTTGAGGTACGGGACCCTAAAAATGATAAATAAGCGACAAGTATAATAATAAACTGAGTCGGCCTCAAAAGGAGCAATAAAACAAAATAAAAAAACAAGCGATTTACTTAAAGTTTACTGTTCACAGATGATCACTATAAAAATATGCCACGTTTATAAACACGAATATAAAAAAAAACAGTTAATATTCGTTAAAAAAACATTTTAAGAATTAAAAGGTACCCAATCGTACGTGATAGAGCCTAATCGATCAACTCGGTCCCAAACTCGATCCCATTCGAAGTGTTAACCTTTTACCACTAGAGTTGTCACAGAGAAAGCCGCTGATCCCAGAACGAATGAAAAATGGGGGTACAAACTTTAGAAATTGGAATAGTTTGCAGTAGGTACCTACTAGTGATTGCTTGCGGTACAGTTGTTGATACAAATGTCACATTAAAACATTATTATGATTGTGTAGAGATAATTTTTTGGAACCAAAAAGTATCTAAAAAAATTGGTATTCATTTTCGTTCAAATAGGATTTGTAGAATGTTCTAGAGTGTTTGTTTTTTATTTGGGAGAAATAATAATAGCTTTGACTTTTATTGGTACCAAATACTAGAAATAAAGTTTTGTGATTTCATATTTCTTCGTTTTCTATACATTATAATAATATACTTACACGAATGTAAAAAACAGAGAAATATATCATTTGTATATTTAAGTTTATGTTTTTTTTGTAATGGAAAACTCAAATAACAGCCTCCTTTTTTGAACTCGTTTAAAAATACTTATAACCGATAAAAAAAATACCTATAAAAACTACAGTATAGGTTAGTAACCTCAGGAACACGGCTGAATAATCTAAAGCTATCTTCCATAAAAATCATAAAACATATTTTTTTTAGTTGAAATTCGATTTAATCTCTAAATAAAAAGTTTCCAGGTTTAGAATGAATTATTGAAACTACAAATAACTTTGCTCACCGATTGTACTTACTATCCCACTGTACTATAATACCGAGTATTATATAATACGTAGTAAAAGCGATATATTACGTCACAGTTAGAGCTGACGGGCCGACACTGTTGGTACCTAGCGTCAACCCAAGGGTTTCCACCAGACCAAGACAAATGTGTTTATTTTGGGTCTAAGTGTTAGAATAATTCTCATCGAAGTTTCTACTTTGGGTTTCTAAAACTGAGTTTACATGTTTGTGTAAGATTATAGATACCTTATTTGTTTTGCATTGCACCGGCCATATAAAAAAACTAGATATACCCCGCGGATTCACCCGCAATCCCGTAGGATCTTATCTTTTGCCGGGATAAAAATATAGCCTTTGACACTCCCAAATAACGTGGCTATCTATTGGTAAAAGAATTTTCAAAATCCGTTCATTAGATCCTGAGATCCAGAGAGACTCTACCTCTTTATAATATTAGTATAGAGCACCTAAAGATTCGGAGTAAATAAATGTGCACTATTTTTAATTTATTTTATCATAAACTAGCGACACGCCCTGGTTTTGCAAGATTAGCAGCACGCCAGAAGAGCACACAGTCAGCATGATTTTTTCCGAAATTTTCAACAATCATCTTCATATCAGCCAATTCACACAACACCTTAATAAAATATATAATATACACTTAAAAATTCCTTCCTTCTTTCATGAATCACTCCGTGCATTGGTGAAGGTTTTGTGTTTATCGCGTTCAGATAGACAAACAGACGCGGCGGGGGGACTTTGCTTTATAATATATAGTAATTGTTTAAATATTTAAATAACTCTAAGGAAAAGCTTTAAAAATTTAACTTATATCCCAAGACATTGAAAAAGTAAATCTAAAAAAATAAACTTAACTAAAACGTCGTTGTCAGTAGGCAAGATAGCTAGAATAGGTACCTACTAGCGGAATTGCCACGTTGCAGGGCAATACTGATTCTTTGAGCAAGGTAAACCTCAGCATTCTGGTGACGAGATGCGTCGACTACTAAGTCGTCATGATATTTCGCAACAAAGTTAGTGAGCATTAAATATAGATTTCAGGGTATTTTTAGTAGTCTAAGTTCCTTAACAATTTTGTAGTAACTAACTTTGTAAATATTTATAAATAAACAACGTCAAATTAAAATATTGTACAAATACAAAACTTTAGTAAAGTAACCAATCAATTTATCAAGTTATACGCAATGGAATTGTTTATTTTGAAGCGATGTTTCAAATGAAACGGACGGTGCTGCCGAAGCAAACAAAACTACAAGGAAATTAACTTGATAACGCAAACTTTGTTGTTTTGACGGTCCCTTTGCGGTAATGACTCGTTCGTAATAGGGAATGTTAATATTTGAAATATTATAGGAATTATTTAATTATATAAAAAATATTGATCGGACCGAACAACATATATTTTACTATTATTATAACACAAATTAATGTGACGTTTATTTGTGACTTCCCTATTTGAATCAAATTTGTGATTTTCGTAAAATATATGAGAAAAATATATTTTTTCCCTAATATTTACTGTGATTTTTCCTGTGTTTTAAAAGTTATTCCGCTAGGCGCAGACAAATCCAACAAATCAAAGATCGAAATAGCTTCAGCCGTTCTTGAGTTATAAATAGTGTAACTAACCCGACTTTGTTTTATATAGAAAATTTTACATATTGTAAAAATGTAAATACCTAAATATGTATATTTTAGGTACTTTTGTGTCTTAAGCCAGGGCAGCCATTAGCAGTCGTAAAATATCATTTGAAAACTACATAATATTGTTTGATTTAGTATTTAAAATAAATTTTGGTGGTTAAATACCGTGACTGCTATGGTTTTAAATTCAATTCCCAAACATTACTTACATTATGTCAGAGAAATATATATATATATATATTATTTAGAAGAAGATATATGATAATAATATCTTGGGACCAAAAAGCCGTGCGTGAAAAATGTCTCACGCTATGTGTAAACCTTATTTATGAATACCTACATCTAAAAACCATAGCCCGCTAACAATAAAATAATCAAGTTAAGACTACAGTATCATAAAATTATATTACTAAAGTGCCAATACAATTACAGTCTCCATTTCATGAATAGATAATTAAATGAATAGAACTTCACCGAATCACTGCAGACCTCTAATTACCGCTCCTTTCAATTAAGACGTGTTACGAATGTCAAATACTCCTGACACCATCAAACGCCTTATCTCCGACGAAGTCGTTACGTTCAATTTACTCAGCGGCATCATTTTCATATTTCTAATCACAGACTAAATTTTAAATTTCATTAACGTTTTATCAGCTGCATTCAATTCATTTATTGTATTCAGTATTATGTTAACCTGTGACGCCTTCACGCTTTTCGAACATATAGGTACTATTGGTATGTAAATGAGATCGCGTTTATGTTTATATTTTACTCGCACATGAAATTGCTTTCATGTTAAATTAAATTAGATATTCGTATGAGGTTTGATGAAGGCAGTGTTGGGCCAGGTATTAATTAAGCCTCGTGTAAGTATTTATATGGACGTGGAACGCTCATTTCGTTTTACAGACTTCTAATTATTACCTGCCGTGTCTTTATTAA
This sequence comes from Ochropacha duplaris, assembly GCA_951361185.1. Taxonomy (NCBI): domain Eukaryota; kingdom Metazoa; phylum Arthropoda; class Insecta; order Lepidoptera; family Drepanidae; genus Ochropacha; species Ochropacha duplaris. The sequence continues at coordinate 8,800,332 of OX592702.1, read as the reverse complement.
AGTTCATAGAATCGATGTTCTCTGTAGATTTAACTAATTAAGTATGTACATAAAGAAGGTTAATAATATCTAGCTGAATATTTTCTACAAAAAATAGAGATATCCGAGTGTTAGGATAAACATTAACAAAATGTTTACGTGGCTCTCGATTTAAATTCTCGAGTAAAAAGGAAATGGTGAATGTAGAAAAACAAACGGAAAATATGGGTTTAAAACGGAATGCGAGAGGTTTTCATAAAGTACGAAATGAAAATAAACACTAACAAGCACAAGTTAAATTTATTGTTTTTGTATTTACTTAGAATTAAACACTGAAATGTTGCAAATAGTACCAACTAAAATTAAAGAAAGCTTTAGAATTTGAGACGTTTGTATTATTTCATGATAAAATGGAAACCAGGTGTTAAAAGAAGAAATCAATATGGATGTAGTCCATAGTTACTAAGCAGAAATAAACTAGTAAATCTCAATACAAGTAAGCTAGGCTATGTAATTTGTTTCGGCTTCTAAACGCAATGATAATACCTGTAGTAGTGAAGACCTAGACGAAGGTTGTTGGTCTGCTCAACTAATTAAAAAATCTAATCAAATACCTAAATTACCTTGGTGTCTTTATTATTCGTCGTTTATAAAAGCCAAATATACCACTCATTGATTAATGAACAAATCTTACTTTTTGGAATTTCAACTCCTAGAGGGTTCCCTGGGGAATGCGGGTAGAACTGCGGGGCACAACTAGTTGCTAATATGTCAAAAGGCGAACGGTGGCCATATACAATTAGTTTAACCACATGTATTCTTAGCCTAACAATTATGAAGTAACTAGTTATCCGTCTCGCTGTTTCGCATTCCCTGCTGAGGGACCTTATATTTTTCCGGGATAAAAAAAACATGTTATAGTCCAGGATATGATCTATCTGTGTGCCAATTTTCATCAAAATCCATTTAGCCGTTGTTGTGTGATTGAGCTATAAACAAACATCCAAACACCCAAACATCCAAAAATCCAGACATAAAAACCATTTCACAATTTATAATATTAGTTAGATAGTAGGATTGATAGTATTTTGTTAGAATTGTAAAGGTAAGTGTCTAGACGTGACTGCAATAGGTGATCATAAATTCAAGATCATTATAAAACCTCATTCATAAACATGTTCTTTTTCTAATTGATACCATAAATGGTAATGTCGTCAATCTTGAGTAACTATTAAGTAAGCCATATGGAGACAGAAATAAATCTCAAAGTCATTTGAATAACAAGCACGTAATACTGTCTTTTTCCCATATAAGGCCAACATAACGTGATCCATCATTCAAATGTTTTCAATTCAAAAATAGGTCACACAGCCAGCACTCACGCATATCTAAGAAAACTGATGTCACTACGCAAAGGCATTCTGCATGGTAACACTCCTCTGGGCAAATTGAATTCATTTGCTATTACTTTACCACCTTTTGTTAAATATATTCATATCTACAATAATATAAGTAAAAAGGTGTACTAGATAGGTTATAAGCGCTCTGAAAGTGGGAGAGTAAAAGGTGGCGAATTAGCCTACTTTGACTTGTGTCGCGTCATCGGCATCACTTTACGTACCGAGTGCAATCAAAATTAAAAGTGACCTAAATAACCAAAATAGACATAGTGTAATTTATTTATAAAATAAATATTGTGTTCGTTATTATTTTTTTTATTTTAGTTATATTTCTAATTTTGTATGTAATTTTAAGCCTAATATTATAAAACGATTTATGAACTTACTACTTCTTAAAGAACTATAGTTATTAATGTATTTCTTAGAGTTCCATTTGTCGGTAATTTTTTAAGATCAAATGTTGTGTAGGTAACCTACCTATATACAGTTTTTTTTATATATTTGATAATTTTAAATTATGAATTAAACAAAATTAAAGTAAATCGTGTAAAATTTACTTAACTATTAGAATACAGCGACCAAACTCTTGTACTAAATCGTTGACTTGCGAAAATCATAAAAAATGCGTCAATGTAAACAGTCTTATACGTTGACTATTAGCTCGGTTTCGTAAATTTACTTTGAACTCTGTGCTCAATGAGAATGCGGACTTGTTGGATTTTGAAAGGTTAACACTTTTCATTGTAAACGTGGATGTTTATTAGTAATGAATGTTAAGGTTTATTTGTCGGCAAATCAAAGGTGTACTAGTTAAATTCAGCCATTTGATTGTCTTAAGTCATTCTGAGCACTAGAAATAATTAGTTTTATCTACAGATTTGATCTTATATTAATATAAGAGAACTACTTCAATTTAAGTCCCAAACAAATTCAATTTCTTTTTATTAATATCAAATCAAAACTCATTTATTCCTTTTAGGCCCTGGTAAGGCACTTATGAACGTTAACTATCGACTCTACCAGCTAGTAAATTAAGTAAGTGAATATGTCACTTACTTACCTATAAAAATAAGTAGAATTTGTGCCAACAAATAAATAAAAAAGTGATTGGTAACCATCTCTCGGATTAAGCTATATTTAGATATTTATTGCTATTATTTTAATCTATAAAACGTGTTTTGGCAGGGAAATGTGGCGTACTTTCCAACTATGTGTCAGTTACCGGAAACATATGGATTGTATCAGTTTTGCCAACAGTTCTGTTGAATTATAGTAGATTATACCGGGTCTATTCGCGCACATAATAATCAAAATATAATTTCGACTATGTATATTATGTGCGCGAATAGACCCGGTATAATCTACTATAATGAATTTAGTTCGCGAAAGTTTTAAAAGTACTAGTTCTGTTGAAATTAACTGATTTACTTAATTAATTACGTGCTATGCTTATTTGAGAATTGATCGGCTGTGTCTGGCATATTTACTGAGTAAATAGATAGTTTTTTTTACCTAAGATTAAATAAAATTTAAAAATAAAGTCTTTATATAGAAAATAACACAGGTAATTTTAGCTACATCTTATAATAGTTTAGAATACAATGATTTAGGGAAATAAATAAAAGATAATGAAATGTTAAGAGAAAATTTGAGATGCTTACTTACATCAGATTTTTTCAGATACATTGCTGAACTACAACCTCAATAAAGAACTCTATCTAGGGAATAGCTCCGATAACGAACTAATTGCAGTCACTGATGCAAAAAAACCTTTTTTCCGCTGCATTTATTAGTACAGATGACTCCCAGATTCCAACGTCAGCGGCAGTACTATTACCGTGTATTATTCTAGCTCCAAGTGGTGGCACAGTCAGATCATTTGTAACTGGGTCACTTTTATTCGCGACCCAGAATAGTTCGCTGACAGCGTTTGTCGAGAGCCCCAACGACTTTGTGACGCGAATGAATGAATAGATTTTATTTTTAGACGATTTTTTTGTTTACTTTGTCCAGTGATTTAGATTACAGAATAAGATTATAGTTAGCAATTCTTAGATGTTTTCTTGATAGTCCCATTTCAGGTAGTTAGACATTAGGAATGATTTTGGTGTTATATATATCGCCATCATAAGTACCCATCTATACTTCTATACTAATAAGGTAAAGTTTGCGAGGTTGTAGGGGGTAATCTCTGGATCTACTGAACCGATTTTGAAAAAGATTTTACCAATAGAAAGCCACGTTATTTGTGAGTGTCCTAGGCTATATGCTAATCCGAAAAATAAAAAGATCCCACGGGAATGCGGGTGAAACCGCAGGTGACAGCTTGTTAGTAATAAAGTACTGTTTTAAGGGAAAAATTTAAAGGCTTTGGTTCTAATAGTGGCTTATAAACAAATACAAATATTTTTGTTATTTCAAGTTATTCCGCTTCACATATAACATTTTAGAAAACTATTTTAACTACATTCAATAATTGTGCAAGACGTCTACATCCACTGGGTGATCTCTATTTTAGTTTCTCCTTTCATGAATTGTATTATCGATCGGTACCTATCTAATTGCTTATGTATAAATACCAAATACTGAGTAAAGTAGCACAGGAAATTGTCGGCGTCGTTTGATATAAACATACCTACATATAAGTTGATATAGAGCTGATGATAATGCTCAGCAACTAACTATAAATCAACTGATATGACTGAATGACAACGTAAACAACATATTTATCTAGATTTTCATTCATAATTTAACGCTTTAAGTGCAATATTAGGTACAGTCAGAGAATGAAAAGGTTCGTCACCTTAGAGTCGCTTTTCGCTTGCACTAGTACCTACTGCAAGAATCAATTATGATATTTTGCAATGATGACATTGACCGCTTGACAATAGTTTTAACTGAAATAATAATGGCCGGTTGAACCAACAAGAAGGTTTTAGTTTATCAAACATAATTCTTGTTGACAAGTTAATAGTCAAACAACTTTGATCTGAATAATTTTGAGCTTTATTAACGAACTGTTAAACATTATTTTCTCTAACTCGAGTCTATTCTGTAACATAGTTTCAAAAGGTAATATGTGCTCGCGATACGTTGAACGAATCAATTTGAAAATCGACGAACCTTTTCATTCCGTCACTGTACATGTACGTACATACAGTATAGATTCCGATACCAATTCAGTCGAACTGAGTTTTTTAATATTGTTTCTATTAATTATGATACAAACTACCCGACAATATATTATTATATATATTTTTTTTAAACATAATTAGATCTATTGTTCTAAATACTTACCTATGTAATTCCGTAATAATAATGCACGCCCTCGAATTTAATAAGTGAACTCTGTTAATTTATTATTAATTTATTTATAAGTTCTCATGTTAGTGAAATTGTATTTCTTATGAGAATAAAGATTTCTTTACCCGTATGATATAATTTGTCAAAGATTCAAATCGAAAAAAAGATTTTGTATGATTTTTGTTGATAAACTTAACAAAATACTGAACCTATTTTAAATATACTTTCACCTATAGAGAGCAAAATTATCTGCGTGTAACATGGGCTATATTTTATTTTAATCTGTCGGGAACGCGGGTGAAACCGCTGAGCGGAAAGCTAGCAAAAGCAAACTATCACTTAGAAATTAATCATGAAATCTCAGAAAGTATCAATGCTAGAAACTTGTTTGGCCACCTTATAGGGAGTAAGTATCCGATAAGAAGGGATTTTTGAAAGTTCATCCCCTAAAGGGTTTCCTCGGGATCGCGGGTGAAACGACAGGGTATAGCTAGTTTTATACCTTATGATCATACGTTCTTTCAGCAGATATGTAATTATCCAAATCTGTCATAGCCGTTTAACTATAACGTTTAGAATACAATTTACTATAAGTATCTCATAACAAGTCTGAGGGATTAAATAGCAAAATAATTGACGCCACGTAGGTACATAATAAAACACCTTTTAACTACATATTGCTGGTTGCAATCAGGTTTCGATAATGACACTTATGTCGGCGACACTGCAAGTAATTGCATGGAAATTATTCATGTATCTATTCTAGGATACGATGATGGATAAAATTACTGTTTGAGACTAAATGAGTCAGTAAAATAACGCTTGTGGTGTCTCCACTTTACCATTATTGTTAAAGAAATAAATTTGGTTAGTTTTTCACGAGCTTTACAAATAAGGCTAATTTCTTAATACCAAGATAAACGGGTTAACTATCTAATTAATAACGTGAACCACTTTTTCACTGTTGAACTATTTCCGACAGCATTATTTACTAGCTAGTAACTATTTGTCAATGACTGATTATTTTAAGTACCAGTAAATAAAAGAGGAATATTTTATTCGTACAATAAGGAAACTGACTTGTACTTAAATTTCCTCATACATCTTATCGTACTCTACTTACATTGTAAGTACATCACTATAACGAGTCTTTGATGTTTTGAAGGCTTAAGTAGTACAGATACAGATTAAATATAACAAGAACTTGCAACAAGCTCTTTACGCTTTTACTATGGCTTAAAGAAGAATTCCCGTTAAGAATCTCTATGATGAATCACTAATGTGGCGCCGAGTCTATACTATCAAGTGGTAAAAGTGTTATACAAGCTTTAAAATTCACTTCTTTTCGTGTTGATAGATTGAAATACAATTATGACGACGTAAACGGTGAATTAAATTCGGTATTAAATTGGTTGACTGTAAACAATCTAGACTGAAATGCAAAGAAAACTATGCATATTTATTAAATGTGTAGTGCACATTGTAATATAAAAAAGTAGACTGTAACTTAATGATTAATAAATTAATCTCTCAGTCTTGTTGAGTTATTCTTTTGTATTAATTTAGACTCAAAACTTCAATAGGGTACACAAATATCATGTCTTGCGGGGAAGTCTGACAGATGTAAATACAGCTTGAGTTTATTGCCGGCTCTTTTTAGCAAAAACCACCTAACACACCGTGTATTAGAATCTAACTATTCATGAGTGATTGTTATGACTTATTTGGATGAATAAACATTTCACTTGAAAACGATTACTAAGTAAAACATATAATTTTTGTGTATTTCGATATTGTTTTGTTTAGGGCTAACATCTTCCAAAGCTTTGACATTGAATCGGTATTTTATCACCGATTGTCACTATATTGTCATCGTAACAAACTTGACATTTCTTGGAAAATCGGAATGGAAAGAAACTCGATACAACACGTAACGATATACAACGGCATAAAACTCCTTCGTTGAGGCCTTCTCATGTTATAAGGCCAAGAGGGAAGCGTGTCCCACATCATAGTTTAATTGCTTATACTAGGCCTAACTGTATAGTAAAACTACCGCAGTTGGTAATGAAAATGGACTTCATAAACGTTGGCGCCCATAATCAGTTTTTTTTTTTTTTTTCACGAACACATTTATGTTATTTATCCCTGTTATATCTAATGGCACTCGCTAAATATTCTTTTCATCCCCCCATCTCGGAAAGAGTATTTTTGCTCTTCGATTTCTGAGTGTAAAAGCCGTTATTATCCTCTAGAGGATAAAGTAAATAGAACATCGTGTGCACTAAGTTTATGAATTCAAATCATCATTAAATCTATTTACTTCTCACTCCTTGGTGCCGAATTTATCATACATCAAAGTCAAAGCTAAAGTCAAAGCCAAAGTCAAAACCATTTATTCATTTTAGGCCCTAGAAGGGCACTTATGAAGGTCGAATTACAGAAGTTACCACCGGTTCAGAAGTCAGCCTTCAACTGAAAAGAACCGCCAAGAAACGCAGCAAGGTTACATTTTCTAAATATTTTTGGACCATCTGACTATATTGACTTTTTTTTTCAAATGTTTAACAATTTTATTCTTAAACTAATACAAAAATAAATAAAAAATTATAATTTTGACAAATTAAAAAATGAAATTGAAGAATGATTTTTTAATTTGTCAAAAACTCAGACTCGGAACCTTCTTGGTGTACTTTTTTAGGGTTCCGTACCCAAAGGGTAAAAACGGGACCCTATTACTAAGACTTCGCTGTCTGTCCGTGCGTCTGTCTGTTACCAGGCTGTATCTCAAGAACCGCGAAAATTTCAAGTGTCTAGACACTTGAAATTTTCACAAATTATGTATTTCTGTTGCCGCTATAACAACAAATACTAAAAATAAAATAAAATAAATATTTAAGGGTGGCTCCCATACAAAAATCGCAATTTTTTTGCCCTTTTTTGCTCGATGTCATCACCAGGCTGTATCTCAAGAACCAAAAAAAAACTAAGAACCAAAAAAAAAATTAGAATCCTGAGCGTAAGCGAGGGAATCAAAAGAGCTCGAGGTGAAAAATTACGTGTTGCACTCGAGTGCAAAGATTTTTCACCTCGAGCTCTTTTTCCCGTCTTTACCGTCCCGTTTTTACCCTTTGGGTACGGAATCCTAAAAAAGTACACCAAGAAGGTTCCGAGTCTGAGTTTTTGACAAATTAAAAAATCATTCTTCAATTTCATTTTTTAATTTGTCAAAATTATAATTTTTAATGTATTTTGTATTAGTTTAAGAATAAAATTGTTAAACATTTGAAAAAAAAAGTCAATATAGTCAGATGGTCCAAAAATATTTTAAATATGTAACTTTGGTGAGTTTCTTGCCGGTTCTTCTCAGTTGAAGGCTGACTTCCGGCCCGGTGGTAATTTCTATAATTCGACCTTCATAAGTGCCCTTCTAGGGCCTAAACTGAATAAATGGTTTTGACTTTGGCTTTGATGTATGATAAATTCGGAACCATGGAGGGAGAAGTAAATAGGTTTAATGATGATTTGAATTCACAAACTTAGTGCACACGATGTTCTATTTACTTTATCGTCTAGAGGATAATAACGTCTTTTACACTCAGATATCGAAGAGCAAAAATACTCTTTCCGAGATGGGGGGATGAAAATGATGCTTTTATTGTTAGACTGAACTCCATATGCAAGGAAACTAGTGGTACCTATGGAGTATTCCAATATTATACCGAGAATATTTTTTCACCACATTATCCAATAATGTCAAACAAATAAATTCATAAAAAAACTGTTTTACGTATCATCGCTTCAACGTAAAAAGGAACATAATCTAGTAATATCAGTTATCTGGTTTCCATAGCACGAACTTGGCTTAATTTAGGATTTTTTATACGACTAGGTGGCAAAAAAGCTTACGGCCCACCTGATGGTAAGCGGTTACCGTAGTCTATGCACGCTTGCAACACCAGATGACTCTATGTGAAGAACACCTCAGGATCATCATCATCATCATACCAGCTAAAAGACGTCCACTGCTGGTCAAAGGCCTCCCTCAAGGATCTCCACGATGGCCGGTCTTGATAGATAATTGTCATCTCAGGATATATAGCTATTGTCTATACTTCTATAGAGATAAGTACTATGATTATAAAGAGATAAAGATTGTGAGGTTGTAGGGGGTAATCTCTGGATCTACTGAACCGATTTTAAAAATTATTTTACAAATAGAAAGCCACGTTATTTGTGAGTGTCATAGGCTATATTTTTATCCCGGGAAAAGATAAGATCCCACGGGAACGCGAGTGGAACCGCGGGGGACAGCTATACTAAAATAATTCAATAACTTACCTAAATTAACATAAATAAAATTCCAATTCTCTTTATATAAGAGAAATGCACTTTAAACTACATGGATATTGGAAAAACATTAGTCTTGGATGGTAGGATAGATATTACAATGGAACGGAATGGGTTTCTTTAGATTCGTCTTATTGATTCTTTTGTTAAAAGACCTTTGGTAACAGGTATTACTTTGGTTAGCTATGGAGACTTTACCTTTGATGATTTTTTCAAATAATAATATAGTATGGTGGCTGTCCTCCGCGGTTTCACTCGCGTTCCCGTGGGATCGTATATTTTCCCGGGTTAATAATGTATGACACTAACAAATAACTTGGCCTTCTATTGGTAAAAGAATTTAAAAATCGGTTCAGTAGAACCAGAGATTACCCCCTACACCTCACAACCTCACAAACTTAAAATATTAGTATAGATAAAGGAATATTTAATAAGCAAAGAATATAGTTTTCTTTTTTTAACAACAATATTTTCTTACTTTAGAAGACATGTAACATTAGCAAAAGCATTTTCTGAATTCTACTAATATTTTAACGTGAAATGTTTGAAGAGTTGAATGTTATTATTTAATTTATACATTGTGGTTATAATTAAATTTTATACGGTTCAATGAAAATAATAATAATTATTTCTCAATGAATAAACAGCCATGGTGGTTTAACGTAACAGACATTAGCATTTCTACGACGCTATCGCGTATATTTATCACATTCGACTTGACGTGGCAATAAAATGCCACTTCACGTAGAATGCAGTGGTCTAACATCAATAAAACTTTGGAAATAATGTACTTTTTTTTATTAACATGAATAGATATTTTCATTAAAAGACCGTTAAAGAATTTTCAAAGATTGACATAGAACAATTTAAACATTTTTTTTTATTATCCTGGATAATCTTGTGTTTTGACTACAATCTCACCATGGTAAGTGATGATGTGGCCGAAGGTGGTAAGCACACAAAGCCTAGATAGGAACTAGCTCTCAAGTGCAACTGTCGGAAAACCACCGATAGGTGCTTGGCGACAGATTTTCAACTTGAGGATGGTAGCCAGTCGGGTAATACAATGTACCCTACCACCGTGCTATGGTTTACTCACGATGTTTTCCTTCACCGAACGCTCAAGCTCATTGTATAGGATTCGAGCCCACGACCTTCACCGCGGTATACGACGTCACTTACCACTGAGCTATCATCGCTTTACACTGAGGTAATCATCGACTTATAGGTATAGGTTGGTATATGATAATATTATGTAAATATCGATAAATATTATGAACAGTAATTCGTTATATAAATACACATTTATATGGATTACTAGGTACATAAAAAAATAAAGACATAAATTAAATACCAAGAAAAATGTCCTTAATTTTTTGGGGATATTCTATTCTTGCAGTCTGTAATAAATAAACCAAAGATAATTTTATATTAACTAATGCTATCAAGAATAAAACAGTACTGTTTTACATGCATTTCAACATACTAATACTGAAATATAAAGTTGGAGCACTGTTTATAACATGTGCTGTAGTCAGTGCCGCCATTTCGAGTGCGATATCAATTTCAACATAATGCTTTGACGAATTTCCTGTATTTAATGTTGGTTGGAACTCGTGAATGTAAAGGAATGTTTATTAGTGATGTGAACATTTTAATTAAAGGTGTTTTCAGAAAATTTCGTCTCGCGTAAATATCTGTCGCGACTCTCTGTTGACTAATGCCGAAGTACTGCGGATCGGAACCAGTTCTCGTGGTTTTGACACTCGCTGATGGTAGCTTGCATGGAAAATACCAATTAATATTAGTATTCCTTGCAAACTTTTATTGGTTTTAATATCATTATCGTTGGAGTATTAATAGTCGAGAGTAGTGGTGTCAAGGTCACTATTATGAGATAAAATAATAAAGAATAGCCCACTTAATTATGACGTGACAATGAATGCAAATAAATTGATTAATCATCGCTTTTCGTTTTTAGGGTACCGTACCCAAAGGGTAAAAACGGGAACCTATTACTAAGACTTCGCTGTCTGTCCGTCTGTCTGTCACCAGGCTGTATCTCAAGAACTGCGATAGCTAAACATTTGAAATTTTCACAGATGATGTATTTCTGTTGCCGTTATAACAACAAATACTAAAAACAGAATAATATAAATATTTAAGGGGGGCTCCCATACAACAAGCGTGATTTTTTTGCCATTTTTACGGAACCCTTCGTGCGCGAGTCCGACTCGCACTTGGCCGGTTTTCAAAGAATGCCATCATCAATATAAACAAATTAGTATCCACGTAAACGCATTGCACTACATGAAATGCAAATTTATTATCCTGTTTATAAAAATATGAGATTTCTTGTAAAAATTAGGCACCGTATTAATAATAGTAACAAGTTATAAATGTTCACGCCTATATTATCAGGAATTGTTATTTCATATTGTATAATCATTGTAATAAGGTTTATTCGTGGTTTATTCTAATAAACTGTATCTCATAATTTTTTCCACGCATTTTGTTGTATCGTCAATGTCACTATTATGGTTACTATATTTTGCAGTGACCTATTTATTGACTGACATATTTAATTGCTTCAAAGTAAAGTGGTAAATTGCAATCGTAAAACAAAGTCAGAAATAATATTTTTAATATTTCTCAGAATTGGGTTCTCTTACAAGCTTGTTATGGCCGTCTGATGTAAATCAAGGCTTGTGTCAATTACAATCTCGGTAATGATGTTGTTAATAACTGTAAGAATTATAATAAACATTATAATTAACTTATTAAATAGAACGTCGAGATTTATTACCAACTATTTAGGACGGAGAGATGTGAACTCATTCACGCGAAGGACCCGCAGTTCTTACATGTTTTATTTCTTTATACACCAGAAAAATAAGGTTTAAATCGAATAGGTAAGCTTACACCAGCGGTTGAGAAGTTAGTTTTTATTAAACCAAAGTAGTCTTGACAAGGGTCCGAGTTGACGACAGCCAAAAATAGATTTTTATCTTTATTTGTTGTTTTAAGTTAGTGCTACTGGGAGGTCCCTGATGCCAAATATACCGAAGATAGGTCCTTCTCTTTCTAACATATACCCAAGCGTCGTAATCTGTGCAATCCTACTAAGTTGACGACCATGGACTGGGCGGGAGCGATGATCAATTGGCGAGACGGTGTGAATGTCACTTTACATGCTTTCTCTATTGAGTATTTATCTTTTTTGGGAATGCTGAGTTATAATGCCACGTAATAATTAAATTGGTATTATTTATTTTCTGAGTTCTAACGTTCTAAAGTTCAACGAAAGCTCTTACATGTCAGTTTCAGATTACACCTAGGTATAACGTGACTCATTCATGAGCAAATAAAAAAAATGACCTGCTAAGTTTCTTGCCGGAGTCTTCTCAGTTTAAGTGTATTCTGAACCGGTTGGTAGAGTCAATTGTAACTTAATTTTTTTTTTAATTCTCGATAGGATTGTGTTTGACCAATCTCACCATGGTAAGTGATGATGTGGCCGAAGATGGTAAGCACACAAAGCCTAGATGGGAACTGGCTCTCAAGTGCAGCTGTCGGAACACACCGATAGGTGTTTGGTGACAGATTTTCAACTTGAGGGTGGTAGCCAGCCAGTGGGGTACTACAAAGTACCCTACCACAAGTGCCTTACCAGGGCCTAAACTGAATAAATGAGTTTTAGGTTTTGATTTTGAAATGTCAATCCTTGTCAGTTAAGTATAATTTTCCAGCAGAGCTTTATAAAGTTAAAATAGTCAATTAATGAACTATTGGAAAGCAAATCAAAAACTTTATTTAGTTTAACTAATTATTTTCTCTAATTAAACAAATTCACTAAAAACGACTCAAATGGAATTTTAGAATAAAATGTTTTACTAGTTAAAAGGGCAGACAAATGTCAAAATTCTCGCAATCTGTTGGTGTAATAGCATTAATTTATGACGATGGTGTTATTGATTTACCAACATAGTGACTGTGTGAATGGGCTTACCTACTCATGCCCTTTCCTAACTTGTTTATCAATGTGACAATCGGCACGATATACTCGGTACATACTCAGTTCAGAAAGAACTGTTTAGAATATAGAGCAGTTAGGCAGCTAATTTCATTGGCGATCGTAACAAATCTAGTTTGATAGTTAATAAGTGATAGAGCTCTGAAAATACAAAAAATAGCGTACTATGACAATTGATATGACAGTTGATAACAATTAACCTAAAAACATTACAAATTCAAAGAAAACTGTGGCATTTTTTGCTTCCAATTTTAAATAGTAACAAAAAATATTACCATAACAGCCGCAGTCAAATATGTATATATATTATTTATATTATAATAGATACAATACAATTTGCATTTTGCATCTCGTTCCAATTTAATTTAGTCGCTCATGCTTTGTCGGCGAGTGAATAAATCAGGCACAAAACAAGGACAAATTATTTAAAGACAGGATTACATCGTAAATGCAAGCTTTTAGTTGGTTGAATTATGAAATAATTAATTAAAGCAACTGTACTGTGTGTTATTTTATTGGGCATCTGTAACTGTTACCACAGAGTTATTAAGTCATTAATTAACTAATTAGCTTGTTTATAAATAGAACAAAATAATTCATACGAATTGTATATTTGTTACGGCCCATACGGGGTCAATAAGTCTAAACCATATTCTAGACGTTTCCCTCAGTATTACAAATGTAATCGATCCCAATCAAAACTGAACAAAATAAAAATTACGTGCACTTTAAAAAAAAAATTGGTATGCATATTAAAAGCAGCGTTACAAAAACTAATTATATTCTATGTAAACTATAGATAATTTACTAACATTTCATTTTAATATCATCAAACTAAGTATTTTTCTCTGTGGAGGGGGTAATTTGTGGAACTACTGAACCGATTCTAAAAATTCTTTCACCAATAGAAAGCTATTTTTTTTAAATTTTATTATTATTTACAGGTTTTACTTTACTGTCTAACATATACTATATTTTATTTTAATTCCCTTGAGAACGCAGGCAAAATCGCGGGATGGAAGCTAGTATTTATCAATAGTTTCATTATCAACTAGCCTACCGGATTTGTTTGTAACGACATTTTTCTAATCTCCGCCCTTTTTACACAATTTTCTATCATATTATTATTGTTTTAAATTACCTACATTATAAAATAAGCAAACGTCATTAAATTATCAGCAAAGTAGTGACTAGGATTTAACCTTTATATTGCAACTAGCTGTCCCCGCGGATTCACCTGCTTTCCCGTGGGATTTTCTCACCATAGCGTGCTGTTATATAGCCTTCTTCGATAAAAGAGCTATCCAACACTAAAATAATTTTTCAATTCGAACCAATAGTTCCTCAGATTAGCGTGTTTAAACAAACTCTTCAAGTTTATAATATTAGTATAGATTATATGCAACGCATTACAGCGTAATAGGCTTCATCTAAATCATTGGACAAACTTGGTCTTGATCAATAAATACCGCACAACTAACTTGAGTTAAACACTTAATTAAACCTCTCGCCAACCATATAGGTACTGATTGATTGGTTGTTTGATTAAATTGGATTATTTTACTGTTATGTTTCTCATGGTAATAAGTAGGTATTACTTGTAAGCTTAAGTGCTTAGGTATTACAATTTATTTATCTAGTGTACCTGGGCGACTAAGCTTCGCCTTCACTGAATTACGTTTTTCAGAAAAAACGTTTCGTTTTTAGATAATCTTAAAAAGCAAAACCTTACTATTCAAAATTTGATACAAATCGTTTCCAATACATTCGAAATATATAATATATAAGAATTGCTCCATTAAAGTTATTATTATATATTCGAATCTCGATTACAATTATTTATATAGTAGGTACATTTACTTAAAGCGAAGTGACGAAAAATTTAGCTTATACAGCACAGGATCGTAGAGAAGCAAGAAATACTATCCTTATTAGTTATAATTGTAAGAGCTATTATAGAATATTTGTTTATTATGATCAATAGTTCAACCACGACTACACATCATTATCCATCGGGATTTACACAATGCAACTAGCTTTAGCATTCAAAACGAATGATAGAATGCATTCATTACGTGTACAACATGTGATAAATGCATTCTATCATTCGTTTTACAGTATTATTACTGAATGAATATGACTAATCATGGCGCCAGATAAACGTGGAATCCAATTTTATTTATTTTATACATAATTGCTAATAGTCACAACTATCAGAAGCATTATGCATTTTTATCTCACGATGTATTTATGTCTACGTTCAGTAGAAAACTGTTGCTATGAATACATTATAATAATAAATAATAATAATAATATTTTTAATGACCCAAGTGTAAACAGATTTTACACATTATTGACGGGCCGGTTGGCGTGGTTGGTTAACACACTGCCTATCACGCCGCAGGTCGTGGGTTCGATTCCCATCCAGGACAGACATTTGTGTGCATGAACATGTCTGTTTGTCCTGAGTCTGGGTGTAATTATCTATTTAAGTATGTATTTACAAAAAAAAAGTAGTATATGTAGTATATCAGTGATCTGGTTTCCATATTACAAGCTCTGCTTAGTTTGGGATCAGATAGCCGTGTGTGAACAAATGTCCGAGGATATTTATTTATTTATTTATTATAAGTAGGTAAATAAAAATTAAGTGTGGCACTTGGGGACTGCCGCGGTAAAGCCATTGCATAGCGACGAGGGAGTCCCGCCGCCGAATAATAGCTGAATAATAATTAAAAAAAAGTATGTTGTCTTTAGTTTTTTTTTTTTGCAACCGCGTTGTCGGCGGCTGCCGTCGACGCAGTACCTTAGTAAGGTGCCTAAGGACATGACTGTTGTCATGGTTACCGAAAGTCAGCGCGTCGACGGCTGCCGCCTACACATTCGCATAATTTATCCTCTTATCAAAAAGTATCAGTAAATGTATTCTAATCTTAAAATATTTCTGTGTCAGGGTTGATCCAAATTTGAGCTATTATAAAGTGATTGATTTACTGTATTCATACACATTCGCATACTTTATCCTCTTATCAAAAAGTATCAGTAAATTAATCGTAATAGGTACCTTAAAATTGATTATTGAATGCATCTTCACCATATTATGCTCAGCCATGCAACTTATCGATAAAGGATAAAAGCAATCCATTCATTATTTCAGACAGCTACAAATTGCAATATAATGATGGTGTTAATATATTATTGGCATTATTGCCACCAATG
Organism: Ochropacha duplaris; assembly: GCA_951361185.1. Lineage (NCBI taxonomy): Eukaryota > Metazoa > Arthropoda > Insecta > Lepidoptera > Drepanidae > Ochropacha > Ochropacha duplaris. The sequence goes on along the minus strand of OX592702.1, from coordinate 8,784,048 downwards.
TTACCCGTTGACATTATTGATAGTGAAACACATCGACAGATAATGATTGATTACATAGTTATATCGATATACAATCGATTTGCGTGCAGCACCAAACAAGGAATAAACGATGCGGAACTATATTGTTCACCTTTGCAAATGTCAATATTTTTTTGTATTCACTTTTAAATTCGAGTCACATTATAACTGTAAGATTTTAATGCATTCGTTTAGAAACAACATTTTATATTTTATCGTTATATTAGGATACAATTTATAGGTATATTCTATTATACTCCAATATTTCGTTCTATACAATGTATAGTAAATACTACATACTCGTTAAAATAGTATATTACGATACGCGTGACCTAAGTAGCCTATTATTGCACGGCGGCGTGAAGTTAAACGCCGTGCAATAATAGACAACTTCGGTCAGAAGTATCTTATACTTTACGCACGCTTTGCCGTGCAAAAATAGGCAACTTAGGTCACGGTAAAGCGTGCGTAAAGTGCGGGTTTAGGTCAAACTGTGCTATAATAAATGGATCAACCTAAAAAACATAACATTTTTTATTGTAATTTTGAATGGAAAAGGTAAACGAGTAAAATTTTTCTTAACTTTTATATTATAGTATACTGTATATAAGTAGGTATAGCCAGTGATTTAAATACCTTTTTAAAATTTCCCTGTGATTTCACCCGTATTTCCAAGGCATTTTTTTTTTCTCCATAAAAATCCAATGTTTTATTTCAGAATATCCTGTGTGCCAAGTTTCATCCGTTCAGTACTTTTTGCTATCTTTATCTATACTAATATTATAAAGAGGAAAGATTTGATTGTTTGTTTCTTAGCATTGAATAGGCTCTGAAACTACTAGACCGATTTGAAAAATTCTTTCACCATTAGAAAGCTACATTATCCCTGATGAACTTAGGCTATATTTAGTCCCGGGAAAAGATTAGATCCCACGAGAACGCGGATGAAACCGTGGGGAACACCTAGTTCCTATGATCCTGACGCACTTTCATATTTATTAGTAGTATCGTTATAAATGTATTTAATACTAGGAAGAGCACTTGCATGTTTTCTTAATGGAATGTTAAAGAATACCATATCTGTTAACATTTTCAGAGAGCAAAGAAATTCAATTTCACGATTTGCTTCTCGCTATTATAGTCGATATCTAGTCATGCAAGTTTCTACTCAATCTTACTAATATTATAAATGTGAAAGTTTGGATGTATGTTTCTTACTCCAGAACGGCTGAACGAATCTGGATGAAATTTGGCATGGAGATACATTATAGTCTGGAATAGCACGTATGCTACTTTTGTCCCGGGAAAAGATAAGATCACTCGGGAACGCGGGTGAAACCGCGCGGAACAGCTAGTAGAGCATAAAATGAATATTTAGTTTCACAAAGTCAGTTGAATTGTGTTGGAGCGACAGTTTTTAAATGTACCTAAACAACTAGGTACCTATCGTAAAGATAGAAATGTTGAGACATGATCGAATAGCGTTACAAGTAGGTGACCTAAAATAATTTCAGCTAGTAACTATAAAGTTATTGGAGTAGACAGTCTGGTGTTGACTAAAACGTCATAAACGATACTAGCTTTTGTTACTATGTCTGCGTGGACTACAAATTCCTTCGTTAAAACATATGGGTCCAGCCCGCTTTGCTGAACGACATCGTCGACATCACATTACAAATATGCAAAGATATAAATTCCTTGATGGGTGCACATATATGGCATACCGTAGAGTGATAATGATTAAAAATGATTAGGAACATAATTGTTTGACATTTTCATAACAATGTTTACGTCTTCAAAAATTACATCCTGTTCGTTTGTGTGCGCATCGCATGCTGGCTGGATGGACTTTTATTTAGACTTTTATTTAGTTTCCAGAGAAAGTAATATTGGAAAATCTGCTCGAAAAATTGGGAAATTCAGGAAAAAGCCAGGTAGTAGTATTTTTTTGGGCAGGGCAAAAATCTTATTTTACATTTTTTGTAGGCAGAGAACTACTAGTGAATACCTACTACAAAATAACTAAAATACACAAAAAGCAACTTTTCCAAAAAAGTACTGTCAATAAAATATACATTGACATCGAAAGATAAAAAGCTGGAATTTACATCAATCTATGTTTAAATGAAAATATACAAGTAGATGATGTCGAAAAATCATAAGAAGATTGTAGCTAAAGCTGAAGTTTAATCTAAATTGATATTTACCATTTGATTTTTCATAATAAATAATGATAATCTAATTAATACTACAATTTAGTTTCGAAATATGAAGTGAAGTAATTATAATTTAAAAATAATAATTGTATGAGTTATGTAGTTTCCATAGCACAATCTCGGCTTAGTTATAGCATTGACCGTGTGTGGAGAATATCTCAATAATACTTTTATCAGACCTTAAGACAGAATTTATGATTAAAAAAAACAAAATTACTGAATGCATAAACAAAACATAAAAGAGACACAAAAGAAAATGATTAATCTTAAATTAACCGATTACAAGTCAGCGTAGAAAAAATAAATAAGAATAAGGAAAAACATTGAGTTCGTTCAGCCATTGATAAAAATATGATCAGAAGTAAATTTGGGATCGTATCGAATGAAACATTGGAGTACAGCCAAAAACAATATAAACCTATTTACTTTATTTATAATGGTCTATTTAGTTTGATCCAGATCAACTCGCCAAATTATATGTCAACTTTCGAATAATGTTGAATTTCTTTTTTGTATTCTTACAATAAATCGCCTGTTAGGTTTTTAGCATTTATAGCATTTAGTATTAAATTATTGAGACTAGGCACACTCAGGCATAAAGTTATTGTCACCGTTTAAATTGTTATGAGACTTATCGAGGTGAACTGCTTACCAAACCCTCTGTACGTTTTATTATTTAAAGGTTCAATCGGCCGTTCTAATCTTACGGCTATCAAGATTGGAAATGATTGTGATCAAAAAGCCGTGCATTCTCGTAAGCAAGGCACGATGACAATATTGTATAACCCTCACGAATTCCAAAGCTTTCTATGTTAGGCTTACCTTTCCCAACCCAATTTTAAGAATAGCCCTACAGTTCTGAATAGAAGGTAATAGATTCAGAATTTATTGGTTAAGGTTAGAATTCACAAGTGGTTAGACTTCACAGGAGGTGTTTGAGCTTACGTGAATATGTGTTCATGGAATCAATGAAGTAAACTGCTTTATGATTGTTTTGAAATCAACAGACTTTTATTAGATACGTGCTGTTTGATTGGAGTTGAAACTATTAGGTCTATTTTATATATCTACTAGTTTCACCCTTTTATATTCTTTTAGGGGTTGAATTTCGAAAAATACTTTCATATTCCTTGTCTTGTCCTTCCTTGGGGAGTAAGGGGAGAACGGAACTTACATCTTATCCGGCCCAAATGTTAACCTCACCTGCACGCGTCAGTGGTTCGTATGAATAGCTGGCGACGGAGATCTGCAGGCCTCCGTGGTGCTCCCTGCTAGAAAACAAACGAGGCTCTGGCGACCGAGCCATGGCGGTATAACCACACACCCAGCTGGGCAACCTACTGGAAGAGGCTACAGCGGCCTGGCGTCTAAATAACGTCTGAAATGTCTGGTGCGGAAGGCAACGGGAAACCACTGCACTAAAATCCCACGAGAGTTATGGAAAAGTGTAATACGAATGATAGTTTGCCTGGTAATCCGAGTAGCGAACGGCGCCTTTGGTTGTCCGGGAACCAGGGTGTGAAATGGGCTACCGGCCATGGGATAGTAGGCGACCAGGCATCCCATGGAAACCATGTTTCTGGAAGAAAGAAGATCCAACTACGCCGAAACATCCGAGTCGGAACATGGAATGTACGAGGTCTCCGAAACGAGGGCAAGCTTCATATCCTGGACCATCAGCTAGATCGATGCAAAACTCACATTACAGGCCTTAGTGAGACCCATTGGAAAGAGAGTGGACACCGGAGCACAGAGAAGCATATCATCTATTTCTCAGGAAATGAAAACTCCAGCTACGCCGGTGTGGCTATCGCAATACCAAAACAATGGAGCGGAGCAGTCCTGGGATACAACCCCATAAGTGATAGATTAATTTCTATCAAACTCAGCGCATCACCGACCCCACTCAACATCATTCAAGTGTATGCTCCCACAAGTGCCGCAATAGACGAAATAGTTGAGGTTTTTTACCGCCAGCTTGAAGCCAGTATAGCTACAATCCCAAAACGAGAGCTCTTAATGATTCTTGGCGATTTTAATGCCAAAGTGGGTTCTACGATCTTGGATTCAGGCTTAAGAAACATCGTGGGGCATTATGGTCTCGGCGATAGGAACGACAGAGGTGAACGCCTTGTACAGTTCGCGGCTGACAACAACCTGACCATAATGAATACTGTTTTCAAACAACACCCCAGAAGACTGTACACTTGGACGTCCCCTAATGGCGAACATCGTAATCAGATAGACTACATAATGATACGGACAAGGTGAAGGAGCTCGATAACAAACGCACACACGATGCCAGGAGCTGACTGCCATTCCGACCACCAACTCCTAGTATGTAGTATGAGGCTTAAGTTAAGGAACTGTTTAACCAAAAAGACAAGCAAGCGAATGGAAATACTGGACAGAGAGAACTTTACCAAAACCTTACGGGAGACTAAAGACAGCTGGCATCAAGATGTAAATAATCCAGACGCACTATGGCAGGATGCCAAAGCTTACATCAAAGATGTCGTAGAGAGATCACAGCCCAAAGCGTCCCCGTTAAAGCGTCAGCACTGGATGTCTGCAGACACGTGGCATATGGTTGAAAATCGAAGAAACCAGAAAGCATGCGGTGCTACTGTACAAGAACTCAATTGTCTAAGTTCCAAAATACAGGCTGCTTGTAGGAGAGGCCGCAACACGGCCCTTAATAACATCTGTGAAGAGGTAGAACGTCATTCTCAAAAGTTCGAAACAAAAGACCTTCACATGAAAATACGCTCCATCACTCGCCAATTTAAACTGAAGACTTGGGCTATAGAAAACTCCGCTGGAACAACAGTAACCGAGATCAAAGAGATTGTGGAAACATGGAAGAATTACTGCCAGTCTCTATTTAGTGTCTCTCATTTAACAACAAACACAGCAACACTATCTCCATCACGTGCACTAGAACCTGCTATATTAAAAGACGAAATACGATCAGCAATAAAACACCTTAAATGCAATAAAGCCGTCGGTGTAGACGAAATTCCAATAGAGATCATAAAAGCGATGGGGGAAATCGGAGTGGATATACTACATAAAATCTGCTGTAGAATTTGGGAGACCGGAGATTGGCCCAAGGACTGGTCTAGCTCCCTTTTCATACCATTGCACAAAAAAAGCTCTACGAAAAAGTGCAATAACTACAGACTGATTTCCCTTATATCACATACTAGTAAAATACTCCTGCATGTCATTAACAACAGGCTACAGTCAATTCTGTCTCGCGAAATCGCACCCGAGCAGGCAGGTTTTGTCAAGGGAAAGGGAACGAGAGAACAGATTCTCATCCTACGTTAAATTGTAGAAAAGGCTAGAGAATTTAATAACCCTCTCTTCATATGCTTCGTGGACTTCAGAAAAGCTTTTGACACTGTCCAATGGAGGGAGTTGTGGAAAGTGTTAACTAAGATGGGAGTACCGGCTCATTTAACGTTCCTCATTAGAAGGCTATACGAAGATGGTACTGCGACAGTCCAGGTAGATGGTATAGAGTCTAAAGAATTTAAGACACAGGCTGGTGTTAGGCAGGGATGTATCCTTTCTCCTTTGCTCTTCAATATCTATACTGAATATATTATGCGGATAGTACTGGATGAATGGGACAAAGGGATTTCTATTGGAGGTCGAAAAATAAATAACTTGAGATATGCTGACGACACCACTCTTCTTACATCATCTAAAGAAGATATGGAAAATATCCTACAAAGGCTAGAATCAAACAGCTTAAGGTTGGGTCTCGCTATTAATCATGAAAAGACCAAAATGATGATAGTGGACCGGGCGCAGAATAACCAACCGGACGTTAAAAGTATAGCGAGCTGTGATGTTGTCCAGAGCTATATTTACTTGGGCTCCAACATCACTAATACCGGAAGCTGTGAAGATGAGATAAGAAGACGCTGTGCAGTGACCCGTTCAGCTGTTGAGAAGCTCACGAAAATCTGGAAAGACCGAAGAATAACCAGAGCCACTAAGGTCCGGCTTATGAGAAGTCTCGTCTTTCCGATTTTCCTATACGGAGCTGAGACGTGGACGTTGAGACTGAAGGAGCGGAGAAAAATCGATGCGCTGGAGATGTGGTGCTGGCGTCGGTTATTGAGGATACCGTGGACAGCGCACCGCACCAACGTATCGATTTTGGACACACTCAAAATAGAGGAAAGACTGTCATCGACTGTGCAGATCCGAATCCTGAAATATTTTGGACATGTTACCCGCAAAGAGGACTCAATTGAACGTCTGGTAGTGCAAGGCAGAATGGATGGCAAGAGACCACGTGGTCGGTCCCCGACTAGATGGTCCGATCTCATAAAGTCCACCACACACTCCACCATGACCGAATGTTCTCGCAATGCCTTCAATAGAGCCAAATGGAGATGCATCGCTAGAGCCGTCACTCGAGACTTACCATAACCACGACCACTCTGTCAAGAGTGTCCGACTAAGAAGAGAAGAGATTCCTTGTCGAAGTCTTTAAAACAACACCTATGAAAAACTTCTGTAAGAGTCTGGCATAACCCGGTCGCTGCCCCCCTTGAGCGATTGGGTATCCTATGAGGATTTCCCCAAGTTAAAAAAAAAGGACTAGAAAAGTGTAGGATGGTAGGGCCGGCCGTAGCGCTTTTTTGCTTGAGACTTGGCGGGGGCACTTCCGTTCCCCCAGATTTAAAAGTTGAAGAAGAAGTAAGTACCTAGTACGTAATTTGTGAAAAATATTTTTTCTACATTTATTTCTCTTCTTTAAAGCGATCAGTCGTCGATATATCTTATTTTTGTACAAAGTATAAAATCATAGTAAATTAATAGCAAACAATTTAAAAATTCACAATTTAAAAGTTCAGATACTGGCTAGGCTATTATTTTGAACCTAAAAAAGATCAAATAGAAAATATTTTCAAAACTTGACTGTCATTTGGCTCCATATTCAACAGCCTGCAAATGCAAGTAGGTACGCAGTAAAAATTCAAATTGAAGAATATTTAAATATTTGTTGTAGTTAAATTGTATTTAGTTTTGACTTGTCTCAGTTTATCATAATTGGCCTTTTACTACAGCTTAATATCAAGAACACTTGATCTTACAAATAACAGATGGAAGTTTTTTTTATCACGAATTTAAAAAGAGAGTAAAAAAACAAAATAAAATGCATTATCATAAAATACATGTCAGTATGATAAAAAAATTACCAATAAACAAAATGGCACTTGCTATTATTATTGTAAGAGAAGGATGAAGCTTAATTTAATTCCTTGTTTATTTCCAGGCGGTTTTTACCTCCGGATAAGTCTGATGCTAATGCATTGCTAAATGAAATAAGATCGTAAAGCAACTAATTTATACATACAAAAACCACCTGTCCTTCGCGGTTTTACCCACGTTTCCAAGGACCCGTTAATAGAATATGATCTACCTGTGTGCCAAGTTTCATCAAAATCCGTTCAGTAGTTTCAGCATGAAAGAGTAGTAAACATCTTCACATTTATTATATTAGAAGGATAAGGTAACCTAATTAGATAAGGCATCATTCGATTCTGAGATAAACGAATTCTCTGTAGACAAATCCGCGGGTTAAAGCGAATGAATCAAGAACAAATATTATTGAAAAAATAATAAGCTTCATTGATATATACAGGTTGACCAGTTTTCAGGGCTCGACGGGCCGAATGGCGATTAAACATACTACCTTTCACGCCACAGGTCGTGGGTTCGGTTCCCAACCATGACCGACATATTTATATTTGTCTCGAGTCTGAGTGCAATCTGTATTGAAGTATGTTTACATGTAAAAGTGTGTATAAAATATCAGTTGTTTAGTACAAGCTCGGTTTAAGAGTAGATAGATGGTCGTAAGCGGACAATGTCCCATGATATTTACTTTGTACTAGCTATCCTCCGCAATTTCACCCGCGTTCCCGAGGGTCTAATCCTTTCCCGGGATTAAAATTATCCTTGTGTTATTCCAGGATATGATCTACCTGGGTGCCAAGTTTCATCAAAATCCGTTCAGCCGGTTTTGCGTAAAAGAGTAACAAAGATCCATCCATCCAAACTTTCACATTTATAACATTACTAGCTGTTCCGCGCAGTTTCACCCGCATTCCCTAGGGATAAAAAGTAGCATATGTGCTATTCTAGACTATAATCTAACTCCATGCCAAATTTCAACCAGATCCATTCAGCCGTTCTGGCGTAAATGAGTAACAAACATACATCCATCCATCCATCCAAACTTTCACATTTATAATATTAGTGAGATATAGTGGGATTTAGAACTAAAAACGGCAATGATATGGTTATATACACTGACCTTCCCGATGAATCATATTTTATGGTTAAAAGAACTTACCTAAGTGAATTTCTACCAAAATTATACGAGATGTTACATCCGAAGAGATTTAATTATACCATGTAGTACGTCTCTCAATATACTGCATCGTCACACTTTTTAAAGTCTTATTTTAAAATAAGAAAATAATATTATTTTTTACTTCCGGTTCACTTCATTAGCTCGTTCGTTCATTCAATACTCGCCTGCCATGTTTCATTTGTTTTAGAGCTGGCCGACTTCCTGCTATTCTGCAACTCATGGGTTTTAACATAGCACATTGTTATAATATGTTTAAAAGGGTGGGGGGGAGTTTAAATCTCTTCGGATGTAACATCTCGTATAATTTTGGTAGAAATTCACTTAGGTAAGTTCTTTTAACCATAAATTATACTTCGATGTTACATCCTCGAGATTTAATTATACCATGTAGATGTTTAGCGTTTGTTGCAGAATGGAAACGCTTATATTGCTAAAGCTAACCTTCGAAATAATTTCAGCGAAGCTAATAAACGAATTCATAGATCAATCAGGAAAAGGGGGTCAAATAAATGTTGAATATAAAATTATTGCGTAACAGAGTTGCCTGTCCACCCTGCTGCTCGCTTTATCAAGTCGAGAGATTCCAGCTCTGCTTGCTGCAGATGAAGAGGCGTGGTGCGTGCTGTGTGATGTCAACATGGTCACAACCGCACCGCTCTCCAACAGCGATTGTTTGATCTATCGACTTATGGATTGAGATGGAGAGCTTGCACTGTGGACATGCTTTTTAATGCTTAGAATTAGTTTTTTTTTTTTATATATACATATATAATAAAATATAAAATAATTTGGTTAGAGGTTTGATTACAATTTCAAAACTTTATTTGAGTCCCAAGTCGAATTGTATAATTAGGAAAATTAGGTTTAATTTCAAAACCTATTTAAAAAATCGTCTTATACGATCACTTTACTCAACAATCTTTGCCTATGATCAATGTTAAAATACACTAGGTACGGTACTAAAGGAGTTCAAAGTGTTATAATAACTGACTCCATTGTTCAGTAAGGAATCTTATTATCTTTATTAGATGTAATGAAACAATATCTATAATATAGTCTTAATGCTACATTATAGTAATTTATTGTCATTTAATAGTGGTTTTAAAAACAATGTTTGAATGGACCCCTCAAGAAAATCATAGATACTCTTGTCAGATATTATCGCGCACACCAGGGTAGGTTTACGCGAAATTTGTATATGGAATAAGTTCTATAGATGGAGATAATAAAGGAGTTTGGCTAGGATATAGCATTACTGGCTTACTAAATATTTAAATAAGGTTTGGACCAGTGTGGTATTACGTAAACACCATAAGCTTTTTCTTAAGATTTTTTTTTTTTTTTTTTCGTTATAAATAATAAGGAACATAAAGGGAGATGTGTAAGATAATAATGAACCCAATTAATTGATCGTGAATGCGTAAATCTCATAAGCACCTGGATTTCATAAAATAAAGCGATAACAATATTGTTAAGCCGAGATGCGAATAAATCTATATTTGGTCAACCAAAAGCAATTTTTCTGTAATGTAATTCTATATCGACATTGGTATATCTAGAAGCCTGGTCTGTTGTCGTGATACCTATTTAATATATGTAGGAAGCAAAAATATTAAAATATTTCTTGCCTCACACACTCACTGCCAAATATCTCTAGTAAGTCGATTGAGATGTGAGAATTGTATGCCGTACATTACGACATGCGAGATGGCAGTGGTGACGTGAGTGTAACTATATATATATATATATATATTTTTTTTTTTTAATAATTTATATGAAGGTAGATACAATATACTTGCCATAATGTGATTTCACATAGAAAGCTAACTTTTTATTTTATTCAGTTCTAAATAGATGAAAGTGCTTTTGCTATTTGGCAGAATTATTATGTAATAAGGTATCAAGTCAAAATCACAAATAAACAAATGGCGTGCTTGTTTATTTAGTTCGATTTAGGTTCTTTCTATTTTAAATGTGTAGGTATATTATTAATTAATTAATTTGTTTTTACGCAATGACTTCGCTTTTACTATTGGCATTTTCCTAAAAATGAGAACAGATCTCAGGGCAGGAAAAGAAACGGTATTTTTGTTTTAGTGACTTATTACTTAAGATTAAAGTGTAATGTATTAAGATCAACTTCTTTGTCGCATTAGGCTTGCCTGTAAAGACGTAAGTTTTATGGTTAATAAATAAATAAAAAATTACTTTAGTCCCAAAAAAGCGGCAAGAAGTTTAAGATAATTGTATGATGCTCTGGTCACCATCACTAGATGTGGTTTTTATGTACATTTAGGTATATTTTTTAGCTTAATCAGCAATGTTTGACCACCAAAACATGTAGGTATTCCTTTAAGTAGCTTTTAAGGTTCATTTGAGAATTATAGTCATCGTAAGATTGTTGAGTTTAGAGTTTGGTGTATATATAGTCACTCGTAGCTTACAGCTGGACAAGAAGTTATTAGAGTACCTCGGATCTCGTGAATAGTAGATAGATAGGTAGATAACTCTTTATTGTACACCAAGAACCAGAATAAAAAAGTTACAATATTTATGTGATACAAATAGTTGTATGTACAATGGGCGGTCTTATCGCTAAGAAGCGATTTCTTCCAGACAACCTTTGGATGGAGAGGAATTTAGATACAATAACTGACGGTGGTGTAATGCATTGTTTATTTTGTAGCAAACTCAAAACGAATTAATTTAGTTCAAGCCCTAACAAGGCTTATAGAACTTATGAACGTTAAAATTTACTCTAACTACCGGTTCAGAATACACTTAAACTGAGAAGACTTCGGCAAGAATATCATTTTAACGACAACGAATATTTATTTAATTTTTACAGTTGTCAATTCTTGTGAACAAAATGTTCATACTTGTCTCGAATACAATGACATGTTGCTTGTTTCGTAGTTAATTACGATACTAACATGTAACAACTAGATTTCCTAAACATGCAACAACGGCGTTAACCGTATTTCGACGATTTCAAAAATCTGATCCGAATATATGAGGCTTCCGGCGACTGGGACCGCAATAAACTGGGACCGCGGTCCCAGTTGCCGGATCCATTTAATTTGAATATTTTTCTTCCGGCGATTGGGACCGCAATAAATTAGAACCGTGGTCCAAGCCAAAAACTGTACAGTCAAACGAAAAAATGTTTAGTAAGTAATTCATGAAAATAAAATCCGGACAAGTGCTATTCGGACTCGCGTGAAGACGGTTCCGTACTATGCCAAAGTCAAATGGTTTTATTCAATTGTGGTATGTTTTTTACAATAGGAACTCCTGAATGTGAACTATTTTCGGAGAGGGGGGGGGGTGGTAAAAACCTTTATTTTTACAATAATAACAAAAATATATATTTGAGACACTCATAACATGCCGGAACACATCAACAGATGCTTGGCGGCAGATTTTCAACTTGAGGGTGGTAGTCAGCCAGTCGAGTACTACAGAGTACCCTACCACCGTGCTGTGGTTTCCTCACGATGTTTTCCTTCACCGAAAGCTCAAGCTCATTGTAGGATTCGAACCCACGACCTTCGCCGCGGTATCCGACGTCACTTACCACTGAGCTATCATCGCCTTAAAAAAACTTTACTAAATTTCCTAATTGGTCCCCCAAAAATGACACTTATTTAAAAAAAACACTTTGCACATCTGTGTTTGGGTTATAGAGTTACACCATCCTACCAAATTTCACCTGATTTGGTCCTGTACATTTAGAGCAAATGTCTGTGACCAGATAGACGCACGAGTGATCCTATTAGGGTTCCGTTTTTTTGTACGGAACTCCAAAAAACTCATTGATTCAAAAATATCATTTATTTATATAACATAAAAAACACCCTAACAATTACCATTCTCATTATTTAAAATTGAAATTACTACGCCGACGAACATACTATTACACATAATCACATAAATTATGCTAACAATAATCAACAATTAACAATAAGTAATTAGAAAGGGATAGCAATATACAATGTTATCCCTCTGTACTTACCTGCACGATTGAATTACGTGAAAGCGGGCTGGTTTAATTTATTACTAAGCGCATGGAATAAGTTCATGTCTAGGATAAGTAAATAATATTATGTTTATAAATAAATGATATCTTTAAATCAGACTTTACACATTTATTCGTATGACTGTACTGTTTTGACTTGAACAATAGATTTTACTATTAATTTATGGGTGGTCCCAGACGCCGGTAGAAAAATATTAAAATTAAATGGATCCGGCAACTAGGACCGCGGTCCCAGTTTATTGCGGTCCCAGTCGCCGGAAGCCTCGAATATATCATCAAGGTAACTATTGTGTGTAACCTGGTCACGAAGTAGGATTAATCACTTGAGTCGAGTTTCCCCTTTTTTTTTTTTTTTTTGTAGGTAGTTTTCGGACGGTAGTCCGATCGGCGTAAAAAAATGTTTGAGCAACTTAATATGTAGTAAAAACATAGGCTGAGGTAAGGTCGTGAGGTAAACGATAAAATTCATACAACCAATCTATGGTTATGGTTAACTATGGCTATTTATAGTTCAAATATTTCTTTTTTAATTGATTGATAGGTACTAAAAAATATGCCTCTGAGTTCAATCGTGTCTTGAAGTGTCCATTAGACAGGCACTAACTTAGAGGCTGTACCTATACTTCTTTGCTCCGTGGGCTGTACTGATATCTTCCATTTTGAAATATGATGTCTTGATGTGTAACATAAATAATTTGTTTAATCTTTTTAAATTTAAAATATATTAAATCCACCATTAGTTTTAGGTGTCAAACACAAAAAAGATGTAGGTACTGAACAGTCTGTTCAGGGTAGGATGATATTGCACCAAGATTGATGAGTATGAAATGGTGGGTTACCAGTGTCCTGTGGGATGAAGTTATTTAAGAAAATTTTATATCCCGTTGGACTTTCTTATTAACCAATTCATGGTATTAAGAAAAAATAGTATTCGAACAGCATGCTGTGACTTTATTGGCGACGGGGCGGTCGCGCGACATGTTCGCAGGTAGTCTGTTGGTGGTCTGTTGGTACTGGTGTTCCTCCTCGTCGACGTCGCAGGCTGCAGCTTGTAGTATTTATTGTGTGGAAGCTGCTGTCACCGGCCTCGGTTTGTTCTCTTGACGAGAAAAAAATCGCGCGTCTGCTAGTATTCTTTTGATAAAAGGGAGTGTTTCGATGAAAACTTTCTCTCTGCATTTACTACCAGGTTTAATTTATTTTTCCCGGACCAGAAAAATGTTTTCTGGAATAGCTACCTTTCCAATACGGGACTTCTTTTGGTCGTTGGCAAGGCCGTCCAACAGTATCTTACCCCGATGTTCGGAGATCTCATTTGGCATTGCTTCACCTAACGATTTCAATATCTCATCTGGTAGTTATGCTCGAGAGCCCTACAGTTGGAATAAAAATCGGAACCTGAACCGGAACCAAAACCTGATCAAGAACCGCAATCTGAACTGAAACCGGTACTGGAACCTGAACCGGGAACATTACCGGTACCAGAGCCAAGGATAACGAAGCCGCCACAGTGACTGTCGGTGCCCATGGAGTGGCCACTCTCACCACGATACCACATTTGGTTCCAAGTCCTTTTCCAAAATACATATTGGAATATGTATTTTGGAAGAGGACTTGGTAGTCAGGAATACTTTTACATACAACGTGTAGGAAGGAGTTATAGATCCGCCATCTACCGGACTGTATAAAATGGGCATGACTACTTTCAGGTTGGCATCGCGTACCAACACCTTAAGAAAGTAAAATAATGTTTTATTCCTGGATAATATCTCGTATTACCACTTTAGGGAATATAATTATGTTACACCATCGGGATAATATCTGGTATTACCACGCCAAGATGGTAGAATTGGTAGAGTTGGTATTTAAACACCTCATAATATTTTCTAGAAATTATTGAGGGTAGGTTGATACTGACCTTCGGGTCGCTCGGAACCATTGCGAATTTTCTTTCCACACGACGATTTTTCGACGAATAGAATCAATGTTATAATTTTTATTATGCTTTATCATTTCATGACTGATAATTACTTTAATTTATTTTCACTGAGAACGAACACTGCAAAGTAGATGTTAACGATGCGGCACACGAAAAACGAATGAAACATGGCAGGCGAGTATTGAATGAACGAACGAGCTAATGAAGTGAACCGGAAGTAAAAAATAATATTATTTTCTTATTTTAAAATAAGACTTTAAAAAGTGTGACGATGCAGTATATTGAGAGACGTACTACATGGTATAATTAAATCTCGAGGATGTAACATCGAAGTATAATTTATAGTAAGTACAAAAATAGAATTGCATAATGAATGTAAGAAAAACAGGCAATGGAATGATGAGGATGAATTCCTGCAAGCAAAATAAATAAACGTTTGGTTATACCCAAGTAATCTACTATATAAAAATAAGTCGGGTTTTCCTTCCTGACGCTATAACTCCAGAACGCACGAACCGATTTCCACGGTTTTGCATTCGTTGGAAAGGTCTCGGGCTCCGTGAGTTTTATAGCAAAGAAAATTCAGGAAAAATTCACAAAGAAAAAGAATAATGAAGAAAATTATTTTTGTCATACATTTTGTATAGAACGATTTTTTGACATGTCTCGAGATCGGACTGACAGATAGTTTAGTTTCACAATTGGTGGCGCTGGAATCGGGTTCTAAGTTTTATTTTCAGGGCAGGACAACGTCTGCCGGGCCCACTAGTAGGTTATAAATAAATAAATATCCTCGGACATTTTTCACACCCGGCTATCTGATCCCAAACTAAGCAAAGCTTGTAATATGGAAACCAGATGACTGATATACTACATATACTCCTTTTTTTTTGTAAATACATACTTAAATAGATAATTACACCCAGGTTATACCTACAATTCTAGTATTTCATTGATAAATGTATTACTCAATGTAAAACAGTTGGCATCACAATGAAAAGGTAGGTGAGGTCAAGTTATTGAATGGTAATTTTTTATGTACTTACTGTGTGTTTGTTATTTAGTATTTTATTAGATTATAAAGTCATGTTTCATTGGGTGAAGGTTGTATAAATGTTTCATTAGCAACACTTGTGTTTATATTAAGAAATAACTTTATATTATACGAACTATATTTATGGGAGTTTACAATAAAATGCGAGAGTCAGTGAATCTGAAACTAATCGTACTTTTTTAAAACAGATGTGCCAGTAACATATTTTTAATGTGTAACATCTTTCCTCTCGCTTTCCTGCAATCTGTGGGAGTGATTTCGTGAATAGGGACGGAATTATGTAAAAATAATTCTGGTTGTCAGATAGGGACAGGCAAAGGTTGTACCTTATACAGCCTAAACCTCAAACTCAAAACTAATTTATTGACCAAAGAACGCGCGCGGCGGTAGAGTAGGCTGTCAGATGGTACCAACCCATTATCTGAGTTTCCTAAATGAATAGAATTACTAAGGTGAGATATTAGATGTTACACATCATATGCGATTAGTTACTATAAGGCTTACTCGTTTTTTTTAATTATTCATTTAGACTACTAAATCAAATATTAATAAACTATACTAAATCAAAGACTACAAAAACTAACGTAGTTGACTACAGTTGAACTTATTTGTTTAGGTTTAAATATTTGGTTTTTCTTGCTTCAAAACACCTCTACCTACCACAGTTTACTTACACAATAAGATGGTAGACAAATATTATGTCGGTTTTGGCATCTTGAAAATGTACACTATCTGACCAACAATGTAATCGAGAAAAAAAACTACATACCTACATTTTGTTCAAAGAAAATTGACCTTTAGGTACCTACAGAGTATATCTCAAATTTGTTTGAAACTACGCCTCATTAAAGTATCCATTCAGTAGGTATATCACTCGTCATTATTATTCCACATTCTGTCTACCAACTGTCTGTTAATTTTCATTCTTGACTTTCATTATTTAAAATAATTACTTTTAGCCAAGTAGGTTAGACTCATTCAGTTACAAAGTAGCCCAGTCGTAATAAATATATGAGCTCCTGCCAAGAAATATTTGTTTGTTTACGAGAGGAAGTAGTTGACAAAATCAGTCGTCTAATCTAACACTAAAGAGAGCGTTGACTACTAAGCTTATAGAATAGAATAAATTTTATTCAAAAATTGCAACAAATATTCTGTATTATCCTGACTCACTAACTCATCAACGCCCAGCCCTAAACCCTTGGGCCTGGAGAGCAGATTTCACATGTGCTGTTTTTAAGACGTAGACGATGAATAAGAAAGGATTTTTCGAAATTCAATAACATAATAACATGAAATCCGATATATGTTAACCGAGCACCCTAATTCATAAAATTGTTGTATCTGCACGTTATTATAGACAAGGTTAATAGCAAGTCTTTTACCTCTTGCCAAATCTCTAACCATTTTTATTCCTGTTCTTCTTGACTAAACGTCAAGAAATCAACTCTATACTTGATGATCCAGACAAAATCACTCTCACAGCTATTCGCTCAAATTGTATTAATTATTTAGGTACTTATTAGTACTTCCAATCTTCTTCATGTCTTTATTCCATGTTAAGTGACCACACTTGCCGACCACGGCACAATATGTTTTCCTCTCCACTCCGCTCTATCACTAGTCGTCTCAGTACTTCCACCTTTCATAAACATATAATTCTTCACGCAGTCCATCCATTAGTACTTTCAATCAACTGAGCTATTATCACTAAGTGATAAAACATGATTCATTCCCTCTCTCCTTGCAATACGAATGAAAACAATACTATATTCAGTTTTGTACTTTCCAATCCGTTTACGGTAACTTGTAGAGAAAATGGCCAAAAAGGATTATGTTGATCAACAAGTTATTAGTGTAATAAATGATAATGTCGATAATAAATTAAAACATGAAAGTTGTGAGGAAGATCGAAGCATTTTAATGGACGCGGTCGATCAGTATCTTTTATCAATTGAATCACTGTATATGGACAGTATTCTATAATTTGGGATTCCAGAAGATATTGTGACAAAATAAAGATAAAAAAAACTTGAGAGGTGTCAAGGGACACCTGGATGGAACGAAGTTATATAAGTCGAGAGACTATATATATTTATTTATTGATCAAAACATTTTTACAAGAATAGTTACATACATACATTCATTACCAAAACGAAAGCCTGAGAGGCTATATATATATAGTCAAGTCGGTATATATATAGTCACAGCGGTCGGTGACTTTTGTCACCGACACAAAATATCACCGACAGTTTTATGTCGGGGATTTTTTTTCCGTCGAGCCCCCTTTCGTATTTCATAACGAATAATTACGCGATAAGGAACTTCGTTCCAAAAATAAACGTTCCTCATAGCAGATTATCCAAAAAAAAATTGTTAACAAAAATATTATAATACATGATAAATTGCTCTTCATTCCAAGGTTGTCTAGAAGAGATCGGTTCTTAGCGATAAAACCGCCTATTGTACAACTAATAATATATATTTCTTGTTATTTTTGTCAACGAATTTTGGTGTACAATAAAAGAGTTACTAATTTATCTATAACTTACGTAAATATCAATAAGTTTCTTGGCCGACTGTACCTAAATGTCATGACATGTAGGTACGGTCGGCCAAGAAAGTAGTGTACCACCCTAAGGTTGAATGCCGCTTGCAGATTCATAGGTGACAAAGATTAGTTTCGCTTGCAGATCAATCTGACAATTTATGACAACGTCATTATTATGCATCTCTTTTCTAAAAAGATATCACTCTTTTTAGTTTGAACCTTATTGTAATTTTCGAAGACTAGGAAACTTAATCAAAATTGGCACAGCACTTTCGTGGCCGACCGTATTACGTATGACATAATTAACGCTGCTCATTTGTTTCCTTCTAAAAAACGTATTGAAGGATTCTTTGATTTTCAACCCTTAAAGGGGTAAAAAGGGGGGTTAAAGTTTGTATGAAAAATAAATTGTTTGTTATCAGAATTACTCAAAATTTAGTATTTATACTCTTCAATCAAATAAAAACACAAATTTTTGGATTTATTAAATTTCAACCCTTAAAGGGGTAAAAACCCCTTTTTAAAATCAAAGAAATACGTATTTAAAGATTATTTGAATTTAACCCCTTAAAGGGTTAAAAGGGGTGTTAAAATTTGTATGAAAAAAAATCTATTTTTGAATAATTTGAAATAAAATGTAAGCGAAGCTGCGGGCGGAAAGCTAGTTATAAATATATTCTTACACGGTCAAATAAGGGCATATCGTGTTAAACTTGTTTGCGCTCTGCAATTTGAGTTGTCAGGCGGTTATTTTAGCACTTGTTAACTGTGGTTATCTATCCAGGTTAGAGCAGGTGTGAGTGGGAATTACTTTTTAATCAGCCAACTTAGAAATGACATTCCATTGGCAGGTAAATGATAACAGGAAGAACAATTTTATGACATAGGGAGCTAAATTACTACTACGATTTTTTATCGGTGAGGTCATCAATGTTTGGTTACTTATTATTTTGTAAATATACCTAAACTTTTTTTAAATGAAAAAAAGTGTCGAATATTTATTTTTATTATTTAAAACTTTAAGTGTCATTAAAACGATGGACAATATGGTTGACACCAAAACCGGTATCAACACAGTCGATCTTTTCATCAAGCATGGACAAGTAATTTTGTTTATGTGAACTTTCGATTAAAACAATCAGCATCAAAATCAAATCAGCCGACCCACAACAGTTTTTAAGGCTCTCTTTTTTGCGTCGAGTTAAAAAAAAGATTATTCTGAAACAAATTTTATGGATTGAATTTTCAAAAATTGATTACCTAGTAATTTGTTAAGTTTTATTGTGATAAAAAAATATAGATTCATACAGTAGACCCACGGTAATCCGACAAATTCAATTGTAGAACGGTGTCGGATTTATCTTTGTCAGACTTTAGAGTACCTACTGCCACATACCCAGGCCCCCTGAAGTCCCAAACGTTTTGAACAAAAGTACCTTGTAATCCAACAAATGACATATCAAAGAGCATATAATGTGATCCTTGTGTAAATTATTATGCGGTCCAAAATATGTTTTTTTTTAATTCAGAACGCGAGTTGACTGCATATGTTACATCCATGTGGGATTAAAAGGGGTGGATTAGACTGGGGCCGGATTACCGGGGGTCCACTAAGATCATACAGTCTCCTAGAGCTAACATTATAAGAAAATAAACCTTATCTCAACGCATGAATATTAAAAAGTATGTACACGCAAAACAAATGTTTATATTGAACACGACAAGAGTGTAAGATTGAAAGGCTTTAGTCTAGTGAATGAACTTAGCAAATATAGTAAAGGCGATGATAGCTCAGTGGTAAGTGACGTCGGATACCGCGGCGAAGGTCGTGGGTTCGAATCCTTACAATTAGCTTGAGCTTTCGGTGAAGGAAAACATCGTGAGGAAACCACAGCACGGTGGTAGGGTACTTTGTAGTACTCGACGGGCTGGCTACCACCCTCAAGTTGAAAATCTGTCGTCAAGCACCTGTTGGTGTGTTCCGGTTATTGCACTTGAGAGCCAGTTCGCCTTTAAGGCATTGTAATAAGGTGTACAACACATTAGCAATCCCCTGGTATTGCCAATGTCTATAGGCGACGGTTGTCACTTACCATCAGGTGCCGCCTGACTTGTTGTCACTAGTGACATAAAAAAAAAATGTAAAAGTATTTCTTGTAAAAACATGTCGATAGAGGTATAATACTTTCGATTAAGATTTAGGTTAATCTTAAAATAAATATCCTACTAAATATAAAATAATGTGAAAGTATTTTTGGATGTGATGATGTTTGTTGCTCTTTTACGCAAAAACAACGCATTTCGATGAAATTTGGCATACATGTAGATCCTATCCTAAAATAAAACATTAAATATTTTTATTCCGGAAAAGATCCGCATCCGCTTTCCTGAGAAATATTTTCTCAGGAAAGCGGATGCAACCGTAGGGAACAGCTAGTCATAAATGTTATTAACACAAATAATTCTAATCAATGATATCTGTAAAGAAATATTATTAGTATATAATAGATAAATATTGTAGTATTGCAACACCAAAAACTGTATAAAAGGTTAAAAGCTTACATTGTAACGTCCATAATAGAATGAAAACTATTTTTTGTTTCCGGTAAATCTTCTAATTTGAATATTTAATTGTGGATCAAAAGACTTTGTTTTGGTGAAAAAAAAAAATATTAATAACTGTTAAAAGACTTCGTGAAGAATGATATGTTTATAAAAGGTGTGATTACTTAGGCGACTGGTGATAGAGCGGAGTGGAAGACGAAAACACGTTGTGTTGACGAAGTTGGTGACTGAACTGTCCCTGAACTGAGACTCTGGATCACTGCACCGTTTATGCATGGAACTCTCTACCTTATATAAATTATCTGTGGTGCTGATGTACATCAATTTTGGCTCGCGGAGACCGTTCCAGGAATCGCGATTTGAGTTATAACAACATATTATCATTATTTAAAACGCTTACATAAACACAGTACATATTCCGGTTAGGTGGGTCACTTCGACAAGTATCTATATATAAATATTAAGTATCTATTATAAAAGCATACGCTCTTTCGAGATCTTCGTATTTCGGAACTATGCCCTTGAAAAATACTAAGATAAGCGTATATGTATCATTATATAAAAATAAGTTTCGCTGTTCCAAATAAATTTTGCGAAATTATCTCACTGACATTTCCAATACGTCAGGTGCCTTACTGTTATCGGTCAATTACCTTTTTATTGGTTAGCTACCGTCACCTTAATATTTTAAGGTAAGTACTTAACGTTTTCTCGATTTCTTATCATGATCAAAATCGTACTTGATAAACCGATAAACTTTTACACTGTCCTCATTCCGGTGTATCAATGGACAATGAACCCCATAGGTACTTAATAAAGTCTATATCTATATTTAATATGTCCCAGATGGAACAGTTAACATATTGAAGATATAATATGGACCTGTTTATTTATGTGTAACGTGATTCTACGGGTTTGTGATCTCATAGCTGATTGATGTTGTGAAATTCTATACAACTTCCTCTGACCCAACGCTAAGATAAAGAAACGATATCGCTGGTTTAGTAATAATCTAGCGTCCATTTATTCATAATTCATATATTATTATATCAGCTTATTAGTTTTTTTTTATATGTAGGTATATTGATACACAACATTTTTTTCATATTAATACTTAATTAAAATATTTTATTATAATTAAAATGATAGTCGATTGTTAATTGACAATAAATAATTATTTTTATTATTAAATAGGTAATTCTAGTGCATTTACAATAAATTCAACGTTATCAATATTCCAATACCTACTTGCTGTCTGAACTTATGAACCCAGAAATACCTACGAATAAAATTTAATGCATGGAAAACCCCGGGTAATAGTCAGATATCTCTTACTTAAGGTGCATATTATATCGAGGCTGCTCTCATATATGTATATATTATGTTGTATTGTTTTTTTCTTTATAATATCATATTTCTATACTATATAATTATTATGAACGCATTGTAAGAAAGTTCACAACATAATTATGAGCAATTCCCCCCATCAGGTGAGTCGCCTTCTGATTTCTGACATGAAAAAATATAAATGCTTACCTAATTACTTTATTATTCTCTAATATAATTCATTATAGTTTACCTTTATGTATGATTAAGTTAATCAAGAAAATGACAAAATACCTGATTTACTAAACTATTATTGAAATGTTGTAAATACATTGACTGAACCAATGGCAACAATAATAAGACTAATTTGAAAGTATTCTAATTTAAACATTAGCTGTATAATCTGTTACATACTAAGGTATATTTTACGTAGGTGTTGCAAATAAATAAAATAAAACTAGCCCGCATTGAAGATTTGGGTATCTCCATATACTCGCTCTTACAAAGCGGCGACTTGTTTTGTGTCGAACATAAAAAAAACAATAACAATGCATTAAATATAATATCTTTGCTAATAATCATCTGTAAAAAGTTTTATTATAATCCATACTAATATCATAAATGTATTTTTTTATTATACATAGGAATCGCGTTTGACTACTATCTCACTTGATCTTACCTAGATATAACCTATTCACCCGAGACTTGAAGACTCCCAGTCTGTCTGTTTTTTACCTCTGCACGCTTAAACCGCTCAACCGATTTAAATTAAATTTGACATAAAGATAGATGAAACCTTGGAGAAGGACATAAGATACTTTTTATCCTGGGAACAGATAAGATCCCTTGGGAACGCGGGTGAAACTGCAGGACGGAAAACTAGTTTTAATATAAATGTGAACAACTTACGTTCGAGGTACGAATTATGTGAGGAAATAAAATAGTTGTTAGCATTTGATAATGATCTTGATGTGCAGGCGTTGTTTTGTCCATAAAACGACTAAAAAATTTTATTACATGAGATTAAGTCTAAAATGAAATAAATCATTATAATAAATGTTTTACAGCTTTAGACACTAAATTTATAGTGAAATATATTATTTTTATATCCGAAACGTAGATATATATGTAATTTTAATTAAACATTACGCTCAAGTAAATATTATCTATCTAATAGTTAACATAAGTAAACCTATAGGTACTAATTTTGCAAGCCATCTAAACTAATATATATATAAAGAGGTGAAGATTTGATGTTTTGTTTGTTTGTTAGGATTTCACTGAAAAACTACTCGACCGATTTAAAAAAATATTTTATCATTAAAAAGCTACATTATTCCTAAGTAACATAGACTATATTTTCCCGGGAAAAGATAAGATCCCATGGGAATGCAGGTGAAACCACGGAGGACAGCTGGTATTGTATAAAAGTTTCTTGTCTAAAATGACTAGTTTTTGTCTACAGAAGATAAAATAAATCATTGATTTGTCATGATTAATATTGTTTTTAAGGGAAGGATTGAATTTAATATAATCAAAATACGATAAAACATTTAAATAAATTCTTACAATTTATTTATCACAACCACAAACAACATTTTTATAAAATCGCGGAACAGCTATTATAAATGTGAAAATTTGGATGGATAGATGGATGTATGTATGTTTGTTACTCATTTACGCCAGAACGGCTGAACGGATCTGGATGAAATTTGGCATGGAGATAAATTATAGTCAGGAATAGCATATAGTCAGGCTGCAGTTTATCCCGAGAAAGATAAGATTCCTCGGGAACGCGGGTGAAACCGCGCGGAACAGCTAGTATCGTCTATATTATACGCATACCTCAATAACATTCTATACCTTCTGATACACGTTCAATATTGAGTTTTTTAGTTATATTACCAAAATTCTCGTAATACTTTTACCGTGACATACGACCCTAAAGCACGACAAGCTTTTTAGTGTTTTTATTCATTTACTTAATCTGAATCTTATATAAAAACAAACAAATCGTTTTTTTGTACTTATTGCATTAGGTAGATGTTATATAATATATTATTTTATTGTTATGTGTTTTATGGTCCAACAATAATACCTGGGTGCTTTTTGCCAATAATATCTTTAACAAAAAATATTATCGTAATTATAAAGTATGTTTTTAGTTTTAAATATTATTTTATAATTACAGTGACAGTCACATAATTATTATGACTTGAGTTTACTACAGAAGTGTCCTCGTAACATTTTTTAAACCAAAAACACAAGCTCTCATTTGGATTTCAACCTTTGCCAAGGCGCTTGACATCACTACCACAGAGTTATCATCACCTTAACATAATAATGTGTCTGAATTGTAGTTAAAAATAAATAAAGCAATTAGGTTTATAATTGAATTTAATTAAGATGATTGACAATCTAGTAGAGGAATGCGATTTAAAAACAATAAAACTTCATGTGGGTTTCGTTTATGTCCTTTAAAACTTCAGAAAAGATCGGGCCGACCCATAACTTTCAACCATTAAACAGGACTAAAAGAGGGTTATACTGTAAGCGTCGGACGTTTTATAGGATTTTTTGGTGAAATAAATGTTGGTAGGTATATTGTTCCTATTAATTTACTTTGTTGCTTTTGTACCAAGTTTAAAAATATTTTCACAAAATTTAATTCATTAGCGTATAGAAAATGCTACATGATGATAAAACTATATGTTCAATTAAATATGCCTCGCACCTAAGTACTTCCTGAAAAGGAAATTACCTTGAATGTGGAAAAGATACAAAACACTATTTGCACGTGATCTGACTCTCACTTATATTTCATAAAGTTGTCTGCACTAACTTACTGTATGTCCCCGACTACCATAAACCCGATATTGCATCTTGTCACGTAACTTCATACATTTTTAGTGTTATGCAAACAGCTTTAACTTTTGTAGTGACGGTGCCACTTATTGGACATTTAAAATTTATTTTTCTACTAACTTTCCACCCCTCGGATTCTCTCGCGTTGCCGATGAAATTAGAATAAAATATAGCTCACGGAACGTGCTGATAATGAAGCTTTCTATAGGATAGGTATTGTAAAAATCTAATATTATATCTTTATAATATTTTTAGTTTAGATAGATTGACGAAGATAAATAATAGATATGCAATATTTTTTTTAAGAAAGCGTGGGATCTTATTACGGTTTATATAAGTTTTCGGAGTGTCTACGCGTTTAGCGTTTTAATCTTGATACAATATTTTAGAATCCCTAAGAATTATAATTTATATAATTGAATAGGTTGCTTCTAGGTAAGCGTGCACCATCGTAGACCAAATCGTCACCTAACTTAAAGTGGTCAAAAGCGAACCTATACTGAATTTAAAAAAAAAACTGTAGTATGTATTTTTTTTGGAATAAATAATATCAAAAATTTAATTTTAATTTAATTTAACAGCTTGTTCCTGAGTAAACAATTATGCGCATAAGAAGCCGACAGAAAGGGTAACTTCGGCATTTCTCAAAGATTAACTAGAATAAAAAAAAACGGTTTGTACGAGTATAGTTTATTTTAATTTTCATCATATCTCTCCTGCGCTGGTCGTAGAGGCCTCAGGGGCTGCATTTCAGAAAAAGTTGAAATATTTGTTTTATTAATTGTAACGAAGTCTTTTATTTAAGGTAAGGTGAAACTAGGTACCTACTACCTAGTTTCAAATAATTCTGATAAAAATATTGGATTTTATAAATGTAATTGAAGTTCAGTCGTTCTAGAGGTTAACCCTACATCCCAACAAACAAACAAATCTTAACTCTTAACAACATCGCTCCAGAGAAGAAATAAAATACCAATAAACCTAAACGTTTATCGACATATTATTATTATTTAAAGTTATGTTATAAATAGCTATCGTTCCAAAATACTGATTATACGAGTAGGTTAGATTAAAAGGACTTGTTACCTGAGAACTGTTTACTTAAATTGATGGGTCATTGAGTAACTAAAGGCTTTAACTCCGTTGATATTCCATGAAATGAGCTATCGTGAATTTCAGTCGATTGTGATTCATTCTCATAATATCATCAATAAATGTTATATCAAAAATACTTAAAAAAAAACGATTTTAACAATTATATTTTGTTAACGTTTACTCTAGGTAATTTAATTATTCCGTTTAATTTAACCATCGGTTTGATAATACTCTATTGATTTCATAAATTTTAATTGTTTTTCTTTAATAAAAGAGTAAAAACAATTTATTACTATATAATAAAAAGTAATAAAAAACACTAAATATATACATACTAAATTAAAAATAAAACTAAAATACCTATAAATAAAACTAAATTATAAATAAAACACAGAATTTAGATCGCTGTCTATGGGTAATGTGCCAAAAAGACTGGCTACGTTACCTCGCTGTATAGCGAGGCTTATTCGTTGTCCAAAGTACGAGCCAGCCCTTTGGTCGCCGGAAGTTAATAAATGTATTTTTTTAAATTAAGTATGTGTAAAATTAAATTTAAAAAATAAATATTTTACTTACAAAACAATCCTCATATTGTCAAATATCCAATTCACACTTCCAACAAGAAAAAAACACGACATACAACTTGTATTCACAATCACAAACACAAATAGGAAATGTAAACAAATTCACATTTTTCACAACAGTGGCGCGCATCGAAATATCAATACGGTCGCGAAATCAAGCGAGCGCCCATCTGTGCGGGTGCGCACCAAATCACTGACTGGCTTTGGTAGATCCCTACGCGAATGTCGCCTGCTTGTAATAATATGAACTAGGTAAAGCAGAAATAATAATAATCTACACTAATATTATAAAGAGGAAAGATTTGTAATTTTGTATGTTTTTAACGGATAAACTCGAACTTTACTCGACCGCTTTCAAAAGTTCTTTCACCATTAGAAAGCTACATATTTTTATGCCAAGTAAAGATAAGATCCCATGGGAGCGCGGGTGAAACCGCGGAGGAAAGCAAGTGTTAATTAAAACCAAACTTTATAAGTAAAACCAACAATTATTTTAGAATGCAGTGTTCTTCCAAGCTTAAGTTAATCTGAGCGTAATAATTATGATGATAAATCCATAATAGTTACGAGCTAAAAGTAAATAAAGACTAGTATAGACGTGGTATTATGAAGAGGTAAAGA
This sequence comes from Ochropacha duplaris, assembly GCA_951361185.1. Taxonomy (NCBI): domain Eukaryota; kingdom Metazoa; phylum Arthropoda; class Insecta; order Lepidoptera; family Drepanidae; genus Ochropacha; species Ochropacha duplaris. The sequence goes on along the minus strand of OX592702.1, from coordinate 8,756,772 downwards.
TTGTAAGTTTGGATTTACGTACGAGGTAATTTCAGAAACTACTGGTCCGATTTTGAACATTCTTTCAGTAATAGTGAGCTACATTATCCTTGAGTGCTATAGATAACTTTTTTTTCATTTTGAAATAGCGGTTGAAGCTACGGGACGTTCTACGAGCCTTTTTTATAGATTCTAGTGTTCTATTGATATGGATTTCTTAGAAAATTCTATTTTCTACAAATTTTATGTAAATCGATGTTCAGCAGTTTAAGCATGAAGAGGTAACAGACAGACAAACAAAAAGGCAGACAGGCACACTTTCGCATTTATAATAATAGTAACAATTTTGTACTTTATTAAGTTAAGTTCCAAGTCAGTTAAATATTCAAGATACTCATCAAGTCATATACCTGTCATGAAAAGACAATACGTCCAAGTTATTTTCATAACCACCCATTCGGTGACTGGCGGTAATTCACGTTTAACTATGGCGGTAGCTAACAAGAGTCGTAACCCTTTTCACGAGGCGTACTAAACGAAATATAATTATTATTCATACTTATTACTGTGGTCTGACTTCAAAAGTCTGCAAGGTAATTTTAAAAAACAGGCGTAATATTTCTGAACGACAGTGACGTCTGTAAACCGTTAACCGTAATCACAAAAAAAGGTAGAAGGAGCGTACGTAAACAATTGTGTCCAATGAAGTGAAGCAATGTGCACAAAATTGTGTGCGTGACCTGCACGTACGTTACCCCGCGGAGCACAGAACGCGATCGGCTTACTTTTTCAAATTCGCCTTCCTTTTTTGTGCGTCACTTTAAGTGCGCGGGGCTCTGTCTACCTTTTTTATTTGGTCTGAGACCGTAATGTGAAGGTAAATTAATATTAATTGACGGGCCGATTGGCGTGGTTGGTTAAACATATTATCACGGTACAGATCTTGGGTTCGATTTCCATTCAGCAGACATTTGTGTGCATGAACGAACATGTCTGTTTGTCCTGAGTCTGGATGTATACTGTATGGAATACCTGCTCGACATTTTTATATACCATAATGGTAAGGGAATACCGTCCCTATAGACATTAGCAATACCAGGGGGATTCCTAATGTAATAATAATAATATATTTAATCATCTCATCACAACACAACAGTAGGATTAACAAAAGAGAAAAAGAAAAAACAAGAAAAGAAAAGCAAAAATGTGATTTCGACCTTTTTAAAAAGCCTTAAAGGATAATGGCTTTCATGTGAAACTGCTGGAATACACCATCAGGTGCTTATCGACAGATTTTCAACTTGAGGGTGGTGGCCAGCGAGTCGAGTACTACAAAGTACCCTACCGCCGTGCCGTGGTTTCCTTACGATCTTCTCTTTCATTGAAAGCTCAAGCTCGCCTGCCTGGTCGTCAAGTGTGGTAAAAACAAACAAAACTATTTTTAGAATTTAATAAACCTACAAGTAGTTATTTTTCCCAAAATTTGTAAATTCATGATTTTGCGTTGAATATAGTTTTATGATTTTCTTTTGCATTTCCCCATTTTGATTTTAAAAGATTTTGGCCGTAGTTTAAAATTGAAATAGACAAGTCTGTAGTCTAAATTAAATGCAGATAGTACAAATAAAATCTCTTTCATATTATATGTTCATATTTTAGTACATATTATATGAAAGAATATGTACGCATTCAGTTTTAAAATGTGTTTGAGAACAATCTCACCGTGGGAAGTGATGATTTGGCCAAAGGTGAATTCACCAAAGTATATGTAGAAAAAAACTAACTCTGAAAGTAGGTACCTACCGTATCACTATTATTTCCTCAAAAACTTCTTCTGAAAACTCAGGTTAAAATACTAGGATTCGAACCCGCGACCCTCGCCATGGCATTCGAGGTCACTAGCCCTGAGCTGTCGTTGAAACTATAATAAAAATTAAATACTTTACGTGTAGCTTATGTATATTAGACAAATTTAACAGAACAAGACGTTGGCGTAAACTAACAGTTTATAAAAGTGTTATCAAATAAATTTCTTAGTTCCCGAGTGAGTTCACTATTTATTTTTATCCAAATCATCATCACGTTTTAAACAAAAATGTTTAAATTACCTTCATAAGTGACAAGATTTATGAGATCAACATTTTTATCATAAATACCTATATCGAAAATATTTTAAACTCAGAGTAGCAAATAACATAAATTGTTTCGATTTTGTTGAGGTGAATAAAATCCGTAAATATCTCTGCAATGACATAAGCAGTCATGTTGGTGAGTGTCGAATCAACAAAGATCGGATTCAAATAAAAAAAAAATGTTTTATCATTTCAGTTTGCCAGCGACACGATGTGACTAGATAAACAATACCAGAACGACCAGTCGATATCGATAGCTTATTATGTAAAAATTATAATTTGCAACCAGTTGCTGTTCATAAGAATGAAATAATTGTGAGATAATAAATGAGATAATGTATAATTCTAATAATAATGAAATATCGTCCATTCTCAGTCAGTCTCTCGGTGTATGCTTCTCATTGAGATCTATGTTCTACTTATATTATAATAGAGTGTGAAATCGAAATCATACTCTAGCAAAATGTGGAGGAGATGAATCAAAACGTTTACAGCAAAAGATTAAAATTTATGAACAACATTAATAGGAAATCTTCTGTGTACCTATATTTCGTGACTTATTTCTTAAACGCCCTTTTAGATACATATTTGTGTCCTGAACTAAATAACTGTTAACATGATTTTATGAATAAGTTTTAATGGTCTCAACATTAACATGAAATCTTTATTGCGTAAATAATGTGAAATCAAAATACTTCTAAAACTTGTGTTTGTTAAAATACATCATCGTGTTTTTTGTTTGTAACATTGAAATTGAATTTAAATTAGTGCTAATTATTAGTAGGTCACAGAAATAAAACAAGATTAAGTTAATAAATATTCTAATTATACCGCGTTTACGAAATATTTATCTATTTTAAATCAAAATAATCTGTTACATTGTATATTGTAATCATACTAATACTATATTAGAATGCGACATTTTTAGCGGAGCTGCGTATATTTTTCCTACATATAGATTATAACATTTACTTAATATTCCTCACAACATTTTACTTGCTTGATATATGTAGGAGTTGTAATTACGGCTTGCATTCATAAACCAAAGGCAACAATTATCAACCTACGCAAATTAACGAGTAATGTCGAAAGTATCCGAACATACCCGGGACAATAGCGAGTTGTGGCGCCATTTAGGCTGAAACTCCACCAAAACTGAGCGGAGGCGATCGGAGCGGAGATGTTTTTTATACAACCAATAGAATAGCTGACCGGTGACGAGATGTGTGAATAACGAAATTCTATTGGTTGTTTAAAACACATCTCCGCTCCGCTCGGCTCCGCTCAGCTTCGGTGGAGTCTCAGCCTTAGGAATTTATTTCATGCGTTATCGCACCTATGAAATCCGTGACCCATTGATTTGAGTGTATCATCATCAAATGACGTAGTCGTGTAATAATTTGACTCCTTACTCACATCACGTTCGGATGGCCTATTTTATGTAACTTCTTCATGAAAACTGTAGTGGTTATGTGATCAGATTGAGTCCTTTTGTACCTATGTCACATTCATAATGACCAGTGGTTGGGTAATTCAGTAAAAACTGTACTGACGAATAGTTTCATTGCATCAACTAAACGGTATGGCAGCGCGTAAAATACGAATAAACAAACAAACATTGATTTTTATATATTAAAGTTTCTTCCGTATCTTTCCATTTAGATAAGGGCTGATTTCCGAACCGGTGGTAAATTATGACAATTTTACCTTCAAAAACACCTAGGATTTAAATTGAATTTTGAAATTTTGCAATAGTTTACGTGATTTTGAAAATATTGTGACCATATTTATAACCATACTCAGAACATTTAATTTCTGGCGCCACTCTTTGTATAATCCATACATTAAGGAAACTACAAGTACCTACGCATTATCTTCAGAATTACAATTGGCATTTATTGACGGGGGAAATATTCTAAATTACACTATAATAAACGCCGATAAGAATACAAATTAATACGACACCGGTACCTGTTCTATAAACGTGTATGAGCTTGTAATTATTACAAAAAATGGTTGTAGCTCATTCAAAATTTACGTAGCCCACAAATGGGATCGTAAATCTTTAATGTGTATATAATATACATTTGGAATGAATACTCGATGATGTTTGCTCATCTGTAGTTAGGTCGTTTGTCTATTCATTTATAGTTTGTACGCGGATTGAATTTATCTTTATTTTCTTAATAGTTTTCCGCCTCGCGGTTTCAACCGCGTCCCCGAGGAATCTTATCTTTTCTCGGGATAAAAAGTGTCCAATGTACTATTTCAGGATATAATCTACCTTTGTGCTAAGTTTCATTAAAATCCATTCAGTAGTTTTTGCGTGAAATAGTAACAAACATCCATACAAACTTTCGCGTTTATAATATTAGTAGGATTTCGAATAAGGAATACATTTATTTTTTTGTCCGGTTTCTAACCTCCCAGTGTAAGCCACCATAGTCGTTTATATTTTTATAAGTACCACACAGGTATACGCGTGACTAGGATTTTAGTTGAAGTAAAATGTTTCCGTGCAGTATTTAAAACATCCACTGAGTGATTTTGCTTGGATATTAAAAAGGTTTAGATAGGTTATAAGCGGTAGGTTTAAAACCTGGCTAATAAGCCATCTTTTTTGACATGTTTCGCGTCGCCGGCGTCAACGGATGCACTTCACGTACCGAGTGCAATCAAAAGAAAAAGTGACCCAAAAAACAAAAATTGCGGTCGTATGACCAAAAACGACCAAAAGTTATTGGCCCATCGATTTAGGTTCTGCGTTGATGGATCAGTATCACTAGTGATATGCAAAGATATAATTATGGTATCTTTCAATTTATTAAACACTACCAGACGTACAAGCGCAACATTGACAAATGGAATGTCAAACAGTGGCGGGTCAACCATGCGTCTTCAAAAACCCAGCAACATGCCTGTCAAAATAATTATGAAACACAAAACCAAAACCAATTTTGAATACTTAACAACTAATATCTTTAACCCACAACTGTCATAATCATCTGTAACTGTCAGCCGGTTAATCAAACACAAGCTAATTATAATTCGACATCCCAGCGACCCAATTAAGTAATAAAAGAGAAAAAACAAACATCAATCATTCCCAACGCACATTAAATCGGCCCTGACCTGATTTTTGTCCCCGAAAATATAATCGACAATCCCTAATTAAAACTGCAATCAACGTCAAAGTAATTCGGGCCAAAGCGTTTACGAGTGACATGTCTTCATTACTTTTTGCACATTGCACTCAATAACAATGACATCACAGACATTGTTATCAAAACAATTTCATGGTTTGTCACGTCTGAATGACGCAACGGCATCATCATAAAGTTATTTTAATTTTATGGTGTAATTTATTAAGGATGACTGTTAATAATTTTACAGGGGTTATAAGAAATACCAGACACTCGTTCGGGAGCATTTAGATCGGAGTTCGTAAAATTTATAAAAGCGGCATTACTGATATGTATGTATTTTTGAAAATGAAGATTAATTTAAGAAAGATCCACTGCAGAAAAAAAATGCCTTGCTGGATGCTTGTCTCTTGCTTGATGGTAGAGTCATAGGTAACGTTCATAAGTGCCTTATCAGGGCCTAAACAGAATAAATAGGTTTTGAGTTTGATTTATGATCATTTCGAAATTCAGACTTCTTTCAAGCAGAAATTCTATTATTTGCTTCCTCATCCAGGAACCGTGGCCTACTGAGATCTCGTATAGTTTGCATACTATTTTTGCTGCTTAACGACAACGACATTTACCTGCACTCTACTATTTCTAACATGATGAATAGTTTATACATAGTTTCTACCAGATAAATGTTGTAAGCCGAGAAACATGCAGTATGTATTTAGTATTATTCCGATTGCCTGAGACTTTATTTATCGGATCCGATTTTATATTAAATAAAAACTTGAGAGGTGTCAAGGGACACCCGGATGGAACGAAGTCGAGAGAGTATATATATATATTAAAAAAAAAAAACTATTTTTTATATATATATATATATAAATAGAAATGAAAAAAATATCTGGCTTGCTTTCTATAAGAGAGAGAGAGAGAGAGACACAGACAGAGAAACATGCGCACGCCGCACAGCTTACAATAAAGTGACACTGACACTAAAAGTGTCGGGACAATTCGTAAGATTTTTTTCCGTCTAGCCCCCTTTCACAACGCGCGATAAGGAACTTCGTTCCAAAAATACGGATAATAAAGAGTCGGTAGGATTGAAAATATAGTATAACTACCTACATATATTTTTTCATAACTACGTATATTTGTAATTTTGTAGCATTATCTATGTTCTATGTAATAGATATGATAACCGTAGTAAAACATATGCTTCTCAAATTTTAGACCAAGTCCACATACAAATAATGTGGTGCAAATTCTAGGAAAATTCTATTCCTATACCGTTTAGATAGATATTTCCGGGAATCGGATCGGATTCAAAGAAGAAGCTCACTGTAGCTAGATAGTTGTTCAACCTACGCGCTTTTAAGAGCGTTGCTTAGATTGCAAGCAAAGGGAAGGGACGTTGTACTTAATGTCTATTTTTAGAAGACTTAATAAATATGTGAAATATTTTTCCTGGTCTATTTGAGAGAGTATCTACTTAGATAACTCACAACCCACGCGAAGTATGTCTTT